>NW_026844366.1:9939756-9970556 GCF_025583915.1 Anolis sagrei ordinatus
TGATTAAGTTGTGGGCATCTGGCCTTCAACAATATGCAATTCGGAGTCTACAAGTCCAAATGGCAGCACTAAAATAGAAAACCCACCTGACTGCTGAATGCAAAACTGCTGCAATTGCAAGGACCGGGACTAAGAGCGGGAATTCCATCTTCATGTGGGTCACCTGGAAACTGAGAAAAGGGGGACAAGAATAACATGCCAACAAATGAATATTAACTCAACTACTCAAGTTATTAGAGGTCATTGGTGACTGAAGCAACCTCTCTGAAATAATAACATGTGCGCTATATATAAAATCCCATCAGAGCATCTGGCACAACAAGGCAGGCATGAATCACAAGAGTGGATGAATCATAAGAGTGCAACCATTAAATCAGACACAATAGGGATTAGGAGCCAAAGAGGGGAAGTGGTAAAGTCCCATCCTTTTTTTCCTTTCTTTCTAAAATTATATTAAGTTATTAACAATAGGACATAGCAGCATAATGTAAGTATTTTTTTTAACTGAGCAAACAGGAAACCCAACAGGCATTATGTTTCATTTCCCCTCAAAAGAGAGATTTTCAGGGTTTATATAATATCTTTGGTTCATAGCATGAGAAAATAAACCATAAATTCACCATTTAAGGAAAGCATCTCTCCATAGGTCAAAATGTGACCACGGAGGAGGTGGAAACTCTTCATTATCACTAGTGAAATTAATAAAAGGAAACCACGTAGAAAAGAAGTTAGTTCTGACTGGTCATTTCTATTGTCTTGCACAGAAGGTGTCTGTTTTGATACAAATGCTATGTCCCAAATTAATTTTCAATGGAAAGGTGATCTATTTTTTATTCTGACTTGGCACACATACTCATCATGACCAAATTTCCATACTGCTGAGTTCAGGGGGCTATGGCAGAGGATGATGGGAGTTATAGTTCACACATGTGAAAAGAGCACTGTGAACCCCATCAACAATGGATCTGGACCAACCTTGGAACACATATCCAACTTGACCAACATCAAATACTGATGGGGTTTGAGGTCAATGATAGAGGATGATGGGATTTATAGTTCACCCATGTGCACTGTGAATCCCATCAACAATAGATCTAGACCAACCTTGGAACACATATCCAACATGACCAACATCAAATACTGCTGAGGTTTGGGGTCAATGATAGAGGACAGTGGGAGTTATAGATCACCCATCTGCGAAGAGCACTGTGAACCCCATAAACAATGGATTTCGACCAACCTTGGAACACATTTCCAACATGACCAACATCAAATACTGATGGGGTTTGGGGTCAATGATAGAGGATGATGAGAGTTATAGCCCACTCACACACAAAGAGCAATATGAACCCCACCGATGATGAATCTGGACCAAACCTGGAACACATACCCAACCTGACCAACTTTAAGTACTGGTGAGGTTTGGGGGACAATGACAGAGGATGATGGGAGTTATAGTTCACCCATGTACAAAGAGCACAGTAACCCCCATCAACAATGGGGGTTACTAGCAAACAAACCCAACATGATCAACCTTAAATACTCTTTGGGTTAGGAGGTGATGACAAGACTTTGGGAGTTATAGTTCACTCATACTTCTAGGATTTGGGGAGCAATTACAGATGATACGAGAGTTACAGTTCACCCATGTAACGAGGCCACCAATTTGTAAAGAAGGCACTAGTTTGTAACGGTTTGTAAAGAAGCCACCACTTTATAAGGACTTACTAAATTGATAACACAGCTAATAGCTTGTAATGATGATTTAGTCTTTCTTCAATGTGTAGCGTGGCTAAACTTGAAAGTATTTGTTACAGAGACTTGGCTAGTTTATTGAAGTCTAGAAGAAGCTTGATGGTTTCAATGTTTCTTAACTCTTAGAGGCACATGTCTTCAGAGGTTACATTTATAACATTTCATAAAACAACTCTTAAGAGGACTATTCCTTCCACTAAACAGGTTTCAAACTTATTTTCCTTCAAAATGTGTTTCTTTCTTTAACAAATTACTTCAGGTACAAGCTTATTTTTTCTTTATATTATTTCTGTTGCAGTAAAGATTCTTATTAGGGTTCTCTCACCCTTTTACGCATACACTGACTATTAATATAAGTAAGTCAACTCGACCCATCTAAACTACACAGGCTAAAAGCCAAAACCTTCCTGATTCTCAACACAGTAGAATCAGCCTTTCCCTGAAGTTCTTAGACTACAGACTACCTTACTGGTTCTCAACACACAACAGAACCAGCCTTCCCTGTAGTTCACTGACTACAGACTAACCATTTTAAAATGGCTGCCCTGCCAAGTGGCAGTTGACTCCGCCCCTTTTTCCATGGCAAGCCAGCTCAAAGTGAGTTGAGCTGGCTACCATCCTCCCCAGTTATGGTAGTTTAAATCCTAACACCTATCTATAATCATACATAACTGTAAATCAAAATTCACACTTCACCACAACCCATACACAAAGAGCAATGTGAACCCCACAGATGATGGACCAAACTTGGAACACATACCCAGACTGACCAACTTTAAGTACTGGTGAGGTTTGGGGGACAATAACAGAAGATGATGGGAGTTATAGTTCACCCATGTGCAAAGAGCACAGTGAACCCCATCAACAATAGATCTGGACCAACCTTAGCACACAAACCCAACATGATCAACTTTAAATACTCTTTGGGTTAGGGGGCGATGACAAGATTATGGGAGTTATTGTTCACCCATATGCAAAGAGAACTGTGAACCCCACTGATGATGGCTCTGGACCAACCTTGGCACACATACCCAACATGATCAACTTTAAATACTTCTAGGGTTTGGGAAGCAATAACAACTGATGAGTTATAGTTCACCCATACACAAAGAAAATTGTAAACTGGGTTGTTGGAGGTTTTTCGGCCATGTTCTAGAAGCATTCTCTCATGACGTTTTGCCTGCAACTATGGCAAGTATCCTCAGCCAATTGTGAACCCCACCAATGATAGATCTGGACTAATCTTGTCACACATACCCAATATGGACAACTCCAAACACTGAGGGGTTTGGGGGGCAATGACAGAGGACAATGAGAGTTCTAGTTCACCTATATGTGAAAAGCACTGTGAACTCCACCAACAGTGGATCTGGACCAAACTTGGCACAAAGACCCACTCTGAACTATTGCAATGTCCCATTCTAAGGCCTGGGAAAACCCTCCCCTTGTCTACATGAAGGGAAAATCCTGAATTCACACCAAACTCCATTACAATCAGTCCAAATAACGTATGGCCTGCCTCACAGCATCACTGCTTCTTCTAGATTTTATTCCATGGTAACAAGATTAACAGGCTCATAGGTTATTTCAAGGAAATCTGAAATAACTGCAAGTATTTTTGGCATGCGGATAACCAGATCATAAACACCCTCCACTGACTCGATGGCCAATACAAGAGCCTTGATGGTGACTTACTGCAATATGTCAGCCAAACTGGATCCATTTTCCAATTTTGCCTGCATGAGAAAGGAAGAAGTCTATTATTATCTCTAATACAGAAAAAAGTAACAGCAGCACATTTGCTTACTGGAGCCAGTGTGTTGCACTTTAAGGGTTGAGACTATGACTCCAGGGGTGCATCTACACTGTAGAATTAATGCAGTTTGACACCACTTTAACTGCAATGGCTAAAGGCTATAGAATCCTGCCAATGTGGAACGATGATTGTATATACGAGTCATGTTTCTTTTGGGTTCTGAAGTCACCCTGACTGGAAAAAACGCCTGGACATAAATATTCATATTATCTTATATAGTTGTGTATAAGTCAACTTCACATGCAAGATGAGGATGGACTAAGCTCTTGCCTTAGGATTGACCCATGGATATGCCGACGCAGATTTGGGGGACTGATGTCTAGACTTCTATATATGATAATATAGGCTAGTAGGCTAGTATTTATTTATGTCCAATTTTTTCCCCAGTCTGGGACTTAATATTGATATCTATCTATCTATCTATCTATCTATCTATCTATCTATCTATCTATCTATACAAGTCAAAGGATGTATATGTTTGCTTGTTGGTTGTCCATTTGTACCACCAAGGCTCTGATGTGGCTTGATGGGCATAGTGTCTAGATCTAGGGAAGTCATGCTATCCCTCTATTCCACTTTGGTTAGACCACACCTTGAATATTGTGTCCAATTCTGGGCACCACAATTTAAGAGAGATATTGACAAGCTGGAATGTGTCCAGAGGAGGGCGACTAAAATGATCAGGGGTCTGGAGAACAAGCCCTATGAGGAGCAGGCTTAAGGAGCTGGGCATGTTTAGCCTGAAGAAGAGAAGGCTGAGAGGAGATATGATAGCCATGTATAAATATGGGAGAGGAAGTCACAGGGAGGAGGGAAAGCTTGTTTTCTGCTTCCCTGGAGACTAGGACAGGAACAATGGCTTCAAACTACAAGAAAGGAGATTCCATCTGAACATTAGGAAGAACTTCCTGACTCTGAGAGCTGTTCAGCAGTGGAACTCTCTGCCCCAGAGTGTGGTGGAGGCTCCTTCTCTGGGGGCTTTTAAACAGAGGCTGGATGGCCATCTGTCAGGGGTGCTTTGAATGCAATATTCCTGCTTCTTAGCAGGGGGTTGGACTGGATGGCCCATGAGGCTAGATGAAGTGCTAGATGTATGATGTATGAGGGGAAAGGAGGAAGGAAGGAGGGAAGGAAAGAAAAAGGAGAAAAGAAAGGCAATAATAGGGAGGAAAAAAGAGAAAGTATGAGGAGAGGGGAGGAAAGAAAGAGGAAAGAGAAAAGAAAGGGAGCAGAGAAAGAAGTGACAAAGGAAAAGCAGGAAGACAGGGAAAAAAGGAAAGGGAAAGGAAGGAAAGAGGAGAGGGAGAAAGAAAAGATGTGTGAGGGAAAGTAAGTGTCCTGCCTGCAGATAAGAACAAGAGAGTTGTTTTTGCAAACGAGAAGTCTTATTTACCAGACTGAATGTCCCATACTCTTCCCGGAGAAGGTGGGTCATGAATCCTTTCAGGTGGGTCTGGTCTCCCCAGGTCCAACGGGCTTGGTTGAGGAAAGACGAGGCCGGCAAGTAGAGATACAGCAGGCAACCAGCCAAGAAGCAAAGCCCCAGCTTCAGCATGCAGCCGAGGGTCAATTCCTAGACCAAGAAAACAGAAAAAGATTGTGACTAGTTATGTATTGTCAAAGGCTTTCACGGCTGGAATTACTGGGTTGTTGTATGTTTTTCGGGCTATATGGCCATGTTCTAGAAGCATTCTCTCCTGACATTTCACTTGCATTTATGGCAAGCATCCTCAGAGGTTGTTAGGTTACAACCTCACAGACATCACAACCTCTAAGGATGCTTGCCATTAGGCCTGGTCAATCCATGGTTCTAAATGGTTCTAAAGTACTTACAAAACTAAAGTTCTGGTGATGAAAATTTCAGAATTCTAACAAAACTTTAAAAATTTAATTATGATTTCATTATTGTTGATTTTTATGATAGAACTAATTTGGAACTGCCATTTTTATTGAAATTTTGAGAGTTTTGTTAGAGTTCAGAAATTTTCACCACCAGAACTTTAGTTTTGTAAGTACTTCAGAACCATTTAGAATCATGGATTGACCAGGCCTACTTGCCATAGATGCAGGCAAAACGCCAGGAGAGAATGCTACTAGAACATGGCCATAAAGCCCGAAAAACCTACAACAACCCACTGAAATAGTTATTGTTATCGTTTGTTTGTTTCAATGCCTTTTTTACCTATTGTTATAATGTTGTTTTATTCTGTTTTATATTGTTGTTGTGCATTTTAATGTGCATTTTAAATTGTGACTAGCTATTATGTATTGTCGAAGGCTTTCATGGCTGGAATCACTGGGTTGTTGTAGGTTTTTCGGGCTTTATGGCCATGTTCTAGAAGCATTCTCTCCTGACATTTCGCCTGCATCTATGACAAGCATCCTCAGAGGTTATTTATTTTGAATAATGACAAAATAGAAAGGGATGAGAAAAAGATTTTTTCCAAGTAAAGTAAGGGAAGAATACTATGAGAGAAAAGTAGGAAGGAAGGAAGAGGAGAGATCTTAAAGTTGAAAAAAACACCCGAAACAACATATCAAAAACATTTTAAACTGTTTCGTCTGGGCTTGGCCCCATGTAAGCCGTCCTGAGTCCCTTCGCAGAGAGGCGGGGTACCAAAATAATTATTTATTTCGTCATTAATATCCCACCCAATGTGTCATATTGTCTAATGTTTATTGCTATTGTTTTAATGTTTATTGCTTGTTTTATGAGTTTATTTATCACACCCACCATTACTTTCATTTACTCTTCCTGGAACAACAAGACTGGACACCAGTGGAGAGAAGGGGGGAGAGAAATATCCCTATACTGACAGTAGAGAGTGCAAATTGAGAGATCAGTTTCAAGTCCTCACAAAATGAGATATATATATATATACATATATATATATATATTTAAAAAACAGCCCTCTTTCCATGGATTACTTGGCCTCTGATCGCTCTGATCTCTTTTGCATGGCAGGGTGAAATCTTAAAAGTGAAGCAAATGACATTAAAGGTTTCTGAAGATCACATTTGTGGCATCTTTATTTTATTTTATTTTTCCCCCCCTCTCTCTGTCTTCCCCTCTTTTTTCGGCGCCCTCCCACCCCCCGGCCTTGAAATTGTGCCATGACAGGCCCGGATGGTGGAAATGCTGCAAGGCGTAGATAAACCACTTTGCAATGATTAAGAAGTTGCCCGGTTTTCCGTCAACACCGCGTGTCCCCCCCCCAACCTCCCTCCCCGTAATTAAATTAAAATCTTTTGGGTTTATTTTTTCTAAAGGCTTGTTTTCAACATGCTCTTCATCAATAGTCGATCTTGTCATCGTTATTTATCTTGATGGCTTCGGAGAGCGCCAAGACTCATCCGACACCGGAGGATTTAAAAGCAATGGGGTGTTATCTGTGGCCACAAAACACAACACCACACTATGGGGAAAGGCTTCGGCTGGTCGGGTCCCCTTTTTTGTGCAAGAAATACAAATTATACAACAAAAACAATTTGCATTTATTACCCACCTCTCCTTAAGACTCATATACACAAGTTTCTTTAAATTTGAATTTTGTTGCACTAGCCCACCTACCCATGAAGATAAACTGAAATAGTTAGTATGTATTGTCTTTTTTATTTTTCTTTATTTTTTCTTTTTTTAAAGTAAATTTTTATTTATTTTGAATAATGACAAAAAAGAAAGGGAAGAAAAAAAGAATTTTTTCCAAGTTTTTTTTTTTGTCGTGTCAGGAGCGATTTGAAAAACTCGCTTCTGGTGTGAGTAAAGTGGGGGAACAATACTATGAGAGAAAAGTAGGAAGGAAGGAAGAGGAGGGATCATAAAGTTAAAATAATACCCGAGACAACATACCAAAAAAAAATAAATAGATAAAACAAAAAAAAGAAAAAAAAGAAAACAGAAAAAAAATTGTGACTAGTTATTATGTATTGTCGAAGGCTTTCATGGCTGGAATCACTGGGTTGTTGTAGGTTTTGGGCTATATGGCCATGTTCTAGAAGCATTCTCTCCTGACGTTTCGCCTGCATCTATGGCAAGCATCCTCAGAGGTTGTGAGGTCACAACCTCTGAGGATGCTTGCCATAGATACAGGTGAAACGTCAGGAGAGAATGCTACTAGAACATGGCCATAAAGCCCGAAAAACCTACACAACCCACTGAAATAGTTATTGTTATCGTTTGTTTGTTTCAATGCCTTTTTTACCTATTATTATAATATTGTTTTCTTCTGTTTTATATTGTTGTTGTACATTTTAATGTGTTACATTTTAAACTGTGTTGTCCGGGCTTGGCCCCATGTAAGTTGTCCTGAGTCCCTTCGGGGAGAGGCGGGGTACAAAAATAAAGTTTATTTATTTTGCCATTAATATCCCACCCTTCTCACCTCCGACGAGGGACTCAGGACAGCTTACAACAGGCAGTCATTAGATGCCAGCACAATACATTAAAAATCATAGTTACAATTAACACAGTTATAAATATTAAATTAAATACTCTGCTGCTGAGTATGCATGCCCAGTGTGGAACACATCTCACCACGCTAAAACAGTTGTGGCTCTTAATGAGACATGTTGCATTATCACAGGATGTCCGCGCCCTACAACACTGGAGAAATTACACTGTTTAGCCGGTATTGCACCACCTGACATCCGCCGGGAAGTAGCAACCAATAGTGAAAGGACCAAGGCAGTGACATCTCCAGCTCGTCCCCTGTTCGGATATCAGCCAGCACGCCAGTGACTTAAATCAAGAAATAGTTTTCTAAGATCTACAGAGACTCTCGCTGGAACACCTCAGCACACAAGAGTCCAAAAGTGGCAGGCTCAAACCCAGAACCTCAATCAATGGCTGATACCAAATGAGAGGCTCCCTCCTGGGCACACAGAAAACTGGGCGACTTGGAAGGCGCTGAACAGACTTCGCTCTGGCACCATGAGATGCAGAGCCAACCTTAAGAAATGGGGCTGCAAAGTGGAGTCCATGACATGCGAGTGTGAAGAAGAGCAAACCACAGACCACCTACTACAATGTAGTCTGATCCCTGCCACATGCATAATGGAGGACCTTCTCACAGTGACACCAGAGGCACTCCAAGTGGCCAGTTTCTGGTCAAAGGACATTTAGTATAATGCTAAGTTTAACTTTGTGTTTTTAAATACATTATAACTGTACGTTAATTCGCTTCAATGCAGTCTGAGGCCTGCCACATACACAATGGAGTTCAAAATTACTAATTTTTGCAGAGGTTGTGGGGGTCTGTCCAAGGTCTTTGGGAGCCCCCCCTCCCTTTGCCTCCTATACTCCTATCTACTCCGGTAAACAAAGATTTGGAACAGATCTCCCTAACCTGCTGCAGTAAGTCAGTTTGGACTACATCTTCCATAATCTCCCAACACCAACTGTCTTGGGCTAATAGCGGTTGGAGGCCAAAAGCACCTGGAAGCCCTCAACACTGGGTAATTCTACTTGGGATCCTCTATGACTATAGGTTGTTGGGCATTGTAGGAGTTGAAGTTCAAAACACCTGGAGGCCCGAACTTTGCCCATGCCATCCCAAACCAAAATACTCACCCTCTCCCTGAACAAGCGGAAGGAAACCCATAGCACAATGCAAAGCACATAGATCACAATGGTGTGCTGGTTGCACAAGCTCAGCCCACAACAGAAAGCGCCTGCTTTACAGATCTGCAAAAAATAGAAAAGAAATGCAAGTACTAAGGTTTCCAATGTTATGTTCCAAATCTTGTGTCACAAGAAATTCAATGTGTAGATTTGATAAATATGAATTTAATATGATGTGTGGGAATGAATGGAAGAATGGAAGTTGTAACAATGGAGTTAATAATTTTGGAAACGCCAGTATAATATTAAGGCCTTCAATGACTAACTACCTGCTTACTGGAACTGTGATCAAAACCTGCTAATGAGAATTGATAAGAACTGTGACAATGGTTCTTTCAAGTTAAGGAAATGTTTGCAACATTCCTTATGTTAAGAAGGAAGTCAACATAAGATCAACACCAATCAAGAAGATCAACATCTGGCCAGGAAACTGAGATGGAGCAAGAAGTCATCCATTATTAATTTACAACTTTGGGACTATATCAACAGAATATTCCTATAAAAGACTCAGTCTAATAATGCTCAAAGTGTGGCAGACCTGAGGAGTCTGTTCCAGCCACAATGCTCTGCTCCATGGGAAGGAGAGAGACAGTGTACCTATGGATAGTGGCAGATCTGCACATGAGCAGTCTGGTCACTTTGGGGCTTCTTTCTCAAGGGAAGAGGAAGAAGTGCACTTTTGGAGTCTTGGATTTTGTGCAGGGAATCAGGTTCTGCTATATGGAAAACAGAGATCTGGTCCTTGGCATTGTTCTTAGGGAAAGAAGTTTTGGCATTTCGACGTTTTGAAGTTTTGGCATTATGGAACTATGCCTTGGCAGGCTGCAGGAAAGGAGGGTCTGGCCTGACAGGTGCTTCTCCAAGGAGGGAAAAAGGATATGGTAATATTTGGATGCATGTGGATGAATGCGTGTACATGTGTGAATGTTGAGTGAAAATGTAATTCCCCTTTGTTTGTTTGTTAACCAATGTAATTGTAAATCCAATGTAGTTGTATAGAATCTGTATGTCTGTATGTCCAATGTCATTCTTTGTCTAAATGTTTTCTGTAATCTGATATACCCTCTCACACTGGAAATTGCAATAAAAAGAACCTATGCTTCAAAGTTATTGAAAAGTCATTCATGACATAAGTGGGATATTCTTTTCCAATGTGGGAAAGTTATTCATAACACTTGGTCTCATAATATCCCTGTGAAATTATTCGTTGGAAGTGAACCCAAGAGCTGTCAGAGTAGTATTTTAGGACTACGCACCCCAAAGTTCTTCAAGGAGTATGGCCATTTGTGACAACTGCTTACCATTTTGGGGATTGGAGAGCTGGAGCCCAAAAGGTAAACTTTTCCAGATGAAGATGTGATTGTGGCTTTGGCTTATATCAAATTGTTGGTAGAATTCTCAAAGTTGTTTTGACTTGTGACACTTTTTCCCCCAAGGCATTTTTTCATGAAAAATAAAATATAAAATATAAAATTTGTATAACCTATATAAAATAGGTATACAAATCAAACATTTACTGATTACTATGTAATCCACTGGAGCCCCCGGTGGCGCAGTGGGTTAAAGCGCTGAGTCACTGAGCTTGTTGACCGAAAGGTCGCAGGTTCGATTCTGGGGAGCGGCGTGAGCTTCCGCTGTCAGCCCTAGCTTCTGCCAACCTAGCAGTTCAAAAACATGCAAATGTGAGTAGATCAATAGGTACTGCTCCGGTGGGAAGGTAATTGCACTCCATGCCGGCCACATGACCTTGGAGGTGTCTATGGACAACTCCGGCTCTTCAGCTTAGAAATGGAAATCATAGAATCATAGAATCAAAGAGTTGGAAGAGACCTCATGGGCCATCCAGTTCAACCCCCTGCCAGGAAGCAGGAATATTGCATTCAAATCACCCCTGACAGATGCTCATCCAGCCTGTTTAAAAGCTTCCAAAGAAGGAGCCTCCACCACACTCCGGGGCAGAGAGTTCCACTGCTGAACGGCTCTCACAGTCAGGAAGTTCTTCCTCATGTTCAGATGGAATCTCCCCTCTTGTAGTTTGAAGCCATTGTTCCGTGCCCTAGTCTCCAAGGAAGCAGAAAACAGGCTTGCTCCCTCCTCCCTGTGGCTTCCTCTCACATATTTATACATGGCTATCATATCCCCTCTCAGCCTTCTCTTCTTCAGGCTAAACATGCCCAGCTCCTTATGCCGCTCCTCATAGGGCTTGTTCTCCAGACCCTTGATCGTGTAAATGAGCACCGCACCCCAGAGTCAGACATGACTGGACTTAATGTCAGGGGAAAACCTTTACCTATGTATCACAACTTTTGTTCCTAAGTTATAAATGCCATTTCCTAATTCCTAAAAAACATGGGAAAAGATTATTAAACTGCCAAAACTTTGTCTTTGCAGAAGGGACATTTTGCTATGCTCATTTTGCTATAGTTTTTCAAGGAATATCCCATAGTCTTAACCCATTCAACCTAGTTTGTGGCAGCCACAAAAGTGAAGCTTCTGGAGTAGGACAACTACTTTTAAAGTAAGTACTGCAGACTTAAACAGGAAATAACACTTTCAAACCAGGAACAGAAAAAAAATGAATTTTTTGTTACATCTATATAAATAAAAATGTAATGTTTGTTTGTGGGATTAACAGAACTCAAAAACCACTGCGGGAATTGACAGCAAATTTGGACACAAGGCACCTAACAACCCAATGTATGTCCTTCACTTATAAAAACACTGAAAACACAGCAGAAGGGACTTTAAAAGCCCCCAAAAGCTAAATGACGAAAAGTTAAATGACAATACAGAAAAAAGGGAAGAAAGAGGGAGGGAAGGGGAGAAAAAAAACAAGAAGAAAGAAAAGAAAAAAAAGAGGGAGGGAGAAAGAAAGAAAGGAGGAAAGGAGAAGGAAGGAAAAAGAGAGGAAGGAAAGGAAGAAAGAGGTAGAGAAGGAAGAAAGGAGAGAAAAAGGTAGGGAAAGAAAAAGGGGGAGAGGAAGGGAAAGAAAAGTTAGAGAAGGAAGGAGAGAAGGAAAGAAAATGAAAGAAGGAAGGAAAGAGGGAGCAAAGGAAGGAGGGAAGATGAGAGAAAGAGGGGGGAAAGAAAGAAGGAAAGAGAGAAGGAAGCAAAGAGAGAGAAGAGAAGGAAAGAAAGAAGAGGGAGAAAGAAGAGAAGGAAAGACAGGAAGGCAGGAAGGCAGGAAGGCAGGAAGGGAAGGAAGTAAGGAAGGAAGGAAAGAGGGCGTGAAGGAAGGAGGGAAAGAAGGAGAGAAAGAGGGAAGGTTGGCCACAGCAATGCGTGGCAGGTACAGCTAGTAAAGTAATAAAGAAAGTTGTTTTAAAACAATGCTTTGGTATACATATTATTTGACCATTAAAGATGAAAGCCAAACTGTATCTTAATGAGATGGATGTGCTTGTTTATTTTTAAAAAATGAAGAATATTTTGGCTGAATGATTGACACGTAGAGCAGCTTCAACACTCTTCATGCCACCCTGATATGCTTGGGTCATTATTTTATATCAAGTGAAATGAAAATAAAATGTAAAGATACAGAATGGGAGACTCGTGGCTCGACAGTAGTATGTGTGAAAAAGATCTTGCGAGTCTTCGTGGACAACAAGTTAAACATGAGCCAACAGTGTCATGCAGCGTCAAAGAAGACCAATGGGATTTTGGCCTGCATCAATAGGAGTCCAGAGTCTATCCAGGGAAGACATGCTACCCCTGTATTCTGCCTTGGTTAGACCACACCTGGAATACTGCGTCGAATTCTGGGCACCACGATTGAAGAGAGATATTGACAAGCTTGAATGTGTCCAGAAGAGGACAACTAAAATGATCAAGGGTCTGGAGAACAAGCCCTATGAGGGACTCTCCTACCAAAGTCTTTCTATCTACTCTTTTATCAGAGTCTACCATATATACTCAGTATTGACCAGGTGTCGGAGGAGCTGCTTTCTTCCTTCTCCAACTCGTTTCCATCTTTGCCTGGTGCTCTGAAAATGTCTCCTTAAGAGTGGCTTTATGACAATGCTCGAAGCGTCTGAGTGGCTCTTAGAGCGTCTTCTTCAGCACTCTTTAATACATCTCCTTCTGACATACCCTTTCTATCTATATACTGCCCTCTTGTGGTTGCTTCTGTAGGCTGCATATAACTTTTGTTAGTTTAGAGGGCCCTGCTCCCAACAGGGACCTGATTATTAATAAAAACCCCACCAGTATTATATGTTGAATAATGAAGGTTCTGTGTGCAAACTTTTATCCAGATCCATCATGTCACACAGGAGCCTTTGTGGCTCAAACAAACCCTCAAACCAACGAACGAACAAACAAACACAGATAATTCCTCGCTTGCCTTGCAGACAATTTCATGGTCCAGAAGGTAGAAGAGGCAACAAGGGGGTCGGCTACTCTTGATCTCATCCTAACAAATGCGGAGGACCTGATCGATGTGGTTGAAGTGGTTGGATCCTTAGAGGTAAGTGACCATGTGCTCCTGCAATTTGAGGTACAAAGGAAGGCCGAAACTAAGACAAGTCAAACCCACATTTTGCACTTTAAGAGAGCTGATTTTCAAAAAATGAAGAAAACACTGAGCAGCATTCCGTGGACACAGATACTGAAAGACAAGGGAGTTACGGATGGATGGGAATTTCTCAAGAGTGAAATACTCAAGGCGCAATTGCAAATCGTGCCAACAAAGAGACAAGTGCAAAGAAGCCTGAATGGATGTCCAAAGAACTTCTAACTGAGCTAAGACACAAAGGAGACATGCACAAGAAGTGGAAAAAGGGAGAAACCACCAAAGAAGAATTCAAACAAATAGCCAACACCTGCAAGGAAAAGGTCTGCAAAGCTAAAGCAATTGAAGAGGGATATTGACAAGCTGGAATGTGTCCAGAAGAGGGTGACTACAATGATCAAGGGTCTGGAGAACAAGCCCTATGAGGAGCGGCTAAAGGAGCTGGGCATGTTTAGCCTGAAGAAGAGAAGGCTGAGAGGAGATATGATAGCCATGTATAAATATGTAAGAGGAAGCCACAGAGAGGAGGAAGCAAGCTTGTTTTCTGCTTCCCTGGAGACTAGAACACAAAACAATGGCTTCAAACTACAAGAGAGGAGATTCCGTCTGAACATGAGGAAGAACTTCCTGACTGTGAGAGCCGTTCAGCAGTGGAACTCTTTCCCCAGGAATGTGGTGGAGGCTCTTTCTTTGGAAGCTTTTAAGCAGAGGCTGGATGGCCATCTGTCAGGGGTGATTTGAATGCAATATTCCTGCTTCTTGGCAGGGGGTTGGACTGCATGGCCCATGAGGTCTCTTCCAACTCTTTGATTCTATGATTTGGAATTTTATACACATAAATCACATGGGTCAAAATCAAGGCCAATGGGCTAAATCCAACCTCAATGTCATTTTATGTGGCTCCCCAGAGGATTCCTGTCTTCTTCTTCATTAGGCATCATGACTAGAGCTGATAGGAGTCAGGGTACAGGAACATCGGAAAGGCTGCAGTTTGTTCTGTTTAGTCCAAATAGCGGGATTTGGATTTAGATACAAGGCTGGTGGATATGAGGTCTGGCTTTGAAATGTCCTTTAACCTTTCCCCAACATTAAAGCCACAAGTGCTGTTGCAATCCCCATTATCCCTAGTCCACATGGTGGAAAATCAAAGGTGATGGGAGCTGTCGCTCATAGAATCCTAGAATCAAAGAGTTGGAAGAGACCTCATGGGCCATCCAGTCCAACCCCCTGCCAAGAAGCAGGAATATTGCATTCAAATCACCCCTGACAGATGGCCATCCGGCCTCTGTTTAAAAGCTTTCAAAGAAGGAGCCTCCACCACACTCCGGGGCAGAGAGTTCCACTGCTGAACGGCTCTCACAGTCAGGAAGTTCTTCCTCATGTTCAGATGGAATCTCCTCTCTTGTAGTTTGAAGCCATTGTTCTTGCGTCCTAGTCTCCAGGAAGCAGAAAACAAGCTTGCTCCCTCCTCCCTGTGGCTTCCTCTCACATATTTATACATGGCTATCATATCCCCTCTCAGCCTTCTCTTCTTCAGACTAAACATGCCCAGCTCCTTAAGCCGCTCCTCATAGGGCTTGTTCTCCAGACCAAGTAACATCTGAGGACCCAAACTGGGTAAAAACTATATAGTACTGACCACTACGTAAAAAAAATTATAGTTGGCCCTCTGTATCCGTCTGTCCATGGATTCAATGGCCCTTTGAAGGCAACTTGATGAAAATGAGTATGACACCCCTGCTGTTGTATGTCAGCCTGTTCAGCCTGTGATTGTGTCTGATGTTCATGATGGGAATGGGGGTGATGTTCTTGATGGTGGTCCTGGATCTGTTGCCATTGTGGATGAGGGTTTGCTTGGGCCTGAGTTAAGCTCAGGCGAAAGGCCCAAGATATCTCAGGGAGATTCACAAGGTCACATTCCCGGGAGAGACCCTTCACAGCTTTTCTCAGAACAACTGTCTGAAGATGGTGTGTCAGGTGCAGAAGTTAATTAGAGTCAAGATAATGGGAGCTAGATAGAAAGGAAAGCCTTTGTAAACAGAGAAAGAGTCTTCAGAGGCAAAGATGATCCGTTTATTTACAGGAAAAGAGAGATAACAAAACTTTATCTGGTGTTAAGGTCAAGAGAAATGCTTTCCTTTCAGTTTTGGGATCTGGAAAAGCCTTATATTGATTCATGGGAAAGAGTTGCCTCAGTTGGGTCAACGTTGGAATTTCATGATGGTCTTGTTTTCAAGTGCTCTTAGTTTCATGCACCAAGTTTTTGCCAAGCTCCAGATTTGTGTTTGGGATTTTTCCTGCTGTTTTGTTTCATCTCATCACACTAAAACAGTGGATGTGGCTCTTAATGAGACATGCCGCATTATCACGGGGTGTCTGCGCCCTACACCACTGGAGAAATTACACTGCTTAGCCGGTACTGCACCACCTGACATCCGCCGGGAAGTAGCAGCCAATAGTGAAAGGACAAAGGCAGAGACATCTCCAGCTCATCCCCTCTTTGGGTATCAGCCAGCACGTCAATGACTTAAATCTAGAAATAGTTTTCTAAGATCTACAGAGACACTCACTGGAACACCTCAGCAAGTGAGAGTCCAAAAGTGGCAGGCTCAAACCCAGAACCTCAACCAATGGCTGATACCAAATGAGAGACTCCCCCCTGGGCACACAGAAGACTGGACGACTTGGAAGGCGCTGAACAGACTGCGCTCGGCACCACGAGATGCAGAGCCAACCTTCAGAAATGGGGCTACAAAGTGGAATCCATGACATGTGAGTGGAGAGGAGCAAACCACTGACCACCTGCTGCAATGCAACCTGAGCCCTGCCACATGCATGATGGAGGACCTTCTTGCAGCAACACCAGAAGCACTCCAAGTGGCCCGATACTGGTCAAAGGACATTTAATCAACTACCAAACTCATAAATTTTGTATTTTGTCTGTTTGTTTGTTTTGTTCTGTTAGAAATGTAATATAATTGACTGGTTGCCCTGACATGACAAATAAATAAATGTGCCCAGTTTCATGGATTGCAAGTACTTACAGATCTTACTTCCCTTTGAAGCTTATGGACTATTTTATGTATTGGAATTTTACTGCTTATGCTAATTTTACCGCTTTGCCTACATATATTCTTCAATAAACTGCTTGCTGATTTTACCAAGCTGGTGTGGTGTTTAAGGTCAGAAGTGTTCCTGCTCTGGTGTACGACACCTGCAAAGTAAGGGGTTCTTTTCACCGTTTTTGACCCTTAGTAAAACATCTTGTATATTTTCTCTCCCAATTCCTACCATGAGCTCATATAGAGCACTGACTATGCTGCACTCCACTCTGCCATAGACGCCAAAGATTCCTACAGTTTTCTCAGGAAGGTCTGCCAATTCCACGTCTCTTCATTTAAAGTGGGGAGTGGGTGGACATGGCTGGGGTGGAAGGGGGGAGAACCGGGAGAAAGTGGAGAGCGGAGACGTCTTTTGATCCTGGAGTGGGCTACCTTTGATCTCTCCTTGGCGGACGCCGCCTCCTGGAAGCGGGCAGAGAGAGCCAGGAGCAGCCCGACACACAGATTGTTTAAGCTGAAAACCTCGGCGGAGGTGGACCACTGCCATGTGAGGCGAGAGAACGCAAACATCCCCACAGCAAAGATTCCTGCGGCACGGCTGCCAGAAAGCCTGCAAAGACAGATAACAAGAAAATGGATCTTCGTCTCCAGGAATGTCAGCTCTCTCCCCCCCCCCCTTCTCCACGACAAGCTCACATTTGAAACAACACAACAACAACCACCACAATACTATCCAGATTCCTCCTCTATTGTCCCTTCTCCGGCAATCCCCCCACCTTCGTGAAAGTACACCTTCCTTTTGGCTTATTCCCACTGCAAGAAATGACAGATAATAATGTTTTCATGCAACCATTTCTTTTTCTGCAAAAGCATGTCGTAATTTGGACTTGAAGGGCTCTGCTATTATATACTTTAGGGACAGGAAAGTGAATACGGTAAAGAAAAATCATAGAGTTGGAAGAGACTCACAGGGCCATCCAGTCCAATCACCTTCTGCCATGCAGGAAGACACAACCAACACACTCCTGACAGATGGCCATCCAGCCTCTCCTTAAAAACCTCAAAAGAAGGAGGCAGACGTACAGCATAATCCTCAGTGGCATACAGCATTTAATCTGATTGCATTTAGAACCATAGAATTCTAACGTTGGAGGAGACCCCAAGTGTCATCCACTCCAATCTCAGGATGCCAGTTCTAGCAAACCTATTTCCCAGTGGGAGGGAGGTGTTTTGGATGGGGGGGGCACCATTGAGGTTGTGTGGAGGAGGAGGAATGTTGTTCGCCAAAATCACCCCAGGGAGAAGCACAGTAGAGTCCTTGCGACCCTGGAGAAGGTAGGACGTGGTAGACTCCATGACAGACCCCCTGGACTTAAGATCCTGCTGGTAAATGCCAGGTCCATCAACGGTAAGACAGCTGTCATCCAGGACCTGATACTGGATAAGGGGATGGACCTGGTTTGCATCACCAAGACCTGGCTGGATGAGCTGAGTGGGGTAAATCTCACCTGCCAGCATCACAAGTGCGACTTGTGGGGACGAGAGAGAGAACCTTTTCTGTGGTGCCCCCACGACTCGCAATTATTATTATTATTATTATTAAACTTTATTTGTACCCCGCTAGCATCTCCCGAGGGACTCGATGAGGCTTACAAAGGCCAAGGCCTCAACACACAATATACAATACAAAACCTAAAGCAAATTAAAACAATAAGCAATATAAACAACAAGCAATAAACAAGGAGCTGGCAGCAATTAAGTGTATCGTTCAGTCGTCTCCGACTCTTCGTGACCTCATGGACCAGCCCACGCCAGAGCTCCCTGTCGGCCGTCACCACCCCCAGCTCCCTCAAGGTCAGTCCAGTCACTTCAAGGATGCCATCCATCCATCTTGCCCTTGGTCGGCCCCTCTTCCTTTTGCCTTCCACTTTCCCCAGCATAATTGTCTTCTCTAGGCTTTCCTGTCTTGTGTCCAATACACTAGGACACAATAAAACTGGGCCGGGCCAGAGTAATGGGTACAGATTAAAAGTGCTGATGTGACAGGTGATATGTAAGGATTATAGGGAAAGTGCAGTGTGCCAGCAATCTTAATTTCTAATAAAGTGCTTCTGGGACTTGTTGTTGGAGTTTTCCTATTCTGGAAAGGCACATCGGAACAGCCAAGTCTTCAAGTTCTTTCTAAAGACTGCCAATGTAGGGGCCTGTCTAAGATCTTTGGGGAGGGTGTTCCAGAGTCGGGGGGCCACCACAGAAAAGGTCCTGTCTTGTGTCCCCACCAAACGCGCTTGCGACGCAGGCGGGATCACGAGCAGGGCCTCTCCAGATGACCGAAGTGAACGTGTGGGTTCGTAGACGGAGATGCGGTCACGCAGGTAGGATGGTCCCAAACCGTTCAGGGCTTTGTAGGTAAGCACCTGCACCTTAAATTGGGCTCGGAAAATAAAAGGCAGCCAGTGGAGCTCCTTAAACAGGAGGGTTGACCTCTCTCTGTAAGGAGCACCAGTTAACATCCTGGCCGCTGCCCGTTGGACCAGTTGGAATTTCCGAGCCGTTTTCAAGGGCAGCCCCACGTAGAGCGCATTACAGTAGTCCAATCTAGAGGTGACCAAGGCATGGACCACCCCAGCCAGATCAGCCTTTGAGGTATGGTCGCAGTTGGCGCACAAGTCTCAATTGTGCAAAAGCCCTCCCGGCCACCGCCGACGCCTGAGCCTCAAGCGTAAGTGATGAATCCAAGAGGACTCCCAAACTGCGGACCTGTGACTTCAGGGGGAGTGTAACCCCGTCCAACACAGGTTGCCACCCTATACCCTGATCTGGTTTACGATCGACCAGGAGGACCTCTGTCTTGTCGGGATTGATCTTCAGCTTGTTCCTCCTCATCCAGATAGACACAGCGGCCAGGCAGTCGTCCAGCACCCGAGAGGCCTCCTTGGAGTTGGGTGGGAATGAGTAATAGAGTTGTGCGTCATCTGCATAGAGGTGGCACCTAACTCCCCAGAGATATTAGGCAATCTTCAGGAGGAAGATATCTGTGTTCTTTGGTAATCTTCAGGAGGAGCCTGAAAACCTGGTTATTCCAATGTGCTTTCAATGATTGAACGTAAGATACTCCCTGACCAAACTTTGCATAACATGACCTCAGAAGCACTTCATTTTATGGTTCGTGCAATTAAATCCTTCCTCATGCCCGGATCCCCTCCCTGATAATTTACACTGTCCTATCTCCCAGTGTTTTAAAATTTTATCTTTGAATTTGGCCCTGCCCAGTGTAATCTTTTGTGTTTTAATGTTTGATTTTATATCGCTGTGTCGCTTATTATATTGGTTTTGCATTTTATGTATTTTATTTTCTAGTTTTGTTATGCTTTTACGTTATATTGTGTTTACTGTACTGATGGGCATGGCCTCATGTAAGCTGTCCCAAGTCCCCCTGGGGGAGATGGAGGCGGGCTATAAATAAAGTTTTATATTATTATTATTATTATTATTATTATTATCATTATTATTATTTTGCCATGAAGGAAGACACAATCCAAGCGCTCTTAAGAGATGTCCATCCAGCTTCTTTTTATAAACCCATCCAAAAGAAAGATATAGAAATACAGCTGAATACATAGTGCAGTGAATACAGAGTGCAACAGTACTTAGAATGGGTTGTTGTAGTTTTTCAGGCTGTATGGCCATGTTCCAGAAGCATTCTCTCCTGATGTTTCGCCTGCATCTTTGGGAAGCATCCCCAGAGGTTGTGAGGTTGGGTTAGGGTTAGGGTATTTAGTACTTAGAATGCTGGGTACAGGGAGCACACCACTCTGCTGTTACACCAGCTCCACTGGCTGCCAATTAGCTTCCGAGCACAATATAAATTGCTGGTGTTAAACTATAAAGCCCTAAATGACTCCGGCCCTGTTTACCTCTCCGAACGTATTCTCCCCTATGAACAATCAAGATTATTAAGATCGTCTGGAGAGGCCCTGCTGTCGGTCCCACCGGCCTCGCAAGCTCGTCTGGTGGGGACGAGGGACAGGGCTTTCTCGGTGGTGGCCCCTCGACTCTGGAACTCTCTCCCACCGGAGATCAGAACCGCCCCTTCTATCCTGACATTCAGGAAGCAGGTGAAGGCGTGGTTATGGAGACAGGCATTCGACGAGTGAGCCAACACCCTGAGATGGATGGAGGATGATGAACACCGATTTTAGTGGGACGACTGACCATTGTATTTATTGAATGTATTTGCTGTTTCAATGTTTTAATGTTTTATTGTAATATGAAGTATGATGTTTTATTGACTGTACGTGATATTATGGTTGGAAACTGGTCTGAGTCCCTCAAGAGAGGTGAGAAGGTCGGTATACAAAACGTATGTATAAATAAATAAATAAATAAATAAATAAACCAGTATTTATCATAGAATCAAAGAGTTGGAAGAGACCTCATGGGCCATCCAGTCCAACCCTGTCAAGAAGCAGGAATATTGCATTCAAATCACCCCTGACAGATGGCCATCCAGCCTCTGTTTAAAAGCTTCCAAAGAAGGAGCCTCCACCACACTCCGGGGCAGAGAGTTCCACTGCTGAACGGCTCTCACAGTCAGGAAGTTCTTCCTCATGTTCAGATGGAATCTCCTCTCTTGTAGTTTGAAGCCATTGTTCGCGTCCTAGTCCCCAAGGAAGCAGAAAACAAGCTGGCTCCCCTCCCTGTGGCTTCCTCTCACATATTTATACATGGCTACTATCTCCTCTCAGCCTTCTCTTCTTCAGGCTAAACATGCCCAGCTCCTTAAGCCTCCTCATAGGGCTTGTTCTCCAGACCCTGGATCATTTTAGTCACCTCCTCTGGACACATTCCATGTCAATATCTCTCTTGAATTGTGGTGCCCAGAATTGGACTCAATATTCCAGGTGTGGTCTAACCAAAGCGAAATAGAGGGGTAGCATTACTTCCCTAGATCTAGACACTAGGCTCCTACTGATGCAGGCCAAAATCCCATTGGCTTTTTTGCCGCCACATCACATTGTTGGCTCATGTTTAACTTGTTGTCCACGAGGACTCCAAGATCTTTTTCACACGTACTGCTCTCGAGCCAGGCATTGCCCCATTCTGTATCTTTGCATTTCGTTTTTCCTGCCAAAGTGGAGTATCTTGCATTTGTCACTGTTGAACTTCATTTTGTTAGTTTTGGCCAATCATCTCTCTAATCTGTCAAGATCGTTTTGAATCCTGCTCCTGTCCTCTGGAGTATTGGCTCTCCCTCCCAATTTGGTGTCGTCTGCAAACTTGATGATCCTGCCTTCTAGCCCTTCATCTAAGTCATTAATAAAGATGTTGAACAGGACCGGGCCCAGGACGGAACCCTCCTGATGGCACTCCGCTCGTCACTTCTTTCCAGGATGAAGAGGAAGCAAAAAGGTCTTAATTGCTCCTTTATTAATCTCTCAGGTTCCAATATAAATATCAAATCAAAATAGAGTCTGTGGCATCATATACTATGGAGTATGGAATTGGTTAGGCCTATTTTTAATAAGAACTCTCAAATAAACAGAAACTACAGCTACTCATTCCCTAGGATGCTAGTTAACTGGGAGTCTATTTTCTTTTCAAAGTAAGCAGCAAGTAATTTGAGCCATTTTCTTCCTGTTACATTACACCATCTGAAAAACCTGTTGCAAGTCAGGATGCATTTTGCGCAGAATTCCCAACAGCTTGTTCCACATAGCAAATTGCATTCCCTATGCAGGAAAGTGTCCCAAATGCTGTCTCGCATACAGAAAATATAATAATTAAGAACTTGGTCTGCAAAAAATCTGCACATAGTTGATTGATACAAAATGCTATTTTTTCTGTGCATAAATGATAATATTTCTGCAGGAAATTTCTGTGCAAAAATGCACAGAAAGTGTAATTTTTGAAATATTATTTCTATTTTTAACAGAAACAAACACATAGATACATACATCCATTTCCAAGGATACTCTAAATCCAGGTTTAGCATCTTATCATTTCCAAACAATATTTTTTAGGGTCGGAGAAAATCCCTCAGCATCACATTTCACTTTTGTTTGTACTTTTTTTTCAGTTACGTAAAGTTTTCATCAACAGTGATTGCTAACATGTTTAATGGAAAGGATTAGGATGGAAGATTTTTCTTGTATTGTATGTTGTTATTCTAATAAAAAAAAATTACTTTTCTGGAGAAAGGAGAGGAGAAAGAGATCAAACCAGGGTGAGTCAGAGCCTACCTATACACATTACTCACAATTTCAGCCTCTGCATGACTGATTTCTTTTTTAAAAAATAGCTAGAACAGAACAACCCAAGCTCAAAAATTATTGTTGCAAGGGAGAAAGAACTCTCCTTGTATCACCATTACAATTAGATGATGTCACATATGAACAGGTATCCAACAACACCAAGAGGTATCCAACTGAAAGCTCAGGAAAACAGCATTATTAAATACACGAGATAAATAACAGAGCAGCTCACAGAAGGCCTGATTAAAACTCAACTTCAAAAGTTACTTCAATGCACGAAAGCTGACTGGCACAACCTGGGGATCACAACCAGATACAGTGAAGACATCTGCCCTTGCGCTATGCTACTCTGCTGCTGAGTATGCATGCCCAGTGTGGAACACATCTCACCACACTAAAACAGTGGATGTGGCTCTTAATGAGACATGCCACATTATCACGGGGTGTCTGCGCCCTACACCACTGGAGAAATTACACTGCTTAGCCGGTATCGCACCACCTGACATCCGCCGGGAAGTGGCAGCCAATAGTGAAAGGACCAAGGCAGAGACATCTCCAGCTCATCCCTGTTTGGGTATCAGCCAGCACGTCAACGACTTAAATCCAGACATAGTTTTCTAAGATCTACAGAGACACTCGCTGGAACACCTCAGCAAGTGAGAGTCCAAAAGTGGCAGGCTAAAACCTGGAACCTCAAGCCATGGCTGATCCCCAATGAGTGACTCCCCTCCTGGACACACAAAAAACTGGACGACTTGGAAGGTGCTGAACAGACTGCACTCTGGCACCATGAGATGCAGAGCCAACCTTAAGAAATGGGGTTGCAAAGTGGAGTCAACAACATGCGAGCGTGGAGAAGAGCAAACCACAGACCACCTACTACAATGCAGTCTGATCCCTGCCACATGCACAATGGAGGACCTTCTTGCAGCAACACCGGAAGCACTCCAAGTGGCCAGATACTGGTCAAAGGGCATTTAACCAACTACCAAACTCACAAGTTGTGTATTTTTCTGTTTGTTTGCTTTGTTCTGTTAGAAATGTAATATATTGGACTGGTTGCTCTGACACGACAAATAAAATATAAATAAATAAATAAATACATAGATTAAGAAAGTCATGGGGTTGGGAAGCTCTGAAGGTTCATATGCATGACTTATACTAATGGGAGGAATCCAAGAGATCCTAAAGCAGTGGTTCTCAACCTGGGGGTCGGGACCCCTAGAGGGGTCGCGAGGGGGTTTCTGAGGGGTCGCTGAAGACCATCACAGACAGTATTTTCTGTTGGTCATGGGAGTTCTATGTGGGAAGTTTGGCCTAATTCTATTGTTGTTGGGCTTCAGAATGCTCTTTGGTTGTGGGTGACAAGGAGCAGGGCCTTCTCAGTGGTGGCCCCTCACCTGTGGAACTCACTCCTGGGGAAATCAGGACAGCAACATCCCTCCTCTCCTTCAGGAGGAAGGTAAAGACGTGGTTGTGGGACCAGGCCTTTGGGCAATCTGATAACTAGATAAGGACAACCAGACGAATAGGACCGACAAGACTGACAATTGTGGAATTGGAAATTGAACTATGAGATAGCGAACGCTGACCGTCAATGAGGAGAAATTGGTTTGTATTGGTTTTATTGGTTTTATGATTGTAACGCAAGAATTGTTGTTTAATTGTTAATTGATGTTATTTTGTTTTATTGCTGTTATGTGATGCGGGCATCGAATTGTGCCTTGCTTTTGTAAGCCGCCCTGAGTCCCCTTCGGGGTGAGAAGGGCGGGGTAGAAGCAACCGAAATAAATAGGTGAACTATAAATCCCAGTAACTGCAACTTCCAAATGTCAAGGTCTATTTCCTCCAAACTCCATCCGTGTTCATATTTGGGCATATGGGATATTTGTGCCAAGTTTGGTTCAGATCCATCATTGTTTGAGTCCACAGTGCTCTCTGGATGTAGGTGAACTACAACTCCCAAACTCAAGGTCAATGCCCATCAAAGCCTTCCAATATTCTCTGTTTGTCATTGGAGTGCCAGGTTTGGTTCAGATCCATCATTGTTTAAGTTCACAGTGCTCTCTGGATGTAGGTGAACTACAACTCCCAAACTCAAGGTCAATGATAATCAAAACCTTCCAATATCCTCTGTTTGTCATTGGAGTGCCAGGTTTGGTTCAGATCCGTCATTGATTGAATCCACAGTGCTCTCTGGATGTAGGTGAACTACAACTCCCAAACTCAAGGTCAATGCCCACCAAACCCTTCCAGTATATTCTGTTGGTCATGGGAGTTCTGTGTGCCAAGTTTGGTCCAATTCCATCGTTGGTAGAGTTCAGAATGCTCTTTGAATGTAGGTGAACTATAAATCCCAGCAACTACAACTCCCAAATGACAAAATCAATCCTCCCATCCCAACCCCACCAGTATTCAAATTTGGGCATATTGGGTATTTGTGCCGAATTTGGTCCAGTGAATGAGAATACATCCTACATATCAGATATTTACATAACGATTCATAACAGTAGCAAAATTACAATTATGAAGTAGCAATGAAAATAATTTAATGGCTGGGGGTCACCACAACATGAGGAACTGTATTAAGGGGTCGTGGCATTAGGAACGTTGAGAACCACTGCCGTAAAGGTTATTATCTGGTATCTCATTATTCTCAAATCAAGGAAATGATTCATGAGAACCACCACTCCTCTTAATGTTCCCCCACCAACATTAAGAGCATCCCTCTGGGCAGCCAAACCAGGAAATCCCAATTTGATGGTCCCCATGAGGATCTTCCTCTAGGAGCAAACCAAGAATGGTCAACTTGGAAGTCCCTGAACAGACTTAGAAGTGGAGCAGGCAGATCAAAAGACAACCTGGCAAAATGGAACTACTTAAAACAGTGGTTCACAACCTTCCTATTGCCACAACCCCTTAATACAGTTCCTCATGTTGCGGTGACCCCCAACCATAAAATTATTTTCGTTGCTACTTCAAAATTTTAATTTTGCTACTGTTATGACCAAGTAGCAACAGTAAGAACTGACCATGAAACAACACACTGGTTCAAGATTTGGAAAGGCATATGGCAGGGTTGTATACTCTCACCCAACCTATTCAACTTGTATGCAGAACACATCATGCGATGTGCGGGGCTTGATGAATGCAAGGCTGGGGTGAAAATTGCTGGAAGAAACATTAACAACCTCAGATATGCAGATGATACCACTCTGATGGCCGAAAGCGAGGAGGAGCTGAGGAGCCTTCTAATCAAGATGAAAGAAGAAAGCGCAAAAGCTGGGCTGCAGCTAAACATAAAAAAACTCCAAGATTATGGCAACAAGGATGATTGACAACTTGGAAATAGAGGGAGAAAATGTGGAGGCAGTGACAGACTTTGTATTTCTAGGTGCAAAGATTACTACAGACGCAGACTGCAGCCAGGAAATCAGGAGACACTTACTTCTTGGGAGGAGAGCAATGACCAATCTCGATAAAATAGTGAAGAGTAGAGACATCACACTGGCAACGAAGATCCACATAGTCAAAGCAATGGTCTTCCCCATAGTCACCTATAGATGTGAGAGCTGGACCATAGGGAAGACTGAGCAAAGGAAGAGAGATACTTTTGAACTGTGGTGTTGGAGGAAAGTTCTGAGAGTGCCTTGGACCACCAGAAGATCAAACCAATCCATCCTCCAGGAAATAAAGCCCAACTGCTGGAGGGAAGGATATTAGAGGCAAAGATGAAGTACTTTGGCCACATCATGAGAAGACAGAAAGCTTAGAGAAGACAATGATGCTGGGGAAAATGGAATGAAAAAGGAAGAGGGCAAGATGGATGGATGGAACTCTCTGCCCCGGAGTGTGGTGGAGGCTCCTTCTTTGGGGCTTTTAAACAGAGGCTGGATGGCCATCTGTCAGGGGTGATTTGAATGCAATATTCCTGCTTCTTGGCATGGGGTTGGACTGGATGGCCCATGAGGTCTCTTCCAACTCTTTGATTCTATGATTCTATGATTCTAAGGGCAAGATGGATGGATGGCATCCTTGAAGTGACTGGATTGACCTTGAAGGAGCTGGGGGTGGTGACGGCCGACAGGGAGCTCTGGCATGGGTTGGCCCATGAGGTCTGAACGACTGAATGAACAACAACAACAACAAATGAATCATAATGTAAATATCTGATATGAAGGTTGTATTTTCATTTACTGGACCAAATTTGGCACAAATACCCGATACACCCAAATTTGAAAACTGGTGGGGTTGGGTGAACTGATTTTGTCATTTCGGAGTTGTAGATGCTGGGATTTATAGTTAACCTGCAATCAAAGAGCATTCCCAACTCCACCAACGATTGAATTGAGCCAAACTTGGCACACAGAACTCCCATGACAAACAGAAAATACTTGTTTGGTGGGCACTGACCTGAGTTTTGGAGTTGTAGTCCACCTACATCCAGAGAGCACCATGGACTCAAACTATGATGGATCTGGACCAATCTTGACATGGATATGCAAATATACTCAAATGTGAACACTGGTGTAGTTTGGGGGAAATACGCCTTGACATTTGGGAGTTGTAGTTACTGGGATTTATTGTTCACCTATAATCAAAGAGCATTCTGGACCCCACCAAGGATAGAATTGGGCCAAACTTCCCACACAGAACTGCAGCTGAGATGTTTCAGAAACAAGGATGGGAAAAATAGAATTTTTCTCATCCTTGGTAGATTACCAGGAATAGCAGTGATAGAAGAGGAAGAGATTTGTTTAGTATTGGGGGGGGGGGGGGGAAATCCACATTTTGTAAGAAGTATTATAGAGAAAACGTGCAGATAGAGTGAAATTGCCTAAGGAAAGATTACTGCAGATGCAGACTGTAGCCAGGAAATCAGAAGACGCTTTCTTCTTGGGAGGAGAGCAATGTCCAGTCTCGATAAAATAGTAAAGAGTAGAGACATCAGACTGGCAACAAAGATCCATTGCCTAGTCAAAGCCATGGTATTCCCTGTAGTCACCTACGGATGTGAGAGCTGGACCAGAAGGAAGGCTGAGCGAAGGAAGAGAGATGCTTTTGAACTGTGGTGCTGGAGGAAAGTGCTGAGAGTGCCTTGGACTGCGTGAAGATCCAACCAGTCCATCCTCCAGGAAATAAAGCCCGACTGCTCATTGGAGGGAAGGATAGTAGACAAGAGAAGTACTTTGGCCACATCATGAAAGACAGGAAAGCTTAGAGAAGACAATTATGCTGGGGAAAATGGAATGGAAAAGGAAGAGGCGCGACCGGTAAAGTGGATTTTCTCTCTAGTGTGATGAATTGGACTGACCTTGAAGGATCTGGGGGTGGTGACGCCGACAGGGAGCTATGGCGTGGGCTGGTCCATGAGGTCACAAAGAGTCGGAGACGACTGAACGAATGAACAACAACAACAATTATAGAAAAAGTTGTTTTGTGCACAAAAGGACTTTCTACTTTGCACAAGTGAAAACCCTGCATACGTTTTGTTAAAAAAGTCTTGATATACCTTTTAAAAGTCTTGATTTTTTTAAAAAATCAACAACATATTCCTTGGGTTGTTGTAGGTTTTTTCGGGCTATATGGCCATGGTGTAGAGGCATTTTTTCCTGACGTTTTGCCTGCATCTATGGCAAGCATCCTCAGAGGTTGTGAGGTCAAAACGTCAGGAGAGAATGCCTCTAGAACATGGCCATATAGCCTGAAAAAACCTACAACAACCCAGAGATTCCGGCCATGAAAGCCTTCAACAATACATTGAACATATTCCTTACCCATCTCCTTTTAATCATGTCAAAAATTGAATACCGAAAAACTACCATCGTGTCCAACTCTTTGAGAAAGAACACGGCAGGCAAGGTTGCAGATCAATGCAACTCAAAGCAGTGGTCAAGGGATTAATGCTGGTCCAGAAGACAGCCGTCAATGGGCAGTTTCAAGGAAAGGAAAGGAAAGGAAAGGAAAAGGTTGTAGGCAAAGACCAAAATAGTTTCCACATTACAAAGAATAATTGCCAGGCTTTCACATCAGAAAACCTGGAATTTTTTTCACCACGTAATAGTCGCACCCTTCTCCCTTTGTCATTTAAGGGGAGGGGAGTGCGAATGTGATGGGATGAAATATGTCTACTTTTCTGGTCTCAGAAGGAGAGAAGAAGCAGATACAACACTGATGAGGAAACACAACATACAAACTATCTACAGACCCACCAAGAAAATCCAACAAATGCTACGTTCAGCAAAGGACAAGAGGGATCCTCTCACCTCTGCAGGAGTCTACCGTGTACCATGCAGCTGTGGACAAGTCTACATAGACCACCAAACGCAGCATTGCCCAAACACGAATCAAGGAACATGAAAGGCACTGCAGACTACTTCAACCAGAGAAGTCAGCCATAGCAGAGCACCTGATGAACCAACCTGGACACAGCATATTATTTGAGAACACAGAAATGTTGGACCACTCCAACAACCACCATGTCAGACTACACAGAGAAGCCATTGAAATCCACAAGCATGTGGACAATTTCAACAGAAAGGAGGAAACCATGAAAATGAACAAAATCTGGCTACCAGTATTAAAAAAACTCTAAAATTACAACAGCACAACAACAGAGAGGAAACAAACAAGAACATCTAATCACCTCTCAACAAAAGATTGCTCCAGGCACTGCCAGGCAATCAAATGCTAATCAAGGTAGTCAGTTGAAACATTCACACCTATCTCCAACAGACAAAAGTCCTTTGTTCCACCCTGGTCATTCCACATTTATAAACCCTTTTCCTAGTTCCAACAGACCTCACTATCTCTAGGATGTTTATATATAAAGCTTGGGCAATCCATGGTTCTAAATGGTTCTAAAGTACTTACAAAACTAAAGTTCTGGTGGTGAAAATTTCAGAACTCTAACAAAACTTTCAAATTTTAATTATTATTTCATTATTGGTGATTTTAATGACAGAACCAATTAGGAACTGCCATTTATTATGAAATTTTGAGAGTTTTGTTAGAGTTCTGAAATTTTCACCACCAGAACTTTAGTTTTGTAAGTACTTTAGAACCATTTAGAACCATGGATTGCCCAAGCCTACTTGCCATAGAAGCAGGTGAAACGTCAGGAGAGAATGCCTTTAGAACATGGCCATATAGCCCGAAAAAACCTACAACAACCCAGTGATTGCGGCCATGAAAGCCTTCGACAATACATAGATACAACACTACCACACCTAGGCCCAGAATCAGATGAAAAATCTTCTCTCCATCCCAAATCCCATTGGCCTAGCCTTGGAAAGAGAGAAGAAAAAGAAGGTAAAGCTTCATCTTGTCTAGACCTTCAACCTCCATTCATCCCAACTGCAACTGCCTTGGCCACAGAGAAAGAGAAGAGGCAGCACAGCTTCATCGTGCCCAGAATGAGACAGAAGACCTTCCTTCCATCACAATTACCATTACTCTGGTCTTAGAGGAGGAGATGAGGCAAAGACATCTCCATCATGTCTCAACCCAAAGAGCAGATGACATGACAGACACTGTCTACTGGCCATAATCCACTCCACCCCTAACATTCCCTTTTCCTTATGTTTCATGTCTTATTTCATTTGTATGCCTGAGGGCAAAACAATGGTTGGTAAGCTGTTCCGGGAGTCTTTCTAGCTTCAGATTGGGGTACAAATACTCTAAATAAATAAACAGGCCACTGGCTAGGAGTAGAAGAAGAGTCTGCGTTTGGAGTCTGTGTCTTTCCGAATCTGGCTTTCCCAGCATTAATTGATTATCATCT
>NW_026844366.1:9970656-10064323 GCF_025583915.1 Anolis sagrei ordinatus
TTCTCTTGACAAGTCATCAAAACCATGTCACCCGAAGTTGCTCCTAACTCCGCGGGTGGCGGCGGCGGCACTCTCTCCGGGGCAGCGTGCCGACCCAATCTGTCGTCCTCTGTCATGCATTTCCAAAATATCTCTCGCCGTTATATAAATCGAGCCCTTTTTTAAACGATTCCACTTATTGCTTCGACCGGCGCAATTTTAAGTAGGATACCCAAGATGCCAGAAAGTTGGGGGGAACGTGGAGTGCGGGGAGAAGTGAAGGGGGGGTGCGTACAGAGGAGAGAAGAAAATGGAAAAAGGAGAAGACTCGGCAGGAAACAGATTTAGCAATTTAAATGTTTTATAAGTTTTTTTTTTTTTGTAATTGAGGAAACTTTTCATAATCTGACATTTGTTTAAAAAAAAAAGAAGCACCCACTTATTAGAAATTATGCAGCGGAGTAGCTGTGGAAATATGAGCTCGCTTCACAATTATGAAGTCGGGCTAGGAAGGCCTAGGCTATTGTGCGAAGTGGCATAAACCGCACAGAGGGGCCTATCAGCTCAACAGCAGGCGGGGGGCTGCTCCATTCAAAGCGAGAGATACAAGCTTCGGGGCAAAAACCTGGCGGCTCCCTCCTGACCTCACAATCCCCTCCTGGTGACAGATCCAAGCTCCATAGCAAATTAGACCTTCTCACATTACAATTGCAGAAGACAGATTCCATTAGCAGTATCTGAAATTGAGTGGAGAGCAGTCCCGTTATCAGACCTGACTCATAAGCGGTGCTATTAATCAGAGCTATGATAGCATTTATATATTTCAAGCTATCTGCCGCGGCTGTGATATTCGGCTACAAAGGGTTGATGGGACTTAGGGAAGGGAACAATGGAGCTTTCTGGGGAAAAGCAGAGTAAATCAAGAAAGTCTATGACTTCCACATATTCTGAAGGGATTGCGGTTTACATAAATTTTCTCCCAATTGGAGATTGAGCTCTTCCTCATCTTACACATGGGATTTAGTTGTCACTCAATGGGAACAGCTGTGAAAAGGTGAATTGGCCCACCGTTCAAAATACTGCCTCCGTTTTTAAAGCAATTAACCCATGAACAGGGGGGATACCTGGCGATATCAAGAGGATTAGACTAGGCAGTGCTTTATTAACATTTCCTTGAACTAATTCTAACTCTGACTAGCTGTCACCAAAGACTCTTCCGTCTTTTTTTTTTTTCAAAAATTAAGGAGGGAGCACGTTGGCCTCCTTTCCGCCCCCGCCTTCTCCCCCCCTCCGTCCCGCTCTTTACTTAGCCACTTCCAAAATTAAGTACAGAACCTTCCGCCGAAAACGTGTATCTTGCATTTGCAGCAAATGCAAATGAGGCAGAAAGTGTAACGATGGATGGAGACGATGCGACTTCAGTGGAAGTGAATCTGTGTGTGTGGAAGAGAGGGGAGGAGAGATCAATTAGCCAAGAGGTCATGGCAGATAGTCTCCGAAAAGAGAAATTAATACTAGAGCCTTCTGTGGTCTTTTATTCCCAGGCACTATTTTGCTAAAACTTAGAGAAGCCCCGCGTTCCTTAAGCATGAGCTGCTTTTCTTCAAATGAGAAAGAGCCTTGCAGAAAACCAGACAAAAGCCATAGTCTAGAAGGATCTCTAATCTGGAAGGAACGTCCCCAAATATACCTTAAATCGGGAGATCCCGCACACTCTTTTCAAGCGCGCCGTTTTAATTTCGTGCTCGCGGCTGAATGGGATGATGGTCGGAGATACAAAGATGTTTGACGCGAATCAAGCTCTCCGCTTAACGTACGGATTCTGTTGGCTTGCAAACTACTCTGTGGAAGCAGAGAGGAACTTGGGCAGGTGGAAAATCTGATCCATTCATTTGTCTGGCAATAGCAGAGGGAGGATTTTGGGGAGGGGGAACATCAGGGGAGAAGCCATAACCCACCAGGTTCACCGGTGACAAACACACCGCAAAGCAACTCTTAAGGATGGCTCACAACCCAGGGAACGGTCAAAAATACTCCCCCGAAGCCCAAATGGAAAGCCTAAGAAATCATAATGCCCGAAGCGTTCCCAAGTTTATATTTCAAGGAATGGATGGAGAAGGGGAGTAAATACATTTCATCCCCCTCAACTAAACTGGAAGTCAGCTCGCCACATTAAACTCGAAAACCGGATGTCGGGGAGCGGGATGCAATATAAATGCAAACCCACAATGAGAGCCAACCTTTCGATTCCGCAACCCGAGCAAACTCCAGCGGCAGAGCCTTAAAACCAAATTTACCTTATAATTTCTACAGTTCTGGTTTAACTTTGGAGAAGCAGTTTTCTCCTCCATCCCCTTCCTCCGCCCCGGAATATTTAAGATTCCCTTCGCTTCAGCAAAAAAAAATTAATGCTGCTGCTCAGAGACGACTTCAGTTGTGGGTGTGAACAGATAGGAGAATCAATTTTGCTTCTCAGCTGCCCCCGCGAATCCCCGCTTTTGTTTCAAATGCGCAGCTTCGTTTCGACATTAAATTCAAGTCTTCTTTTCCTTTTGCCAAGAATGAAGGCTAAAAATTAAGCAAGAAGGAGGAAAGCTCATTTTTCGAATCCTTTTTTATCATAAAAATGTAAAAGTCTGTTCTTCTGGGGAGAATTTTCTAATCTTTCCTTACTTCCACAAGAAGCAAAGGTAGTTTTACTTTGGATGTATGACCTATATGTTCATGGCCTCTCCAGCAATATTTTAGACACGAACGCCAAAGGTTTTTGTAGAACGTAACACTTCAAAATGAAATTAAAGCAAATATTTCAGTTTTGGGATGCCACTTAATGAGAGGTTGTCTTTTTTCAGCATCCACCAAACACCAAATACTCCTTAAGCGTTGCAAAACCATAAGACAAAGCATTTAGGATCGGTAACCCTACAAAGTGCTGGTAAAGTTTTAGTGCTTGAGTGATTACTTTTGTATTGCATATGCAAAACACAATGCATGGTTTATAATAACGAAAGTAAATGACTTACGCTCTTATCCTAACCAAACAAAAAGCAGACCCCAAAAAGACTATTATATTCGAAAACATAAAATTATCCCTTGCAACCAGAAGAAAACAGAGACATACAGATTTCAATACACAATCATTATTTCCTAGGTTGTTGAAGGTTTTTTCGGGCTATATGGCCATGTTCTAGAGGCATTTTCTCCTGACGTTTCGCCTGCATCTATGGCAAGCATCCTCAGAGATAGTGAGGTCTGTTGGAACTAGGAAAAAGGGTTTATATATCTGTGGAATGAACAGGGTGAGACAAAGGACTCTTGTCTGCTGGAGCTAGGTGTGAATGTTTCAACTGATCACCTTGATTAGCATTTGATTGCCTGGCAGTGCCTGGAGCAAACTTTTGTTGAGAGGTGATTAGATGTCCTTGTTTGTTTCCTCTCTGTTGTTGTGCTGTTGTAATTTTAGAGTTTTTTAACACTGGTAGCCAGATTTTGTTCATTTTCATGGTTTCCTCTTTTCTCACTACCTCTGAGGATGCTTGCCATAGATGCAGGTGAAACGTCAGGAGAGAATGCCTCTAGACCAGTGGTTCTCAACCTGGGGGTTGGGACCCCTGGAGGGGTCATGAGGGAATGTCAGAGGGGTCACTAAAGACCACCTGAAAACACAGTATTTTCTGTTGGTTATGGGGGCTCTATGTGGGAAGTTTGGCCCAATTCTGTCGTTGGTGGGGTTCAGAATGCTCTTTGATTGTAGGTGAACTACAAATCCCAGCAACTACAACTCCCAAAATGTCAAGGACTATTTTCTCCAAACTCCACCACTGTTCACATTTGGGTGTGTTGAGTACTCCTGCCAAGTTTGGTCCAGATCCATCATCATTTGAGTCCACAGTGCTCTCTGGATGTAGATGAACTACAACTCCAAAACTCAAGGTCAATGCCCACCAAACCCTTCCAATATTTTCTGTTTGCCAGGTTTGGTTCAATTCCATTGTTGGTAGAGTTCAGAATGCTCTTTGATTGCAGGTGAACTACAAATCCCAGCAACCACAACTCCTAAATGACAAAATCAACCCCTAACCCCACCACAACCCCACCAGTATTCAAATTTGGGCGTATCGGGTATTTGTGCCAAATTTGGTCTAGTGAATGGAAATACATCCTGCGTATCAGACATTTACATTACAATTGATAACGGTAGCAAAATGACAGTTATGAAGTAGGAAGGAAAATAATTTCAAGGTTGGGGGTCACCACAACATGAGGAATTGTATTAAGGTGTCGCAGCATGAGGAAGGTTGAGAACCTCTGCTCTAGACCATGGCCATATAGCCCGAAAAAAACCTACAATAACCCAGTGATTCCGGCCATGAAAGCCTTCGACAATACATTATTTCCTAATTTTTAAACTGCTTTAACGCCAATATGCAGAAACAGTTAAGGTATCCATGTGATTTCTGTTTAACCTGTGATTTTTGAAAATAACGAAAAAGTTATTTTTGGTTATTTTCAGACAAGAGTCCTTTGTCTCACCCTGGTCATTCCACAGATATATAAACCCTTTTTACTACTTCCAACAGACCTCACTACCTCTGAGGATGCTTGCCATAGATGCAGGCGAAACGTCAGGAGAGAATGCCTCTAGACCATACAGCCCAAAAAAACCTACAACAACCCACTAACCAAAACGTTTTAGGAACACAAAGGACAGTGTGTAAGAAATCAATTTAAAGCTAAGCAGTCGCGAAACCGAGCTCTTACATGCTGTTGTATAATTTGAAAAGCTCCAAATTAAGGATGGGGGTCTTCTGAAAAAGCACACTTTCCGGCAACGAACACAGATCGGGAAATAGTGGGGTTGTTGTCATTTATTTTTGAATGCACACAACAAAAAGGAGTGGGGAAACCTGACCACCTAGCAGAACTGAAAACCTTATTAGAAGAACAAAGTGCGGGAATACAGTTAACGCTAATCCGGCATGTAGAACAATGTCTTCTTAAGTGGGAATGAATGAAACTATTGTACGGCTCAAAAGCCTCCTCCAATTAAACATTAAAATGAAACTATCTTGACCGGCAAATGAACATAAAACTTGAGAGATGTCTCCCAACAGCCTATCAAACAAAGGAAAAATTTTATTTAAAAAAACCCCAACAAAACAAACTGATTTACATAGCATATAAAGGAAGGAAAAGAGGAATTGGGTTTTGTGTTTGGAATGGTTGGGTGATCATTATAATAATAATAAAAATATGCATATATAATATATACACACACACGACAACGATAACGAGCCAAGCTGTGATTCTTTACTGTACGCAACTGTCATTGCAGCAAAACGCGCCCGGCTGGTGGGCTTATGTACACGGGAGAAAAGGTTTTTAGAAGGTTAAGTTCGGGTCAGGCGACAAATGAAATTGTGACAACCCCAACTGACACTGTATAATGTCTTCTTCCACCGAATCAATAGGCCGCTCTCGGCTCCAAATTACCATAGAGATGGTCCGCTCCTTTCTGAAGGGGGTCTATTGTTTGGCCAGAAAACAGATTTGCCACTTGAACTGCGCTGTCCCCGTAGGATGTGCACTTCATTAATTATTTGCCATCTTAAATCACCATCGGCGGACCCCGCACGTTAACAATGCACCCCGTGGAATACGGAGGAGCGGTTATGTCCTGACCCGCATCGCTCCCCGAAAGATGCAAAATAAAGGCCAATTTGCATCATACAAATGGAAGTGGGATGATACCAATTCGGCAATTACTTTGGGACACCCACAAATGTGCATGCCCACCAATTCGGGGAAGAAAGTACTGCAGAATTTTTCGAAAAGAAAGAAAAACGGGGTACAACTGTCCTAAAGGGGCCTTAAAGATCCCCGCGACTGCTGTCCAGACTGTCCTTCTGATTTATTCTTTTAAAAAAAGAGATTATAGAAATATGCATGCAAAAAAAAATGGCAGCTTCCCATCTCAAGATGGATTTGACAAGCATGCCTGAAAAATATATGAGCAATGTTTAAGCAAGTGTGACCCAATGGAACAACGTTAAGGCTGAGCATAAGCTAGAAACCACATGGCCACATGATCCAAGTTCACATCAACGGTGATGGTGAGATGGGGCACCTTCAGCTTCAATAATTTATTTATTTATTTTGGTTGCTTCTACCCCGTCCTTCTCACCCCAGGAGGGACTCAGGGCGGCTTACAAAAGCAAGGCACAATTCGATGCCCGCATCACATAACAGCAAAAGACAAGAACATCAGTTAACAGAACAGCAATTCTAACAATAACAATTAACAGAAACCAATAATTATTAGGCTTGGGCGATCCAGTTCGTTAATTTCGTAATTTGTTATTGATTCGTATTTAAATTAGCTTATGATCCAATATCGAGCCATGCAGGAATAGTGTGAGGAGTAATTAAGAATCGAAACAATTTTTCCAATTTTCGTAATTATTTCATAATTATTTCGTAATTATTTTCGTATGTCTGGTGCATTGTATTGTATATTATATTATATTATTATATATTATATTACTATATTATATTATATTATAATTGTATAATATAATATAATATATATAAAATATATTATAATATAATATAATAAATTATTATATATTATATATATTATATTATTATAATAATATATATTATTATATTATAATATAATATAATATAAAATATAATATAATAATATAATAATAATATAAATAATATAGTTGTTGTTTGTTTTAGCACATATTGCGCAATCGCGTCCGCCATTAACGAATCGATTCGTAATTTACGAAATTTCGGAAATTTCGAAATTTTGAAATCTTAAATTTCGGAAGTCCTCAGAATTTCGAAACGCTAGCGCACCCTAGAAACGAAACGAGTTTAGAACCAATTTTTTTCTTGATCGCCCAAGCCTAGTAATTATTATAGGCAAAAACAACCATAAAACCAATAACCACTAAAAGCAATAAAATCAATACAAACCTCATTAACGGTCAGCGTTTCACAATCTCATAGTTTAAATTCCAAATTCCACAATTGTCAGTCCTTTTAGTCCTATCCATCTGGTTTCCATATCTAATTGTCAGGTTGCCCAAAGGCCTGGTCCCACAACCACGTCTTTACCTTCCTCCTGAAGGTGAGGAGGGATATTGATGCCCTGATTTCCCCCGGGAGTGAGTTCCACAGGTGAGGGGCCACCACTGAGAAGGCCCTGCTCCTCGTCCCCACCAGCCTCACTTGTGATAGCAGTGGGGTCGAGAGCAGGGCCTCCCCAGATGATCTCAGATTCCGGGGTGGGACGTAGAGGGAGATAAGTCAAAAAAACATCTGGTCGCATATTTGTGTTTCGAAAGTTTTAAACACGGCCTATTTGTATGACAAGTAATATTACTCTCCTTAATTTTTAACTTAATTTATTTAATTAATTAGGTTCTTGTGGGTTTTTTCGGGCTATAGGGCCATGTTCTAGAGGCATTTCTCCTGACGTTTCGCCTGCATCTATGGCAAGCATCCTCAGAGGTAGTGACCTCACTACCTCTGAGGATGCTTGCCATAGATGCAGGCGAAACGTCAGAAGAAATGCCTCTAGAACATGGCTCTATAGCCCGAAAAAAACCACAAGAACCTAGTGATTCCAGCCATTAAAGCCTTCGACAATATATTTAATTAATTGATTGGTTTAAATCAAGTCTTTCTACCTGTATAGGGTTCAGGGTGACTTGCAGCCATTTGAAAAAAACAGTGTGTGTGTGTGTTTATGCCTTCACGTTTCCTGTCAACCTATGGCAGCCCCATTAATTTCACAGGTTTTCTTAGGCAAGAAATACTCAGGTGGTTTTGATAGTTCTTCATTGCGAAATATAGCCTACAGCAGTGGTTCTCAACCTGGGGTCCCCAGATGTTTTTGGCCTTCAGCTCCCAGAAATCCTAACAGCTGGTAAATTGGCTGGGATTTCTGGGAGTTGTAGGCCAAAAACATCTGGGGACCCAGGTTGAAAACCACTGGCCTACAGCATCTAGTAGTCATTTAAAGTTTCCCTTCAAGTACCATTCAGAGCTGACCTACTCAAGCTTCCAAGATCAGATGGGATCTGATACCTACTGAGATAATTGTACATTTGTACCTTCAAGTTGTCTATCAATTAACAGTGACCGAATGAATTTCATAGGGTTTTCTTCGGCAAGAAATACTCACAAGATGGTTTTGTCAGCTCCTTCCTCTGAAATAGAACCCACAGCACTTGGAATTCCTTGGAAAACTCCCACCCAAGTATTCACCAGGGCTGATCCTGTTTAGCTTTACCTCCATGACTTGGGAGCCCTTGAGAAGGCTCTCTCCCATGTCTACACCAAGCATGCCTTAGATCAGTGGTTCTCAACCTTCCTAATGCCATGACCCCTTAACACACTTCCTCGTGTTATAGTGACCCCCAACCATAAAATTATTTTTGTTGCTACTTCATAACTGTCACTTTGCTGCTGTTGTGAATCGTAATGTAAATAGGTTCTTGTGGGTTTTTTCGGGCTATAGGGCCATGTTCTAGAGGCATTTCTCCTGACGTTTCGCCTGCATCTATGGCAAGCATCCTCAGAGGTAGTGAGGTCTGTTGGAAATAGGAAAATGGGTTTATATATCTGTGGAATGGCTGGGGTGGGGCAGACATCTTAACACCTCTCAACAAAAGATTTTCCCAGGCTCAGCCAGGCCTTCAAATGCTAATGAAGGTGGTCAGTTGAAACATTCACACCTAGCTCCAGCAGAGAAGAGCTCTTTGCCCCACCCCAGCCATTCCACAGATATATAAACCCATTGTCCTATTTCCAACAGACCTCACTACCTCTGAGGATGCTTGCCATAGATGCAGGCGAAACGTCAGGAGAAATGCCTCTAGAACATGGCCCTATAGCCCGAAAAAACCCACAAGAACCTAGTGATTCCAGCCATGAAAGCCTTCGTAATGTAAATATCTGGTATGCAGGATGTACGTTCATTCACTGGACCAAATTTGGCACAAATACCTAATACATCCAAATTTTAATACTGCTGGGGTTGGTGAGGGGATTGATTTTATCCCATGGGATTTGTAGTTGCTGAGATTTATAGTTCACCTACAATCAAAGAACATTCTGAACTCCACTAATGATGGAATTGAACAAAACTTGGCACACAGAACTCCCATGACCAACAGAAAATACTGGAAGGGTTTGGTGGGCCTTGACCTTGAGTTTTGGAGTTGTAGTTCACCTACATCCAGAGAGCACTGTGGACTCAAACAATGATAGATCTGGACCAAACTTGGCACAAATACTCAGTATGCCCAAATGAGAACACTGGTGGAGTTTGGGGGAAATAGACCTTGACATTTGGGAGTTGTAATTGCTGGGATTTATAGTTCACCTACCATCAAAGAGCATTCTGAACCCGACCAATGATTGAATTGGGCCAAACTTCCCACACAGAACCCCCATGACTAACAGAAAATACTGTTTTCTGATGGTCTTTGGTGACTCCTCTGACACCCCCTCGCGACCCCTCCAGGGGTCCTGACCCCCAGGCTGAGAAACACTGCCTTAGATGGTGGAACCAAGAGAAAGCCCTCCTCCATAGATCTTAGGTAGGTTCATGTGATAAATATAGGTTTACTACATTAGAAGCTGGTTTACCACTAGAATCATAGAATCAAAGAGTTGGAAGAGACCTCATGGGCCATCCAGTCCAACCCCATTCTGCCAAGAAGCAGGAATATTGCATTCAAATCACCCCTGACAGATGGCCATCCAGCCTCTGTTTAAAAGCTTCCAAAGAAGGAGCCTCCCCCTCCGGGGCAGAGAGTTCCACTGCTGAACGGCTCTCACAGTCAGGAAGTTCTTCCTCATGTTCAGATGGAATCCTCTCTTGTAGTTTGAAGCCATTGTTCCGCGTCCTAGTCTCCAGGGAAGCAGAAAACAAGCTTGCTCCCTCCTCCTCCCTGTGGCTTCCTCTCACATATTTATACATGGCTATCATATCCCCTCTCAGCCTTCTCTTCTTCAGGCTAAACATGCCCAGCTCCTTAAGCCGCTCCTCATAGGGCTTGTTCTCCAGACCTTTTGGTATAATTCACCCACCTATCATAAGTTAACTACAAAACTCAGTAGACCTGCATATTACACAAGGGATCATTCCCCTTGTTGTATGAGTATGATGGTCTTCCAAGTGTAGTGTCTTGGGAGTGGATATGTAGGGGACTGTGGAACCCTATTCTTGACCCACTTAATCATTCAAGGACCCATTGAATAATACAATTTTTCACATCTAATCTGGAACCTTATTATTTTTACCTGAAATGAACCATGCTTTAGGCTTTCAGACAAAGTATACCAAGACATCATCCAGAAGAACCTAGCAAATTCTAAAGAAATGTTCTCTCCACCTCTAGAACACTTCAGTGGTCAACATCATGGAAAAAGATGACCACAGAGTCACACTGGAGACGTGTAAATAACACTTCTCAAGGCATCACTAACCCATCCTGCGTGATTCTATGATATTCAAAGCTCTTTGCATATAAATAAAACCGTGTTCAACAAAATCACGGAAAAAGTGGGTCAACTGTACGATTGTAAGACTTTTGACTGGTATCTTCTTCCTTTTCTCTAAACATAAAAATAACATATAGGTTGGACTTTTTGATTCTCAAAGAGACAGAAGAGGGATATCACCATCATCACCATCTCTTCTTCTTCCCTTATTTTGAATTCCAAATTCCAAAATTGTCACTGTGTGGGGGGGGGGTGTTTAACAGAGTGGCATTTTTGCTTTCCTGAGCCGTGGTGACGCAATGGGTTAACCCTTGTGCCGGCTGGACTGCTGACCTGAAGTTTGGGTTGCTGACTTGAAGGTTGCAGGTTCGAATCCACGAGATGGGATGAGCTCCCATCTGTCAGCTCTAGCTTGTGGGGACACGAGAGAGGCCTCCCAGCAGGATGGTAACACATCGGGGCATCTCCTGGGCAACGTCTCTGTAGACCAGTGGTTCTCAACCTGGGGTCCCCAGATGTTTTTGGCCTACAACTCCCAGAAATCCCAGCCAGTTTACCAGCAGTTAGGATTTCTGGGAGGTGAAGGCCAAAAACATCTGGGGAACCCAGGTTGAGAACCACTGCTGTAGACGGACAATTCACTCATACCAGAAGCGACTTGCAGTATGTTCTCAAGTCGCTTCTGACACGATTTTTAAAAAAGCTTTGCTTTCGGATGGTTCTGTGCACAACAATTTTACTTCATGCACAAAATTTGTTGACCTAAAGGTTGCAGGTTCGAATCCGCAAGATGGGGTGAGTTCCCATCTGTCAGCTCTAGCTTGTGGGGACATGAGAGAGACCTCCCAGCAGGATGGTAACACATCTGGGCATGTCCTGGGTAACGTCTCTATAGACGGACAATTCACTGACACCAGAAGCGACTTGCAGTATGTTCTCAATTCGCTTCTGACACGATTTTTTAAAAAAGCTTTGCTTTCGGATGGTGCACAACAATTTTACTTCATGCACAAAATTTGTTGACGTAAAGGTTGCAGGTTCGAATCCGCGAGATGGGGTGAGCTCCCTTCTGTCAGCTCTAGCTTGTGGGGACATGAGAGACGGTAACACATCTGGGCATCTCCTGGGCAACGTCTCTGTAGACCAGTGGTTCTCAACCTGGGGGTCAGGACCCCTGGGGGGGGTCACGAGGGGGTGTCAGAGGGGTCGCCAAAGACCATTAGAAACACAGTATTTTCTGTAGGTCATGGGGGTTCTATGAGGTCCAATTCTATTGTTGGTGGGGTTCAGAATGCTCTTTGATTATAGGTGAACTATAAATCCCAGCAAATACGACTCACAAATGTCAAGGTCTATTTCCCCCAAACTCCACCAGTGTTCACATTTGGGCATACTGAGTATTTGTGCCAAGTTTGGTCCAGATTCATCATTGTTTGAGTCCACAGTGCTCTCTGAATGTAGGTGAACTACAACTCCCAAACCCAAGGTCAATGCCCACCACACCCTTCCAGCATTTTCTGTTGATCATGGGAGTTTGGTGTGCCAAGTCTGGTTCAATTCCATTGTTGGTGAAGTTCAGAGTGCTCTTTGCTTGTAGGTGAACTATAAATCCCAGCAACTACTATTCCCAAATGACAAAATCAATCTCCCCCGACCCCACCAGTATTCCAATTTGGACGAATTGGATATTTATGCCAAATTTGGTCTAGTGAATGAAAATACATCCTGTATATCAGATATTTACATTATGATTCATAACGAGCAAAATTACAGTTGTGAAGTAGCAACGAAAACAATGTTATGGTTGGGGGGTCACCACAACATGAGGAACTGTATTAAGGGGTCACAACATTAGGAAGGTTGAGAAACATTGCTGTAGATGGACAATTCACTCACACCAGAAGCAACTTGCTGTATTGGATATTTATGCCAAATTTGGTCTAGTGAATGAAAATACATCCTGTATATCAGATATTTACATTATGATTCATAACAGGAGCAAAATTACATTTATGAATTAGCAACGAAAACAATGTTATGGTTGGGGGTCACCACAACATGAGGAACTGTATTAAGGGGTCACAACATTAGGAAGGTTGAGAAACACTGTAGACAGACAATTCACTCACACCAGAAGCAACTTGCTTCTGACACGATTTTTTAAAAAGCTTTGCTTTCGGATGGTTCCGTGTACGACTATTTTGTTTCATGCACAAAACTATTTAAAATAATGTATAAAGTTATCTCCAGCTTTTGTGTACAAGGTGCTTATGAAACATGAACGAATGTCAAGTTTAGACTTTGAAGCCTATCTACAAGAGATTAAATCCATACATGCAAATACAAATATCCCAAAATCTGGGGAGGAAAAAACAAGATCTAAGGAAGTAATGCTACCCCTCTATTCTGCTTTGGTTAGACCACATCTGGAATATTGTGTCCAATTCTGGGCACCACAATTCAAGAGAGATATTGACAAGCTGGAGTGTGTCCAGAGGAGGGCGACTAAAATGATCAAGGGTCTGGAGAACAAGCCCTATGAGGAGCGGCTTAGGCAACTGGGCATGTTTAGCCTGAAGAAGAGAAGGCTGAGAGGAGATATGATAGCCATGTATAAATATGTGAGAGGAAGCCACAGGGAGGAGGGAGCAAGCTTGTTTTCTGCTTCCTTGGAGACTAGGACGCGGAACAATGGCTTCAAACTACAAGAGAGGAGATTCCATCTGAACATTAGGAAGATCTTCCTGACTGTGAGAGCCGTTCAGCAGTGGAACTCTCTGCCCCGGAGTGTGGTGGAGGCTCCTTCTTTGGAAGCTTTTAAGCAGAGGCTGGATGGCCATCTGTCAGGGGTGATTTGAATGCAATATTCCTGCTTCTTGGCAGAATGGAGTTGGACTGGATGGCCCATGAGGTCTCTTCCAACTCTTTGATTCTATGATTCTATGAAATATAAAACGGAATATTCAACCTATACGGAGTTCCACATTTTGAGTATCTATGGAAATAAAATGCTGATGTCCTTTAAAAAAAAAAAAGACATTTTGTATGTTTATTTTCATTTACCTATGTGTTTATCTGCATGTTTATTTTCATTTATCTCCCCCACCCTTTGCTGTAGGACAACAAAAATCCCCACCCACCGATGTAATTCCTTTGTAAGACTTTTTGCCTGGGATGATCGAATGAATAGAGGACGAGGGCGGATCTTTACAAAGGGGAATGCATTACCAGCAATGCAGTAAAGATTAATTTAAAATTAAATGTATACAACCAGGGATTTTTCTCCCCCCTTCGTCACTAATGGAACTTGAGCATTATTATTTATTCTTCTCCAACATTATGCTCAACGCTGTTCCTCACCGATATGACAAAGGCACTCTTGCCTTGAGAGTTTATGCTTTTAAATATCGTCGTCGTCGTCGTCGTTCCCCCCTTCAAAAGCTTTGGGCCCTTTTTATATTATTAACCCCATTTCTTTAACGACGGTGAAAATTAGTTAAGGATGAATTATCTGATAGGGGAAAGTCCCTATTCATACAAAAATATTAGAGAGGTGTACTTAAGCAAATAAGACACGGAAGGCAACTTCTCCCTCCAGGCATGCCGTATGTAAAACATTTATCGCAGCCGACCGTCCATCAACCCGTTTTTCCCCTCCTTGCGCGCTCGGTTTCCGCACAGCTTGGTAGGAGCGCATGGCAGAGCAGAGAACAGGCTTGGATTTCAAATTATACAAGGCAGTGTGTGTGTATGTGTGTATGTATCTATATAAATAAAAATGTCATGTTCTGGGTTGTTGTAGGTTTTTCCGGGCTATATGGCCATGTTCTGGAGGCAATTTTTCTCCTGACGTTTCGCCTGCATCTATGGCAAGCATCCTCAGAGGTAGTGAGGTCTGTTGGAAGTAGGAAAAATGGGTTTATATATCTGTGGAATGACCAGGGTGGGACAAAGGACTCTTGTCTGTTGGAGCTAGGTGTGAATGGGATGTTGTAGTTTTTTTCGGGCTAGGAACATCCAGACATGCATCAAGGAACATGAAAGGCACTGCAAACTACTCCAACCAGAGAAATCAGCCATAGCAGAGCACCTGATGAACCAACCTGGACACAGCATATTATTTGAGAACACAGAAGTGCTGGACCACTCTCACAACCACCATGTCAGACTACACAGAGAAGCCATTGAAATCCACAAGCATGTGGACAATTTCAACAGAAAGGAAGAAACCATGAAAATGAACAAAACCTGGCTACCAGTATTAAAAAACTCAAAAATTACAACAGCAAAACAACAGAGGGGAAACAAACAAGCACATAAAATCACTCTCAACAAAAGATTCCCCCCAGGCACTTCCAAGCCATTGAATGCTAATCAAGGTGATCAGCTGAAACATTCACACCTAGCCCCAGCAGACAAAAGTCCTTTGTCTCACCCTGGTCATTCCACAGATATATAAACCCATTTTTCCTACTTCCAACAGACCTCACTACCTCTGAGGAGGCTTGCCATAGATGCAGGCGAAACGTCAGGAGAAAAATTGCCTCCAGAACATGGCCATATAGCCCGGAAAAACCTACAACAACCCAGTGATTCCGGCCATGAAAGCCTTCGAAAATACAAGGATGGTATTCATTTATATATTACCAAAAACCACTGGGGAATTGACACCAAATTTGGACAAATACACCTAACAACCCAATGTATGTCCTTCACTCATAAAACACTGAAAAACAAAGCAGAAGGGACTTAAAAAGCCCCCAAAAAGCTAAATGACGAAAAGCTAAATGACAATACAGAAAAAAGGGAAGAAAGAGGGAGGGAAGGGGAGAAAAGAAAGAAAGAAAGAAAGAAAGAAAGAAAGAAAGAAGAGGGAGGGAAAGAAGGAAAGAGATATGGAAGCAAAGAGCAAAGGAAGGAAGGAAAGAGGTAGAGAACGAAGAGAAAGAGGGAGGGGAAAAGAAAAAGGAGGAAGGAGAGAAGAAAGAAAAGGAAGGAAGGAAGGGGAGAAGGAAGCATGGAAGCAAAGAGAGAAGGAATGAAAGAGGTAGAGAAGGAAGAAAGGAGAGAAAGAGGGAGGAAAGAAAAAGGGAAGGAAGGAGAAGGAATGGGGAAGATGTAGAGAAAGTGGGAGGGAAGGAGAGAAGGAAGAAAAGAGAGACAGCAGAAGAGAAAGAAAAAGGGGAAAGGAAGGAAAGAGATAGAGAAGGAAGAAGAAGAAGGAAAGATGGGAAGGAAGGAAAGAGGGAGTGAAGGAAGGAGGGAAAGAAGGAGAGAAAGAGGGAAGGTTGGCCACAGCAACGTGTGGCGGGTACAGCTAGTATATTTATATTATATATATATATAGAGAGAGAGAGAGAGAGAGAGAGAGAGAGAGCATTGACTCTCATTTCTAAGAAAAAAGCAAATGCACTATTACGGGACCGCCAAAAAACGGTCCCGTAATAATTCGGCTTGCACATTTTGGTATGAAGCTTAGGAAAACCAGCCTCTTGCCCTTCTATTTTGTTTACATTCTTATCTGTTAATTAAGGTGTTCTGTATATATAACACTGACTCGTTTCTAAGAAAAACGAAAATGCCTTATTACGGGAACGCCAAAAAATGGTCCCGTAATAATTCAACTTGCACACTTTTGTATGAAGCTTAGGAAAACCAGCCTCTTGCCCTACTATTTTGTTTACATTCTTATCTGTTAATTAAGGTGTTCTGTATATATGACACTGACTCGTTTCTAAGAAAAACAAAAATGCACTATTACGGGACCGCCAAAAAACGGTCCCGTAATAATTCGGCTTGCACATTTTTGTATGAAGCTTAGGAAAACCAGCATCTTGCCCTGTTATTTTGTTTACATTCTTATCTGTCAATTAAGGTGTTCTGTATATATAACATTGACTCGTTTCTAAGAAAAACGAAAATGCACTATTACGGGACCGCCAAAAAACGGTCCCGTAATAATTCGGCTTGCACATTTTTGTATGAAGCTTAGGAAAACCAGCCTCTTGCCCTTCTATTTTGTTTACATTCTTATCTGTTAATTAAGGTGTTCTGTATATATAACACTGACTCGTTTCTAAGAAAAACGAAAATGCCTTATTACGGGAACGCCAAAAAATGGTCCCGTAATAATTCAACTTGCACACTTTTGTATGAAGCTTAGGAAAACCAGCCTCTTGCCCTACTATTTTGTTTACATTCTTATCTGTTAATTAAGGTGTTCTGTATATATGACACTGACTCGTTTCTAAGAAAAACAAAAATGCACTATTACGGGACCGCCAAAAAACGGTCCCGTAATAATTCGGCTTGCACATTTTTGTATGAAGCTTAGGAAAACCAGCATCTTGCCCTGTTATTTTGTTTACATTCTTATCTGTCAATTAAGGTGTTCTGTATATATAACATTGACTCGTTTCTAAGAAAAACGAAAATGCACTATTACGGGACCGCCAAAAAACGGTCCCGTAATAATTCGGCTTGCAAATTTTTGTATGAAGCTTAGGAAAACCAGCCTCTTGCCCTTCTATATTGTTTACATTCTTCTCTGTTAATTAAGGTGTTCTGTATATCTAACACTGACTCGTTTCTAAGAAAAACGAAAATGCACTATTACGGGACTGCCAAAAAACGGTCCCGTAATAATTCGGCTTGCACATTTTGGTATGAAGCTTAGGAAAACCAGCCTCTTGCCCTTATTTTGTTTACATTCTTATCTGTTAATTAAGGTGTTCTGTATATATGACACTGACTCGTTTCTAAGAAAAACGAAAATGCATTATTACGGGACCGCCAAAAAACGGTCCCGTAATAATTCGGCTTGCACATTTTTGTATGAAGCTCAGGAAAACCAGCCTCTTGCCCTGCTGTTTTCTTTACATTCTTATCTGTTAATTAAGGTGTTCTGTTCCCAACCAAAAAAAAATCCCACATTTTTATCTGGATGTTTTTTAAGTGTTCGGGAAGTCATAGAAATGGCCCACATAGACCAGCAGGCAGTCACACTATAGGCATTTTCACGTGATTCGAGACCTTCTTCAGCCATGAACATTTTTATTGAGGAGCCTTGGGCAATTTGGTATCTGTCGGCCTCAGTTTCCCAGCCATAAAATGGGATTATTAACGACCCGACGTGCAGAAGAGAGGGAGCTGCTTCCTCCTCTTTTTTCTTTTCTTACAAAAAACGAAGGCACTAAAAATCCTCAAAAGACTTGAAAGCAATCTAGAAACAATTAAAAAATAAATACACGGGTTCCTTAATAAGAGTCACCTTTGAAAATTCTTATTAAGGGGTTGGTGTCATGAGTTAATTAAGACCCAACTTATTTACCCAAAAATAAATCTTTCCCTAGTGTTACTGCATTGTCACGTGGCGTGGGGAAAGCTTGCTTAAATACCTTCCAAACAGCCCGTGTGCAGGGAATATTCTTAACATTTCATTACAGCTGGCAAGGTTAACTTGCTTTGCCATCAAATCTAGGATAATTAAACAGTCTAACTAAAATATATACTGAGTTGCTGTAAGTTTTACGGGCTGTAAGGCCATGTTTCAGAAGCATTCTCTCCTGACGTTTCACCTGCATCTATGGCAGGCATCGTCAGAGGTTGTGAGGTCTGTTGAAAACTAGGAAAAATGGGTTTATATATCTGTCGAATGTCCAAGGTGGGAGAAAGAACTCTAGTCCAGCGTTTCTCAACCTGGCAATCAGGACCCCGGGGGGGGGTCGTGGGGGGGGGGGTATCAGAGGGGTCGCTAAAGACCACTAGAGCTATAAATCCCAGCAATTACAACTCACAAATGTCTAGGTCTAATTTCCCCAAACTCTAGCAGTGTTCATTTTGGGCATATTGAGGATTTGTGCCAAGTTTTGTCCAGATACATCATTGTTTGAGTCCACAGTGCCCTCTGGATGTAGGTGAACTACAACTCCAAACCTCAAGGGCAATGCCCACCAAGCTCTTCCAGTATTTTCTGTTGGTCATGAGAGTTCTGTGTGTCAAGTCTGGTTCAATTCCATCATTGGTGCAGTTCAGAATGCTCTTTGATTGTAGGTAAACTATAAATCCCAGCAACTACAACTCCCAAATGTCAATGTCTACTTTCCCCAAACTCTACTAGTGTTTACATTTGGACATGTTGAGTATTCATGCCCAATTCTTGAGTCCACAGTGCTCTCTGGATGTAGGCGAACTACAACTCCAAAACTCCAAATGCCCACCAAGCTCTTCCAGTATTTTCTGTTGGTCATGGGGGTTCTCTGTGAGAAGTTTGACCCAATTCTATCGTCAGTGGGGAATGCTCTTTGACTGATGGTGAACTATAAATCACAGAAAACTACATCTCCCAAATGTCAAGGTCTGTTTTCCACAAACTCCACCAGTGTTCACATTTCAGTATATAGAATCACAGTATCATAGAATCAAAGAGTTGGAAGAGACCTCATGGGCCATCCAGTCCAACCCCCTGCCAAGAAGCAGGAATATTGCATTCAAATCACCCCTGACAGATGGCCATCCAGCCTCTGTTTGAAAGCTTCCAAAGAAGGAGCCTCCACCACACTCCGGGGCAGAGAGTTCCACTGCTGAACGGCTCTCACAGTCAGGAAGTTCTTCCTCATGTTCAGATGGAATCTCCTCTCTTGTAGTTTGAAGCCATTGTTGCGTCCTAGTCTCCAGGGCAGCAGAAAACAAGCTTGCTCCCTCCGCCCTGTTTACACATATTTATACATGGCTATCATATCTCCTCTCATCCTTCTCTTCCCAGGCTAAACATGCCCAGCTCCTTAAGCCGCTCCTCATAGGGCTTGTTCTCCAGGCCCTTGATCATTTTAGTCGCCCTCCTCTGGACACATTCCAGCTTGTCAATATCTCTCTTGAATTGTGGTGCCCAGAATTGGACACAATATTCCAGGTGTGGTCTAACCAAAGCGGAATAGAGCATGGGGAGCATGACTTCCCTAGATCTAGACACTATGCTCCTATTGATGCAGGCCAAAATCCCATTGGCTTTTTTTGCTGCCACATCACATTGTTGGCTCATGTTTAACTTGTTGTCCACGAGGACTCCAAGATCTTTTTCACACGTACTGCTCTCAATAGTGCTTGTGTGAACTAATCACAGTGTCGGCCAGGAGACTGAAAGCAAAGAAAATTTTGCAGAAACCACAAATCCATCCATTTTTACACAGCACGTACATGCCTACATGCAATGCATGAAGATGCATCAGTACAATTTCCCCTTCGGCTTGCTATAGTTCAAAATCTCTGTAAATGCAGCAAGCCACATGTAGCCAATATCATCCTGTTTGCATCGTCGGCACCTGCAAATCTTAATTTCATCCTACAATAAATCAATAGTTTGCAAGTTACTGTACTATCCACGCAGGTAGAAAACGCAGAGGCGAAAGTGCCCAGGCACAGATGCCCCTCTTTTGTAACCCAAGCAATTAAAAGTTTGCCAGTACAGTTGAGGCGTGCATTGTTAATTTTTTTTTGTTAAATCCATCTGCGTCTTTCTATAGTGACAAACTTTGTTACTTCTGGTTAGATAAATCCGATCAGCGAAGTGCGTTAATAAGACCAAACATGGTTGCACGCTTTTGAAAAAAGAAGTTGTTTGGGTTGTTGCAGTGTTTGTATGTCTGTGAGCTTGTATATAGCTTTGTTTAGGTTGTTGGGCTGGTTTTGTTTTGGTTTGTTTTTTAACTTATGTATTACAGGAAAATCTTTTATGATGTCCAAAGTCAAAAATAAAATGCAATGTATATAAAGAGCTTCCTTCCCGGAACAGATGAGTTCAATTTCTTGGTAACTGTTATGCAAAGTTGCAACACGAAACCAAAAATTAAGAAGACATGATGTGACATCTTAAAAAATATTTCCCTCTTGTTTTTTTCACCCAAAACATCACAATCGACACACATTTCTTTTAATTCACACCCTATCTTATCAATAGAAAATCTAGATTAGAAGCTCACGCTACAATATTGAAAAATATTGTTAAACTATTGATAGAAAAATATTGGTATACTATTGTATACCAATATTTTTCTATCAATAGTTTAACAATATTTTTCAATATGTTCTTATGTAGAGTGAGCTTCTAATCTGGATTTTCTTTCCATTTATTTGTATGCAACCTTGAGCTTCAGTTTTGGAAAAAAGATAGGATGTAAATGATCTTGCAAATTAATCCAAAGGTGATTGTGAACACCTATATTGGTACTTGTTCTTAAATAGGTTCATTCTAGAAGTCCAAAAAGGGCTCTGAAGGTGAAGTAGGACAGATAAAAGAAAGAGAAAACAACACGAAAGGGAAGATGCTGGAAGAAAGGGAAAGATAACAGGAAGTATGTCCCATACCTGCCCCCAATAAATTCTATCTAGCTCCCTATAACAGATAACTATGTACAGGTTAACTTATACTTGAGTTTGTTTCAAAACTGATCTGGCCACAGTGGTCCACGCTCTTGTTACATCCCGAATAGATTACTGCAACGCACTCTACGTGGGGTTGCCTTTGAAGACTGTTCGGAAACTTCAATTAGTCCAGCGGGCGGCAGCCAGATTACTCACCGGAGCGTCATAGAGGGAGCATACCACCCCTTTGTTATGTCAGCTCCACTGGCTGCTGATCCAGTTCCGAGCACAATTCAAAGTGCTGGTTTTGACCTACAAAACCATATATGGTTCCGGTCCAGCGTATCTGTCCGAACGCATCTCCTTCTACGTCCCGCCTCGGAGTTTAAGATCTTCTGGGGAGGCCCTGCTCTCGGCCCCACCTCTATCACAAGTGAGATTGGCGGGGACGAGGAGCAGGGCCTTCTCGGTGGTGGCCCCTCACCTGTGGAACTCACTCCCAGGAGAAATTAGGGCATCAACATCCCTCCTCTTTTTCAGAAGGAAATTAAAAACATGGATATGGGACCAGGTCTTTGGGTAATCTGGCAGATAGACAAAGGACAAGCGACGACTAGAATTGATGGATTTGACAATGTGGAATGAATTTACGGACTCTGAGCTGGCAAACGTTGAGCACTAGATTGGTTTTATTGATTATGATGTATAATTGATTGTTTTAATTGTTTTAATTACTGTTTATATATGTTTTATTTTTATCTTATTGTTGTGTTGGCATCGAATTGTACCTTTTGTAAGCCGCCCTGAGTCCCCCTCGGGGGTTGAGAAGGGCGGGGTAGAAGTGCTAGAAATAATACATAAATAAAACCCAACCCATTAGTAGTAAAATAGTGTTCCTTATATAACTGTGTGTATGTATATATATAAATATATACACATGCATATGTGAGTATGTGAGTATGTGTGTATACACACACACACACACACACACACACATACATTCATTCAAGTCAGGGATGGCTGAATCTGTAGATATAGAATCCATGGGTACGGAAAGTCGACTATACAAACAGCTCATTTGATAATTTGAGTCTACTTCAGGAGAGATAAAGTGGGGAATAATAAAAATAATACGAAATCCAGCATATATATCTCGTTTGTATAACAAGATATATATGCTGGATTTCGTATTATTATCACGTATTATTTCATATTATTATTATACTGTGTTTTTGTGTCAGTAAAATAGTAATAACAATTATGATGATGATGATGATGATGATGATGATGATGACAACAACAACAATTTTGAGCCTGGAATACACTGTGTGTGCACTGAAATATCTGAAACCAAAGAGGTCACTGTCTTAGCCATCTAAATGGACGATTTTGCAATATTTTGAATTTTGGAATTCCAGACAGAAGATGCTCAACTTGTATTATTAACAGTGGACTCAAGTAAAAATGAGTTATGACAAGGATGCATCCCATGCTGAAATAATAAAAATCCAAGTCTTCCAGAAATAGGACAAATATTTTCATTGGAACATATGGAGATAAAAAGATAACGCATCAAAAACTCAACCAAATATGGAATGTATCAGAGCCGCAGTGGTTTGAGTGGGAGGACCAGGACCCTAAATCACGGTTCGACCACAGAAGCACATTGGATGGCCTTGGGGACATCACACTTTCTCAGTCTCAAGAGGGAAATGATGGTCAACTCTCTGTGTCCAAAGCTAGGTCCTCCAGTGAGGTTACTATAGAACAGGCATGAGCCAACTTCGTCCCTCCAGGTGTTTTGGACTTCAGCTGTTAGGAATTGTGGGAGCTGTTAGGAATTGTGGGAGCTGAAGTCCAAAACACCTGGAGGGCCAAAGTTGGCCCATGCCTGCTCTAAAGAATACCCCCCCCCCAAAGTCCTTCATTGGCCTCCCATCTTTCACATTTGCTTTAATATGGGATTCTCAGGAATTATCCATCCCTTGTGCAAACAGTTTGCCCCCACAGCATTTATGACTTCTACCTTTGATCTAAACGTTAGTTCACAATTGTAAGAGCACTTTGACAGTGGAATATGCTGCCTTGGATTATGGTGGAGCCTCCTTCTCTGAAGGTTTTTAAGCAGAGGCTGGATGGCCATCTGTCGGGAGGGCTTGGATTGTGCATTCCTGCATGACAGTATGAGGTCGGACTGAATGGCCATTGGGATCTCCTCCAATTCTATGGTTCCTTCTTCATGGACTACCCAATGTCATTGTCGCAAGCTGCTTTTGAAATAAACCACTGCATTTCAAAAGCCACAACACTCCCCATCAGTTTGAATAGGGGATTCTGGGAGTTGAGATCTCCCGAAATATTTTTTTTTAAGTCTGCTTTCTGACCACCTTGGACTCCCATAATATTCCATAGGCTGTGACTGTCAGTTTTTATCTTCAGATGTATATTTGTGTAAACTACTTTGGTTATGGAACTGAAATCGAATGGCTTATAGTTTTGACAAAATTATGGAATTGAATTGGACTGGCTTCATGGTTTTGACAAATGTTTTAATAATAATAATAATAATAATAATAATAATAATAATAATAATTTATTTTTACCCCGCTACCATCTCCCCAAGGGACTCGGTGATGTTTACATGAGGCCGAGCCCACAATACAACAATAATAAAAGCAATAACAAAACATCAATACAAAACAATCAAAATAAATCTCATAGACAAAAAATAAACAATAAACAGTAACAGTAACAACAAGCATTTGAAAATCTATGGCTGGGCCAAATGTGATAATTAAAAATTTAAAAATAATGCTGGGCATGAACAAGGTAATATACTGGGACAGAATTTTCAGCGAGAGAGGGGCGAGCAAACAATCCTAAATCAATGATAAAGTGCATTTAGAGGACCTATTGCTGAGAGTATTTCCTTATTCTGGGAAGGCACACTGGAACAACCATGTTTTCAGGCTCCTCCTAAAAACCGCCAAAGTTGGGGCATGTCGGATGTCCTTGGGCAGTGAGTTCCAGTCGAGGGGCCACCACCGAGTAGGGCCTCTCTTTAACTGCTTTTAACCTAATGATTTATCTATTGTTTTAAAGTATTGCTCTATTGTTGTTTGCTTGTATTTATGGCATCAAATTGTTGCCGAGTACAAGCCCTTCGGGGGTTGACAAGCATGGGATAGAAATGCCAGAAATAATAATAACAAGGAGGAGAAGGAGGAGGAGGAGAAGGAGGAGGAGAAGGAGAAGGAGGAGAAGGAGAAGGAGAAGGAGAAGGAGAAGGAGAAGGAAGGGAAAGAAGAAAAAGAAGTAGTGGTGTGCAGTTTTCTGGCATTGTATATTTCTGCTGCTTCTGTGATTTTTCATTTGCATTTTGATTCTGTAGCCCACTTGTCGATGGCTGTCCAGAATCAGCAGCATCCATCGCGGTCCTTTTTATCTTAGGAGTCAACCAAGCCAGTATAGACTTCGTTTTGCTTTTGCTTCTCCATAGCACTAATGGGTTAGGTGCTCTTGGTTCCACTCCTCGGCTGAGACCTCTCTGGTTTGGTTGGACCTGCTGGTAGTTACACTACTGCCAGCATAGCTCTCAGCATCCTGTTTTATTTATTTATTTACAGTATTTATATTCCGCCCTTCTCACCACACAGGGGACTCAGGGAGAATTACAATGTACATAGACATGGCAAACATTCAATGCCATAGACACACAACATATATAGACAGACACTCAGAGGCTATTAACTTTCCAGCTTCTGGCCACCAGGGGAGCTGTCGCTTCCTCATTCTTTGCATACTTTGCGTACTTCTTGGAGATTTTTTATGGTCTCGTAAATCAGTTAATTTAGCCTCCCCACAAAGTGGTACCTAATTTTCCTACTTGACAGCTGCAACTGTCTTTCGGGTTGCAAAGGTCGACAACAAGCTACACAATTTTGGTTGAGAGCTCACTCTGACCCGGGCTGGCTTCGAACTCATGACCATTTGGTCAGTAGTGATCTTAATGCAGCTGACTCCCAGCCACTGTGCCACAGTCCCCACAACATGACAAGGTGACACTCATCGGGGGGGGGGGGGGATGTTCCTTGACAAAATTGAAGGAAAAGTTGAATTATTTATTGTGTCATCAGCAACCATACCATTGTATTACATTTCTAACAGAACAAAGCAAACAAACAGATTTTTTTAAAAAAACACAGATTTTGCAAACTTGGTAGTTAATTAAATGTCCTTTGACCAGTATCTGGCCACTTGGAGTGCCTCTGGTGTTGCCGCAAGAAGGTCCTCCATTGTGCATGTGGCAGGGCTCAGGTTGCATTGCAGCAGGTGGTCAGTGGTTTGCTCTTCTCCACACTCACATGCCGTGGATTCCACTTTGTGGCCCCATTTCTGAAGGTTGGCTCTGCATCTCGTGGTGCCAGAGCGCAGTCTGTTCAGCGCCTTCCAAGTCGCCCAGTCTTCTGTGTGCCCAGGGGGGAGTCTCTCATTGGTATCACCCACGGATTGAGGTGCTGGGTTTGAGCCTGCCACTTTTGGACTCTCGCTTGCTGAGGTGTTCCAGAGAGTGTCTCTGTAGATCTTAGAAAACTATGTCTTGATTTAAGTCGTTGACGTGCTGGGGATGAGCTGGAGATGTCTCTGCCTTGGTCCTTTCACTATTGGCTGCTACTTCCCGGCGGATGTCAGGTGGTGCAATACCGGCTAAGCAGTGTAATTTCTCCAGTGGTGTAGGGCGCAGACACCCCGTGATAATGTGGCATGTCTCATTAAGAGCCACATCCACTGTTTTAGTGTGGTGAGATGTGTTCCACACTGGGCATGCATACTCAGCAGCAGAGTAGCATAGCGCAAGGGCAGATGTCTTCACTGTGTCTGGTTGTGATCCCCAGGTTGTGCCAGTCAGCTTTCGTATGATATTGTTTCTAGCGCCCACTTTTTGCTTGATATTCAGGCAGTGCTTCTTGTAGGTCAGAACACGGTCTAAAGTGACTCCCAGGTATTTCGGTGTGCTGCAATGCTCCAGTGGGATTCCTTCCCAGGTAATCCTCAGAGCTCGGGAAAAGTTGATAAGGAGAAGACTTGGTTATGGCTCACAAATGGAACACTGAAGAAGGAGACAGAAGGCCTGATTCTTGTAGCCCAGGAGCAAGCCATCAGAACAAATGCAATTAAGGCCAGGATTGAAAAATCAGCTGATGACCCAAAATGAAGACTGTGCAAAGAAGCTGATCAAACCATGGATCATATCCTCAGCTGCTGCAATTAATCCTGGCTTTGGCACAAATACTCAACATGCCCAAATGTGAATACTGGAGGAGGTTAGAGGAAAATAGACCTTGACATTTGGGAGTTGTAGTTGCTGGGATTTATAGTTCACCTACAATCAAAGAGCATTCTGAACTCCAACAATGAGAGAATTGGACTAAACTTCCTAAACAGAACCCCCATGACCAATGGAAAATACTGTGTTTTCTGATGGTCTTTAGCGACCCCTCTGATACCCCCTCGTGACCCCCCCCCCAGGGGTCCCGACCCTCAGGTTGAGAAACACTGAAATACAGGATATAAATAAATAAATAAATGCTTCATGCACAGCATCTCGGGGAAGTGGCTGATTTGTGAGTGTCGGAGAAGCTCATTCATCCGTCCGTCCGTTCAGCAATTAAGACTTAACCCCTGAGCAGAAGGAAAGCAAACGCAAGAAAATGAGCATCGGTCGCGTTGGCTTTACCTGACAACTGTGTCAAAGAGAAACGAGGCGGCAGCTGCTCCCAACAAGGCGCAGAGGAGATTGACTCGATAGGCGACGGAGCCAAAAGGCAGGAGCGCAATGGCCGATTTCGCCAGGAGAGTGAATAGCGGATAGCCCGGGGGATGAGCAACCTCGGAAAAAAGAACGGAGATGGCATTTGCATTAAGATGTCACAATGGCAGCCTAATTGAGAAATAACTCCTTTATTAGCTTAGCAACAAACACCCAGGCTGGGACCGCAGTCCTTTCTATTTCGGCGCAAAAATTAAGGGGCTTTTCCCCCTAATTTTCCCTTCTTCTCCATCAGTGCCAATTTCAAACTTAGCAAAACATTTGCTTGAGTGGATTTGGAGGATGAGAATGCACCGCCGAGAAAAGCAATGACATTCATTATTAGCGTTCCTTTAAATGGCTTGAAGTTTGGGTTCATAGTATATTAGGGTCATTGAAAAGCCTGGGTTTCCTTTTTTGGGGGGGGAGTGTGAGAGAGAAATAGATATAATTCCACAAAAAAGAGAAAGGGAGAATAGATTCTGAACTATTTTATTGGCTAGCGAGTTGAAAGACCACACTGCTATCGGATTACCACTGCGATGACAGTCCTTAAGGTCTCGCCTAAAGGGGATCATGCGCCATAATAAAGTTTATTAAATAATAAAACTTATTAAAATGGTTAACCCGATTTATTTTTTATTCTCCCCAGCTTATACAAAAAAATTTGGGTTGATAATAAGCCAAGCTACTGTATATACAGTAAAGCCTTTGCTTTATAATTTAGTTTAATTGGATTTAAAACTTGGGAAGTAAATTGTCGCGTGCCGTACTTATAAGTTAGCAAAAACTGTGGTTTGGAAAAATAAAATTAATCTACTTTAAACTCCATGCTTAATTAAACTTCCTTAATTCCTAAAACTGTTAATGAGAGCATTGATTAAACAATAAAACTCATACTTACTCCAAGCTCATAGGCGGCTGTGATCAGCTCCCCTGTGAAAAAATAATGTAAAACCAATAATTACTATTAGGGAATGACACTCCTCCCAAGTTTTCAAAATCCAAACCCTTGCGTTGGGGGGTTTTGCATTAATTTGACTGGATAAAAGTGTAAATCTGTGGAGATTTAGCAGCATGAAATTTCCCAAGAATATTTTCTTCCCTCTCTGATGCCGTTGCACAAAAATACCTTTTGTTATTTTTCCCCCCTTTACGTTTCTATCAGAAGATGCGCAAAGGTGTGATGTGCAAACACACGTCCCAATACGAACGGTAATTGCTGTAACGCTAACAACAACAATAATTCATAACCATGAGAACCATTGAAAGCGCAGGAATAATTTGCAGACGGGAAAGCAAAACATCAAGAGCCCTTGATTTCACAAGAAACCTTTCATTGTATTGTCGAAGGCTTTCATGGCCGGAATCACTGGGTTGTTGTAGGTTTTTCCGGGCTATATAGAACATGGCCATATAGCCCAGAAAAACCTACAACAACCCAAACCTTTCATTGTTCTACCCAAAATATCATATTTCTGAAATAGGAATACACTCTTGTATTCCCAAACCAGTTAGGAATTCAGTTCTTGTGGGTTTTTTCGGGCTATATGGCCATGTTCTAGAGGCATTTCTCCTGACGTTTCGCCTGCATCTATGGCAAGCATCCTCAGAGGTAGTGAGGTCTGTTAGAACTGGGGAAAAAGGGGGGGGGGGGGGGGGAAATAATAATAATAATAATAATAATAATAATAATAATAATAATAACAATAACAATAATAATAATCCAATTCAGCAGCCAGCAGAGTGATCTTGTTGTGTATATAATAATTATAACAATAATAATAATAATAAGCATCATCATCATCATCCAATTCAACAGCCAGCAGAATGTCTGCTGTGGACTCATCTTGTTGTGTTTCAAGTAATAATAATAATAAATAACAAATAACAACAATAATAAAATTAATTGCAAACAATTACTCAAAGCATTGGATGAGGATCACTTTAATGCAGCAGAGAATTCCTAATATATTTGGGAATACAAGAGTTTTGCCTTATTTTTACTGCTGCTTCTAATACTGGGAAAAATGCCAAACAAACACAAATAATGAAAACAATAAATAATAAATAAATAATGAAAATAAGGAAGAAACCATGAAAATGAACAAAATCTGGCTACCAGTATTAAAAAAAATCAAAAATTACAACAGCAAAACAACAGAGGGGAAACAAACAGGCACATAAAATCACTCTCAACAAAAGATTCCCCCCAGGCCCTTCCAAGCCATTGAATGCTAATCAAGGTGATCAGCTGAAACATTCACACCTAGCCCCAGCAGACAAAAGTCCTTTGTCCCACCCTGGTCATTCCACAGATATATAAACCCATTCTTCCTACTTCCAACAGACCTCACTACCTCTGAGGATGCTTGCCATAGATGCAGGTGAAACGTCAGGAGAAAAACTGCCTCCAGAACATGGCCATAAAGCCCGAAAAAACCCACAAGAACTGAGTGATTCCAGCCCTGAAAGCCTTCGACAATACATGTTAGGAATTCTCTGCTGCATTAAAGTGATCGTCATCCAATGCTTTGAGTAATTGTTTGCAATTAATTCTATTTATTATTATTATTATTATTATTATTATTATTATTATTATTTGGGTTTGTATTGTCAAAGGCTTTCATGGCCGGAACCACTGGGTTTTTCCGGGCTATATGGCCATGTTCTGGAGGCAATTTTTCTCCTGACGTTTTGCCTGCATCTATGGCAAGCATCCTCAGAGGTAATGAGGTCTGTTGGAAGTAGGAAGAATGGGTTTATATATCTGTGGAATGACCAGGGTGAGACAAAGGACTTTTGTCTGCTGGGGCTAGCTGTGAATGTTTCAGCTGATCACCTTGATTAGCATTCAATGGCTTGGAAGGGCCTGGGGGGAATCCTTTGTTGAGAGTGATTTTCTGTGCCTGTTTGTTTCCCCTCTGTTCTTTTGCTGTTGTAATTTTTGAGTTTTTTAATACTGGTGGCCAGACTTTGTTCATTTTCATGGTTTCTTCCTTATTTTCATTATTTATTTATTATTTATTGTTTTCATTATTTGGGTTTGCTTGGGATTTTTCCCAATATTAGAAGCAGTAGTAAAAAATAAGGCAAAACTCTTGTATTCCCAAACATATTAGGAATTCTCTGCTGCATTAAAGTGATCATCATCTAATGCTTTGAGTAATTGTTTTCAATGAATTTTATTTTTTATTATTTGTTATTATTATTATTATTATTATTATTATTATTATTATTTATTAGTATTTGAAACACAACAAGATGAGTCCACAGCAGACACTCTGCTGGCTGTTGAATGCGATTATTACTATTATTATTATTATTATTATTATTATTATTATTATTACTTGAAACACAACAAGATGAGTCCACAGCAGACACTCTGCTGGCTGTTGAATTGGATTATTATTATTATTATTATTATTATTATTTGGGTTTGTTTGGCATTTTTCCCAGTATTAGAAGCAGCAGGAAAAATAAGGCAAAACTCTTGTATTCCCAAACATATTAGGAATTCTCTGCTGCATTAAAGTGATCCTCATCCAATGCTTTGAGTCATTGTTTGCAATGAATTTTAATTTTTTATTGTTATTTGTTATTTATTATTATTATTATTATTATTATTATTATTATTATTTACACAACAAGATGAGTCCACAGCAGACACTCTGCTGGCTGTTGAATGATGATGATGATGATGATGATTATTATTATTATTATTATTATTATTATTATTTGGGCTTGTTTGGCATTTTTCCCAGTATTAGAAGCAGCAGTAAAAATAAGGCAAAACTCTTGTATTCCCAAATATATTAGGAATTCTCTGCTGCATTAAAGTGATCCACATCCAATGCTTTGAGTCATTGTTTGCAATTAATTTTAATTTTTTATTATTTGTTATTTATTATTATTATTACTTGAAACACAACAAAATGAGTCCACAGCAAACACTCTGCTGGCTGTTGAATTGGATTATTATTATTATTATTATTATTATTATTATTTGGGTTTGTTTGGCATTTTCCCCAATATTAGAAGCAGCAGGAAAAATAAGCTGCACATTGCAAACTCACACTCCTCTATATGATATTATTCAATCAGTCCTATTGTCTCAAATATTAATTACCTGCACATACTCGAGTATAAGCTGACCCAAATATAAGCTGGGGCACCTCATTTTACCACAAAAAACTAGGAAAATGTATTGACTCGAGTATAAGTCGAGGGTGGGAAATGCAGCAACTACTGGTAAATTTCAAAATAAAAATAGATACCAATAAAATTGCATTAATTGAGGTATCAGGAGGTTAAATGTTTTTGAATATTTACACAAAACTGTAATTTAAGATAAAGACTGTCCAACTGTGGTTAAACCATTAATCTAACCTTCTTCAATGTAAGTGTGCTTACATATCTTTCCAATAATGATAGAGAAAAATAATAAATACAATAAACATAATAATAATGGAGTAAAATAATAAATTTAATAAAAATAATAAGAGTAAAATAATGCAAATGTAGTCATACCAATAATAATAGAGTAAAATAATAAATGTAGCAATAATAGAGTAAAATAATAAATGTAATAAAAGTAATAACAAAATAATGAAATGTAATAATATATATAGAGTTAAATAATAAATGTAGTAATAATAGAGTAAAATAATAAATGTAATATAAAATAATAAAATAATGTAAATGTAGTAATACCAATAATAATAAGAGTAATATAATAAATGTAATAAAAATAATAATAAAGTAAAATAATAAATGTAATAAAAATAATAGAGTAAAATAATGCAAATGTAGTAATACCAATAATAATAGAGTAATATAATAAATGTAATAAAAATAATAATAAAGTAAAATAATAAATGTAATAAAAAATAATAGAGTAAAATAATATAAATGTAGTAATACCAATAATAATAGAGTAAAATGATAAATGCAATAATAATAGTCAATAAAAATAATAATAAAGTAAAATAATAAATATAATAGAAATAATAGAATGAAATAATGTAAATGTAGTAATACCAATAATAATAGAGTAAAATGATAAATACAATAAAAATAATAATAAAGTAAAATAATAAATGTAATAAAAACAATAAAGTAAAATAATAAATGTAATAATAATAATAATAATAAAGTAAAATAATAAATGTAATACAAAATAATAGAGTGAAATAATGTAAATGTAATAATACCAATAATAATAGAGTAAAATAATAAATATGGTAATAATAGAGTAAAATAATAAATGTAATAAAAATAATAATAAAGTAAAATAATGTAAATGTAGTAATACCAATAATAATAGAGTAAAATAATAAATATGGTAATAATAGAGTAAAATAATAAATGTAATAAAAATAATAATAAAGTAACATAATAAATGTAATAAAATAATAATAGAGTTAAATAATGTAAATGGAGTAATACCAATAATAATAATAATAGAGTAAAATAATAAATGTAATAACAGTAATAAAGTAAAATAATAAGTGTAATAATAATAGAGTAAAATAAATGTATTAATAATAATAAAAAATAAAACAATAAATGTAATAATAACAATAACATTATATACATCTTAATACACATTTTAAAATCATTTTACGTATCAACATTTTATGCAGTTAGCCCAGTAAAGTCTCACTTATCCAACGTAAACGGGACAGCAGAATTTTGGATAAGCGAAAATGTTGGATAATAAGGAGAGATTGGGGTTTGGAAAGATTAACTGTTTACAAGAAACGTTGCCCGGGGGAAGCCTGGCTGTATTTACTCAGTCTTTGAGGAGGCTTTTTCCATGTCTCACTACCTAAAAGAATCCCACACCTTGTGTGACTGTGGAGCAGGACAGACAACTCTGCATCTGTATGCTTTTCCACTATGTCCTGCCTCATGTACAGAGGAAGAATTGTTGGATGCTACAGACAATGCCGTTGCTGTTGCCCGTTTTTGGTCAAAAGATATTTAGCTAATTTATGCAATACTTTTGATACGAAATAATAACAATAAGGAAAAACCTATTAAACGTCAAATTATGTGATGATTTTTTACAAATTAAGCACCAAAATGTCATGTATTACAACAAATAGACACAAAAAGCAGTTCAATACATGGTAACGTTATGTAGTAATTACTGTATTGATAAATTTAGCACAAAAATATCACAATGTATTGAAACAGCTGTGGATCCAACCAGAAGGCAGACTGCATTGGATAATACAGAACACTGGATGACCAAAGGTTGGATAAGCGAGACTCTACTATACTCTGATGGCTTTAGGGTATTTAGGCAACCCTGCTATATGCCTGAGAGACGTGGACTGTCTACAGACGTCACATGCAACTCCTGGAACGATTCCATCAGTGCTGCCTCCGGAAAATCCTGCAAATCTCTTGGTAAGACAAGCAGACAAATGTCAGTGTGCTGACCCCTGGTCAAGTGGTCCTTGGTCAAAGTGGTCCCTGGTCAAAGTGGCCCCTGTTCAAATGGTCCTTGGTCAAAGTGGTCCTTGGTCAAAGTGGCCCTTTGTCAAGTGGTCCCTGGTCAAAGTGGTCCTTGGTCAAGTGGTCCCTCTTCAAGTGGTCCTTGGTCAAGTGGTCCCTGGTCAAAGTGGTCCCTAGTCAAAGTGGTCCTTGGTCAAAGTGGTCCTTGGTCAAAGTGACCCCTGGTCAAAGTGGCCCCTGGTCAAAGTGGTCCTTGGTCAAGTGGTCCTTGGTCAAAGTGACCCCTGGTCAAAGTGGTCCCTGGTCAAAGTGGCCCCTGGTCAAGTGGTCTTTGGTCAAAGTGGCCCCTGGTCAAAGTTGTCCTTGGTAAAGTGGTCCCTGGTCAAGTGGTTCTTGGTCAAAGTGGCCCCTGGTCAAAGTGGTCCCTGGTCAAAGTGGTCCTTGGTCAAGTGGTCCCTGGTCAAAGTGGTGCCTGGTCAAAGTGGCCCCTGTTCAAATGGTCCTTAGTCAAGTGGCCCCTGGTCAAAGTGGTCCTTGGTCAAAGTGGTCCTTGGTCAAAGTGGTCCTTGATCAAAGTGGTCCCTGGTCAAAGTGGCCCTGGGTCAAAGTGGTCTCTGGTCAAAGTGGCCTCCTGGTCAAAGTGGTCCCTGGTCAAGTGGTCCTTGGTCAAGTGGTCCCTGGTCAAAGTGGTGCCTGGTCAAAGTGGTCCCTGGTCAAAGTGGTCCTTGGTCAAAGTGGTCCTTGGTCAAAGTGGTCCTTGGTCAAAGTGGTCCTTGGTCAAAGTGGTCCTTGGTCAAAGTGGTCCCTGGTCAAAGTGGTCCTTGGTCAAAGTGGTCCCTGGTCAAAATGGCCCCTGTTCAAATGGTCCTTGGTCAAGTGGTCCTTGGTCAAGTGGTCCCTGGTCAAAGTGGCCCTTGGTCAAAGTGGCCCCTGGTCAAGTGGTCCCTGGTCAAAGTGGTTCCTGGTCAACAAAAGGTTGGGAACCCCTGGTCTACACTGACTATACTTTAAATGTATTATAGGGCAATGTAGAAGGGGCCTTGGTGCTTTTGCTCCATTATTTCAAATGGCTTGTAATTATATGACCGATTTAGTAAAGGTTGTCCCCTGACATTAAGTCCAGTCATGTCTGACTCTGGGGTGCGGTGGTCATCTCCATTTCTAAGCCGAAGAGCCAGCGTTGTCCATAGACACCTCCAAGGTCATGACCGCATGGAACGAAAAGTTTATTACTATGTTTTTCACAACCTCCTGAATTTTTTAGCACTGTGTGCTCGTTTTTATTTCATTTTATAAACGAATCTGGGAACAAAAAGAAGTCTATAAATAAAAGGAGAAGAGGAAAGAAAGCCTTTCATATCGAGAAGAGAGGGAATTCCAGATGCTTGGCACCACGGCATCCCAGGGGGTGACACATTATCTCTTTTGCACCCTGGTCCAATCCCTTATAAAAAGCCCTTCTTATGGCTTCCGCATCCATTTGCAAAGAAAAAAACATTAAATAAGGGCACTTGCCCACTTCCAGGCTACATATTGAGGGATTAGTTAATATTTACAGAGTGGTTTCTTTTTATAAATGGGGAGAATTACAGATTGCATAACTTAATACATGCAACATTAGTAATGCAAGATCAGGGTGAAAGAGCTCCCCTTAAAAACACACACACAAAGAAAACCCAAACTGAACAACAAGACGAGGCTTTGCCATCAGTGCAGAACACAATATTAAGCAAAGGTGGATCTACACTGCAGAATTAATCCAGTATGACACCACTTCGACTGCCATGACTCAATGCTACGGAATCCTAGGATGTGCAGTTTGATGAGCCACTTGCACTCTTTGGCATAGAAGGCCGAAGACCTTGTTTGCAGACGACACCAAATTGGGAGGGAGAGCCAATACTCCAGAAGACAGGATCAGATTCAAAACGATCTTGACAGATTAGAGAGATAATTGGCCAAAACTAACAAAATGAAGTTCAACAGGAACAAATGAAAGATACTCCACTTAGGCATAAAAAAATAAAATGCAAAGATACAAAATGGGGAAACATGTGGCTCGAGAGCAGTACGCGTGAAAAAGATCTTCGGTCCTCGCAGACAACAAGTTAAACATGAGCCAACAATGTGATGCGGCAGTAAAAAAAAAAAGCCAATGGGATTTTGGCCTGCATCAATAGGAGTCTAGTGTCTACATCCAGGGAAGTAATGCTCCCCGTGCTCTATTCTGCTTTGGTTAGACCACACCTGGAATATTGTGTCCAATTCTGGGCACCACAATTCAAGAGAAATATTGACAAGCTGGAATGTGTCCAGAAGGGCGAATAAAAAGATCAAGGGTCTGGAGAACAAGCCCTATGAGGAGCAGCTTGAAGAGCTGGGCATGTTTAGCCTGAAGAAGAGAGGGCTGAGAGGATACATGATAGCCATGTATAAATATGTGAGAGAAGGTCATAGGGAGGAGGGAGCAAGCTTGTTTTCTCTGCCCTGGAAACTAGGACATGGAACAATGGCTTCAAACTACAAGAAAGAAGATTCCATCTGAACATTAGGAAGAGCTGTGAGAGCTGTTCAGCAGTGGAACTCTCTGCCCCGGAGTGTGGTGAAGGCTCCTTCTTTAAAGGCTCTTAAACAGAGGCTGGGTGGCCATCTGTCGGGGGTGCTTTGAATGTGTTTTCCTGCTTCTTGGCCGAAAGGGGTTGGACTGGATGGTCTCTTCCAACTCTACTTCTACCAGGATTCCATAGCATTGAGCCAAGGCAATTAAACTGCATTAATTTTACAGTGTAGATACACATGTAAACAAACACTCCGGTTCATGTCACACTGGAAATATAGGTGGCCCCACATTCATTAACATATGAAGGGTTCTGATTTCTGACTTTACAGTATGTTTCGCTGGCAAGGCGCTCCGGGAAGAAAACATTTTGGAATTAGTTCTGGGCTTTGTTTTGTTTTGTTTTGAGCCACAGTCAACTGTGCACTCTCTAAGCTCCTTTGGTACATGGCTATACTTAGGAAAGGATTTGCTTAAAATATCATCCCATCTTCCTTTTTATTAAATCACGTCATGATGTTGCTGCAGAGGGGAGCGCCACTTTCTTGGGAATCGGCATTTCCGGAAGAGTAAAAGCAAAAGACGAGTGCAGCGTACATTTACATTATTTGCTGAACTCACAATGTGCAAGTGCAGCATGATGCTCAATGCACAAAGAACAATTTCTTTGTGCATTGTTTTATGTTTATGTTTTATGTTATGTTTTGTTTTACGATGATGCTTTTCAAATGGGAGAGCAGAAGAAGTTAGTTTCAGTGGGTGTACTGGTGGTGTAAGAGATGTATTGGGAAATTACTGGCTTTACCGACGATACATATAATGATTCTTTTTGCACGGTCTGCCAAGGCTTTAATGGTGCTTCTTTTAAAGCCTTGGCAGACCGTGCAAAAATAATCTGCGAAGCCCACCTCCTCCAAGATGAACTGAACCACCTCAACTGGGCTCTCCAGGCCAATGGAGACTCCACCTCAGACATCAGAAGAGCTGCAAGACCAAGAACAAGCCACGAGAGTAAAGATGAAGATCCACCCAGAGGAAAAGTGTTCTTGCCATACATCAAGGGAACCACTGACCGCAGAGGGAAACTGATGAGGAAACACAACATACAAACCACTTACAGACCCACCAAGAAAATCCAACAAATGCTACGTTCAGCAAAGGACAAGAGGGATCCTCTCACCTCTGCAGGAGTCTACCGTATCCCATGCAGCTGTGGACAAGTCTACATAGGGACCACCAAACGGCAGCATTGCCCAAACACGAATCAAGGAACATGAAAGGCACTGCAGACTACTTCAACCAGAGAAGTCAGCCATAGCAGTGCACCTGATGAACCAACCTGGACACAGCATATTATTTGAGAACACAGAAATGCTGGACCACTCTCAACAACCACCATGTCAGACTACACAGAGAAGCCATTGAAATCCACAAGCATGTGGACAATTTCAACAGAAAGGAGGAAACCATGAAAATGAACAAAATCTGGCTACCAGTATTAAAAAACTCTAAAATTACAACAGCAAAACAGCAGAGAGGAAACAACCAGGCACATCTTAACACCTCTCAACAGAACATTTTCCCAGGCTCAGGCAGGCCTTCAAATGCTAATGAAGGTGGTCAGCTGAAACATTCACACCTAGCTCCAGCAGAGAAGAGCTCTTTGCCCCACCCCAGTCATTCCACAGATATATAAACCCATTTTCCTAGTTCCAACAGACCTCACTACCTCTGAGGATGCTTGCCATAGACGCAGGCGAAACGTCAGGAGAAATGCCTCTAGAACATGGCCCTATAGCCCGAAAAAACCTACAAGAACCTATTGAGTCCAGCCATGAAAGCCTTCGACAATACAACCCTGGAAATGATTTAAGGGACTGGAAATAACTCTCTCAAGTCTCAAATTAACGAATAAAGCATACATTGAACTGTGCCCCGCATCTGCAGTCCTTGGGTGCCACCTCTAATCGTATATCTCATAATTCACATATGAGTATATGCAAATACGGGTATTCCAACATCCAAAACATTGTTTATCCCAAACATTTCAGATATTTGCTCCATTTGTATCCTGAAAACTGTCCGAATCAGAGAGTGCACCTACAGTGCAGAATTAATGCACTCTAACTACTATGACTTAAGACTATGGAATTATGAGAGTTGTAGTTTCACATTGTAGATCAAGTGATATCAAACTGCATTACACCTGCAGTGTGGATGCATCCATATTTTCACAATAAGGGCTAACTTATTTGTGTGTGTGTTTTTTTTTTCAAATTAGAAGTATCAAACTTGGTATCTTCTTTGATGCTCCTAACCTTGTATGATGTGTGTGTATGTACATATATGTCGGCTTGTCATTGAACATTGAAAAAACCAAGGTGCTTTTCCAGCAGGCACCAGCCAACCCCTCTCCAATGCCAGTGATACAGCTTAATGGTGTAACATTAGAAAATGTTGATCATTTCCGCTACCTTGGCAGCCACCTCTCCACCAAAGTCAACATCGACACCGAAATACAACACCGCCTGAGCTCTGCAAGCGCAGCATTTTTCCGAATGAAGCAGAGAGTGTTCGAGGACCGGGACATCCGTAGGGATACCAAGGTGCTTGTTTATAAAGCTATTGTCCTCCCAACCCTGCTATATGCCTGTGAGACGTGGACTGTCTACAGACGTCACATGCAACTCCTGGAACGATTCCATCAGCGCTGCCTCCGGAAAATCCTGCAAATCTCTTGGGAAGACAAGCGGACAAATGTCAGCGTGCTGGAAGAAGCAAAGACCACCAGCACTGAAGCGATGGTCCTCCGCCATCAACTCCGCTGGACGGCCATGTTGTCCCGACCACCGTCTCCCAAAGCAGCTGCTCTACTCCGAACTCAAGAACGGAAAACGCAATGTTGGAGGACAGGAAAAGAGATTTAAAGATGGGCTCAAAGCCAACCTTAAAAACTCTGGCATAGACACTGAGAACTGGGAAGCCCTGGCCCTTGACCGCTCCAGCTGGAGGTCAGCTGTGACCAGCAGTGCTGCAGAATTTGAGGAGGCACGAGTGGAGGGTGAAAAAGAGAAACGTGCCAAGAGGAAGGCGCGTCAAGCCAACCCTGGCCGAGACCGCCTTCCACCTGGAAACCAATGCCCTCGCTGCGGAAGAAGATGCAGAGCAAGAATAGGGCTCCACAGCCACATACGGACCCACAGGAATATTGGAAGACAATCATCCTCGGAAAGCGAGGGATCGCCTAAGTAAGTAAGTAAGTAAGTACATATATGCATGTATGCGTGTATGTGTGTGTGGTGTGTGTACATACTAGCCGTTCCCTGCCACGTGTTGCTGTGGCCCAGTCTCTGTATATGTGTTTTGTATGTTTACGTTATGTATATGTGTGTGTGTTATACACATATGTATTATGTGTATATGTGTGCATATATTTGTGTATATGTGTAGGTAGGTAGGTAGGTAGGTAGGTAGGTAGGAAGGAAGGAAGGTAGGAAGGAAGGAAGAGAAGGAGAGAAAGAAGGGAAGAGAAGGGAAAGGGAAGAGAAAGAGGAAGGAAGAAGAGAGAAGGAAGGAAGAGAAATGAAAGGGAGAAAGATATGAGAGGCATGGAGGAAAGAAAAAGAGAGAAGAGAAAGGAGAAGGAGGAGAGGGAAGGAAATCAGACTGAAAGAAAAAAGAGGGATGGATAGAAGGTAGGAAAGTTGGGAAAAGAAAATGGGAAAGGTATGAGAGAAGGGGAGTGAAAAAAGAGAAAGGAAAAGAAAAAAACAGGACAAAAGGAGTGAGGGAAGAAAAAGAAGAGAGGAGAAAGCAAAGAAAGAAGCGGGAGAAGGTGCATGAGGGAAATGGAGGAAGGAAAGAAAGAGTCACAAAGAGAGCCAACAGAATAATAATAATAATAATAATAATAATAATAATAATAATAATAATATGAGCCACTTTGAGTCTCCTGCAAGAAAGCTAAAGCAGGGTATAAATAAATATAATAATTATAATTATAATGTAATTCAGAACATAACAGTAAATTCCAGAGGGGAAAAAAAATTCCAATTCTCCTTTTTCCGAAAAGCAAAACATCATTGGCACAAACCTGACATAAGCCACTGCTGCAAAGAATGCCAAATTCTGCAGAAAATAGCAAAGACTTAGAATGACCACTGATGAAAGTTAAGGTGAAAAAAGTGCCAAAAAAAAGTAGGGCGACAGCTGACTATTCCGACGACAAAAACAGATGATTTGCTTAACTTTAAAATGGATGATGAAGATACTGAAATAAATAAAGACTTCCTCCTGCACCTCGGTTCAGAGTCATTAAGCGAAATGGAGACGGCAGTCAAGAAATCAGATGATGACTATTAATTGCAAAGGCAGCCTTGAAGGAATTAGCTACAACTCTCAAGTGTAAAGACTGCTCATTAAATACCAAAAGTGAGAATCGCCCAGGCCGTTTTAATTTCTAATTTTTATGTACGGGTTTGAATGCTGAAAGAATATCAAATAATTCGAAATACGGTCTCATTGAACTAGTGCTGGCATATTGCCCGCCAGTTGCTTTTGGACTGCAATTTCTAGCATCCCCTCCATTGCCTATGTTGGCTAAGGCTGCTGGGAATTACAATCCAATGCTATCTAAGGGGAGCATAATACAGACCACTGAACTAGTGGAAATCTGCCCTTGTGCTGAGTGCAGAAATGTATTATTATTATTATTATTATTATTATTATTATTATTATTATTTGTGGTACTTTATTTCTATACCACCCTTCTCTCGCTCGGAATTCAAGGCTGCTGAGAATTACAACAACAACAACAACACATTTCTGCACTCAAAGCAATCTAAAGGGTAGCATAATTCAGACCCCTGAACCAGTGAAAATCTGCCCTTGCGTTGAGTGCAGAAATGTGTTGTTGTTGTTGTAATTCTCAGCAGCCTTGAATTCGGAGCGAGAGAAGGGTGAGATAGAAATAAAGTACCACAAACCACCATGTCAGACTACACAGAGAAGCCATTGAAATCCACAAGCATGTGGACAACTTCAACAGAAAGGAGGAAACCATGAAAATGAACAAAATCTGGCTACCAGTATTAAAAAAACTCTAAAATTACAACAGCACAACAACAGAGAGGAAACAAACAAGGACATCTAATCACCTCTCAACAAAAGTTTGCTCTAGGCACTGTCAGGCCATTATATGCTAATTAAGGTGGTCAGTTGAAACATTCACACCTAGCTCCAGCAGACAAGAGTCCTTTGTCTCACCCTGGTCATTCCACAGATATATAAACCCTTTTTCCTAGTTCCAACAGACCTCACTACCTCTGAGGATGCTTGCCATAGATGCAGGTGAAACGTCAGGAGAGAATGCCTCTAGACCATTGCCATATAGCCCGAAAAAAACTACAACCCAGTGATTCCAGCCATGAAAGCCTTCGACAATATAATGCTATTTGATTGTAGGTTAACTATAAATCCCAGCAACTACAACTCCTAAATGATGTCACTCAAAATGAGCAGAGCATTTAGATAGACAAACAGATAGATAGATAGATAGATAGATAGATAGATAGATAGATAGATAGATAGGGAAGAGGAGGAGAAAGTGTAACTGTTGTCATGCTCCACCATTAGTCATATCTTTTCTATTCACACTGTCTTTTCTGTCCATTACACATTGACTATATGGTAGAGTACCACAACATTTAGACTTTCCCGTTCTCTTCCTTATTATTGTTTTCAGCTAGGAACTGATAATAATAGTAATAATAATAATACTTCTTGCAGCCGAAGAACAAGCCATTAGAACCAATGCCATCAAAGTCAGAATTGAAAAGTTGACAACAGATCCCAAATGTAGACTCTTCAAGGAAGCAGATGAAACAATAGATCACATCCTCAGCTGCTGCAAGAAGATCCTGCAGACAGACTACAAGCAGAGGCACAACACCGTTGCTCAGATGATTTATTGGAACCTGTACCACAAACACTGGTGAGATCACAAGCCGGAAAAAGTTACAGAGAATGAACACGTCAAGCTACTCTGGGACTTCTCGATTCAGACAGAGTTTTGGAGCACAATATTCCTGACCTCACGATCATGTTAAAAAAAACAAAGTATGGATCGTTAAAAAAAACAAAGTATGGATCCAGGTGACAGTAGGATTGCAGAGAAACAGCTGGAAAAGTTGATACGATATGAGGATTTAAAGATTGAACTGCGAAGACTCTGGCACAAGCCAGTCAAGGTGGTCCCAGTGGTGATCGGCACACTGGGTGCAGTGCCTAAAGACCTTGGCCTGCACTTAAACAAAATCGGCGCTGACAAAATTACCATCTGCAGTTGCAGAAGGCCACCTTACTGGGATCTGCATGCATTATTCGTCGATACATCACACAGTCCTAGACACTTGGGAAGTGTCCAACGTGTGATCCAATACAACGAGTGTATGCTGTGGACTCATCTTGTTGTGTTTCAAATAATAACAACAACAAGAAGAAGCAGAGACATAACACTGTTCATTGGAATTTATGCCACAAATACCATCTGCCTGCAACAAAGAAGTGGTGGGATCACAAGCTGGAAAGAGTTACAGAAAATGAACAAATCAAACTATTCGGGGACATCTGAATTCAGACTGACAGAGTTCTGGAGCACAACACTCTTGACCTCACAATCGTGTTAAAAAACAAAGTATGGATCATCAATGTTACAATCCCTGGCGAGAGCAGGATTGAAGAGAAACAACTGGAAAAGCTGGCCAAACTGCACAGATTCTGGCACAAACCAGTAAAAGTGGCCCCGGCGGTGTTGAGGTCACTTGCCATTTTTTTTTCATACTCAGCACAGATAAATGGAAGCATGGCAAGGAAATGCAAAATTAGGGTTTCCAGATTCAAAACTGGAGGTGGTTGCTGACACTTTTATTATTGTGTTGTAGAAGGCTATCACGGCTGGAATCACTGAGTTCCTGGGAGTTTTTCGGCCTGTATGGCCATGTTCCCAGTAGCATTCTCTCCTGACGTTTCTCCCCCATCTGTGGCTAATGGCGTATTCAGAGTAGTTTGTTTGTGTGTGTGTGTGTGTGTGTGTGTGTGTGTGTATATATATATATATATATATATATATATATATACACACACATATATATATACCAAGAATAGGGCTCCACAGTCACCTATAGACCCACCGCCAGGATACTACACTTGGAGGGCCATCATCCTCGGACTACGAGGGATCGCATTAAGTATCTATATAAATAAAAATGTAATGTTCATTTGTGGGATTGACATAACTCAAAAACCACTGGACGAATTGACACCAAATTTGGACACAAGACACTTAACAACCCAATGTATGTCCTTCACTCAAAAAAACTGATTTTGTCATTTGGGAGATGTAGTTGCTGGGATTTATAGTTCACCTACAATCAATGAGCATTCTGAACCCCACCAACGATGGAATTGAACCAAACTTGGCACACAGTTCTCCCATGACCAACAGAAAATACTGGAAGGGTTTAGTGGGTGGTGTCCTTTGGTTTTGGAGTTGTAGTTCACCTACATCCAGAAAGCACTGTGGACTCAAACAATGATGGATCAGGACCAAACTCTACACGAATCCTCACTATGCCAAAACGTGAACACTGGTGGAGTTTGGGGAAAATTGAATCTTGACATTTGGGAGTTGTAGTTTCTGGGATTTATAGTACACCTACAATCAAAGAGCATTCTGAACCTCACCAATGATAGAATTGTGCCAAACCTCCCACACAGAACCCCCATTTGGGCCACAGCAACGCATGGCAGGGGACGGCTAGTGTGTGCATATATATATGTGTGTGTGTGTGGACTGTCCAATGTGGGAGAAGGAATCCTTCCCTGTTTGAAGCAAGTGTGAATGTTGCAATTGCCTCACCTCCAACAGACCTCTGAAGATGCCATTAGATATGGGTGGTGTTGGTTAGTACATTCATTGTTTAGTATTGTATTTGCCACAACTTGTAAACCGTCCTAAGTCCCAAGGGGGGAGATAGGGTGGGATATAATTATAACTGTTAGGAATTGTGGGAGTTAGAAGTCCAAAACACCCGGAGGGCCCAAATTTGCCCATGCCTGATATAGCTACAGATGCAGGCGAAACATCAGGAGAGAATGCTACTGGCACATGGCCATGCAGCCTGAAAAACGATCCAAAACACCTGGAGGGCCCAAATTTGTCCATGCCTGATATAGCCACAGATGCAGGCGAAACATCAGGAGAGAATGCTACTGGTAGCATTCTATATCTGCATTCTATATCTGTAGCTATATCAGGAGAATGCTACTGGCACATGGCCACGCAGCCTGAAAAACAGTCCAAAACACCCGGAGGGCCCAAGTTTGCCCATGCCTGATATAGCTACAGATGCAGGCGAAACGTCAGGAGAGAATGCTACTGGCACATGGCCACGCAGCCTGAAAAACAGTCCAAAACACCCGGAGGGCCCAAGTTGGCCCATGCCTGCTATAGCTACAGATGCAGGCGAAACGTCAGGAGAGAATGCTACCGGCACATGGCCACGCAGCCTGAAAAACAGCCCAAAACACCTGGAGGGCCCAAGTTGGCCCATGCCTGATATAGCTACAGATGCAGGCAAAACGTCAGGAGAGATTGCTACTGGCACGCAGTAGCATTCTATATCTGCATTGTATATCTGTAGCTATATCAGGAGAATGCTACTGGCCACGCAGGCTGAAAAACAGTCCAAAACACCTGGAGGGTCCAAGTTTGCCCGTGCCTGATATAGCCACAGATGCAGGCGAAACGTCAGGAGAGAATGCTACTGGCACGTGGCCATGCAGCCTGAAAAACAGTCCAAATGCACTAATTTTGGACCTGGCCTTAATAAAAGGCACAGGAGCCCACTTTCAGCTTTGGAAGTGGCAGCAATTGAATGCAAAGCCCTCCCACTCCAGGTTTGTATTTTGCAACTCTGTGATTTCTAGCACTCAAGGGCACAGGAGCCCCCTCCACTTTGGAATGTGGCAACCCCCATTGAAACATAGGCATTTGGGGCAAGGTGGTGCATGCACTTGGTTTGAGTGGGTGCAAAGGTCCTGCTACGTTACCGGAGTCCCCCCCGGGCACAGAGGGGGGCAGCGTTCCCACGTACACAGCCGCCACCGCCGCGCCCACCGCGCCTGCCCTGCTTAGCTGCCCCATTGAAGTCCAGTAGCCACGGTGCGCATGCGCAGAGCGCTCCCGCTTCCTCTGGATTGGAAAGCAGCTGCCCGGCGCCTTCCATTCTGAGCTAGGTGGAATCATGAGAAGATGCCTTCCTCTCCCCTTTCCGGTGCCCGCGATGGTACACTCCGCGCCTAAGCTCTTTCCTTAGTCTGGAAGAGCGGCGACGCGCTCCCCCTCCTGGCCGGCAGCGGCACTGCAGCAGGGAAAGAAAACAACCAAAGCAGGAAAAAACAACAACTTTTAAAGCAGTGGTTCTCAACCTTCCTAATACCACGACCCCTGAATACAGTTCCTCATTTTGTGGTGACCCCCAACCATAACTCTAACATTATGAATCGCTATGTAAATAATGATCTGCAGGACGTATTTTCATTCACTGGACCCAATTTGGCACAAATACCCAGTATGCCAAATGTGAATAATGGTGGGGTTGGCAGGGGGATTGATTTTGTCATTTGGGAGTTGTAGTTGCTGGGATTTATATAGTTAACATGTAAACAAAGAGCATTCTGAACCCCACCAACAATGGAATTGAACCAAAGTTGGCACAGAGAACTCCCATGATCAACAGAAAATACTGGAAAGGATTGGTGGGCATTGACCTTGAGTTTGGGAGTTGTAGTTCGCCTACATCCAGAGAGCACTGTGGGCACAAACAATGATGGATCTGGATCAAACTTGTTACAGGTACTCAATATGCCCAAATGTGAACACTGATGGGGTTTGGGGAAAATAGACTTTGACATTTGGGACTTGTAGATACTGGGATTTATAGTTCACCTACAATCAAGGAGCGTTCTGAACCCCACCAATGATAGAATTGGGCCAAACTTCCCACACAGAACCCCCATGACCAACAGAAAATACAGTGTTTTCTGATGGTCTTTGGCGACCCCTCTGACACTCCTTCGCAACCCCCTCAGGGGTCCCGACCCCCAGGTTGAGAAACACTGTTTTAAAGGAAGAAAAAGAAAAAAAAATGCAGTAGCAAAGTTTTTCCTTGATTAGTTTTCAACCTGATGATGGTTAAACACCTGTTCTGTGTTTTGGTCTCTTTCCTGTGCGATTTTATAGAAATGCTTTGATCAGTATCTGTCTATATAAAAACAGAAAAAAGCAATGTTTAAAAGAAAGAAAAATCATAGAATCATAGAATCAAAGAGTTGGAAGAGACCTCATGGGCCATCCAGTCCAACCCCATTCTGCCAAGAAGCAGGAATATTGCATTCAAATCACGCCTGACAGATGGCCATCCAGCCTCTGTTTAAAAGCCTCCAAAGAAGGAGCCTCCACCACACTCCGGGGCAGAGAGTTCCACTGCTGAACGGCTCTCACAGTCAGGAAGTTCTTCCTCATGTTCAGATGGAATCTCCTTTCTTGTAGTTTGAAGAAATTGTTCCTTGTCCTAGTCTCCAGGGAAGCAGAAAACAAGCTTGAACCACCTCAACTGGGCTCTCCAGGCCAATGGAGACTCCACCTCAGACATCAGAAGAGCTGCAAGACCAAGAACAAGCCACGAGAGTCAAGACGAAGATCCACCCAGAGTAAAAGTGTTCCTGCCATACATCAAGGGAACCACTGACCGCATAGGGAAGCTGATGAGGAAACACAACATACAAACAATCTACAAACCCACCAAGAAAATCCAACAAATGCTACGTTCAGCAAAGGACAAGAGGGATCCTCTCACCTCTGCAGGAGTCTACTGTGTACCATGCAGCTGTGGACAAGTCTACAGAGGGAACACCAAACGCAGCAGCATTGCCCGGACACGAATCAAGGAACTACTTCAACCAGAGAAGTCAGCCAGAGCAGAGCACCTGATGAACCAGCCTGGACACAGCATATTATTTGAGAACACAGAAATGCTGGACCACTCTCACAACCACCATGTCAGACTACACAGAGAAGCCATTGAAATCCACAAGCATGTGGACAATTTCAACAGAAAGGAGGAAACCATGAAAATGAACAAAATCTGGCTACCAGTATTAAAAAAACTCTAAAATTACAACAGCAAAACAACAGAGGGAAAACAACCAGGCACATAAAATCACTCTCAACAAAAGATTCCCCCCAGGCACTTCCAAGCCATTGAATCATAGAATCAAAGAGTTGGAAGAGACCTCATGGGCCATCCAGTCCAACCCCATTCTGCCAAGAAGTAGGAATGTTGCATTCAAATCACCCCTGACAGATGGCCATCCAGCCTCTGTTTAAAAGCTTCCAAAGAAGGAGCCTCCACCACACTCCGGGGCAGAGAGTTCCACTGCTGAACGGCTCTCACAGTCAGGAAGTTCTTCCTCATGTTCAGATGGAATCTCCTCTCTTGTAGTTTGAAGCCATTGTTCCATTGCGTCCTAGTCTCCAAGGAAGCAGAAAACAAGCTTGTTCCCTCCTCCTTATGAAAGAAAACAACCAAAGCAGAAAAAAGCAACTTTTAATTTTTTTTTTTACAGTCACAATGTCTTTTCTTGGTTTGTTTTCAACCTGATGATGGTTAAACTCCTGTCCTGTGCTTAGGTCTCTTTGCTGTGCCATTAATGTGTATTTTATAGAAATGCTTTGATCTATATCTTCTATATCAAGGGTCCTCAAACTTTTTACATAGAGGGCCAGGTCACAGTCGCTCAAACTGTTAGAGGGCCGGATTATAATTTGGAAAAAAAAAAAAAGAATGAATTCCTATGCACACTGCACATACCTTTATTGTAGTGCAAAAAAAAAACTTAAAAACAATACTTTTCTACTTTTCTGTCTTCTTTTGAAATGTTCTCCCTCTTTCCTTGTGTTGATGTTTAAAATGTCTAATAAAAATGTATTATAAAAAAATAAAAAATAATAATTCCTATGCACACTGCACATATCGTATTTGTAGTGCAAAAAGTACTTTAAAATGCAATAATTAAAAAATAACAATTTTCACAAATATAAACTTATTAGTATTTCAATGGGAAGTGTGGGCCTGCTTTTGGCTGATGAGATAGGATTGTTGTTGTTTTGTTGTGTGCTTTCAAGTCATTTCAGACTTAGGTTAACCCTGAGCGAGGGCCGGGTAAATGACCTTGGAGGGCCGTATCTGACCCTCGGGCCTTAGTTTGAGGACCCCTGTTCTATATACATAAAAATGTAATGGGTTGTTGTAGGTTTTTTCGGGGTGTATGGCCAACCATGGTCTAGAGGAATTCTCTCCTGACGTTTTGCCTGCATCTTCAACTCCAAGCCATTGAAATACACAAGCATGTGGACAATTTCAACAAAAAGGAGGAAACCATGAAAATGAACAAAATCTGGCTACCAGTATTAAAAAAACTCTAAAATTGCAACAGCACAACAAACAAGAGAGGAAACAAACAAGGACATCTAATCACCTCTCTACAAAAGATTGCTCCAGGCACAGCCAGCCCATTGTATGGTAATCAAGGTAGTCAGTTGAAACATTCACACCTAACTCCAGCGGACAAGAGTCCTTTGTCTCACCCTGGTCATTCCACAGATATATAAACCCTTTTTCCTAGTTCCAACAGACCTCACTACCTCTGAGGATGCTTGCCACAGATGCAGGCGAAACGTCAGGAGAGAATGCCTTTAGACCATGGCCATATAGTCCGAAAAAACCTACAACAACCCAGTGATTCCGGCCATGAAAGCCTTCGACAATACATTTACATTACAATTCATAACAGTTGCAAATTTATTGATTGATTGATTGATTTATGACATTTATATGCCTCCCTTCTCACCCCAAAGAGACTCAGAGCGCCTTACAATATATATATATATATATATATATATATATATATATATACACACACTGTTATTAGCATAGTACAATATCAGTATTAAATAATACTATACCATTATATTGTAATATTATTAGTAATAGTACATGTAATATAAATATATAATTATAATATATTATTAGTAGTAGTATTATATTGCATTATATTATAATATTATAAATATTATATGTATAGACAATATATTACATTACATTACATTATATTATGTAATTATAGTATAATATATTATATTACATTATATTAAAGTTATGAAGTAGCATGTTAAAATAATGTTATGGTTGGGGGTCACCAACCATAACATTATTGGGGGTCACATGAGGAACTGTATTAAGGGGTCGCGGCATTAGGAAGGTTAATCATAGTAATATTACATGTAATATAAATATATAATTATAATATATTATTTGTAGTAGTATTATATTGCATTATATTGTAATATTATAAATATTATATGTATATGCAATATATTACATTACTTTATGTTATATTATGTAATTATAATATATTATATTCAGGATTCAAAACGATCTTGACAGATTAGAGAGATGGGCCAAAACTAACAAAATGAAGTTCAACAGTGACAAATGCAAGATACTCCACTTTGGCAGGAAAAACGAAATGCAAAGATACAGAATGGGGGACAATGCCTGGCTCGAGAGCAGTACGTGTGAAAAAGATCTTGGAGTCCTCGTGGACAACAAGTTAAACATGAGCCAACAATGTGATGTGGCAGCAAAAAAAGCCAATGGGATTTTGGCCTGCATCAATAGGAGCATAGTGTCTAGATCTAGGGAAGTAATGCTACCCCTCTATTATGTTTTGGTTAGACCACATCTGGAATATTGTGTCCAGTTCTGGGCACCACAATTCAAGAGAGATATTGACAAGCTGGAATGTGTCCAGAGGAGAGCGACTAAAATGATAAAAGGTCTGGAGAACAAGCCCTATGAGGAGCGGCTTAAGGAGCTGGGCATGTTTAGCCTGAAGAAGAGAAGGCTGAGAGGGGATATGATAGCCATGTATAAATATGTGAGAGGAAGCCACAGGGAGGAGGGAGCAAGCTTGTTTTCTGCTTCCCTGGAGACTAGGACGCAATGGAACAATGGCTTCAAACTACAAGAAAGGAGATTCCATCTGAACATGAGGAAGAACTTCCTGACTGTGAGAGCCGTTCAGCAGTGGAACTCTCTGCCCCGGAGTGTGGTGGAGGCTCCTATCTTTTAAACAGAGGCTGGATGGCCATCTGTCAGGGGTGATTTGAATGCAATATTCCTGCTTCTTGGCAGGGGGTTGGACTGGATGGCCCATGAGGTCTCTTCCAACTCTTTGATTCTATGATTCTATGATTCTATGATCTATATTACATTATATTAAAGTTATGAAGTAGCATGTTAAAATAATGTTATGGTTGGGGGTCACCAACCATAACATTATTGGGGGTCACATGAGGAATTGTATTAAGGGCCACGGCATTAGGAAGGTGGAGAATCACTGGTCTAGATGTCCTCTGGGGATCCCTCCCAATACTATTATTCTCTATACACCGAACCATAAAGGCTATCCAGAGAAACACAGGTGGAGAAAACACACCAAGGATAGCCAAGTCCACTGTAAAGGATATTCAAAACAGCAGTTCGGCGTGTGGCAGTAGTTAAGAAAGCAAACAGAGCGCGGGGAAGTTATTGATAGAGGAATAAAACACACATCCCCAGAAATCATTATGGGATTGCAACAAAAGACTCGTGAAGCCATACCTGGAGTCCTGGAGAAGATTAAAGGAAGGGTTTGAATAGAAATAGGAAGGAGGGAGAGAGGGAGAAAGGAGAGCTGAGCGTAACAGGGATGATAAAACAGTCATGTGGATTATATCTAAGCAGAAAGACGTTGGGGAAATTAGGTTTGCATTCATTTAATACATTTTCTCTATTTTTTTTTAGGGAGCGGAAGAAAAGAAAGTGGGAAAGAGAGGAGATTAAGGGATGGCATGATTGAAATGTTGCATATCAAATTCGGAGCAGGTGGGTGATCGGATGCAGCAATCTTCGACCATAAATCGGTGTGGTTTCCATGTCGGTGGGGCAGCGAATCCACTCCGGGCTTTTGCCTGGACTTTGAGAACTATCCTGGGTGCTGATCCTATTGGAGCAATGCAATTGTCCCTCCGCATTCACTGTTTGGACTTTTGTGGGTTTAGAACCGGCATGGGCCAACTTGGGCCCTCCCGGTGTTTTGGACTACAACTCCCACAATTCCTAACAGCCTACCGGCTGTTAGGAATTGTGGGAGTTGAAGTCCAAAACACCTGGAGGGCCAAAGTTTGCCCATCCCTGATATAGATTGTCAAGATAGAGTTGGAAGAGACAGCAAGGGCCATCCAGTCCGCCAGGCAGGAAGACACAATCCGATCCTTCCTGACAGATGGACATCCATCCTCTGTTAAAAAACTTCCAGAGAAGGAGACTCCACCAAACTTCCAGGAAACATAATCTGCTGTCAAACAGGTCTTACCATCAGGAATTTCCACCTAAAATTTAAGTTATTCTTCTTTTCTTGTTGGAAACAAGAAAACAGGCCTGCTCTATCCTCAATCTGATATCCTTTCTAAATATTTTATTGTGTCCGGTCTTCTCTTTCTCTTCTGCAAACTAAACATCCCCAACTCTAAAGTGCATTAACAACAGGCAAAGATTGTTGGAAAGGATCTAGTCCTTATTCAAGTATTTGTGATGACATGAGGCTGATACAAATGTCTGATGATACATTGAATTTTTCAAAATTATTTCTTTCCTTCCTTCCTTGGAAAATGTGGAATGCAACCTGTGATATTCCCAAACTCTGAATTAATGTTTCCAAACTCCTCACAACATCTGAGGATGCCTGCCATAGATGCAGGCGAAACGTCAGGAGAGAATGCTTCTGGAATATGGCCATGCAGCCCAGAAAACTCACAACAACCCAGTGATTCTGGCCATGAAAGCCTTCGACAATACATCTGAAGTAGTATATTTAATTTATTAGTATAGTGTTGAATTTAGTATATTATATAGAGTATTTAAGCAGAGGTTGGATGGCCATCCGCCAGGAGTGCTTTAATTGTGTGTTCTGACGTGAGGACTAGATGGCCTTTGGGGGGTCTCTTCCAACTCTACGATTCTATCTATTAGTATATCAAATATTTAACATAGTATAGAGTTCAATAGGAATGAATGTATATATCGTCTCCTAGTAGTAACTGATGTCTGAGGCCCTTTCTACAATAATAATAATAATAATAATAATAATAATAATAATAATAATAGTAATAATAATCTTTATTTCTACCCCGCCACCATCTCCCCGATGGGGACTCGGAGCAGCTTACATGGGGCCAAGCTCAGACAACATAATACAGCAATAAAATCAAAACATATTCAGCAAACAACAACAACAGCATCAAAATAACATTAAAAGAAAAAAATCATAAGATAAAAATCATAATAATATTCAGATTATCTGCTTTGAAGTGGGTTATATGGCAGTGTAGACTCATATAATCCAGTTCAAAGCAGATAATGTGGATTATCTGTGATAATCTGGATTATGTGGCCTGAGTAAGTTCTCCTTGGATATTTTTGTGTGATACAGATATGAAAGGTTGTGTAAGCAGAGTTGTGGTGTAGTGTCATTGTGTTCATTGCACATACAATGTGCCTTGTGCATTGCAATGGTGTGTTTCACATTGGTTTTCTGATCCAGTTGTGCAAGAGTGCAGTTTACTAACACCTAACTGCCATATAATCCAAATAAGCAGATAATCCACATTATCTGCTTTGACTTGGATTATACGAGTCTACATTGCCATATAATCCAGTCCAAAGCAAATAATTTGGATGTTATATGGCAGTGTAGAATGGCCTTGATGAAGGATCTTAGCCAATGTTTCATATAAGGTGTTGCGACTGACATGAATTAACAATTGCAAAAGATTAATTATGATGAGTACAAATCATAATTATTATTGATTGGTATTGGTGATTGATAATTATTAGTCATTGCTAATTATTGATTATTGATTACTATTGGTAGCAATACTGAATGAAATCAAAATGTACCTGAAAGAGAGACCAAGTATCTCTACTTGTAAACATTATATATATAGTGTGTGTGTGTGTGTGTGTGTTTACATTTATATATATATCTCATTGCTTCTGAAATGGGACTTTGAGGATTCCTCATCAGTGCAAAACTGCAATTTTGCAACTTGTGGCCCTTGAGTGTCCTCTAGTGGTTAGTTAGCAAAGCAAATAAATCAATTAGTAAATGTGCAAAAAAGAAAAAGAACACTGAAAAATAAACTGATCAATAAAAATAAATCAATTTGTAGATGTGCAAAAAAGAAAAGAACATTGCCCAATCGAGGACATAGGTTTGCATAGCAACTTCATATGCTAACTTATGCATAAAGCGTTGAATTTAGAAATATTTCTAAAGCATTTCAGGGAGGAAGCACATTGGACCAAATGGGATTTCCTTCAGAAGAAACATTGCCTGTGAGTGTATCTACACTGATGAATTAATGCAGTTCAACACTTCAACTGCCATGGCTCAAGGCTAAGTGATCCTGGAAGTTGTAGTTTTATAAGCTCTGCAATTTCAATAATACAGTAAGAAATCGCGATCAAAAATATTGCCTTACCCCATCCTCCTTCAACTCCCCAAATCTTTATAGATTGGGCTGCTGATGGAATCGTTCCATGAGTTGCATGTGACATCTGTAGACAGTCCACGTTTCGCAGGCATATAGCAGGTTTGGGAGGACAATAGCTTTATAAACAAGCACCTTAGTATCCCTACGTATGTCCCAGTCCTCAAACACTCTCTGCTTCATTCAGAAAAATGCTGCACTCGCAGAGTTCAGGGGGTGTTAAATTTCAGTGTCAATGTTGACTTTTGTGGAGAGGTGGCTGCCAAGGGAGTAGAAATGGTCCACATTTTCTATTGTTACACTATTAAGCTGTATCTCTGGCATTGGACAGGGATTGGCTGGTGACTGCTGGAAGAGCACTTTAGTTTTCTCGATGTTCAATGACAGGCCGAGCTTCTCGTATGCTCCTGCGAAGGTGTTTAGAGTGGCTTGTAGGTTTTATTCTGAATGCACACAGACGATGTTGTCATCAGCATACTGGAGTTCTATAACAGATGCTGTTGTAACCTTGGTTTTGGCTTTCAGTCTGCTGAGGTTAAATAGCTTGCCATCTGTCTGAATGATGATTTCCACTCCTTTGGGAAGCTTCCCATCAACAAGATGAAGTATCATAGCGATGAAGATGGAGAATAAAGTTGGGGCAATAACACATCCCTGTTTGACACCTGATTCCACCTTAAATGGGTCACTTTGGGAGCCGTTGCTTTCCAAGACAGCAAATTCTGTATTGATAAATTCTCTAATTTTGTCCATACTTTGACTATCTCCATTTTTTGCAGAGCATACCAGAAGTATTATAAAGCATGTATGTGCAAACTTCAGCCCTCTAGGTGTTTTGGACTTCAACTCCCACAATTCCTAACAGCCAAAGTTTGCCCATGCCTGTTAATAAGGTCTTCCACTGGTTCTCATTTTTGCCTTTGAATAAGAAGAGAAGCAGCCATGTTAGTCTAAAGCAGATTTATTATCCTGATACTTTGCTTATCCAGACTAAGGCTAGAATTGCACAAGGATTCAAAACGATCTTGACAGATTAGAGAGATGGGCCAAAAGTAACAAAATGAAATTAAACAGTGACAAATGCAAGATACTCCACTTTGGCAGGAAAACGAAATGCAAAGATATAGAATGGGGGATGCCTGGCTCGAGAGCAGTACGTGTGAAAAAGATCTTGGAGTCCTCGTGGACAACAAGTTAAACATGAGCCAACAATGTGATGTGGCGGCAAAAAAAGCCAATGGGATTTTGGCCTGCATCAATAGAGATCATAGATCATAGATCATAGAATTAATGCTACCCCTCTATTCTGCCTTCGTCAGACCACACCTGGAATATTGTGTCCAATTCTGGGCACCACAATTCAAGAGAGATATTGACAAGCTGGAATGTGTCCAGAGGAGGGCGACTCAAATGAAAGGTCTGGAGAACAAGCCCTATGAGGAGCGGCTTAAGGAGCTGGGCATGTTTAGCCTGAAGAAGAGAAGGCTGAGAGGAGATATGATAGCCATGTATAAATATGTGAGAGGAAGCCACAGGGAGGAGGGAGCAAGTTTGGTTTCTGCTCCCTTGGAGACTAGGACACGGAACAATGGCTTCAAACTACAAGAGAGGAGATTCCATCTGAACATGAGGAAGAACTTCCTGACTGTGAGAGCCGTTCAGCAGTGGAACTCTCTGCCCCGGAGTGTGGTGGAGGCTCCTTCTTTGGAAGCTTTTAAACAGGGGCTGGATGGCCATCTGTCAGGGGTGATTTGAATGCAATATTCCTGCTTCTTGGCAGAATGGGGTTGGAGTAGATGGCCCATGAGGTTTCTTCCAACTCTTTGATTCTATGATTCTATATGGTCAGTGTAGATTAGACCTACATAATGCACTGAACTGCACTATATAGGACTGCATTGACCATATTATGCCATTCCAAACTGCATTATATGGTGGTGTAGATCCAGCCTTAAACTTTTCCCAAAAGTCAGTATCTTTTGACTTGTGTGTTAGGTATCTATAGGCACTCTGTCACTCTTCAAATCAAAAATATATCTCAAAAAACCATAACTTCTCAACTTCTGGTGTGACTTCCAAAATATGCACATCAGAAGAAGGTGTTGAAGTATATGCTCATGTATAAGTGGGAGCCGTGTCTACGTCGCAGACAGGTTTGGGGGCCAAAATTATGGATTCTGATATGACCTGTAGATAACATTGAAGGCCATCTCATTTACCTCTTTCTTGATAAGAGTGAAGGTACAGTATGAAATTATAGTATTATAGACTTCTAGAGTTGCAAGAGGCCACACTGGCCATCCAGTCCAACTGGCTGTCATATAGGAAAAGCACAATCAAATCATCGCTGACAGACGGCCATCCAGCTTCTGTATTGTCGAAGGTTTTCATGGCCGGAATCACTGGGTTGTTGTAGGTTTTTTCGGGCTATATGGCCATGGTCTAGAGGCATTCTCTCCTGACGTTTTGCCTGCATCCAGCTTCTGTTTAAAAGCATCCAGAAAAGTAGCCTCCACCACACCTCAAGGTAGAGAGATCCATTGTTGAACAGTTTTGGACACAATGTTATTCCAGGTGAGATCTGACCAAAGCAGAAGAGAGAGTCACCATTACTTCCCTCGACCCAGACCAGTTTTTCTCAACCCGCAGGTCAGGTCCTTAGAGGGGACGGGAGAGGGGTGTCAGAGGGGTCCCCAAAGACCGTCAGAAAACACAGTATTTTCTGTTGGTCTGTGTCAGAAGTTCGGTCCAATTATATTGTTGGCGGGGTTCAGAATTCTCTTTGATTGTAGATGAACTATAAATCCCAGCAGCTACAACTCCCAAATGTCAAGGTCTATTTTCCCCAAACTCCACCAGTGTTCACATTTGGGCCTATTGAGTATTCGTGCCAAGTTTGGTCCAGATCCTTCATTGTTTGAGTCCACAAGGCTCTCTGGATGTAAGTGAACTACAATTCCAAAACTCAAGGTTATTGTCCATCAACCCTTCCAGTATTTTCTGATGGTCATAGGAGTTCTGTGTGCCAAGTTTGGTTCAATTCCATCACTGGTGGAGTTCAAAATGCTCTTTGATTGTAGGTGAACTATAAATGCCAGCAACTACAACTCCCAAATGACAAAATCAATCCCCCCAACTCCTCCAGTATTCAAATTTGGGCATATCAGGTATTTGTGCTAAATTTGGTCCAGTGGATGGAAATACATCCTGCATATCAGATGTTTACATTATGATTCATAACAGTAGCAAAATTACTGTTGTAAAGTAGCAACAAAAATAATGTTATGGTTGGGGGTCCCACAACATGAGGAACTGTATTAAGAGGTCACAGCATTAGGAAGATTGAGAACCACTGATCAAGACACGATACTCCTTTCAACGCAATCCAAAATACCATTGGCTAAGTTGCCTTGCTGCCAGGAGAAAGATCAGCATATTATTTTTTGCCATAGTTTGGATGCTTGGCATCTTTTTAGTCTTTTCCTTTCTTTCCTTTATTTATTTATTTACAATATTTATAGCCCGCCTTTCTCAGACATACGGCAACTCAAGGCGGGTTACAGATTGGCACAATTGGATGTCAGGCCTTCATAAAAGTGCCATTAAAACAATCAACATTACAATATAAAACATAAATAAAAACTGTTAAAGCATATAATCATTGGTGTCATCTTGTTAAAAAAGTTATCCAGTAACATAGTCTGGCCTTTCCATGTTCATACCTAGATCAGTCACAGTCTGGTTTCAGGCCTGGTCATGGCACCGAGACAGCCTTGGTCGCCTTGGTGGATGACCTCCGCAGAGAGCTGGACAGGGGGAGTGTGACTCTGTTGGTTCTCTTGGACATCTCAGCGGCTTTCGATACCATCGATCATGGTATCCTTCTGGGTCGTCTCTCTGGGATGGGCCTCGGGGGCGCGGTTCTGTCGTGGCTCCGGTCCTTCCTGGAGGGACGAACCCAGATGGTGAAGCTGGGGGACGCCTGCTCAGACTCCTGGCCTTTGACCTGTGGGGTCCCGCAAGGCTCTATTTTGTCGCCCATGCTTTTCAACATCTACATGAAACCGCTGGGAGAGGTCATCCGGAGTTTTGGAGTTGGGTGCCATCTTTATGCGGATGACACACAACTCTACTACTCCTTTCCACCTAATTCCAAGGAGGCCTCTCGGGTGCTGGACGAGTGCCTGGCCGCTGTGTCGATCTGGATGAGGAGGAACAAGCTGAAGATCAATCCTGACAAGACAGAGGTCCTCCTGGTCGATCGTAAACCGGATCGGGGTATAGGGTGGCTACCTGTGTTGGACGGGGTTACACTCCCCCTGAAGCCACAGGTCCGCAGTTTGGGTGTCCTCTTGGATTCGTCGCTCACACTTGAGGCTCAGGTGTCGGCGGTATCCGGGAGGGCCTTTGCACAATTGAGACTTGTGCGCCAGCTGCGACCGTACCTCGCGAAGGCTGATCTGGCCGGGGTGGTCCATGCCTTGGTCACCTCTAGAATGGATTACTGCAATGCGCTCTACGTGGGGCTGCCCTTGAAGACGGCTCGGAAACTTCAATTGGTCCAGCGGGCAGCAGCCAGGATGCTAACTGGGGCTCATTATCAAGAGAGGTCTACCCCTCTGTTGAAGGAGCTCCACTGGCTGCCATTTATTTTCCGAGCCCAATTCAAGGTGCAGGTGCTCACCTACAAAGCCCTGAACGGTTTGGGACCACCCTACCTGCGTGACCGCATCTCCATCTACGAACCCACACGCTCGCTCCGGTCATCTGGGAGGCCCTGCTCGTGATCCCACCCACGTCGCAAGCGCGCTTGGTGGGGACACGGGACAGGGCCTTCTCTGTGGCGGCCCCCCGACTTTGGAATGCCCTTCCAAAAGATCTTCGACAGGCCCCTACTTTAGCAGCTTTCAGAAAGAACCTAAAAACTTGGCTGTTCCGATGTGCCTTCTCAGATTAGGAATCCCCCATCCCAAGTCCTAGAAGCACTTTAGTACAATTAATATTCTGCACACCACACTATTTTAATCCTACGTTCCTCCTGCCATTCCAGCACTTTTAACCCTGTACCCCTTTGCACTGGCCGGCCCAGTTTTAAGGTGTCTTGATGTATTGTTATTGTTGTTATTTGCTTAATTATTTGATTTGCTTTGTTGTTATTTGCTTAATTATTTGATTTGCTTTGTTTATTGTTGTGTTATGTTTTATTGTATTGTGTTCTGAGGCTTCGGCCTGTGTAAGCCGCATCGAGTCCTCCGGGAGATGCTAGCGGGGTACAAATAAAGTTAATAATAATAATAATAATAATAATAATAATAATAATTCATAGTTCTGTGTTATCTATTCCGCTGCATTCTCAAAAGCCTGCTCAAAGATCCAGGTATTTACTTTTTTCGGAAAGTCAGGAGGGAGCGGACCGATCTAATATCCCTGGGGAGGGAGTTCCATAGCCGTGAGGCCACCACTGAGAAGGCCCTGTCCTTCGTCTCTGCCCATCGCACTTGCGAGGCAGGCGGGATCGAGAGCAGGGCCTCCCCATACGATCTTAAGCTCCTAAATGGTTCATAGGAGGAGAGACATTCGGACAGGTAAGCTGGGCCGGAATCATTTAGGGCTTTATAGGCTAAAGCCAGCACTTTGAATTGTGCTCGGTAGCAAATTGGCAGCCAGTGGAGCTGACGCAACAGAGGAGTAGTGTGTTCCCTGAGTGCCGCTCCTGTTAGTAACCTGGCTGCTGCCCTTTGGACCATTTGAAGCTTCCGAAAAGTCTTCAAAGGCAACCCCACATACAGTGCGTTGCAGTAATCTATTTGGGATGTAACAAGAACTCCTGCCTTTGCTGTGGAGTTCCCCAGGGTGCTATCCTCTCGTCCCTGTTATTTAACATCTATGTCCAGCCACTTGCTGGACTGGTGCAGAGCTTTGGCATAGAGTGCTACCAGTATGCAGATGATACCCAGCTACTCTTGCGTCTCGAACCTGGGACAACTGCGATTCCTGAGAACTTTAGGCTGTGTTTGGAAGCAGTGATGAGTTGGCTGCGAGCGAGCAGACTAAAAGTGAATCCTGCAAAAACTGAGATACTCTGGCCCGGCCAGCCGCCAGAATTAACCCAGTCTGCCTGATTTCGATGGGGAAGCTCTGGTTCCGTCTGCCACTGTTAAAAGCCTTGGGGTTGTGTTGGACTCATCGCTCATGATGGAGGCCCAGATCATGGCCATAAGGAAGCAGGCCTTTTTCATCTTCACCAGGCAAGGAAATTGGCATCCTACCTTTCAGTAGAAGCATTGGCAACGGTAATCCACGCAACAGTCACCACGAGGTTGGACTATTGCATCGCCTTATATGCCGGCCTTCCGAAGTCAACAACTCAGAAGATTCAGATGGTCCAAAATGCGACGGCCAGGCTGCTAGCGGGATCATCTATAAGATCCCATATTACACCAATTCTGCAACAACTGCATTGGCTACCAATAGAACATCGGATCTCTTACAAGATACTGATCCTGACATTTGGAGCTCAAAATGGCCAAGGACCTTTATATCTTAGGGACCGCCTCATAGAATCATAGAATCATAGAGTTGCAAGAGACCTAATGGGCCATCCAGTCCAACCCCCTGCCAAGAAGCAGGGAAACTGCATTCAAAGCACCCCTGACAGATGGTCATCCAGTCTCTGTTTAAAAGCTTCCAAAGAAGGAGCCTCCACCACACTCCTGGGCAGAGAGTTCCACTGCTGAACAACTCTCACAGTCAGGAAGTTCTTCCTCATGTTCAGATGGAATCTCCTCTCTTGTAGTTTGAAGCCATTGTTCTGCCTCCTAGTCTCCAGGGAAGCAGAAAACAAGCTTGCTCCCTCCTCCCTGTGGCTTCCTCTCACATATTTATACATGGCTATCATATCCCCTCTCAGCCTTTTCTTCTTCAGGCTAAACATGCCCAGCTCCTTAAGCCGCTCCTCATAGGGCTTGTTCTCCAGACCTTTTATCATTTTAGTCGCTCTCCTCGACACATTCCAGCTTGTCAATATCTCTCTTGTCAATATCTCTCATTCCTTTTCTCCATCAGTGGTCACCTCGATCCACCCAGGAAAATCTCCTATACATACCAGACCCTAGGGAGGTACACCTGGAAGCTACAAGGTGTAGAGCTTGTTCAACCTATGCTCCAATTATGTGGAACTCATTGCCGCCATATATTAGAGCAATGTTGGAGTTGCAACCTTTTGTAAAGGCGCTCAAGACTTGGTTGTTTGGTTGTACATTTAAGTAAAGTGATCAGATCTAATTTGCCAGTCACTGTTGAATATTTTTATGTTGAATGCTTTTATATTGTGTAAATGCTATTTTAAATTGTAAGTTGCTCGGAGTACCTTGGTGGAGAGTGACTAATTAAGAAATAAAGTGAAGTGAAGTGAAGTAGACCACCATGGCCAAGTCAGACTTCACAAGGTACGGGTGCAGCTGCGCACAAGTTTTATCTGTGCAAATGTTCCCCTGGTCACCACTGAAACTTGTGATTCCAAACTCAGCTATGAGTCCAGGATCACACCCAAGCTGTGTAGGGGGGGTGCAACCCCATCCAACACAGGCTGTAACCCTATGCCTTGTTTGGCCTTTCAACTGACCAGGAGTACCTCTGTCTTGTCTTTAACGGGGCTGGGAGTTTTGAAGGAGGGGTAGGTTTGAGACATTGACGCAACCAAGAATCACAATGATCTATTTAGCAGCTGCGACCCTACCTTTGTTGCCTGGCAATTTTCCAGCTTTGCCACCATCTGATGCCACCCTTGCTCCCAAACCAACTGTTGACATTCTCCAAACTATCCTGCAAACCATTTTCGCCATAGCAAAAATGTAATAAAACTGGGAATAAAATTCTCCCGGACACAGACACACCCAAATACAATCTGGCCAAAACAGAATGAGTATTGAGCCAGTTTAAGTTGGAATATCTTTTGTCTCCTGATCATCCTGTTAGCTTTCCCTCCCACACCCCCAGCCTCCATCTCCCACCTCCAAGTATGGCCTTTGAGTGTTTTCCTATTAACCTTATCACCTGATGGGCGAAAGAAAAGGTTTAACGGAAGCTTAGGCCTAATTGGATGGTATTTCTGTATTTTCTTATGTAAAACTGGTTCTGGTCCATTGTTTTTATTTATTTGCAATAACTGTGCTCATTGGAGTTTGTAATGACAATGCCATGGGTGAAGAGAATTTGCTCTAAGTATTATTCTCTTCCCTCCCTTATCTTCCGCCTCTCCTCTAAACTGGGTCTCTCAGGAGAAACGCTGCAACAGACTCCGAGCGACGGGCAAAGACACCTTGCTGAGTACACACACAGCTCCGGTTGTTTTTGGAGATGCCTTCTCCAGCTGTGTTTGAAATTGCTTTACAAATATCGTGTTTGTATTTCCTCCCCGCACTCTTGTGTACTCGCAAATACGGTTCAAGGAAAGGATGAAGAAAAGAAGGGATGTAAAGTCACAGCTAAGGGCCTGTGCCTTGAACTGGGAAGTTTTTCTGCGATGCCGATCTTGCCTTTGTGATCAGGTTTCTAAGAGCAAAGTTAAGCCACGGGCTGTTGAAATGCCACCACTGAAAGGACGGCGAGAGGCAACATCTGCAGATCTGGGGCCATTGTCCTTCCCTGCCACCCTTTGCCAAAATCCTCCCCAATGAATAAAATACTAGAAATGGCTGGAAGCACAGATCTCATTTTGGAAACAGATAAACGCTGTTACTTCCCTGTCTCAGAGATGCCGGCTAGAATCCTGTTGGCATCATTATGTGTGTTTCCATTTTCCTTATGCTCAAGTATGTCTTTTCATAGATTCATAGATTAATAGAGTTGGAAGAGACTACATGGGCCATCCAGTCCAACCCCCTGCCATGTAGGAAAAGCACAATCCAAGTACCCTAACAGATGGCCATACTTACTTACTTAGGCGATCCCTCGTTGTCCGAGAAAGGTGAGTCTGTAGGTGACTATGGAGCCCTCTTCTTGATCTTTATCATCTCTCGCAGTGAGGACATTGGTTTCCAGGTAGAAGGTGGTCCCGGTCGGAGTTGGCTTGATGCGCCTTCCTCTTGGCGTGTTTCTCTCTTTTGTGCCTCTTCAAATTCTGCAGCACTGCTGATCACAGCTGACCTCCAGCTGGAGCGCTCACAGGCCAGGGCTTCCCAGTCCTCATTGTCTATGCCAGAGTTTTTAAGGTTGGCTTTGAGCCCATCTTTAAATCTCTCTTCCTGCCCACCAACCTTCCGTTTTCCATTCTTGAGTTCAGAGTAGAGCAACTGCTTTGGGTCAGGCATCCAGACAATGTGGCCGGTCCAGCGGAGTTGATGGCAGAGAACCATCGCTTCAGTGCTGGTGGTCTTTGCTTCTTCCAGTACACTGACATTTGTCCGCTTGTCTTCCCAAGAGATTTGCAGGATTTTCCGGAGGCAGCGCTGATAGAATCGTTCCAGGAGTTGCATGTGACATCTGTAGATAGTCCACATCTCGTAGGCGTACAACAGGGTTGGGAGGACAATAGTTTTATAAACAAGCACATTGGTGTCCCTACAGGTGTCCCGGTCCTCAAACACTCTCTGTTTTGGAAAAATGCTGCACTCGCAGAGCTCAGGCGGTGGATATTGACTTTGGTGGAGAGGTGGCTGCCAAGGGAGCGGAAATGGTCAACATTTTCTAATGTTACACCATTAAGCTGTATCTCTGGGATTGGAGAAGGATTGGCTAGTGACTGCTGGAAGAGAACTTTGGTTTTCTTGATGTTCAGTGACAGGCCGAGCTTCTCGTATGCTTCTGCGAAGGTGTTTAGAGTGGCTTGTAGGTCTTCTTCTGAATGCGCACAGACAATGTTGTCATCAGCATACTGGAGTTCTATAACATCCTCTGTTTAAAAGCTTCCAATGAAGGAGCTTTTTGATATATGTGTATGTATTCCATTCCCCTGTAGGCAGTGGTCAAAACCTAGGGATCACAACCAGATACAGTGAAGACATCTGCCCTTGCGCTTTGCTACTGGCACCCCACTCCCCAAAACTAGGTCAGGACATCCTTTTCCCTGGAATTGCCCAATGTGGAATACATCTCATCATGTAAAAACCGTGAATGTGGCTCTTAATGAGACATGCTGCATTATCACAGGATGTCTATGGCCTACACCACTGGAGAAATTATACTGTGTAGCCGATATTGCACCACCTGACATCCGCCAGGAAATAACAGCCAATAATGAAAGGACCAAAGCAGTGGCATCTCCAGCCCATCTTCTGTTCGGATATTAGCCAGGACATCAATGCCTTAAATCAAGAAATAGTTTCCTAAGATCTACAGAGACACTCGCTGGAACACCTCAGCAAGCGAGAGTTCAAAAGTGGCAGATGTAAAGCCGGAACCTCAATTGGTGGCTGATACTGGTTGAGAGACTCCCTCCTGAGCACACAGAAGGATGGGCAACTTGGAAGGCACTGAACAGACTGCGCTCTGGCACCACGAGATGCAGAGCTAACTTAAGAAATGGGGCTACAAAGTGACATCCACGACATTCGAGTGTGGAGGAGAGCAAACCATAGACCCACTGCTACAACGCAGTCTTAGCCCTGCCACATGCACAGCGGAGAACCTTCTCACAGCTACACCAGAGGCACTCCAAGTGGCCAGCTACTGGTCAAAGGACATTTAATATAATGCCAAGTTTTTAATTTTGTTTGTGGTTTTTCTATACATTGCAACTGTATTCTCAATTTGCTTCTGACATAATAAATAAATAAGTGGTCAAAAGTTTCCAGCTTTATGCACATCCTATGAAACATGAATATATATACACTATGTGACAAAATGATGCTAGAATATAGTTATTGGCAGGACTAGAGAAGTGCGCGGCTATGTTCCTGTGACCTGATGCAAAATGATTACATGAGCATGGAGATGTCAGGAGGACCTCAAGGGATTTTATCAGAAAAAATGATGGCCTCTTCGATTGGGTCAACAGCCACATAGATAAGCTTCAGGGGTATGCATGCAGCCCTAGACTGTACATTACTTATTCATAAAACCATAGAATCCTACAGCTCTTATAGGTCAAGAAGTTTTCCCTAATGTTTAGGTGGAATCTCTTTTCCTGCACTTTGTGTCCATTGATCTGTGTCCTAATTGCTAAAATAGCAAATGGATGGTAAGCTGGCTCCCTCCTCACTGTGACATCTTTCAAATATTTAAACATAGCTCTCCTGTCCTGTCTTACCCTTCTCTTCTCCAAGTTAAATGTAGCTCTCTCTCTCTAAGTTTCTCGTCAGAGGGTTTTATGGTTTCCAGGTCTCTGGCCATTTTTGGTTGCCTTTCTCTGTACATTTTCCAGCTTGTCAATATCCTTCTTAGATTGTGTGTTGTCACACGCTGGGCCTGTGAAAAGGTCTGTAGACAGGACGTCTTCTGTATGCCCAACGGGACGCCGGGGATGCCTCGGATTAGAAGCCCTATAGATTTCCCTAAACAAAGTCTTTAGAAACTTGGAAAGTTTAACAAAGTTCTTTATTAGTGCTTAGGTCTTCAATAAATCAAATAAATACTTTGGCTTAGGCTTTGAATCAACTGGAGGCTTTCTTAATCTTGTCCACAAGGGACAGGCAACTATCTTCATGAACTGTTTCTTCTCTATCAGGGAAATCGTTGACCTCTACCTGACCAATCTGTCTTAAGCTCTGCTAGCGTGGGCCCCTAGACCCGATCCAAATTGCGTTATGGCTGATGCGAGTGGTCCTTACCAAACAGAGTCCTTTTGTAGATTTCCAAGAGGAAAGAAGGTCTTTAATTCCCAGTGAAGGCTGGCTGTAAAGCTGTGGGACTGGATTCCCCCCAGGAAAAGCTATGCTTCTCTGTAGAGCTGTGGGACTGGATCCCTCCAGCAAAAGCTGTAAAAGACGAAGCTTTCTACAGGTGGAACTGACTCACGCCCTGTACAAAAGGCTTCTCTGTGTGAACTGAACTAGAGGTCCCCCTTTTCCCTCCTAAACCCAGAAAAAGGGGCGGAACTAAAGAACCTAATGATGACTGATGGGTCATTGGCCCTATTATTGCAAACCAAGGGAAGCCACCTTATTGCAAAATGCATGGAACTTTGGAATACATGCAAATACTCAAAGAAAGAAAAAGAAGCTGGAGCTCCTGGTACAGCCGTACCAGAACAGATTGTATTACCCAGAACTGGATCCAAGACAGAATAGAGTGGGTCTTTTACTTAATCTAGACATTACACTTCTATTGATTCGTCTTGATTTGCATTAGCTTTTTTAGCTTTAGAACACACACACACATTGGGCATGGAGAGCAGGCCAGATCAGAGAAGTGCATAGCTATGTCTCTGTAACCAAACAGAAAATGGTAACACCAGTGTGAAGATCTCAAGAAGACCCCCATAGTTTTCAGCATTTCCTCAGTCATTTTGTGACTGGCTTTGGGGATACAACCAAATGCTTTTTCAATTCTGGTTGCTCCCACACAGCCCAGAATGACCATGTGGAGGTAAGGGCTTCAGAAGCTGGACAGTAAGTCTAAATAATGGTGGGATATGGATCAGCATAGTATTTGTGGCCTCTGCTTTCAAAAATTTGGGACTATGCTTGCAAATATGGTGCCACTGTACATTGCAGGTCCCAGTGAGCATCCTACATTGAGAACAAGACCAGTGAGAGCCTTTTGCAAGTAAGAAGGTTTCAGCTACCTTGGAGAGTATGGAAGAAGGATTTGAGAAGAGTCCTGGTCTTCTGCTATATACTGTAAATATGTCATGTATAAAGTCTCATCTACTACAAAGACAAGTTGTGTATGTCTGCTCCGTGACCAGATAGGGAGAGCTTCTGCTGCCAAGGGGAATTGGTTCTGTTGCGTCATACAGAACCCTATGAATTGCCACATCCTCTTGTGCAATGCACAACTATGCACAATGGTACCACATACCCAACTCTGCTTTTGCCACGCAAAGCCAAATGTCTAGGGTTGGTCACCAAAAAGATGCCAACCATCTTTAAACCTGCAGTGAACCAGCTCATAACCCGAGACATTTTGGTGCCGGAAGCTGAAGGCCTAGACAACTCAGTTGCTGATAACCTTTCACTTTTTAATGGCCGAATTTCACACATGCAATGGCACCCTCCTCCCCAAAACCAGGTCAGGTCATCCTTTTCCCTGGAATTCCAGATAGCAAGACCCAAAGTGGGCATTTGGCTCACCAAATTCTGTCCATATTTCCATGACCACCAGTTGCATCCGACTTCTCTAATCCATTTCTCCGTAATCGGTTTCATAATGGTCCTCAAATCTTTTCCTCGCCACTAATTGGGGGTGGGTGGGTGGAAGTGATGCTAAGAGAGTAATCTAGCCTCTCTCTCTCCGCTGATCTTCCCCATATTTGGACCATTCCTGCTAATGCATTGTTTCGTAAACATATGTTTTGCCGCCCGAGGAGAAAGCGGGGAGCAAAGGGCTGGCGACGCTCCGTGCCAGTTATGCAGACTAATGCTTTAAATATCACTTTTAATACTAATGTCAGATTATTAAAAAAACATAATCCATTCTGCTGATTGGGAGCCAGCGAGAAAGCAGAAGGATAAGAGGACTTCTATCTGTGCATTAACACATTTCGCGGAGTGGAAAGCCACCTTCTTCCAGCTAAAACGCAAGGTTGTGAACTAATAGAGTCTCCACTTTCCAAAGTGTTTTCATAAATATGTGTGAGAGAGAGGGAGGGAGGGACTCATTTAGATATAGGCGCAGAAACACAGGGAGAGAATTTAGTGAGAATCTTAATCTGCCACATTTGTTGTGATGCTGATCTGTATGATAAACAAGAGGGAAAAGGGGGTGACATGACTCCAATTTGCTCTTAGAGAGCTGTCCCGCGCGGCCCCTCCTCTTCATCAATGTGCTTTTAAAAACATTTCTGTATGTTTAAATAGAAACAGAAAGGGAGACTAAGATGCACTCAGCGGAAAGCAGCTTTGCGGAAATGTGTTGGAAGAGACGACATTTCAAAAATAAAAGAAAAGAAGTAAGCTATCCAAATCTCTCCCAAAGATGGGCAGATAAAGGAAAGGGACTCTTTCGCAGTCCAGATGGTTTCCCCATTTTGTTCCATTCTCCCCCTAAAATAGAAGTGAAACCAGTCCCGGATAAGGCTGTTGTGTGGCACAGTTTTGTGTTGTGCAAACTGGAGTTCAACTAAAGATGTACAGGCCTTTAGTTGAAAATCAAGGAAACACAATAAGGCTTTCCTCCACTTTTTACTCTGAAAGAAAATGGGATGAAATGGGTTATCTAACACCTTCACCATTTGGAGCCATGGAGAAGAAGAACTAAACAGGTTCCTGGACCATCTTAACAGCATCCATCCAAACATCCAGTTCACCATGGAAAAAGAAAATGAAGGAAGACTGCCTTTTCTAGATGTCCTAGTCATCCGCAAACCAGATCAACAATTGGGTCACACCGTCTACAGAAAACCCACACACACAGATAGATATCTACATAAAAACTCCAACCATCACCCAAGTCAAAAAAGAAGCACCATTAAAGCCTTGGCAGACCGTGCAAAAAGAATCTGCGAACCCCACCTCCTCCAAGATGAACTGAACCACCTCAACTGGGCTCTCCAGGCCAATGGATACTCCACCTCAGACATCAGAAGAGCTGCAAGACCAAGAACAAGCCACAAGAGTAAAGACAAAGATCCACCCAGAGGAAAAGTGTTCTTGCCATACATCAAGGGAACCACTGACCGCATAGGGAAGCTGATGAGGAAACACAACATACAAACTATCTACAGACCCACCAAGAAAATCCAACAAATGCTACGTTCAGCAAAGGACAAGAGGGATCCTCTTACTTCTGCAGGAGTCTACCGAATACCATGCAGCTGTGGACAAGTCTACATAGGGACCATCAAACGCAGCAGCATTGCCCAGACACGAATCAAGGAATAGGAAAGGCACTGCAGACTACTTCAACCAGAGAAGAGCACTTGATGAACCAACCTGGACACAGCATATTATTTGAGAACACAGAAATGCTGGACCACTCTAACAACCACCATGTTAGACTACACAGAGATGCCATTGAAATCCACAAGCATGTGGACAATTTCAACAGAAAGGAGGAAACCATGAAAATGAACAAAATCTGGCTACCAGTATTAAAAAACTCTAAAATTAGAACAGCACAACAACAGAGAGGAAACAAACAAGGACATCTAATTACCTCTCAACAAAAGATTGCTCCAGGCACTGCCAGGCCAACAAATGCTAATCAAGGTGGTCAGTTGAAACATTCACACCTAGCTCCAACAGACAAGAGTTCTTTGTCCAACCCTGGTCGTTCCACAGATATATAAGCCCATTTTCCTAGTTCCAACAGACCTCACTACCTCTGAGGATGCTTGCCATAGATGCAGGCAAAACGTCAGGAGAAAAGGCCTTTAGAACATGGCCATATAGCCCAAAAAAACCTACAACAACCCTTCTAATACTTTGTCTTTGAGATGAAGTGTTCACATATTTACTGGCCGAAAATCATTACTAAAAACTATATAAGATGAAAACTTTCAGTGTAAGATTATTTGCAATATCGGTTCATTACAATTCCTGCCCTTCGTTTTATTTTCTTGGATCTTCTTATAAAGCTTATGTCTGCTTTATTCTATGGAGAACTACAGAAGACAAAATTATTTCCCCTCTTTTGCTCATGTTAATAATTTATTCTATTCCCCTTTTGTTCAAGGCAGGGGATATTTGTTATGAAAATATTATGTCATGAATGACTTTTCAATGACTTTAAAGCATAGGTTCTTTTATTGCAATTTCCAGTGTGAGAGGATATATCAGATTACAGAAAAACATTTAGACATACTGACATACAGTTTCTATGCAACTACATTGGATTTACAATTTACAATGGCTAACAAACAAACAAAGGGGAATTACATTTTCACTCAACATTCACATCACATGTACATGCATTCATCCTCATGCACCCAAATATTCTCCCTCCTTGGAGAAGCACCTCTTAGCACCACTTAGACCCTGCTTTCCTGCAGCCTGTGAAGGCATGCTTCCATAACGCCAAAACTTCAAAATGCTGAAATGCCAACACTTATTTTCCTAAGAACAATGCCAAGGACCAGATCTCTGTTTTCCATATAGCAGAGCCTGACTCCCTGAACAAAATCTAAGACTCCAGAAGCACTTCTTCCTCTTCCCTTGAGAAAGAAGCCCCTTGCAAATTTGCCACTCCATGGTACACTATCTCTCTCCTTCCCATGGAGCAGAGCATAGCAGTTGGAACAGACTCCTCAGGTCTGCCATACTTTGAGCATTATTAGATTGAGTCTTTTATTGGAATATTCTGCTGTTGTCGTCCCAGAGTTCCTCAACTTTGCCCTGAGACCATTGGATGAATTTATAGCAAAGGTGAAATTTGAATCTGGGACACCTGCATTCACGTATCAGTCAACTATTAACAGATTGTCATATATATATATATATATATATATATATATATATATATATTCCCACATGCACGTGCACTTGTTTCCCTTCTTGGAATGCAGAATGTAAATGTTTTCTGAGCTCACAAATGCAACCTTTTTCCACCATCTCTGGAGTCCATCTCGGAGAGAATCCATCTCCATGTAATGACCAAATCCCCAAATCTCCAAATAACGAAAAAACAAAGTGATCCAAGTAATGCAATCTGCCGGAAGTCGACCGCAAAGTGACTTGGATCTCAGCTAGCTTATAGAAAAGTGTCCATTAACGAGGGATTATTAACATTAGCGCAAGAGGAGTTACACAGCCGGGCGAAACAAAATCAGAAAAGAGCTATTTCCTTTCCATAACCATTTCAGAGCACCAAGGAAGGGGAGGGGAGTAGCATTCAAACACTTTATTCACCTTTATTCCATTTTTGGAATTTTTCAGGGCAAAACAAATAGGCCTGGAATGATTTTTCCCTCCATGACAATATTGTTTCAAATGTCAAAAGCCAAGGGTTGTGCCATTTAGAAAGAAAGCTGAGGTTGGCGATCAACGAATGTCAAGCCAGGTCACCCCTGCTTTAAAACAAAGGCTACGGTCCAGTTCCAAGCTTTCAATGGCACAGTTTTATACAATTAACTGTATATTAGGAATACAGACTCACTGACCTTCTATGCCAGTTAAGGCCCTATGGGTTATATTGGATTTAGTACCAGAAATAGATCTTAGCAATCAGATTCTTTTAATATGAGCACCAATAAGTGTTGTATTCCAGAGCTGGAACACCAGCCTTACACCAGCTTGGTAAAATCAGCAAGCAGTTTATTGAAGAATATGTGTAAGCAAAGCAGTAAAAATGGTAAAAACAGTTTAATTTAAAGATACAAGATAGTCCATGAGTGTTCGCCTTGTTTTTGCTTGTTGTAAACCACTATGAGTCGCCTTAGGGCTGAGAATGGCGGTATACAAATGAAGTAAATAAATAATAAATAAATAAAGATAAAACACAAAATCCAAAGGTATAAAATCCATAGAACGAGGCAGTATAAAAATCCAATACACAGATCAGAAGCCTGGCAAAACTTGGAACATGAAACCAGGAACACTTGGAAACAAGACCGTGATGAAATTCCAACGTTGACAAGACTGAGCTCTTTCCCTTGTATCAGTATAAAGCTTTTCCTGACCCTAGAACTGAAAGGAAAGCATTTCTCTTACTCTTACAACCAGATAAGGATTTCTTATCTCTCTTTTCCTGCAGACGAATTGGCATTTGTTGCACCTAGAATCATAGAATAGAATCATAGAATCATAGAGTTGGAAGAGACCTCATGGGCCATCCAGTCCAACCCCCTGCCAAGAAGCAGGAATATTGCATTCAAATCACCCGTGACAGATGGCCATCCAGCCTCTGTTTAAAAGCTTCCAAAGAAGGAGCCTCCACCACATTCCAGGGCAGAGAGTTCCACTGCTGAACGGCTCTCACAGTCAGGAAGTTCTTCCTCATGTTCAGATGGAATCTCCTCTCTTGTAGTTTGAAGCCATTGTCCCGCGTCCTAGTCTCCAGGGAAGCAGAAAACAAGCTTGCTCCCTGTGGGTTTCTCTCACATATTTATACGTGGCTATCATATCTCCTCTCATCCTGAAAACTTTGTCTCTGTTTACAAAAGTCCTGCCTTCTATCTGCACTCTCATTAAATTCTGCACCTGACAAATCATCCTCAGAAGATAGTTGTTTCTCAGAGAAAGGCTGTTGAGGGTCTCTCTCAGGAATGTGCCCTTGTGAATCTGCAGGAGAAACACTCTGTTCATGAGGCATCTCGGGCCTCTCGCCTGAGCTTAACTCATGTCCAGGAAAACCCTTATTCCCAGCATCAACAGAACCAGGCCCAGAAACACCTTAAACCCCATTACCATCATGAATATCAGATACAGTCACAGGCTGAACTACAACAAAGGGGTGCTTTGATTGTTCCACTGTGCCTATGACTAAACAGTTCACCAGATAACTGGCCCCTAACTGTAATTTACCAACAGCTCCTGTACTTTAAAACTGCTCCCTGCCCCATAGTCCTGGCATTCCAATGCCAAATGACATTACCCTTCCAGCCCTAACTTTCATCAGATTTTACACTTCTCCTTTAGCCCCATCCTGAAACCATTGCACAAACTCTTAGCCTTCCAAGCTCAGTATTTATAACTATCCAGGCTAGAGATGACTTTTATGATGTTGTGTTGTGTTATTGTGATGTGTAATTTTATTTTTTTTATTATATTGATTTTAATTTTGATGTTATTTGTGGCACAAGTTCCAATGGATAATCTGAGCAACAGTGTTATGCCTCTGCTTGTACTCTGCTTGTATTAATACTGTTATTTGAAACACAACAAGAATAGTACACAGCAAACAAGATCACTATGCATATTATTATTGTTGTTGTTGTTGTAATTATTATTATTATTATTTGAAACACATCAAGATGAGTTCACAGCAAACAAGATCACTCTGCTGGCTGTTGTATTGGATCACTCGTCAGACACTTCCCAAGTGTTGAGGACTGTGCGATGTATCGGCGGATAATGCGTGCAGATCCCAGTAAGTTGGCCTTCTGCAGCTGGCAGATGGTAATTTTGTCAGCGCCGATTGTGTTTAAGTGCAGGCCAAGGTCTTTAGGCACTGCACCCAGTGTGCCCATCACCACTGGGACCACCTTTACTGACTTGTGCCAGAGTCTTTGTAGTTCTATCTTTGAATCCTCATATCGTGTCAGCTTTTCCAGTTGTTTCTCTTCAATCCTGCTGTTGCCTGGGATTGCAACATCGATGATCCACACTTTGTTTTATAACACAAAGTTATTATTGTTGTTGTTATTATATTGTGATTTTACTGCATGGCAGAAGGGGTTTGGACTAGATAGCCATGTAGTCTCTATTATACTATGATTCTATGACTTGTGCATACACAGAGGGTCCTGGGACCATGGGAGCTGTAGTTTTACAAGATCTTTAGCCATCTAGAAATAAAGCCTGACTGCTCATTGGAGGGAAGAGTAGTAGAGGCCAAGATGAAGTTCTTTGGCCACATCATGAATAGGAAGGAAAGCTTAGTGTGACAGAGCGAGTGGCGCCACCTATATGTAGAAATGTAAGTTGCAGGATTTGAACTGTTGTATCATGCCTGATTTTGCCTTTTTACCCTGTAAATGTATAGTTGCATTGATTGGTTATTTATAGCTGTAAATCAATGTTGTTTGCACCAGTTATATTGCTTCCTCAGCTCAATTGTTTGGCTCCACCTCTTCCTGGAGCAGGACAGTGTTTCCTTTTCCATTCCACCATCAAACTTTCTATCAGATGGATGTGAGAGAGAGACTTGGCTCTAAAAGCCCTTGATTAAGTTACCTCTCAGCACCAATTCTGAGGTTCTTACCCTTGAGACTTATGCTTCATGTTCAGATCAACCTGGACGACATTGAGAAGTCTCAAGCGCCTTCAAACCAGTTCTTTGGCACCAGAGGAAGGCTTTGTGCTTTCAAAATATAGGCCATTGGAATTGGGGTTGTGATTATTCTGATATTCACAGCCATTGAGAAAGAGGGACCTGGAAAAGCTTCTCAGCTGCAAAACTCCTTGGACCCAAGACAGAGACTGTAATGTATATTTTCCTTCACCCCTTTTAAACTTCCAGCTTATTGCCTTAAAGGGATAACTCTTTGTGAACAATAAAACCTATTTTGAGTTATCTACAGTGTTTTGGTCTTTGGGAGTTCCAGTTTTCTTAAAGAAGGGCAAGAAGGAATCCCCTGGGGGAAAGATGTCACGTCCATGCCTCTTTCACTAAGAGTTAAAGCCCCCAGGCGTGACGGCATACTTAGAGAAGACAATTATGCTGGGGAAAATGGAAGGAAAAAAGAAGAGGGGATGACCAAAGGCAAGATGGATGGATGGTATCCTTGAAGTGACTGGATTGACCTTGAAGGAGCTGGGGATGGTGACGACCGACAGGGAGCTCTGGCGTGGACTGGTCCATGAAGTCACGAAGAACAATGAAGAAACAACAAACCAAAGAGTGTTGATGCCTCACCAAACTACAACTCCTAGAATTCCACCAAATTAAGCCATAGCAGTTCAAGTGGTCTCAAACAGTACCAATTTAATAGAATAGATGCACCCAAATAGGCAACCCAGAAACACAACTTGAAAACAAAAGTCTGCAGCAATTTTTCCTAAACACAGCAGTGCCTTCCAGATGTGATGGCCTACAACTCCCATCATCCCTACCCAGAATGGCTTTTCCAATACCACGACTGTACTTTTGCACCGTCAAAGAGTACTTTGGAAACGGCAGCCCTGAGTGGGGAGCAGGAGAAGATTGAAAATGGGGGGAGAACTGCCTTGAGCTGTTCTTTAAGTTAATTATCACTTCTTTTGGTACCCTGAATGGCTGTTCAATGACAGTGTCAGCAAGTGGAAAGAACCAAATTACTTTAATTATGGAGTAATTGCACAGAGTGATGGTAATTAAATCTTGATCAGTTTAAGTGAGCGAATTAATTGCTCCAACTTGGAATGCAAATCACAGCGAGAGGAGTTGTTTTGTAGTTTAATTAACACCAGCCACTAAATTCTTATCATATCTAAAATGCGGCTCATTAATGAGTTTGAATCGGCGCTCACCTTAATAGGGACTCGGACAGAATGCCTGCTGAGAAAGGTAGTCAGGCTGAAGGGAGGCGGGAAACTTATTATTCCCGTCAGTTGTTGGAGGTATTAGTTGCACACTCCACTTTGCCTTCTGGTGAAATGTGCAAATAGAAATATTTCCATATCATTAGCTTCTGGCCCCATTTCGTTTCTGTATTCCCCGAACCGCTAACAGTATCCACTTTTGGATTTGTCAGTCTCTCCAACTCTCCCTTGACAGCCCCAAGTTTGATAGTTGCAGCGTGACGCCCCAGATCCGGAGATGGAGCAGAGAAAGGTTGGTGATTCTACGCTGCATCAATAGGAGTATAATATCTAGATCAGGATTGAGCCAACTTGGGCCCTCCAGGTGTTTTGGACTTCAACTCCCACAATTCCTAACAGCCTAGCGGCTGTTAGGAATTGTGGGAGTTAAAGTCCAAAACATCCCCCCACTGCCCAAGTTGCCACCTTTGGGTCAGATCAGTGTTTCTCAAACTGGGGTCGGGACCCCTGGGGGGGGGGGTAATGAGGTTTCAGAGGGGTTACCAAAGACCATCAAAAAACACATATTTCTGATGGTTTTAGGAACCCCCTTGGCATGGTCTTTTGGGTTTACAGTGCTCTCTGGATGTAGGTGAACTATATCTCCACTAAACCAATGTCAGTTCACCCAAATCCCTCCAGTATTTTCTGTTGATCATGGAGGTTCTGTGTGGGAAGTTTGGCCCAATTCTATGTTGGTGGGGTTCAGAATGCTCTTTGATTGTAGGTGAACTATAAATCCCAGCAACTACAACTTCCAAATGTCGAGATCTGTCTTCCCCAAACTCCACCAGCGTTCACATTTGGGCATATTGAGTATCTGTGCTGGGTTTGGTCCAGATCCATCACTGTTTGAGTCCACAGTGCTCTCTGGATATAGGTGAACTACAACTCCAAAACTCAAGGTCAATGCTCACCAAACCCTTCCCGTATTTTATGTTGGTCATTAGAGTTCTGTGTGACAAGTTTGGTTCAATTCCATCGTTGGTCGAGTTCAGAATGCTCTTTGATAGTAGGTTAACTATAAATCTCAGCAACTGCAACTCTTAAATGACAAATTCAATCCCTCCCAACACCACCAGTATTCAAATTTGGGCATATTGGGTATTTGGGCCAAATTTGGTCCAGTGAATGAAAATACATCCTGCATATCAGATATTTACATGACGATTCATAACAGGAGCAAAATTACAGTTATAAAGTAGCACCAAAAATATGGTTGGGGGTCATCACAACATGAGGAATTTTATTAAGGGGTCACGGCAAGTTGAGAACCACTGGTCTAGATGGAGGGAAGTCATAGTCCCACTCCATTTTGCTTTGGTCAAACCTCACCTGGAATAACCCTGTGTCCAATTGGACAACACAATTCAAGAAGGAGATGGACAAGATGAGACATGTCCAGAGAAGGGCGACCAAAATGGTCAAAGATCTGAAAACCATGGATCTCTATGAGGAGCATCTAATGGTGCTTTGGAATGTTTAGCCTGGACAAGAGAAGACTGAGAGGGGACATAATACTCATGTTTAAATATTTGGAAGAATGCCACATTAAGACAGTGGTTCCCAACCGTTTTTGACCAGAAACCACTTTGACCAGGGACCACTTGCCAACATTAGTACCAAAAGGGTTACGAATCAGTTTTGGTCATTGGATAGTTGTAGGTCTTTTGGGTTGTATGGGCATGTTCTAGAGGCATTCTCTCCTGACATTTCACCTGCAACTGTGGCAAGCGTCGTCAGACGTTGTGAGATCTGTTGGAAACTAGGAAAATGGGGTTTTGTTGGAGCTCAGCCTGTGATTGTGTTTCAGGATCAGGGTGCTTTGGATGTGGGGAGTGATGTCAATGAGTTTCAAGTTGAGTTTCAAGATGGCAAGGGTTTGGTCAGTGATATTGATGCAGAGAATGACCAGGAGATCCCTGTTCAAAGTGTAGTTTCCCATGAGAATGTCCCTGGGGGGTGTGGGGATGATGGTGTGCTTTCTGAATTGTTACCAGAGAGATCTCATGATAGGGAATATGAAAACAGCTCAGCACCTGGTCTGGCTGCAGAAATTAATGAGCAAATAGATAGACGAGAGGAGATCAGTCAAAACAGGAGAGCTGAACAGTGGCTTCGGCGGTCTGCCGGGCTCCGAGAGAAAAAGATAAGAAATTCTCAGCTAAAGTGAAACTAATTTCTGAGTGCTAGAGACATAGCTAATGATGAGATAAAAGTCCCAAATACAGGATATATAGTCAGATGAAGCCTCATTTGGAATCAAGTAAAAATCTCGTCTTTGCTTCATGGGAGCTTTGCTTGGAAAATTCATGTTTTAAGTACCTTTCTTTCATGGTTTTGCTTCTTGGATTTTATGCTTCTATATTTATGCCTTGGATACATGTTTCCTACTTTCTTGCATTTTGTTTGGGAAGTTTTGACTTTGATTTTATGGACCCTGGACTACTTTGTTCCTGCTTACCTTCCTGCCTAATTGGATTTACTTATTTCTTTAAAGCGTTTTGTTTTGGGGTTTTTTTTTTTGTTGCTTTTTAATTATCTTCAGTAAAAGGGTTGTTTTCCATCCAACGGTGTGGTGTTTAAAGTCAGAAGGCTTTTCCTGTCCTGGAGTGGAACAGGTTTATATATCTGTAGAAATTCCAGGGTGGGAGAAAATACTATTATCAGTTGGAGCTAAGTGTGAATGTTTCAGTTTTCCACCTTGATTAGCATTTGATGGTCTGACAGTTTTGGGGGGTGGCTTGTTACTGCTTAGGGCAGTGGTTCTCAACCTGGGGTCCCCAGATGTTTTTGGCCTTCAACTCCCAGAAATCCTAACAGCTGATTAACTGACTGGGATTTTTGGGTGTTGTAGGCCAAAAACATCTGGGGACCCCAGGTTGAGAACCACTGGCTTAGGGGAATCCTTTATTGAGAGGTAATTAACTGTCCCTGATTGGTTCTTGTCTGGAGTTTTTCTGTTTTCTGCTTCCCTGGAGACTAGGACGTGAAACAATGGCTTCAAACTACAAGAAAGGAGATTCCATCTGAACATCCTGACTGTGAGAGCCGTTCAGCAATGGAACTCTCTGCCCCGGAGTGTGGTGGAGGCTCCTTCTTTGGAAGCTTTTAAACAGAGGCTGGATGGCCATCTGTCAGGGGTGATTTGAAGGCAATATTCCTGCTTCTTGGCAGGGGGTTGGACTGGATGGCCCATGAGGTCTCTTCCAACTCTTTGTTCTATGATTCTATGATTCTATGATCCTGTTGATCTTTATTTACTGTCCTAATTTTAGAGTTTTTTTTTAATACTGATAGCCAGATTTTGTTCATTTTCATGGTTTCCTCCTTTCTGTAGAAATTGTCCACATGCTTGTGTATTTCAGTGACTTCTCTGTGTAGTCTGACATGGTGGTTGTGAGAGTGGTCCAGCATTTCTGTGTTCTCAAATAATATGCTGTGTCCAGGCTGGTTCATCAGGTGCTCTGCTATGGCTGACTTCTCTGGCTGAAGTAGTCTGCAGTGCCTTTCATGTTCTTTGATTTGTGTTTGGGCAATGCTGCTGCGTTTGGGGGTTCCTATGTAGACTTGTCCACAGCTGCACGAGATACAGTAGACTCCTGCAGAGCTGAGAGGATCCCTCTTGTCCTTTGCTGAACGTAGCATTTGCTGGATTTTCTTAGTGGGTCTGTAGATTATCTGTAGATAGTTTCTGGTCAACTTTAGATTCAGCTTGGCTTTTTGGGGGTGCTGATTCAGAATATTGCATTGGATAGACCACATCAGCTTTGTGATACAGAACACATGCTATTCAGTAGTCATCATCTGCTCGCCCATAGAAAATGATATTCAATAAGCCTTAGCACTATAAGAGGGTTTCGCGAGACCAGTTGCTCTTATTCTGTGGATATCAATACTGCAGATCATGGAATCATACAATATGTATATATAGAAATTTCATCCAGCAAACATGTTTAAAGGGATATTTCTTAAGAGAACAAGCCCTATGAGGAGTGGCTTAAAGAGCTGTGCATGTTTAGCCTGAAGAAGAGAAGGCTGAGAGGAGACATGATAGCCATGTATAAATATGTGAGAGGAAGTCATAGGGAGGAGCGAGCTGGCTTCCTTTCTGCTTCCCTGGAGATTAGGACGCAATGGAGCAATGGCTTCAAACTACAAGAAAGGAGATTCCATCTGAACATGAGGAAAAACTTCCTGACTGTGAGAGCCATTCAGCAGCGGAACTCTTTCCCCTGGAGTGTGGTGGAGGCTCCTTCTTTGGAAGCTTTTAAACAGAGGCTGGATGACCATCTGTCAGGGGTGCTTTGAATGCAGTTTTCCTGCTTCTTGGCAGAATGGGGTTGGACTGGATGGCCCACGAGGTCTTTTCCAACTCTATGAGTCTAGGAATGCCTCTCTAGTCCATGGCAGGCATGGTTTTGGCATTACTAAATTGTTAAGTGAGCTCAATATATGTCTTCTAGAACATCTCTAGAACTTCTCATAAGGTTTCCTCCATCTCACTATCTAACTATATTTGTTCCTCATTGTTTAATGTTTCTCTCATAAAGGAAAGTGTTTCCTTCAAGCCGCATTTCTGGTTCCTAATTACTGCATTTTGTTTGTTTTCCACCTTTGAATTTGCTCTTCTTGTTCCTTTTGTTCCTCTTGATGGCGAGCCATCATATTATTAATTGAAACTTCACTGACTGCTTCCATCTCGTGGTGAATGCCAGGCACTGCAGGATTCGTATACCAAATATTGTGGCAAATTATTGTAGTCCAGTACTCTTGTTTTGCTCAAACTTCAGTACAGTGGCCCTTATTTATCATGCCAGTAAGGGAATGCTCAAGATCCTGCAAGGAAGACTCCAGCAAGACATGGAGCAGATGTACAAGCTGGGTTTAGAAAAGGCAGAGGAACATGAGACCAAATTGTCAATATCCACTGGATAATGGAGAAAGGCAGGAACTTTTCAGAAAAACATCTATTTCTGTTTCATTGACTATTCTAAAGCCTTTGACTGTGTGGATCATAATACATTGTGGCAAGTTCTTGGTGGGATGGGCATACCAAATCACCTTGTCTCTCTCCTGAGGAATCTGTACAAGGACCAAGTAGCAACAGTCAGAACTGACCACGGAACAACAGACTGGTTCCAGATTGGGAAAGGCGTGCGGCAGGGTTGTCTACTCTCACCCAACCTATTCAACTTGTATGCAGAACACATCATGCAACGTGCAGGGCTTGACGAATGCAAGGCTGGGATGAAAATTGCTGGAAGAAACATTAACAACCTTAGATATGCAGATGATACCACTTTGAAGGCTGAAAGCGAGGAGGAGCTGAGGAGCCTTCTAACCAAGATGAAAGAAGAAAGGGCAAAAGCTGGGTTGCAGCTAAACATCAAAAAAACCAATATTATGGCAACAAGAATGATTGACAACTGGGAAATAGAGGGGGGAAAACGTGGAGGCCGTGACAGACTTTGTATTTCTAGGTGCAAAGATTATTGCAGATGCAGACTGCAGCCAGGAAATCAGAAGACGCTTACTTCTTGGGAGGAGAGCGATGACTAATCTCAATAAAATAGTGAAGAGGAGAGACATCACACTAGCGACCAAGATCCGCATAGTTAAAGCAATGGTATTCCCTGTAGTCACCTACGGATGTGAGAGCTGGACCTTAGGGAAGGCTGAGCGAAAGAAGATAGATGCTTTTGAACTGTGGTGTTGGAGGAAAGTTCTGAGAGTGCCTTGAACCTCAAGAAGATCCAACCAGTCCATACTTCAGGAAATATAGCCCGACTGCTCATTATTAGAGGCAAAGATGAAGTATTTTGGCTACATCATGAGGAGACAGGAAAGCTTGGAGAAGACAATGATGCTGGAGAAAATGGAAGGAAAAAGGAGGAGGGACCGACCAAGGGCAAGATGGATGGATGGCATCCTTGAAGTGACTGGATTGACCTTGAAGGAGCTGGGGGTGGTGATGGCCAACAGGGAGCTCTGGCCTGGGCTGGTCCAGGAGGTCACAAAGAGTCGGAAGCGACTGAATGAATGAAGAACAACAACTCTTGTTTTGGATATAAAGAACACAAGAATCATAAAGTTGAAGGAGACCAAGGGCCGTCCAGTCCAACTCCCTTCTCTCATAAAGGAAGACATAATCAAAGCTCTCTCAACAAATGGCCATCCAGTCTCTGTTTGAAAATTTCTAAAAAATGTTGCTCTTCTCTGCAGGCTTTGTGGCCTTCTGGACACTCAACTGGATCCATTTCGATCCAATTGATTGTTCAGCTGGAGAACACCGCCATGTCTCCTTCCCTGTACAATGTCCAGGTAAACAATGTATTGGGATGAAATGGACCTAGTCTAGTCTATAGATACTCCAGAGTTTTCTGCAAACTACAGAACACGGGTTCTCAAACCTTGGAGCCCTTTTTGAAGCAAAAAATTCTTGTGGAGCCCCAAGAAATGTTTATATATTATATTATATGTATTATATTATATTATATTATATTATATTATATTATATTATATTATATTTATATTTCACAAAATACGAGGGGTATTTTTTAAGTAAGGTCCGTTTTGTTGTAGACACTAGTAGTTCGCGCTCATACCGCAACGAGCGCGTGCGTCATGTACCGGCATGCCTCGGGAACAACTGTGCTCAGTTTCCGCTCTGTAGCTAACCTGTACGGTTCTGTTCTGTGCTTTAAAAATGTTTAAGACTATCAACTCACCATCCGCATGTGAGGTTCGCTCAGTTATACGGTTTTTGTCAGCAAGGAACCTGCTTGCTGCAGAAATTCATCGACAGACCCGCGATTTATTGGACAGTTTTGGCTGGGAAGTTTTAGACCACCCACCCTACAGTCCTGATCTTGCGCCGAGCGACTACCATCTGTTCCTCCACCTCAAACAACACCTCAGTGGCAACCGTTACAATGATGATGACGACGTGAAAACGGCAGTGAACTCTTGGTTATCGGAGCAGGCGGCACGTTTTTATGAAGAGGGTATTTGAAAATTGGTTCAGAGATATGATAAGTGTTTGAACAAACTTGGCAACTATGTCGAAAAATAGAGTGAAGTATGTACTTTCCGAAAATAAATTGGCTAAATTTAACAAAAACAAAAATGTTTCAAGTAGCTGCTGGAAGTGCGAGAAAGAGAACGGAACCTTTTTTCATCAATGGTGGTCCTGTAGGAAAATAAGAAAGTACTGGAAGGAGATACATCAGGCTACTCAAAGCATTCTAAAGACTAGTTTCACACAAACACCGGAAACATATTTACTGGGAATCACAAATACAAAATTGAATAAAAATCAAGGAAAAGTGCTTTTCCTGCTTAGTACAGCTGCAAGAATACTCCTCGCGAGAATATGGAAGCAGAAAGAAATTCCAAGTCCAAATGAATGGATTCTAAAAGTTTTTGATATAATCCAAATGGACTGCCTCTCACAAAGACTAAAAGGAACACCTGAAAGGACGAATTGGTCTGGATTCAAAGACTATATCAGAACCAGGGAGGTTCCACTACAGATAGACCTGTCCAGCATATGAACTGAGGAACCAAAAGAAGAGTTGTCAGCAGATACAACAAGAAACCAAAAGATGAAGACTCTCGGAAGACTTTTGGGAAGCAGTAGAACTGCCACCTTTTTTTTTCTTCCTTTTCCCTCCCTTTCCTTTCTTAACCCACCCCTGACCCTTCCCCTTCCCTCCATCCTTCACTTGTTTTGATGTATATACACATAAAACTCAATAAAAAATATTTTTTTAAAAAAAAAAAAGTATGTACTCTCTGAAAATAAATTTACTTTTTTGAAATAAACTTTTGTTGTGTACTTATGTTCCAACAGACCGTACTTAAAAAATACCCCTCGTATATACCAGGCATGGGCAGGCACCCTGGTGGTGCAGTGGGTTAAACCCCTGAGCTGCTGAACTTGCTGACCAAAAGGTCACAGGTTCGGATCCGGAGAGCGGGGTGAGCTCCCAATGCTATGATTCTGAACATCAGAATCATAGCATTTTAGAGCTGGAAGAGACCACAAAGACCATCCAGTCCAACCCCTCATTATATAGGAAGATATAACCAAAGCATTCCCAACAGATGGCCTGTGCCGTCACACCCAGACACTTTAAAGTTAAAACTAAGATGTGCTTCTCTCTTTATCTGGGCAAACCGCGGGTGCCTTTCTTAGAAGCTCAAAATTCTCAGCAACTGAGGCCAGTCCAGATTTGAACATCAACAGAACATTTATTTTTCAAAGTCCTTGAACAGACTTGGCACAGCTTGATGAAGTTACAAACACAAACAGTCAATTTGGGGAACCATATAGATGTTCTTTCTTTCCTTTTTCCTTTAATTACCAAGTTAACTTCTCCCCAATGGTAGAAAAATCCTGGGATCTTTTACCCTAACCCTGAGCTGTTATTGTTCTGTCGCGCGCTGGGCTTGAAATAAGTTGCCTTTAATACAGGACGTGTAACTTTAGCCCAACAGAAAGCCAGGGGGCCCGAGGAGAAATTCGTAAGGATTTTCACCATAAACAGTCTCTAGAGGGCTTGTAAAATATAACAAAGTCTTTTATTGGTGAACAATCAACAGAAACTTCTTTTGTCTTCAAAAGGTTAAAGAAATACTTCCAGGCTTTTGTGCAACTGGTGGCTTCTAACTGTTACTTTACTCTAAAAGAAAATCCCTTTCCAAACTTCTCCCAGGCTAACTGTGAACCTAAACCTAACTGATGTGGATCCACTACCGGGCTGAACTGCGTCTCAAAACCGAGTGGACCTACCAGTAGGCCTTTCCAAAATGGAGATCTCATCCCCAGGAAAAAGGGCGGTCTCTAGACCAAAATGATACTTTTTAAACCAATAGCTGCAAAAGGCTTGCAGGCTGGCTTCCAGCCTCTCTTAACGTTTGACTATTAGGGTGCTGCTAAGACTCTAGCTACCCTGGGGAAAATGCAAAGGGATGCTATTTCAAGCAACTAAGGAGCAATGCAAACCAAGCTCCTGGAAGATGGAACATGGCCACTCAATCTCTCCAAAAGAACCCAATGTGCATCAGAAGAACACGGTGCACATTGAAGCAGTCTTCCCCGTTCCCTGATACACATCTTCACAATTCATGAACAGGATTTTATTTCTGCCATGTATCTCAAAAAGACAAAAGTTATGCAACTATGTGTGTAGACTCTCAGTCACCATCATCCCTAGAAGAGAAAGTGGCACCAAGAGAGCTATATCTTGCATTGTCGAAGGTTTTCATGGCCGGAATCACTGGGTTGTTGTGGGTTTTCCGGGTTGTATGGCCATGTTCCAGAAGCATTCTCTCCTGATGTTTTGCCTGCATCTGTGTCAGGCATCCTCAGGGGTTATGAGGTCTTATATCTATATCTTGACCAAATCTAGGCTCACACATCCTGTAAATGTGTTAAATCAACAGTTCCCAAACTAAGGTCTTCCAGGTGCGTTCGATTTCATTTCCCAGAACCCCTGAGCACTGGCCAACCCTTGAAGAACCTGTATTGCGTAATTGTAGCCATTATTGCTACTTGTGTTGCACATTCACACCATAAGATAATGTCGGACAATTATTCTGGAACAAGTCGAATTCTGTGTGTCCTCATCGGACGCAAGACAGGGAAGGTCAAAGGTAAGGTCCCGTCTCCAGATGCCATGGCACTCTGGGATTGACAGACCCTGAGAGCACTTAGGCCTTGATCCAGCAAAGCCCTAGAATGGGTACTTAACTTTCAGCCCATCAGTGGCAGTAAGTAATCCTAATGGAAGGGCTCCCTGATTAAGAGCTTTGGCTGCTAAATGTGGTACATGGAAAAGCCAATCGTCCCTCTGCATGTGAGTGACCTCTGCTGGATGACTCAGAACCATCATCTTCTCCAGAAGAGTCTAAGATGTCCAAATCAGAGATCACAGTTACAATCATAAGTTTGTTTGTCTAGATAACTTTTTACAAATGATTTAATGACTCCGGTCAAACTGTCATTTTTATTATCCCCTTTGCTCATGTCAGGAGTGACTTAAGAAACTGCAAGTTGCTTCTGGTGTAAGAGAATTGGCCGTCTGCAAGGACATTGCCCAGGGGATGCCCAGATGTTTCGATGTGTTGCCATTCTTGATGTTTTACCATCCACACTTGTATATAAGGATACTAAAATGTAAAAAAGCTGAAAATGTGAAAGACATCAAGGTACTTTCTACCATATGGGATGGGCAAGTGACAAAGCAAAATAATATTGGAAAATGACCTCACTACCTCTGAGGATGCTTGCCATAGATGCAGGCGAAACGTCAGGATAAAAATTGCCTCCAGAACATGGCCATATGGCCCGGAAAAACCTACAACAACCCAATATTGGAAAATAATACTACACAGAAAAGCCATTGAAATCCACAAGCATGTGGACAGTTTCAACAGAAAGGAGGAAACCATGAAAATGAACAAAATCTGGCTACCAGTATTAAAAAAACCTCTAAAATTACAACAGCACAACAATAGAGAGGAAACAAACAAGGACATCTAATCACCTCTCAACAAAAGATTGCTCCAGGCACTGCCAGGCAATCAAATGCTAATCAAGGTGATCAGTTGAAACATTTACACCTAGCTCCAGCAGACAAGAGTCCTTTGTCTCACCCTGGTCATTCCACAGATATATAAACCCTTTTTTCCTAGTTCCAACAGACCTCACTACCTCTGAGGATGCTTGCCATAGATGCAGGCAAAACGTCAGGAGAAATGCCTTTAGAACATGGCCATATAGCCAGAAAAAACCTACAACAACCCAGTGATTCCGGCCATGAAAGCCTTCAACAATACATTGATACCACGTTTGATATTAAAAAATGGGAATACAGCTAGATCCAATTTTAATGAACAAACAAAAAATGTGAATGGATTGATGTGAGATTTTCAGTCTGTATCGCCATATTTCAGTAGCATTCTCTCCTGACGTTTTGCCTGCATCGGTGGCAAATATCCTCAGAGGTTTGTTCAGAGGTCTGTTGGAAATGAGGGAAGCGGAGTGTGTGTGTGTGTATATGTATATGTGTATGTGTTTATATGTGTGTGTGTGTGTGTAATGTTTGTTTGTGGGATTAACATAACTCAAATACCACTGGACGAACTGACACCAAATTTGGATACAATACACATATCAGGCCGAGTGACCATCACTCATAAAAACACTGAAAAACACAATGGAAGAGACTTAAAAGCCAAAAATTAAAAAATACATTACAATGAATGCACAAAACCACACACACACACACGTGTGTGTGTGTGTGTGGTTTTGTGCATGTGTTGTAATGTATTTTTTAATTTTTGCAACGCACATATACACACATATACACAAATATATAAACACATATATACACACACAAAACACATGTACACAGACTGGGCTACAGGAATGCATGGCAGGCAACTCAGCAATGTGAGGATCACACCATGAAATACACTATCTCAGCATCTAAGTCACCTTTCTTATGTTTGTTTGTTGCAAGGTTCAATTATAAATGTCCGTATATGTCTCTTTGATGTACAGGGTTAGTCAAAATGAATAGGCCAATAAGAAAATTAATTTTAGACAAATGTATGTTTACTGTAACCAAACCACAGCTACGTAGCGACAGATAAACTATCAAAGTTTTGTCTCACCTTCAGAGATGTTCGATATGGGCGCCCCGTGTGACACGGCAGATGTCCAAGCGATAGTCCAGTTCATTCCACATCCGTTGCAGCACATCCGACGTAATGGCATCGAATGCAGCAACGTCTGGAAAGGTGTTCGTTGAGGTCCTAACCCTAACCCTAACCCTAACCCTAACCCTAACCCTAACCCTATCCCTAACCCTAACCCTAACCCTAACCCTATCCATAACCCTAACCCTAACCCTAACCCTATCCCGATCCCTAACCCTAACCCTAACCCTATCCCTAACCCTAACCCTAACCCTATCCCGATCCCTAACCCTAACCCTAACCCTAACCCTAACCCTACCTACCAACCCTAACCCTAACCCTAACCCTAACCCTATCCCTAACCCTAACCCTAACCCTAACCCTAACCCTAACCCTATCCCTAACCCTAACCCTAACCCTAACCCTAACCCTATCCCTAACCCTATCCCTAACCCTAACCCTAACCCTAACCCTAACCCTAACCCTAACCATCCCTAACCCTAACCCTAACCCTATCCCTAACCCTAACCCTAACCCTAACCCTAACCCTAACCCTAACCCTAACCCTAACCCTAACCCTAACCCTAACCCTATCCCTAACCCTAACCCTAACCCTAACCCTAACCCTATCCCTATCCCTAACCCTAACCCTAACCTATCCCTATCCCTAACCCTATCCCTAACCCTAACCCTAACCCTATCCCTAACCCTAACCCTAACCCTAACCCTAACCCTAACCCTAACCCTAACCCTAACCCTAACCCTTGAAATTCTCGCTGGACCGTAATTACTGACATTGTTTTAGCAAATGTCATCACACAAAACGCCTTCTCTTTGCTTGATTCCGCCATTTTGAAAACAGCGACCCCTAGCGACGCCTAGCGGCATTAACGTACATGTGTGTTGCTCAAAAAAAACTTTGATAGTTTATCTGTCGCTACGTAGCTGTGGTTTGGTTACAGTAAACATACATTCGTCTAAAATTAATTTTCTTATTGGCCTATTCATTTGACTAACCCTGTATAACCCAATACTGTAGTCAGTATGTAGCTTCAAGATAATCTCCAGCTGACTTTCAGGAATGTATCTTCAATCTTGTTACTGGAAATGAGACTTCAATATATTAGTTGAAACAAAGAAAAGTTTATTTATGAATTCTTGTGCACATAAAACATTTTTGTTACACAGTACTTTACTTCAGTTCCACTTGGATATTGTTGCATCTGTCTTTTACTCTTGGGCATACATAAAACTGTTACTATATAACTTTCAGAACACTATAACTTACGTCAACTTGGTTAGGTAACTTCCTTCTCTTTCAAATGGAATTCTTTCTCAGCCTTCTGACTGGATAACTTATATCTTTTATTTATTTATTTATTTAGAACTTTTATATACCGCTCTTCTCGACCTCCGCAGAGGGACTCAGTCTGGTTCACAACAAAAGATTCATAAACAGTAGTTTAAAACATCACATCCCATGATACACTAACACATTAAAATACAGTCATATAATTACATAAGGCCAAGTCGTCAGAATGAAATCACAATTCATCACCATCCGTCCATGTGGTCAGGAGTTATTGACTCACTCATCAAATGCTAAATTCCAGAGCCAAGTTTTCACCAGTTTTCTAAAAGTCAGGAGAGAAGGGGCAGTTCTAATCTCCAGTGGGAGAGAGTTCCAGAGCCGAGGGGCCACCACTGAGAAGGCCCTGTCCCTCGTCCCCACCAGATGCGATTGCGAGGGTGGTGGGACCGAGAGCAGGGCCCCTCCAGAAGATCTTAACAACCTTGATGGTTCATAGGGGAGAATCCGTTCGGACAGGTAAACTGGGCCGGAGTCGTTTAGGGATTTATAGGTCAACACCAGCACTTTGAATTGTGCTCGGAAGCTAATTGGCAGCCAGTCACAGTATTCCGACGGCAACTTATTCTCAAAGAACTATCTCTCAGTTCTACCTGACTGAAGACTTAGACTCAAATTAGTCTCTTATTATTCAGTACCACAACTGAAGGCATAATCATATATAAGGATCTTCTTCCTTCAAGCTCACTAACTAGAGATTAATCCAAAATGGTCCCTTAGAACGGCTGAAGTCTCAAACTTAAACTAGGAACCTCTTCATTCTATCTTCCCTGGCTAGAGACTGACTCATTTTTAAAAGGTCCGCTTTTTTCTTCTTAGTTACCTCCACCCCTTTTTCTTCCTAGCCACTCTAACATGGATACATTTCTACTGCAGAGACTTTGCAACAATGGTGACGCATCGATCAATCATATGCAGCCAACTTTTGCCTGCCCTTGTCATAATATCGACATTAATAAATATAGGCAAAACCTCCATTATAATTAGTTATTCCGTTACACACAGCAGGTTAAACTGCTAGCGGCACAAAATCTGCTGACCGGAAGGTCGGCAGTTCGAAGCCGCAAGTTGTGCTGAGCTCCTGATTTCCAGCCCAACTTCTGCCACCCTGGCAGTTCAAAAGCATGCAATGTGAGTAGATCAATAGGTACTGCCTTAGCAGGGAGTTAAAGGGCGCGTTTGGAGATGTCTGTGGACAACAGGCTCCTTGGCATGGAAAAATGGAACAAGAGCACTTCTCCATGGCCAGAGTTGAGCATTGCCTCCAGATGCTGGAGATGGAAAAGGGGGAAGGCCTTGACCTTTGTCTATGTTGTATGTCATTGTTCGCTGTGTGTAGAAGGCATTGAGTGTTTGCCTCATATGTGTATATTGTTACCCGCCCTGAAAGGAGATTCCACCTGAACATGAGGAAGAACTTGCTGACTGTGAGAGCCGTTCAGCAGTGAAACTCTCTGCCCCGGAGTGTGGTGGAGGCTCCTTCTTTGGAAGCTTTTAAACAGAGGCTGGATGGCCATCTGTCAGGGGTGATTTGAATGCAATATTCCTGCTTCTTGGCAGGGGGTTGGACTGGATGGCCCATGAGGTCTCTTCCAACTCTATGATTCTATGATTCTATAGTCTTAAGTATGGAGGTTCTGTGTGGGAAGTTTGCCTCAGTTCTGTCGTTGGTGGGGTTCAGCATGCTCTTTGATTGTAGATGAACTATAAAGCCCAGCAACTACAACTACAATTTCCCTCAAACTGCATCTGTGTTCATATTTGGGCATATGAAATATTCGTGCCAAGTTTGGTCCAGATCCATCATTGTTTGAGTTCACAGTGCTCTCTGGATGTAGGTGAACTACAGCTCCCAAACTCAAGGTCAATGCCCATCAAACCCTATGGTGTATTGTCGAAGGCTTTCATGGCTGGAATCACTCAGTTCTTGTGGGTTTTTTCGGGCTATATGGCCATGTTCTAGAGGCATTTCTCCTGACGTTTCGCCTGCATCTATGGCAAGCATCCTCAGAGGTGAGGTCTGTTGGAACTGGGAAAACGGGTTTATATACCTGTGGACTGACCAGGGTGAGACAAAGGACTTTTGTCAGTTGGGCTAGGTGTGAATATTTCAACTGACCACCTTGATTAGCATACAATGGACTGACTGTGCCTGGAGCAAACTCTTTTTGAAAGGTAATTAGATGTCCCTGCATGTTTCCTCTCTGCTGTTTTTGCTGTTGCAATTTTAGAATTTTTTAATACTGGTGGTCCCTATGTAAACTTTTCCACAGCGACAGGTTTTTGAATTCTGTTAATCCCACCAATGGACATTACATTTTTATTTATATAGATTGTGGCAGTTGAAGTCCAAAACACCTGGAGAGCCAAAGTTTGCCTTTTTTTTTTTGTCGTGTCAGGAGTGAGAGAATTGGCCGTCTGCAAGGATGTTGCCCAGGGGACGCCTGGATGATTTGATGTTTTATCATCCTTCTGGGAGGCTTCTCTCATGTCCCCGCATGAGGAGCTGGAGCTGGTAGAGGGAGCTCATCCGCCTCTCCCCAGATTCGAACCTGTGACCTGTCAGTCTTCAATCCTGCCGGCACAGGGCTTTAACCCAATGTGCCACCGGGGGCTCAAAGTTTGCCCATGCCTGGTATCTACAGTACTTAACAATCCCTCTTAGCCATGCTATTCCTTGAGTTGTGTGTCTTTGGTGAAGCAGACTGTATCTTTCCCCTTCCCTTGAAAATGACAAGAAGGAAACCGAGTCTGCCTCGGAGCGCTCCATTTGGCCATCCATTTGGTGCTGCGGTTGTATTTTATTTTTTACCTCCTCGGGGCCCGCGGTGGCATACGAGCCGTTTGCTGAAGAGTCATTTAAATATTACCGGTCACGTTACATTGTGGTTGTTTGGAAATAATTATATCCATATCACAGACAGTAAATAATAGATGTGCCTTCAGTAACATTTGATTCATGTTCTGTTTTAATATGGCAAACTTAGAAGTAATTTAATCTCCCAGTAAATTGAACTGGTAGGGGGTTCTTCACACAGAAGATTGGAAGTTATTAATTCCAGGCAGTCTTCGTCTTGTACAATTAGTCACTGTTTGCAGCTGGAAATGTTTTATTAATTTTCCATAGCAGTTGATTTTCCACAGTTTTCTCAGTTTAAATTAAGCAGTAAGAGCTGCTGTTCCTTCTTAAATAAATTTCCTTCCCACAAAAAGACACATGCCTCTGGCTATGTCAATTTCCCCGTTTGATTAAAGTGCCAGCAGGCAATTAATAACTTAATGCATTTTAAAGTACTTTGGGAAAAGTAATTTGAATAGCCAAACTTGTCTAGTTGGAATTGATTGTTGCACAAGATTTAACACATGCCTTTTGTCCCTAATTTTTTTTGAAGGAAGCATGATACCTTGCAAAAGGACAAATAAGGAGAAGATGACAATGTCACAGTCGGAGGGCAGAGAAAGGCCGCTTTTCCTTGCTCCACGTGAGTTATGATTGTTTCCGTGTTTTGTCACAATAATAGTAAATAATAATAGTAACAACAACAATAATAATAATTGATCATTAATAATAATAATAATAATAGATCATTGATGTTGCAATCATAGAATCATAGAATCAAAGAGTTGGAAGAGACCTCCTGGGCCATCCAGTCCAACCCCATTCTGCCAAGAAGCAGGAATATTGCATTCAAATCACCCCTGACAGATGGCCATCCAGCCTCTGTTTAAAAGCTTCCAATCCCAGGCGACATCAGGATTGAAGCGAAACAACTGGAAAAACTGAAGCAATATGAGGATTTAAAAATTGAACTGCAAAGACTCTGGCACAAGCCAGTCAAGGTGGTCCCAGTGGTGATCGGCACACTGGGTGCAGTGCCTAAAGACCTTGGCCTGCACTTAAACACAATCGGCGCTGACAAAATTACCATCTGCCAGCTGCAGAAGGCCACCTTACTGGGATCTGCACGCATTTTTCACCAATACATCACACAGTCCTAGACACTTGGGAAGTGTGTGATCCAATAAAACAGCCAGCAGAGTAATCTTGTTTGCTGTGTTTCTAATAATAATAATAATAATAATAATAATAATAATAATACTATGCATAGTGATCTTGTTTGCTGTGTATTAACCTACAAAACTCTGTACGGTTCCGGCCCAGTTTACCTGTCCAAACAGATTCTCCCCTATAAACCATTAAGGACATTAAGATCTTCTGGAGAGGCCCTTCTCTCGGTCCCTCCATTTTCACAGTCACATCTGGTGGAAACAAGAGATGGGGCCTTCTCTGTGGTGGCCTCCCGGCTATGGAACTCTTTCCTGAATGAAGTCAGGTCTGTCCCCTTCATGAAGCAAGTGAAATCCTGGCTTTGGGATCAGGCATATTGATAAGCTGGAATGTGTCCAGAGGAGGGTGACTAAAATGATCAAGGGTCTGGAGAACAAGCCTATGAGGAGCGGCTTAAGGAGCTGGGCATGTTTAGCCTGAAGAAGAGAAGGCTGAGAGGAGATATGATAGCCATGTATAAATATGTGAGAGGAAGCCACAGGGAGGAGGGAGCAAGCTTGTTTTCTGCTTCCTTGGAGACTAGGACACAATGCAACAATGGCTTCAAACTACAAGAGAGGAGATTCCATCTGAACATGAGGAAGAACTTCTTGACTATGAGAGCCGTTCAGCAGTGGAACTCTCTGCCCTGGAGTGTGGTGGAGGCTCCTTCTTTGGAAGCTTTTAAACAGAGGCTGGATGGCCATCTGTCAGGGGTGATTTGAATGCACTATTCCTGCTTCTTGGCAGAAAGGGGTTGGACTGGATGGCCCATGAGGTCTCTTCCAACTCTTTGATTCTATGATTCTATGATTTCAGAGTGACAACGGGGACCAGTAAAGACTGAAGTTATTGGACCACAATGTGGGTACTGAGTTGGACATTGTTTTGTTTTACCTGGAGAATGGTTTTTTATGTATTTTAATCTTATATGTATTTTAAAGTATTGTTTTATGGGTGCTGTTTTAAATTGTTATTTATTGCTTCCATTGAATTCTTGCTGTTAACCATTCTGAGTACCTGCACGGAGGTAGAGAAGAACGGGATATAAAAGTTCTAAATAGATAAATAAATTTCGGGCAGCAGCTGACTCGCAACCAGCTGTGCCACAGCCCGGCCCTTTGCCAAAAGAAAATGAGATGAGAATTTGGTCGTTTAATGTGGACAATTACAGGGAAAACCAGCTGATCCATAACCCATCTAAAACACAGACATGTGCTTTTCATCTTAAGAACAGACAAGCATCCCGAGCTCTGAAGATCACCTGGGAAGGAATCCCACTGGAGCATTGCAGCGCACCCAAATACCTGGGAGTCAGTCTGGACCATGCTCTGACCTACAAGAAGCACTGCCTGAACATCAAGCAAAAAGTGGGCACTAGAAATAATATCATACGAAAGCTGACTGGCACAACCTGGGGATCACAACCAGACACAGTGAAGACATCTGCCCTTGCGCTATGCTACTCTGCTGCTGAGTATGCATGCCCAGTGTGGAACACATCTCACCACACTAAAACAGTGGATGTGGCTCTTAATGAGATATGCCGCATTATCACGGGGTGTCTGCGCCCTACACCACTGGAGAAATTACACTGCTTAGCCGGTATTGCACCACCTGACATCCGCCGGGAAGTAGCAGCCAATAGTGAAAGGACCAAGGCAGTGACATCTCCAGCTCGTCCTCTGTTTGGGTATCAGCCAGCACGTCAATGACTTAAATCAAGAAATAGTTTTTTCTAAGATCTACAGAGACACTCGCTGGAACAACTCAGCAAGCGAGAATCCAAAAGTGGCAGGCTCAAACGCAGAACTCAAACTCAAACTCAATCAATGGCTGATACCAAATGAGAGACTCCCCCACTGGGCACAC
>NW_026844366.1:10065497-10205497 GCF_025583915.1 Anolis sagrei ordinatus
CTTGATCATTTTAGTCGCCCTCCTCTGGACACATTCCAGCTTGTCAATATCTCTCTTCAATTGTGGTGCCCAGAATTGGACACAATATTCCAGGTGTGGTCTAACCAAAGCGGAATAGAGGGGTAGCATGACTTCCCTAGATCTAGACACTATGCTCCTATTGATGCAGGTCAAAATCCCATTGGCTTTTTTTTGCCGCCACATCACATTGTTGGCTCATGTTTAACTTGTTGTCCACGAGGACTCCAAGATCTTTTTCACACGTACTGCTCTCGAGCCAGGCATTGTCCCCCATTCTGTAGCTTTGCATTTCGTTTTTCCTGCCAAAGTGGAGTATCTTGCATTTGTCCCCGTTGAACTTCATTTTGTTAGTTTTGGCCCATCTCTCTAATCTGTCAAGATTTGGTTCGCTCCTGACACGATAAATAAATCAATGTGGACAATGCGAAATCTGAGAGCAAAATGTACTCCACGCTCATCCAAGAAGTGCAGGTCAAGTTGATTCAAGTCTGAAACGTCGTCAGAAAGGGAAACCTTTAAGCGCCGCTCCGTCTCATTGGCATCTTCTCTTGAGGTAGGCCCAGGAGATGGCAAAAAAACAGCCAAAACACATTTCTCGTTACAATGAAATCACTAATGAGGACAAGCAGCGTCAGACTGGGCCCTGAGCCTTTGAACCTAAAGTTCTTTCCCCTGGGAGACCTTTGGAGCTCATCGACCAAAACAAGCGCCCTGTTTCTTCATCCTGCTCTGAGCAAATTGAAAGCCACCAAGAGGTTCGCCCGGAGGCAAAGCTGGCAATCTCCTTGTCTTTGTTTCAACCAGAACAAAAACCCAGCTTTGAAGTTTCCCCCCACTTGTTACAAGGGGAATTTTCTGTTGTTTAATCCAGTTTAGCCTTTAATACCCGACCTGGATCAGTCCTGCGGCTCGGATCACATGGGCCTCAAGGCGGCCTGGGACTCGCCGGAGGGTTTTTCCCACCGCCCTCCACCCGCCATGATATCAGTGGTGCCCAAATCTCCGGAATAATCAGTATCACAACTTTAGGTCATCCTTCGCTTTGAACTCCCAACCTGCCCTTTTCATGGAGAGAGGGCATGAAAACCTGCCCAAAATATCAAACAGGTTTAATCCGCTTTCAGGCTTCTTAGCCTTCAACGGGACTTCTGTGTTCGGTTAAAATACCAAGGAAATGTTCTGCATCTCTTACATGGGGATAGGGCGCCTTTTTCTGTTTGTAACGATTAGGACACATAGACACAGGCACAAATCTACAAGTGTGTGTGTGTTGTAAAATATTCACTGAGAGTAGTCCTGATTCTCACAAAAGACTCCCTTCTAATGCTAACATACGAGGGTTGAATGAAAAGTAATGCCTCCACCTTTGTAACTCCTCAACAGTTGGCAGTACTGGTATGCAGCAGGCACTGGCTTGTTCAGTAGACTCTCCTCTACAGTTCCATTTCGTAGGAAGCCTAAGCATTGAACGGTTGTGTTGTTAAAGTGCGAAGTATGGAACCCTGCTGTGACAGCACAAATGGCGCCACCTATATGTAGAACTGTAAGTTGCAGGATTTGAACTGTTGTATCATGCCTGGTTTTGCCTTTTTATCCTGTAAATGTATAGTTGGATTGATTGGTTATTTATAGCTGTCAATCAATGTTGTTTGCACCAGTTGAATTGCTCCCTCTGCTCAATTGTTTGACCCCACCTCTTCCTAGAGAGCAGGACAGTGTTTCCTTTTCCATTCCACCATCAAACTTTCTATCAGATGGACGTGAGAAAGGGACTTGGCTCTGAAGCCCTTGATTAAGTTACCTCTCAGCACCAATTCTGAGGTTCTGTTGCATCTCAGATTAAGCTTCACCTTGCTCTCAATCACTACCAGACCAAGGCTGTAAGAATTATAGTTTATTGTAAAGTTTCCAAAGGAAGGCAAAGGTTAAGTCAATACAAAGTTCCAAAGCTCAGGTAAAATGCACGGTACAGTTCCAGAAATCCTTAAGAGAAAATCAAGATAAACAAGGGTCATGAAGCAGGAAGCACAAACTCTGTACCAAGCAATTTAACCCAAAAGCAGCACGAAGAAACCAAGGCTCTCAGCCTCCTTTCTTCCAATGCAGGAGCATGAAACTGCTAGCAGAAAGCCACGTTGAAACTGACAGCTGTGAATTGCCAGTGAAAGCCCTAAATACATTTTACACATCAAAACTATCTATTTTCTCACAATCTACTTTCCCACTGCTCCCTCGACCCGTCGCTGACCTAACTTAGCTGCGATCCGCGAGCTCCGTCTCACAGATTCGTTATCCCTTGGAAGCAGCACCTGGTCCTCCTCCTTATCAGCTGCATTCCTGTCCTGTAAGAACTGCTTCCCCAACTCAATTGCAGGTTGAGAAAGCTGTGGCTCAGAAAACTGAAACCCATCAGGCTGCTCAGGAGCCTGTTGAACCACAACAGGTTCTTACCCTTGAGACTTATGCTTCATGTTCAGATCAACCTGGACGACTTTGAGAAGTCTCAAGCGCCTTCAAACCAGTTCTTTGGCACCAGAGGAAGGCTTTGTGCCTTCAAAATATAGGCCATTGGAATTGGGGTTGTGATTATTCCTATATTCACAGCCATTGAGAAAGAGGGACCTGGAAAAGCTTCTCAGCTGCAAAACTCCTTGGACCCAAGACAACCAGAGACTGTAATGTATATTTTCCTTTACCCCTTTGAAACTTCCAGCTTATTGCCTTAAAGGGATAACTCTTTGTGAACATTAAACCTATTTTGAGTTATCTACAGTGTTTTGGTCTTTGGGAGTTCCAGTTTTCCTAAAGGAGGGCAAGAAGCAATCCCCTGGGGGAAAGATGTCATGTCCATGCCTCTTTCACTAAGAGTTATAGCCCCCAGGTGCAACGGCACACCTGCACAGACGGTCAGTCAATGCGACTTAAGCAACATGCAGTCATTTATTTAGATCTTTTGTATCCCATTCTTCTCTACCTCCATGGAGGGACTCAGAACAGCTAACAGCAAAAATTCAGTGCTATACAATATAATAAATAACATCATAAAACAACATACAATAAATAAATTCTAAAATGCATATAAAAACAGTTCATCAAGTTAAAAACATCATCCAACTCATCATCAAACTCAATCCAATTGTTGTTGTCCATTACCACTTACCATTGAATTCTTGACAGCAGAAGTTGTCACCCCAAAGGAGATTCATCGGAGAATGCAATCTGTTTATGGTGTTTGTGTTGATGTGAATACTGTGCATCATTGGGCGAGTAAGTTTAAAGATGTTGAGGTGGGAACATCTGACTTGCATGACAAACAAAGAGTTGGACGTCCTGTGACAGCAACCACCGAGTTTCACAAGCAAAAGGTTGACAGATTGATTCAGGATGATCGTCGTATCACTCAGAGAGAAATTTCAAGCATAATCGGCATTTCACAAGAACGTGTGGGTCACATTATTGCTTTGCTTGGCTATCGGAAGATCTGTGCACGATGGGTTGCGGAAAAAACAGTGTCGAATTCTTCTGTGACAGCTTCAGAAAACTTGTTCATTGTTGGCAGAAATGTATCCAATTGTCTGGTGATTATGTGGAAAAGTGAATAGTGGTAGTTAAAGAGCACATTCTAAGGATTATTTCTGCGTTTGATTTATTAAAATATTCCCATCCAAATCCAAGTAATGAAGGTGGAGGCATTACTTTTCATTCAACCCTCATAAGGACATGGGTATATATAGCCATTCTGGTTCTTTATACTCCAAAAAGCATTTCCAAGCATTGGTTTGTTGTTAGATGTTGCCAAGTCAGCTCCAAGACTGAAAGTTATCACCTGCCCTGCTCAGGTCTTGCAAACTCAGTGATTTCCTTGTTGAATCAATCCACTTGAATACGTTCTTCCTCTTTTCTTAGTCCAATAGAGTCTCACTTATTATTTATTTATTTATTTAGAACATTTATATCCCGTCCTATTCTCGACCTCCGAAGAGGGACTCAGGGCGGCTTCCAACAATATAAAAACACCAATAAAATACACAATTACATAAAATGATAATATACATTTAAAAACAGTTCGCCAAGTTTAAAATATGCTCCAAATCAGTCCAAAAAAGGTGGTCCATAAATCTCATCTAAGCCAATAAAAACTGTCTATTCTGTGAACAGCCAAGACTGCTGTATATATTGTTGCCCTGTTTGATCTTTTGAATGGAAGTAAAGATACTGTTACTTGTGACACAAGCCCAAGTGACATTTTATTATACTGCAAGGTATATTTTGGTTCAGAAACTGTGGTAAAGCTTCTATTTATTTATTTAATTATTTATATCTACAACCTTCCGAAAGTGTTGCTCAGTACCGACTTTCTTTCATGCACTTTTGTGGAAGTCCCTTTTCTTGCTGTTGCAGTTTGATGCTAAATGGCCAGTATAAATGGGGGTCCTGCTATCATACACTGGGGCTGTTTTACAATTATCTGGCATGGTTCAACCCCCTGCTCTACTTTTTTGTAACAGATATTATAAAGAGATTAGAAAATGCCTCCTTTTCCCTATCTCCTAAATGAAGCATGAACCCTTAAACCGAGTGGGGAAGGAAATAAACAATAAGCAGCAATTATGGCCAAAGGATCTATTAGAATCATAGAATCATAGAATCAAAGAGTTGGAAGAGACCTCATGGGACATCCCGTCCAACCCACTGCCAAGAAGCAGGAATATTGCATTCAGATCACCCCTGACAGATGGCCACCCAGCCTCTGTTTAAAAGCTTCCAAAGAAGGAGCCTCCACCACACTCCGAGGCAGAGAGTTCCACTGCTGAACGGCTCTCACAGTCAGGAAGTTCTTCCTCATGTTCAGATGGAATCTCCTTTCTTGTAGTTTGAAGCCATTGTTCCGCGTCCTAGCTTGCTCCCTCCTCCCTGTGGCTTCCTTTCACATATTTATACATGGCTATCATATCTCCTCTCAGCCTTCTCTTCTTCAGGCTAAACATGCCGAGCTCCTTGAGCCACTCCTCATAGGGCTTGTTCTCCAGACCCTTGATCATTTTAGTCGCCCTCCTCTGGACACATTCCAGCTTGTCAATATCTCTCTTGAATTGTGGTGCCCAGAATTGGACACAATATTCCAGGTGTCGTCTAACCAAAGCGGAATAGAGGGGTAGCATTACTTCCTTAGATCTAGACACTATGCTCCTATTGATGCAGGCCAAAATCCATTGGCTTTTTTTGCCGCCACATCACATTGTTGGCTCATGTTTAACTTGTTGTCCACGAGGACTCAAAGATCTTTTTCACACGTACTGCTCTCGAGCCAGGCATTGTCCCCCATTCTGTATCTTTGCATTTCGTTTTCCTGCCAAAGTGGAGTATCTTGCATTGTCCCTGTTGAACTTCATTTTGTTAGTTTTGGCCCATCATCTCTCTAATCTGTCAAGATCGTTTTGAATCCTGCTCCTGTCCTCTGGAGTATTGGCTATCCCTCCCCAATTTGGTGTCGTCTGCAAACTTGATGATCCTGCCTTCTAGCCCTTCATTAATAAAGATGTTGAACAGGAAAGGGGCCAGGACGGAACCCTGCTAATGGCACTCCGCTCGTCACTTCTTTCCAGGATGAAGAGGAAGCATTGGTGAGCACCTTCTGGGTTCGTCCATTTAACCAATTACAGATCCACCTCACCGTAGTTTTGCCTAGCCCACATTGGACTAGTTTCCTTGCCAGAAGGTCATGGGGGACCTTGTCGAAGGCCTTACTGAAATCCAGGTACGCTACATCCACGGCATTCCCCGCATCTACCCAGCTTGTAACTCTATTGAAAAAAGAGATCCGATTAGTCTGGCATGACTTGTTTTTGATAAATCCATGTTGACTATTAGCGAGGACCGCATTTGTTTCTAAGTGTTTGCAGACCACTTCCTTAACAATCTTTTCCAGAATCTTGCCTGGTATCGACGTGAGGCTGACCGGACGGTAGTTGTTTGGGTCATCCTTTTTTCCCTTCTTGAAGATTGGGACCACATTGGCCCTCCTCCAATCTGCTGGAACTTCTCCCGTTTTCCCTGCATACATGTCATGTTCAGCATCAGTTTCAGGTCTGGCCTTCTGCTCGATATATACTCTCTGCAGGTAGAAGCACATATGACCTCATATAAAAATTCAAGTTTGCTCTCTGGTGGTGACTTATGCATGCATACATTCCCTTACACATGTGTTGGATATTTTTGTTCAGGGCAGATCATCTCCATTCACACACCTTCTAACATTTCACAGGTGAAAATCAGGGGATGTGTTGCCAAGAAACATTAGAATGTGGCCGAGCAGTTTCCTGACTATCCACGAGTCAGTATGATATAATGATATGAACATTTGGTGAGAACACTGTAACACAGAGCTCAAATTCCTATCCAGCCATCGAAACTCACTGTGGGGATCATCTCCCCAGATGTTAAAACTTGGATTCACCCTGAATTGGCTCCTGCTTGTCTCTGTTACATTTCTGCATTTCTGGGAAATATTGCAGGGCAAATCATAGTTAATCCTGTATAGTACTGCATTAGGAAAAGTCAAGGAATACTCTAGAGCAGTGTTTCTCAACCTGAGGTCGGGACCCCTGGGGGGGGGGTTGTGAGGGGGTGTCAGAGAGGTCGCCAAAGACCATCAGAAAGCACAGTATTTTCTGTTGGTCATGAGGATTCTGTGTGGGAAGCTTGGCCCAATTTTATTGTTGGTGGGGTTCAGAATGCCCTTTGATTATAAGTGAACTATAAATCCCAGCAACTACAACTCTGAAATGTCAAGATCTATTTTCCCGAAACTCCAGCAGTGTTCACACTTGGGCATATTGAGTATCCATGCCAAGTTTGGTCCAGATCCATCATTGTTTGAATCCACAGTGCTCTCTAGATGAAGGTGAACTACAACTCTAAAACTCAAGGTCAATGCCCACCAAACCCTTCCAGTATTTTTTGTTGGTCATGGGAGTTCTGTGTGCCAAGATTGACTCAATTCCATTGCTCGTGGAGTTCAGAATGCTCTTTGATTGTAGGTAAACAATAAATCCCAGCAACTACAACTCCCAAAAGTCAAAATCTATTTTTTTCCAAACTCCACCAGTGTTCACACTTGGGCATATTGAGTATCCATGCCAAGTTTGGTCCAGATCCATCATTGTTTGAGTCCACCATGCTCTCTGAATGAAGGTGAACTACAACTCTAAAACTCAAGACCAGTGCCCACCCAAACCTTCCAGTATTTTCTGTTCATCAGTTATGTGTGGCAAGATTGATTCAATTCCATCATTGGTGGAGTTCATAATGCTCTCTGATTGTAGGTGAACTATAAATCCCAGCAACTACAACTCCCAAATGACAAAATCAATCCCCCCCCCCCTCCAACCCCACTAGTATTCAAATTTGGGCGTATCAGGTATTTGTGCCAAATTTGGTCCAGTGAATGAAAATACATCCTGCATATCAAATATTTACATTACGATTTATAACAGTAACAAAATGACAGTTAAGAAGTAGCGAAGTAAGTAATCATATGGTTGGGGTCAACACAACATGAGGAACTGTATTCAGGGTTTGTGGTATTAGGAAGGCCTAGAAACACTGCTCTGGCTACCAGTATTAAAAAAACTCTAAAATTACAACAGCACAACAACAGAGAGGGGGGAAAAAAAAGGGCATCTAATCACCTCTCAACAAAAGTTTGCTCCAGGCACTGTCAGGCCATTATATGCTAATCAAGGTGGTCAGTTGAAACATTCACACCTAGCTCTAGTAGACAAGAGTCCTTTGTCCCACCCTTTCCACAGATATATAAACCCTTGTTCCTAGTTCCAACAGACCTCACTACCTCTGAGGATGCTTGCCATAGATGCAGGCGAAACGTCAGGAGAGAATGCCTCTAGACCATGGCCATATAGCCCGAAAAAACCTACAACAACCCACTGCTCTAGAGTTTGTCTGAAACTCTGAAGTCCTATGAAATACAGGTGTTTGGGGTGAGGACTTTTACTACACATACTACACTTGATCTTAGCCAAAAGGCCAATTGGACCGGAGTTGGTCTGGATGATTTGGTCTCAATTTGTCCAGTGGTTTTTGAGTTATGTTAATCCCATAAACGAACATTACATTTTTATTTATATAGATTGTATTTAATTTTCTGTTTTTTAATATGTTTTATTTGTTTCTCCCATATGTGAAAGACCTATGGTGTAAGCACTAAATAATAGAGTTGTGCTTGGAATTCGTTTCTCCCATTTTATCTGGGTTTTTTCTTGTTCTTTTCGTTGCCTTTGAAAGCACATAACAGGAAGCTCCTCCTGGTACGAAAATCAGCTCAGCACGAAAGCAAGCAGGAATCGATAACCGGGATATCTTTAACCCACCCAGGCCCAGCCTCCTCCTCCTTCACCGCCACATGAAAAACTTTAGCAGCAGCAATAGCCAGGCTCCCAGTTTGCTTCTGCCAAAGGTGGTGGTGGTGGTGGTGGTGGTGGGGCTATACATATGCAGCCAAGGGCCAAGGAGCTCCCCCTACTCCCTCCCTCAGCCTCTCTCTTGGGAAGGCCGAGAAGACTGCCCGGCACTGGATAAAGACAAATAAACAATCCCAGAAAGAGGGGTCTCTTTAACCCTCCCATGTCCGGCCTCCTCCTCCACCACCACTAACATGGAAAACTTTAGCAGCAGCAGCAACAGCCAGTGTTGGAACCCAGATGCCTTAAAGAGCCAGACACACGAGTATATCCAAAACAGCAGTTTATTAAAGCAAAGTAAACAGGACTCAGAGACACTTGCTTCAGTGCCTCTGGTCAAAACTTAAAGTTTGCAGCAATTTGCAGCTTGAAAAACAAACTTGAAAAATAAACCAGATTAAACTGGCAAAAAATCCAGATTAAATAAAAGTTCTTCCAAAATTACACAGTTCAAAGATAATGAACAAAGAGCCGTGAAGAGAAGCTGTCGTCCAGAAGCAGTCCAAAGTCAAAGAAATCCTAGCTGAAAGTCCCAAAGTCCAAAAGGCAGCATCATCGTCAAAAACAGTCCGAAGTCAAGGAGAGGGGAAATCCGCATTTACGAGAATCCAAGCCGGTTGGTACACAAAGAAAGCAGCAACCTGCAGATCCAGGACCCAAGCCCATCAAGAAAGCGGCAGCGACAAATCCCAAAGGCACGAAACCAGCACTTTGCCTACTGCAAATTTCTATCATTCCAGTGCCTTCATTTATCTTACAGCTCATCATCCGATGATGATCTGCCTTCCACCCCATCCTCTTCACTATCAGCTGGCTTAGCCCCTACAGCTGAGTGCCAACGCCCATCCCTCCAACTCTTCGATCTCTTGTCTTAGGTCTCCCCACGATTCCATGGTATCACCAGATTGCCAATCCCCACCACCAACCCCTCTAAAGTGTCACTGGACGTTGGTTGAGTACACACATTCCGAATCTCCTGAACCTTGGTCCAATCCAGTGGTTCCTCTTCATCCCCACTACTCCCAGACCCATCATTCCCAGAAAAACCCATGAAATCCTCGTCCTCTGTGGGAGCAGTAAGTATGTCCCAGATCTTCTTTCTCTGACGCTCCTCGTCTGACTCCTGCTCTTGAGTAATCCTCTTAATGCCTCTATTCCCATCTGAATCTCCTTCCTCCTCCTCGCTCATTTCACTCTCAGAGAAACCTTCAAAGGATTCTTCATCAGTGGGTGACATAAGTATCTCCCGAATTCTCTTCCTTTGCTGCTCTTCATCTAACACCTGGGCGCCTCGTTTCCCTCCTCTACCACTCCTACTACCAGTTGTAGCGTTACCAACAGACTCTACTACAACAGCCAGGCTTTCAGCTTGTTTCTGCAGAAGGGGAACACACGGCCAAGGACCAAGGAGCTTCCCCCTCCTTCCCTGATGTTTTTAAAATACAGATCTTAAAGGATATGGAAGGGGACTCTGTGGGAAGCCCCTCCCTCCCAATAATGGGTGCTTTCTTAACCCTGTTGTTGCCAATGGGCCGAAAAGAACCATGTTTTGTTTTGTTTTTTGAATGCTGAACGAAAACTTCATTTGTTTTTGGGAGGCTCTGGAAAATGGATATGGGAAGCTTCTGAAACAAGTAAGCAGAAATGAATAGCAATTCTACCAAATGCACAACCCTACTAAATAAACTACTACATTGCTATCAAGTCTCTATAAATGTCTCCTTGTGTATCCATCGCCTTCCTCTCTAATTTGGGAGCACTTTATCCCCTGACATCCACTTCTGGCCAAAGTGAATAAAGCCTCTGGTCTTGTTTTCATCTTGTTTGTGTCTAATATAGGATTTCGGAACCTGGACACACCAGGAACCTGAACCCATAGTTTGGTAAATGTAAAGACATTCCTGCAGGCTGATGGAGTATGCAATTCCAGCTCCAGTTTCATCACATCTTCTGTGACCAGGGGCGGCTCGTCCATTACGCAAAGTAAGCGGTCACAGAACACTTTTTTTGCCAGGGGCGCAGAGGCGCCTCTGTAAATGCCCCTCGACCGCCACTTGAGGAGCACCCCCTCAGCTCACAACAGCCCTAGCAGTCCGGGGGGAGCCTTGGCTTTCTTGCCTCACTGCCGGGCGATCCTCTTCCCAAAGGGGCCGGGCCCTTGAGCCTCGCCTAGCCCCTCTCGTTCCTGCTCCACCCGGCCACCGGGTGCGCGAGCAGAGCCGGCACTCAATCGTTCTCCGCGTTCGATCCCTTCCCCATGACCGGCTCCCTTTCCCGATCCCCTGGCGCTCCACCCGCCTCCTCTCCTCTCCCCAATCCGCGGGTGGGCCAAGGGGCGGAGCCGCCACCTGGCCCGCTTCGGGTCCGGAGGCGTGTCTGAAGACCCCAGCGTGCGCACCAAAAGTCGCCTCTTCTCCTGACTTTCTCTTCAGCCATTGGGACCAAGAGAGAGAGAGAGAGAGAGAGCCCCTCCGGCTGGAGGTATCTCCCACCTCCGCTCCCTCCTTTGTTTTTGCGCCTACCTTCAGGAAAGGTGGGCATCTCCACCTCTCTCTCTCTCTCTCTCTCTCTCTCTCTCAGTCCCAATGGCTGAGGAGAAAGTCAGGAGAAGAGGTGACTTTTGGTGCACACACCGGGGTCTTCAGGCACGCCTCCGGACCCAAAGCGCGCCAGGCAAGGGAGCAAGTGCGGCAAGTGTAGTTACTGGGATGTATAGTTCACCTACAATCAAAGAGCATTCTGAACTCCACCAATGATGGAATTGAACCAAATATGGCACACAGAACTCCCACGACGAACAGAAAATATATATCAATGATTGGTTGGGGGGGGGGGGACGCCAAAATAGTTTGCTTACCGTTGAAAATTACCTAGGGCCACCTCTGTCTGTGACCATGAGGTATGCCCAAGATGTTGGCATTAAAGTGGCAAATAAAGTGACAAAGAGATTTGTTTTGTGCACGTTGTTTGTGTGTTTCACCTTCTTGCCTCCCTGTGGGTTTTGCCCTTTTGGCAGGAGGCGTACTTCCAGACGAATCCCCCATCAGCTGTTCTCGGAAGGAGACTCGGCCGCCCCTGACTGCTCTTTCAAGTCACTCTTCTCCATCGGCAGGAGGCTCAGGAACCAAATGAAGAAGCTCCTTCCGACAGTGTGAAATTAGTAACCCTCCATTAGCTCCTGAAATAAGTCTGCGATTCATGAGGGTCATTGCGCCGGCATTTATCAAAATGAGCTTTTCCTCGAATTAGCATCTCTGAGCCGCCTTGACAATTGGAATTCGCTTAAATATCTAAATAAATTTAGTAGCCACTCAGAGCTCCACGTTCCTAATGCATTTTCTCCAGAACCCGCTGGCTGGTTTAAAGCGCTCCCTCTCTCTCCCTCCCCCTCCTTCCCTCGCCCTCCCTATTCTTAACTAAATACCTATTATATTAATGTTTAAAATCCATTTAAGTTCATCAGGGGTGGCTTCGCCGAAGGACCCTGGCTTTGCCGGTGTAATTAGAGGATGCATTGCCCCCTAGCGGCGATTCACGCTTCCAAGAGACGCTGTGACTCAAATTGGATGAACTTTGCAGGAGGAGATGATGGAATGCAAAGTAGAAAAGGAATTATTATTAATCCCAAACATATATATAAATAGAGAGAGAAAGAGTCCGGGAAGTTGCAGATACATCTCACTTTTGTTTATCCAATCTGTTGGTTTGCGTTTTCAAGATTCAAATGCTTTCTATTCTCGAATTGGGTTGGTAACCTCCACTGGTATTGCTTCCAGTTACACCCTAAAGCAGTAATTCAGCATGGGACTTAGGTCTACATCAGTAATAGACTTACATCTCCAGGAAATGGAATTGAGCAGTTTTGCAATATTTGTATTCAGCAAGGGGCTGCGGTAATGTCACTATATTAGACTCTCAGTTAACCAGAACTCCCAAGCAACCGGCAAAAAATTGAAGAAATAATATTTAAAATTAAAATTAAATCGATTTTAACTGCCACTTCACTATGACTGCATACTGCATTCACAAATCTGTTTTTATACTACAGTAAAACTGTGTTAAATTAAGTTTGTCTTTATTTCTCTTAACTTGCTTTTAATTGCTGTATTTTAATATTAATTTAATATTAATGGTGCTCCATGCAGTCATGCCAGTGGCCACATTACCTTGGAGGTGTCTACGGACAACGCTGGCTCTTCGGCTTAGAAATGGAGATGAGCACCACACCCCAGAGTCAGACATGACTGGACTTAATGTCAGGGGACTACCTTTACCTTTACTTTTTTTTAAATATTAATACCAAGTCAATACAGAGTTTGTGGCATAGTATAGGATGGGGTATAGCATTCATTAGGCCTATTTTTAATAGTCGCTCTCACACAACCAGAAATAACATTTATCTGACATCTACCAATCCCCATGGGTGTCGGTCAACTGGGTGTCAACTGTACATAGTGGATCCTGAAAGGTGACATCCAGGCCATTATGTATCAGGAATGCTTTATGCACATCAGTACAGTGACTAGTGTGACGGCGCGAGTGGCACCACCTGTCTGTAGAACTTTAAAGTGCAAAGGTTTAATCTGTATAACATGCCCATACTTGCTTAATTTGGATTTATTGGTTATTTATAGCTGTCAATCAATGTTGTTTGCACCAGTTATATTGCTTCCTCAGCTCAATTGCTTGGCTCCACCTCTTCCTGGAGGAGGGCAGAGCCTTTCCTTTTCCATTCTACCATCAAACTTTCTATTAGATAAACGTGAGAAAGAGACTTGGCTCTAAAGCCCTTAATTAAGTTACCTCTCATTACCAATTCTAAGGTTTTTACCCTTGGGACTCATACTTCATGTCCAGATCGCCCTGGACAATGTTGAGGGGATCCAAGCGACTTCAAACCGGTCCTTTAGCATCAAAAGGAAGACTCTGTGCCTTCAACATAGGCCATTGGACTGGGGGTTGTGTTTGTTCTGACCTTCACAGCCATTGAGAAAAGAGGGAACAGGAAAAGCTTCTCAGCTGCGAAATCTCCTTGGACCCAAGACAACCAGAGACTGTAATGTATATTTCCTTTACCCCCTTTGAAACTTCCAGCTTATTGCCTTAAAGGGATAACTCTTTGTGAACAATAAAACCTATTTGAGTTATCTACAGTGTTTTGGTCCTTGGGAGTTCCAGTTCTCTAAAGGAAGGCAAGAAGCAATCCCCTGGGGGAAAGATGTCACGTCTATGTCTCTTTCACTAAGAGTTATAGCCCTCAGGCGTGACAGCATAACTAGGGACTGCCAAAGTAGAGCCTAAAACATATATAGGGACCTTGATATGCACCTTTGAAACTCACTAAATAGATTCCAGTGAGAGTAAAGTTACAAAGATCTGCACACAATTACAACAGTATGAATCCACTGACTTGTTCTTGTTGTTGTGTGCCTCAAGAAGAGTTGGAGTTGGAGAAGATAAGATTGAGAGGGGACATGATGGCCATCTTTAAATATTTGAAAGGATGTCACATTAAGGAGGGGGCAAGCTTGTTTTCTGATGTTCAAGAGCGGTAGTTCTCAACCTGTGGGTCCCCAGGTGTTTTGGCCTACAACTCCCAGAAATCCCAGCCAGTTTGCCAGCTGTTATGATTTCTGGGGACCCACAGGTTGAGAACCACTGCTCTAGAGACCAAGACATGGAGCAATGCATTCAACTTGCCAGAAAAGAAATTCCGCCCTAAACAGTTCTGGCCCAGCTTACCTGTCTGAACACATCTCCCACTACAAACCATCTCAGAGATTAAGATCGTCTGGGGAGGCCCTGTTCTCAGTCCTGCCTCCTTCGCAGGCGCTATTGGTGGGAACAAGAGACAGGGCCTCCTCAGTGGTGGTGCCTCAGCTGTGGAATTTCCTCCCCAGTGATATTAGATCAGCCCCCTCCCTCCTGACCTTCAGAAAGGAAGTGAAAACATGTCTTTGGGATCAAGCCTTTGGAGGATAATTGCAGTGCGATAGAAAGATATGGAATTATGTGCAATGACTACAGGAATGCCTTGGATTATGACTGTGGATGGTGTGGTTTTTAATAGTAAATGTGATGTTTTAAAATACTTTTAAGTATTTTAATTTTAATGTTTATTTTAATTGTACATTGTTTTAAGGCATTGAATAGTTGCTATGTGTAAAACCGCTTTGAGTCTCCTTCAGGGTTGAAAAAGGTGGGATATAAATATTTTGCCCTAAATAAATAAATAAAATAAAATTAGGAAGAATGTCCTGATAGTTAGAACTATTTGGCAGTGGAAAAGGCTGCCTAAGAATCTGGTGAAGTCTCCTTCTTTGAAGGTTCAGAAGCAGGAACTGAATGGCCATCTCTCAGGGATGCTTTGATTGGGTGTTCCTGCATTTATTTATTTATTTATTCATTTATTTATGGCATTTCTATCCCATAACTACGCCTCCAACCTACGCTTCCTCCAACCCTCACTTTGTTCAGCTTCACTTTATGCTTTAGTTATGTGATTTCAGCTCTGATAAAATTGCGGGTTCAGAAACCCAGCACATTTATTTATTATTTATTTGCTTTATTTCTATACCGCATTTTTCAGCCCCAAAAGGCGACTCAATGCGGTTTACAGGTACAAATTATCATAACAATGTCAGTGCAATTAAAAATACAACAAATATAACAACAGGATCAACAACACCGATCCACAACAATTAACAAACAACATGAAACAAACATAGCGCCTCAATGAAATCAGATCCGATCTCGTAATCCTTATATCATTCCTATGTTCCATTTACCGTCTTCCTATGTTCGGTTGCACTGTTAACCAAACGCTTGTTCATAAAGCCAGGTCTTGACCTTTCTCCGAAACGCCAGCAATGATGGTGCCTGTCTGATGTCTACTGGTAAGGCATTCCATAGCCGAGGGGCCACCACTGAGAAGGCCCTGTCTCTCGTCCCCGCCAAGCGCGCCTGTGACGCAGGCGGGATCGAGAGCAGGGCCTCCCCAGACGATCTTAATGTTCTAGTCGGTTCATAGGAGGAGATGCGTTCGGAGAGGTAAGTAGGGCCAGAACCGTTTAGGGCTTTATAGGCTAATGCCAGCACCTTGAATTGTGCCCGGTAGCAGATTGGCAGCCAGTGGAGCTGGCTCAACAGAGGAGTGGTATGCTCCCTGAGTGCCGCTCCCGTTAGCAACCTGGCTGCCGAGCGCTGGACCATCTGAAGCTTCCGGGCAGTCTTCAAGGGCAACCCCACGTAGAGCGCGTTGCAGTAATCAATGCGGGATGTAACCAGAGCGTGGACTACCGTGGCCAAGTCAGACTTCCCAAGGTACGGGCGTACAGCTTCCCAAAAGGCCAAATCAGAAACAGAAGGGTTGAAGGCAAAAGCAGAGGTTTATTCTCCATGGCCTGAGAGGATGTCAGCAGAGAAAGCACTCTAAAGTACTTCTGCTTTTGAGAGGAGGGCAATCCAAAAGTGAGTCTTTGAGGGGCTTAATGGTTAGCTCTGGTTGGTACAATAGAGTTAGTCCAATGTTCACTATGGCTACTTGGGGATGATGACCATTCAATCGGTGAATTTGGCTTGGGACAAGAGTTCTGGATCTTTCTACAGTCTTATCAATCGGAGCAGGAAGCAGACCAGACCAGACAACATTCCAAGATTAATTCATAACAAAGGTTAAGGTGAGTCATGGGCGCATGCCAGCTGGATCCTGGAGAAGCCTTGGCTTCTAGTTCCTGCTTTTATGTATTTCATTATACATTTAATAATTTGAGGGTCCAATTTCTTGATATCACTATTTAAAAGAGCAACGGCTACTGGCTACACAAAGCTGCTGGTCCAGGTTCAAAAAGAGGACAAAAAAAAACTGCTAGAAGGAAAAGAAGCGGTAAATACTGCAAGATGGGGAAGTTAAGAACTGAGAGGTGGAAGGAAGGTGAGCTAGATAGAACTTTGGTAATAATGTGGAGGATGAAGTTTGAAGAGAGATATCGACAAGCTGGAATGTGTCCAGAGGAGGGCGACTAAAATGATCAAGGGTCTGGAGAACAAGCCCTATGAGGAGCGGCTTAAGGAGCTGGGCATGTTTAGCCTGAAGAAGAGAAGGTTGAGAGGAGATATGATAGCCATGTATAAATATGTGAGAGGAAGCCACAGGGAGGAGGGAGCAAGCTTGTTTTCTGCTTCCCTGGAGACGTGAAACAATGGCTTCAAACTACAAGAAAGGAGATTCCATCTGAACATGAGGAAGAACTTCCTGACTGTGAGAGCCGTTCAGCAGCGGAACTCTCTGCCCCGGAGTGTGGTGGAGGCTCCTTCTTTGGAAGCTTTTAAACAGAGGCTGGATGGCCATCTGTCAGGGGTGATTTGAATGCAATATTCCTGCTTTTTGGCAGGGGTTGGACTGGATGGCCCATGAGGTCTCTTCCAACTCTAGGATTCTATGATTCTATGTGAGTAAAAGTAAACAGCCACATTGGAAAGAACAGGAACGCGTTGAGCCTATTTCAGAAGACTGTTTTAAAATGGAAACATTTTCAGTATGATGATGGGAAAAGGACGTTATTGTTGATCATAAGTTGATCATGAGCCAAAGTGTGATGTTGCAGTAAAAAAGGCAAATGCTATTTAAGCCTGCATCAATAGAAACAATTTCAAAGTTCGGAGAAGTCATCATCTTGTTCTCTTCTGTGCTGGTCAGGCCTGATTTAGAGTACAGTGGTCCCTTGCTACTTCGTGGTTTGCTTACTGCAGATTCGCTGTTTCACGGATTTTTTTAAAAAAAAGAATTTAAGTAGTGAGGGAACACTGAGATTGAGGAGGCATTGCGGAGCCCAAGCAGTGGCAAGAGGCCCAGGTGGCAATGAGGAGGGGAAAAAGGAAGGTAAAGAGGGCAAGGGGGGAAGAAAAGCCGCCCCCTCGCCTCCTTACCTTTTTCTTCCTCCCCCCTCATCGCTGCATGGGGCTTCTTGCTGCCACTTGAGCCCCATGCAGTATTGCAGCAAGAGGCCCAGGCGGTGAAGAGGAGGATGAGGAAGGTAAGGAGGGTGAGGGGAGAGAGAAGAGCCGCTCTCTCGCCCTCTTTACCTTCTTCTTGCAGAGCTGCAAACAAACCCTATGAGGAGCAGCTTAAAGAGCTGGGCATGTTTAGCCTGAAGAAGAGAAGGATGAGAGGAGACATGATAGCCATGCATAAGTATGTGTGAGGAAGTCATAGGGAGGAGGGAGCAAGCTTGTTTTCTGCTGCCCTGGAGACTAGGACGCAATGGAACCATGGCTTCAAACTACAGGAAAGGAGATTCCATCTGAACATGAGGAAGGACTTCCTGACTGTGAAAGCTGTTCAGTAGTGGAACTCTCTGCCCCTGAGTGTGATGGAGGTTCCTTCTTTGGAGGCTTTTAAACAGAGGCTGGATGGCCATCTGTCGGGGGTGCTTTGAATGCAATATTCCTGTTTCTTGGCAGGGGGTTGGACTGGATGGCCCATGAGGTCTCTTCCAACTCTTTGATTCTATGATTCTATGAATGCAATATTCCTGTTTCTTGGCAGTGGGTTGGACTGGATGACCCATGAGGTCTCTTCCAACTCTATGATTCTATGCTTGCCATGATGCTGTGTGTTCAATTTTACTTCTGCATCCTTCCAATGAAAACAAAACATATGCCTAAAAAGGACAACCAACTACATAAGGGAACTAATACGAGGATACCAGCCTTCTTGTTGTTTCCATTTCCTAAGGTGTGTTAGTCTTTCGCAGAGAAAATAGCAATGGAAACTTAGAGGAAACTTAAAAGATTAACAAGCTTTGTTTGGCATAAGCTTCCATGGACTGCTGCCTGCTTCTATCAGGTGTGCAAAGTGTTGCCTTAGTTGGCAACAATGGTTAAATTTGATGCCAGGTGGGGGAGCAGTGTTCATTTATTTACCTCTCTTTTTCCCATATCCATTTGCCTCACACTTCTGGGATTCCATTATTTTCAGACTTTCCAGCCTCCGCACGACACCTTGCGCACAATTGTATTTCCTGCTAAATTCTACTTATTTAATTGCTCCCCAAAAATGTCCAGAAGATGGCAGCAATAGCTACACATTTCTATCATGACTGAGGACATTTCCAACTTATTCTTTGCAGTTTGCAAAGAGACATGTCATTCCATAAAGGAATTCAAAAACAACTTGAAGGGAAATGGAAAAGGAAAAGGGAGAGGAAGAAAAGGGAATCCAGCAGCATCAGCATGAAGAGCTTTCATGGATTTCAACCCACTTGTGCAGGTACAGCTGTACCAGAAGCTCCCACTTTATTTGCTTTGTATTAAGTGTTTGTTTGCAGCCCAAGGCTTGGGATTTTGCAGAAGGGTGGCTTCCTGTTAAAGTTTGCAGTTATAGGGCAGGCCACCTGTCCATCATCATTAGGTTCCTTAGTTCCGCCCCCTTTTGGGTTTTCAGAAGAGAAGGGAGCCATTTTAGTTAGTCACACACTAGGAAGCTAGTCTATAGGACGCAGACAGCTCGTCCCGTAGGAAAAGCTTCATTCTTCAGAACCATCCGGGGACCATCCAGGGAAATAGGAACAGAAGGAAAAGATTCCAAAGGCTCTGGCTGAGAGCTCACAACCTCTCAGCCTCACAGCACCAGAGGGGAAAACAGCCCTGAAGTTCCCACGGGACAGCAATACAGAACCACTGAATTCCAGCTGAAGTATCATCAAGCCTTGACTGGTAGGTTTACTCGATGTCCAGAAGCAGTTGGGATCGGTAGTAAGACCCAAACCAGCGAGGCCCAGATAATAGACAGCCTTGGAGAGATTATAAAGGGTTCTTCCTTATGCTAAGAAAGTACAGTTAATTCAAGTCAGTGCCAGTCTCTTAAAGACTAGAACAAGAAAACCTTGAAGTGTTGTCTGAAGATTTGCTATTTGTTCCTTAATAAAGACTTTGTTGTACCATTAAAGACTCCAAAGACCATTACTTCAGGAATTCCCTAAGAACCTATCTTTGAGGCACCCCGGCTTCCCACTGGGTTTAAAGTGTTTGTCCCATAGATTAAAGACAATTTGTTCAAACCCAGTGCGTGACTGAACACCACTTCCTCGGGATCTGAAGGACTGAAACGCATGAAAGTTCATTGTGTTTGCTGCTAGATCCCATCTTCCTCAGAGGATGCTTGCCATAGATGCAGGCAAAGTGTCAGGAGAGAATGCCTCTGGAACATGGCCATATAGCCCACAAAACCTACAACAACCCAGTGATTCCAGCCATGAAAGCCTTCAACAATATATCATCATGTTTGAAAGTTGTTTCAGGATCTTAAAAAGTGTTTTGAAATCTAGGTTACTCTTAAAAACTATTTGGACATTTACCATGTTTGGCTGCAGCTTGGAAGGTGATGTGCTTACATATTTCCTGCAATACAACAATAAATAATATATATGCCTCTTATATATTAAGATGTATATTAAGATGTTTGCATAGCATTCAGCGGGGCCGTGGTGGCACAGCAGGTTAAACCGCTAAGCCAGTGTTTCTCAACCTGGGGGTCGCGAGGGGGTATCAGAAGGGTCGTCGAAGACCACCAGAAAACACAGTATTTTCTGTTGGTCGTATGGGTTCTGTGTGGGAAGTTTGGTCCAATTATATTATTGGTAGAGTTCAGAATGCTCTTGGGCATATTGAGCATCATATCAGATATTTACATTACGATTCATAATAGTAGAAAAATTACAGTTCTGAAGTAGCAACAAAAATAATGTTATGGTTAGGGGTCACCACAACATGAAGAAATGTATTAAGGATCGCAGCATTAAGAAGGTCGCAAACCATTACGCTAAGCTGTTAAAATTTACTGACCGGAAGGTGGCAGTTCAAATTCATGGGACAAGGTGAGCTCCTGTTGTTAGCCCCAGCTTCTGCCAACCTAGCAATTCAAAAACATGCTAATGTGACTAGATCAATAATTACTGCTCCAGCAGAAAGATAACGGTGCTCCATGAAGATATGCTAGCCACATGACCTTGGAGGTGTCTATGGACAATGCTGGCTTTTCGGCTTAGAAATGGAGATGAGCACCGCCACCCAGAGTTGGACTCGACCTGACTTAATGTCAAGGGGAAATCTTTACCTTTACCTTTTGCATTCAGCATATTTGGTGTTACAGCCCTGGAACCATTTCAAATAACCAATGAAAGACGTTCAAACAAAAAAAAAGTCAAAATATAGCAATTATTTTGGAGACGGCAACTCCTAGAAATCTCTAGTTGTCGTAAGAAGTTAAATTCAAAGGGATGGAATATGGGACAGATACCAATAATAGTAAAGTCCACCCTACTTGGATCTGCACACATTATTCGCAGATACACCACACAGTCCTAGACACTTGTTATGTATCAAATAATAATAGCAATAATACAAAGATCTAAAGATCGAACTGCCAAGACTCTGGCACGAGGCAGTCAAGGTGGTCCCAGTGATGATCAGCACACTGGGTGCAGTGCCTAAAGACCTTGGCCTACACTTAAAAACAATAGATGTTGACAAAAGTACCATCTGTCAACTGCAAAAGGCCACCCTACAATCTGCACACATTATTCACCAATACATCACATAGTCCTAGGTACTTGGGAATTTTCCGACGTATGATCAAATACAAAAGCAAGCATAGTGATCTTGTTTGCTGTATACTAAGCTTGTTGGCCATCTAATAATAATATTTATTTATTTATTTATTTCAAGCAATTCCACCCCGCCCTTCTCAACCCCCTAGGAGGGACTCAGGGCAACTTCCAGCCGGCACATATTCAATGCCTACAATTAAACACAATAAATAACATAACAACAATAAACATCAATAGTTAAAACATTAAATTAATACAATCAAATCTCATAAAGGTCAGCCTGGTGGCCATTGTTTCGCCAGTACATGAGTCCATTCAGCATATCATAATCCATTTCCAAAGCTCTTGTTGTCATTGTCCTTATCAATCTGCCTGATTACCCAAAGGCCTGGTCCCATATCCACGTTTTTAATTTCCTTCTAAAAGAGAGGAGGGATGGCGAGGATCTAATTTCCCCGGGGAGTGAATTCCATAGGTGGGGGGCCACCACCGAGAAGGCCCTGTCCCTCGTCCCCACCAGTCTCGTTTGTCCAAAGGCGGGACCGAGAGCAGGGCTCCTCCAGAAGATCTTAAATTCCTAGGTGAGACATAGAAGGAGATACGTTCAGACAGGTATGCTGGACCAGAGTCATATAGGGTTTTATAGGTCAAGACCAGCACTTTGAATTGTGCTTGGAATTGGATCGGCAGCCAATGGAGCTGACATAGCAGAGGGGTGGTATGCTCTCTGTGTGACGTTCCGGTGAGTAATCTGGCTGCCGCCCATTGGACTAGTTGAAGTTTCCGAACAGTCTTCAAAGGCAACCCCACGTAGAGCGCGTTGCAGTAATCTATTCAGGATGTAACAAGAGCATGGACTACTGTGGCCAGATCCAACTTCCCAAGGTATGGGCGCAGCTGGCGCACAAGTTTTAATTGTGCCAAAGCTCTCCCGGTTACCGCTGAGACCTGGGGTTCCAGGCCTTATTATATAATAATAATAATTATTATTATTATAATAATAATAATAATAATAATAATAATAATAATAATAATAATAATAAATGTTGGATTCCCCCTCCCCTTCTGTCCCAGTGGAGTTTCTTTGCATATGTTTTAAATGCAACACAAAGGAAATCCAGAAGAGGGTGCCATAAGATTCCAAAAAGGGGCTTCTGATGTCACATCTTCCAAAGTTTTCATAAATAAGCTTCTCTTTCAGTTTTTCTCATTGCCCTCCCTGTTTCTAAATGCTTTTCCCAATACCATCATCCACCCTTTCTTTGCTAACTAAGGGAAGAGTCATTAAGGATCATGTAAAACGAAGTTGGGAGTTCCAGATCCCCTCCAGTCCCATAAGCTTGAACTAGCCGAGCCAATAATCAAGGATGCTGGAAGTTGTGATCCGACATGATTCACACCCCAGAACAGACAAAGTGGGTAGAGGGATGTCCAGATACGTAGTGTCTAGAGAAGACCTCACCTGGAACAATCCTATGTCCAGTTCTGGTTTCACACAATTCAATAGGATACAAACAACCTGAAAGATTGTTTGTATCACAACCACCACGTCAGACTACACAGAGAAGCCACTGAAATACACAAGCATGTGGACAATTTTAACAGAGAGGAGGAAACCATGAAAATGAACAAAATCTGGCTACCAGTATTAAAAAAAACTCTAAAATTACAACAGCACAACAACAGAGAGGAAACAAACAAGGACATCTAATCACCTCTCAACAAAAGTTTGCTCCAGGCACTGTCAGGCCAAATGCTAATCAAGGTGGTCAGTTGAAACATTCATACCTAGCTCCAGCAGACAAGAGTCCTTTGTCCCACACTTGTCATTCCACAGATATATAAACCTTTTTTCCTAGTTCCAACAGACCTCATTACCTCTGAGGATGCTTGCCATAGATGCAGGCAAAACGTCAGGAGAGAATGCCTCTAGAACATGGCCATATAGCCCGAAAAAACCCTACAACAACCCAGTGATTCTGGCCATGAAAGCCTTCGACAATATAAGCTGAAAGATGTCCAGAGAAGGACAACCAAAATGGTCAAAGGACTGGAAGCCAAGCTCAATGAGAAGTGGCTGAGGAAGTGGGACATGTTTAGCTTGAAGAAGAGAAGACTAAGAAGGGATATGAGAGCCATGTTTACATATTTGAAAGGATGTCAAATTGAAGAGGGAGCATTCTTTCCTGCTTTGTTCGTAAACTTCCTTCTTGATCAGATGGCTGGCATTTTTCTGGAATTTCCTTATGGGTGCCTTAAATACCTCCCATTTATTTATTTACCATACTTTTATCCCACCCTTTCCAGTCCTTTTCAGCTCACATTGCTGTTTTAGAAACTGCTAGGTAGGCAAAGCTGGGCTAAAGGCCAGGAGCTCACTCTGACCCGGGCTTCGAATTGTCAACCTTTTGATTGGCAAGATTTACTGCAGCTGGCGGTTAACCTGCAGTGCTTAAGCCCAGCCTGTGCTGGTACCAGGAGCTCCAACTTCTTTTTCTTTCTTTGAGTGTTTGCATGTATTCCAAAGTTCCATGCATTTTGCAATAAGGTGGCTTCCCTTGGTTTGCAGCCACCTGCCTATCATCGTTGGGTTTTTTAGTTCCGCCCCTTTCCCCAGGGTTCAGGAAGGAAAGGGAGCCATTTTAGCTCAGTCTTACAGTTGAAAGCTTAGCTACAGGACGTGAATCAGCTCCACCTGTAGAGAAGCTTCGTTTCTTACGAAATTCCGGGGGGAAACAGTTCCAAAGGACTCCAGCTGGAGAATCTACAAAGCCTTGACTGGTAGGTCTACTCGGGACCCAAGAAACAGTTTGGAGCCGGGAGTAGAGCCCACACCAGCAAAGTTTAGAAAGTAGATTGCCCAAGGAGGGGTTAAAAAGGGTTTTCCTCTTAAAGAAAAGAAACAGTTCATGAAGCCAGTTGCCTGTCCCTTGTGTACAAGATTAAGAAAGCCACCAGTTGTTTCAAAGCCTTGAAGTATTTGATTGTTTTTTGAAGACCTAAGCAATAATAAAGGACTTTGTTAAACCTTTCAAGCTTCTAAAGACTTTGTATAGGAAAATCCTTAGGGCCTCTCAGCCGAGGTACCCTGGCTTCTCGCTGGGCACAAAGAGCACGTCCTGTTCAAAAGCCAATTGCTATAGGCCCAGCGCGTGACAGCACACAGCCCTATAGGATGCTATGGTTGTACTGTCGTGCGCTGGGCCCACAAAGAATTTCCTTCAGAACAGGATGTGCAACCTTTGCCCAGCGGGAAGCCAGGGGGCCCAAAGAGAAGTTCTCAGAGGTTTTCCACCACAAATAGTCTTTAGATGGCTTGTGAAGTATAACAAAGTCTTTTATTAATGAACAATCAAGCAGAAACTTCTCTTGTCTTCATTAAAGCTAAACAAATGATTCCAGGCTTTTATGCAAAAGGTAGCTTCCTAAACTTGTCCACGAAGGACAGGCAACTGTCTTCAATAACTTCTTATTTACTTTAAAGGAAAGTCCCCTTTTTAACATCTCCCAGGCTGATTGTAATCTAACCCTTACTGATGTGGGCTCCGCTACCGGGTCGAACTGCTTCTCAAACGCCGAGTGGATCTACCAGTAAAGGCTTAGATGTTTTCCAGCTGGAGTTCTTTGGTCTTTAGGGCTGTTTCCCTGGAAAGTCTTTGGAGACTCTTGAGACTGTTCTCCCCCGGAAATTCTTGAGGGTTGAAGCTTTTGTACAGGGGAAGCTTGCACACGTCCTGTACATTAGCTTTCCTTGCTGAGACTAACTAAAAAATGGCTCCCTTCCCTTCCCAATTGCCCTGAGCAAGGGGCGGGACCAAAACTTAACGATGATGGACAGGTGACTTGCCCTATGACTGCAACCAAAGGAAGCCACCTATCTGCAGAATCCCAGGAACCTTGGACTGCAAGCAAACATTTAATACAAAGCAAATGAATTTGGAGCTCCTGGTACAGCCGTACTAGCACAATGATAGTTATGAGGTTTGATTTTTCACACTGAATATAAATGTATTTCCTATATATCCTATACATTATTCCAAAGTATTGCCAATTAAAAACAAAAGATAATGGAGTTGTGTACACATGTGATGCCCATGTATGTTATACATGCAAATGTTACATTATGCATGCACTGTTTGTTCCCACATTCATTTTATGCACTCTCACGTTTCACTAATAGTCATATTGCTCTGTGAGTGCCAAGTTGTATTCCTTCCCCTTGCTGTAGGATCTCAGTCATAGCACTATGTCTTCTGGGTTATGTCATTTCCTAATTGCTTCTATCATAAATTAAATTACAAAAATGTTTTTGCGAGAGGAATGTCCTGCTGTATCACATTTTGCTATAGTTTCTCAATGAATATCTCCTAAAATCTCAACCAATTCAACCTAGTTTGTGGCAGCCCCAAAATCCAAGTTTCTGGAGTATTGTGCAGTACCGCACAATTAAACAGGAAATAATACTTTCAAACTTTGTTACAAAGTGTTGATATAGATAACGAGCTTTCCCTTTGCTTTCCCTTGGACTTTAAGAGAGGAAGGAGCAGAAGGAGAGACCATCACTGGAGTAAAGATAGATCCAGAGTTAGACAGGAGAAGAAATGGGGAGGATTGTGGGACAGCAGGAAATATGGTCAGTGTGAAAGATCCCTCTTCCTCCCATTGTCTATCTTCTCCAACACACACACCTCTCAGAAGCCCTTCGTGCGTCACTGCTGCTTTCCAAAAAACAACCCTCCATCCAAGGTCATTTCCTTCCTCCATTCCTCTGCTCACTCATCAAAGAAGTGGCATGAAAACACCGCTGTGAAGGCTGGGCTGGGTATGGAAACACCAAGCCATAGAGAAACATCAGCCTAAGCATTGGAGCAGGGAGCTTTGAGATGGTTGAACAGAAGCTCTCCGAAGTTCTAGGTGCCCTTACTGCCTATTACAGGGAAAACCAGCTGATCCCTAACCCATCCAAAACACAGACATTTTATTTATTTGTTTGCTTTATTTCTATACCGCATTTTTCAGCCCAGTCAGGCGACTCAAAGACATGTGCCTTTCATCTCAAGAACAGACAAGCATCCTGAGCTTGGAGGATCAACTGGGAAGGAATCCCACTGGAGCATTGCAGCACACCCAAATACCTGGGAGTCACCCTGGACCATGCTCTTACCTACAAGAAGCACTACCTGAATATCAAGCAAAAGGTGGGTGCTATAAGCAATATCATACGAAAGTTGACTGGCACAACCTGGGGATTACAACCAGACACAGTGAAGACATCTGCCCTTGCGGTATGCTACTCTGCTGCTGAGTAGGCATGCCCAGTGTGGAACACATCTCACCACGCTAAAACAGTGGATGTGGCTCTTAATGAGACATGCTGCATTATCACGGGGTGTCTGCGCCCTACGCCACTGGAGAAATTACACTGTTTAGTTGGTATTGCACCACCTGACATCTGCTGGGAAGTAGCAGCCAGTAGTGAAAGGACCAAGGCAGTGACAACTCCAGCTCATCCCCTGTTTGGGTATCAGCCACCACGTCAACGACTTAAACCAAGAAATAGTTTTCTAAGATCTACAGAGACACTTGCTGGAACACCTCAGCAAGTGAGAGTCCAAAAGTGGCAGGCTCAAACCCAGAACCTCAATCAATGGCTGATACCAAATGAGAGACTCCCCCCTGGGCACACAGAAGACTGAGCAACTTGGAAGGCGCGGAACAGACTGCCCTCTGGCACCACGAGATGCAGAGCCAACATTAAGAAATGGGGCTACAAAGTGGAATCCACGAGTGTGGAGAAGAGCAAACCACAGACCACCGATTACAATGCAGTTGGTAGACAGTTAAGAATTGTGGGAGTTGAAGTCCAAAACACCCATGCCTACAAATCTGGCTCAGTGTCTCCTCCCCCCCACCCTCCTCCTTTTACTTGAAAAACCAATCATTTGCTCCTGCAAGAAAAGCCAGGCTTGTTTTCCTATCTCTCTCTTCTTTCTCTGTGAGCAGCTGATAGGACTCTATGCCTCTTGGTTAGAAGCAGGGAAGCACAGATGGGTGACTCATGCAGAGGGGCTGCAAAGCTTCCTCTGCCCTTCTGCTTATCTTCACAGGTTATGACTGACTCACTCAACCCTCACTTCCTTCCCCTTCTTCCAAAGAAAAGAAGAATTTACCCAATGCGACAAGAGGCTAATTGGAAAGAGGACTCACACAAAGGCACACAGCCGTTTCCTCCGTGTGGAAGCGTTGATGTTGTTGTTAGATCCCCTGATATCTTTCTTTCACCAGCTGAGTTATACAACTCTGAGAGTTACAGATCTGCCACTACAGATCTTTAACTCTCCAGGTGACTGGCACAACCTGGGGATCACAACCAGACACAGTGAAGACATCTGCCCTTGCACATTGCTACTCTGCTGCTGAGTATGCATGCCCAGTGTGGAACACATCTCACCATGCTAAAAGAGTGGATGTGGCTCTTAATGAGACATGCCGCATTATCATGGGGTGTTTGCACCCTACACCACTGGAGAAATTATACTGTTTAGCTGGTATTGCACCACCTGACATCCACCAGGAAGTAGCAGCCAATAATGAAAGACCAAGATGTCAAAGGTTTCATGGCCAGATCACTGGGTTGTTGTAGGTTTTTTCGGCCATATGGTCATGTTCTAGAGGCATTCTCTCCTGAGGTTTCTGGGCCTTGGCAAGCATCCCTCTGAGGATGCTTGCCATAGATGCAGGCAACGTCAGGAGAGAATGCCTCTAAAATGATAAAAGGTCTGGAGAACAAGCCCTATGAGGAGCGGCTTAAGGAGCTGGGCATGTTTAGCCTGACGAAGAGAAGGCTGAGAGGGGATATGATAGCCATGTATAAATATGTGAGAGGAAGCCACAGGGAGGAGGGAGCAAGCTTGTTTCTGCTTCCCTGGAGACTAGGACGCGGAACAATGGCTTCAAACTACAAGAGAGGAGATTCCATCTGAACATGAGGAAGAACTTACTGACTGTGAGAGCCATTCAGCAGTGGAACTCTCTGCCCCGGAGTGTGGTGGAGGCTCCTTCTTTGGAAGCTTTTAAACAGAGGCTGGATGGCCATCTGTCAGGGGTGATTTGAATGCAATATTCCTGCTTCTTGGCAGGGGGTTGGACTGGATGGCCCATGAGGTCTCTTCCAACTCTTTGATTCTATGATTCTATATAGCCCGAAAAAACCTACAACATGCTTAGCCATAGATGCAGGTGAAACGTCAGGAGAGAATGCCTCTAGAATATGGCCATATAGCCCGAAAAAACCTACAACAACCGACCAAGGTATTGACATCTCCAACACACATCCTGTTCGGATATCAGTGACCATGCCAACACCTTAAATCAAGAAATAATTTTCCAAGATCTACTGGGATACTTGCAGGAACACCTCAGCAAGCTTGTCCAAAAGTGGCAGGCTCAAACCTGGAACCTCAACTCATGGCTGATACCAAATGAGATACTACCTCCTGGGTACACAGAAGACTGGGTGACTTGGAAGGCGCTGAACAGACTGTGCTCTGGCACCACGAGATGCAGAGCCAACTTTAAGAAATGGTGTCACAAAGAGGAGTCCATGACATGCGAGTGTGGAGAAGAGCAAACCTACTACAATGCACCCTGAGCCCTGCCACACGCACAATGGAGGACCTTCTTATAGCAACACCAGATCCACTCCAAGTGGCCATCTTCTGGTCAAAGGACATTTAATATAATGCCAAGTTTTTAAACTTTGTGTTTTTTAAATATGTTACAACTGTATCCTTGGTTTGCTCCTGATATGATAAATATAAATAAATAAATAACTCTTCAGATGATACAAAATTGGGAGGGATAGCTAACATCATTCAAACCTGAATCCAAAATGACCTTAACAGATTGGAGAAGTGGACCTTAACTGACAAAATGATCTTCAACACTTTTAAATAAATAAAAATGTGATGTTCATTTGTGGGATTAACATAACTCAAAAACCACTGGATGAATTGACATAAAATTTGGAAACAATACACCTATCAGGCCAACAAGTGACCATCACTCATAAAAACACTGAAAAACATAGCTGAAGAGACTTAAAAAGCCAAAAAACAAAGAAATACATTACAACGCATGCACAAAACGACACACACACACACACACACACACACACACATATATATGCAAACACACACAAAACATATATACACAGACTGGGCCACAGCAACGCGTGGCAGGGGATGGTTAGTTGGCAATAAAATGGAATGTATTATCGAAGGCTTTCATGGCTGAAATCACTGGGTTGTTGTAGGTTTTTCGGGCTATATGGCCATGTTCTAGAAGCATTCTTTCCTGACTTTTCACCTGCATCTATGGCATCTATGAGGTCCTCACAACTTCTGAGGATGCCTGCCATAGATGCAGACGAAACGTCAGGAGATAATGCTTCTAGAACATGGCCCGAAAAACCTACAATAACCCAAAAGTGGAATGCACAGATATAGGAAGGGAGACATCTGGCTTGAAAACAGTACATGTGAAAGCGATCTAGGAGTCTTAGTAGACCACAAGCTGAACATTCTCAGCAGTGTGATGCAACACTTTAAAAGCCAATACGATTCCGAACTGCATCAATACGAATATAGATCAAAGGAAGTCATTGTCATACCCGAAGCATCCCGAGCTCTGAAGATCACCTGGGAAGGAACCCCACTGGAGCATTGCAGCGCACCCAAATACCTGGGAGTCACTCTGGACCGTGCTCTCACCTACAAGAAGCACTGCCTGAACATCAAGCAAAAAGTGGGTGCTAGAAACAATATCATACGAAAGCTGACTGGCACAACCTGGGGATCACAACCAGATACAGTGAAGACATCTGCCCTTGCGCTGTGCTACTCTGCTGCTGAGTATGCATGCCCAGTGTGGAACACATCTCACCACACTAAAACAGTGGATGTGGCTCTTAATGAGACATGCCGCATTATCACGGGGGGTCTGCGCCCTACACCACTGGAGAAATTACACTGCTTAGCCGGTATTGCACCACCTGACATCCGCCGGGAAGTAGCAGCCAATAGTGAAAGGACCAAGGCAGAGACATCTCCGCTCATCCCCTGTTTGTGTATCAGTCGGCACGTCAATGACTTAAATCAAGAAATAGTTTTCTAAGATCTACAGAGACACTCGCTGGAACAGCTCAGCAAGCGAGAGTCCAAAAGTGGCAGGCTCAAACCCAGAACCTCAACCATGGCTGATACCAAATGAGAGACTCCCCCTGGGCACACAGAGGACTGGGCAACTTGGAAGGCACTGAACAGACTGCGCTCTGGCACCACGAGATGCAGAGCCAACCTTCAGAAATGGGGCTACAAAGTGGAATCCTCAACATGTGAATGTGGAGAGGAGCAAACCACTGACCACGTGCTGCAATGCAACCTGAGCCCTTCCACATGCACAATGGAGGACCTTCTTGCGGCAACACCAGAAGCACTCCAAGTGGCCAGATACTGGTCAAAGGACATCTAATCAACTACCAAACTCACAAATTTTGTATTCTGTATTTTGTATTTTTGTATTTTGTCTGTTTGTTTGCTTTGTTCTGTTAGAAATGTAATATAATTGACTGGTTGCTGATGACTCGATAAATAAATAAATCGTTATACCCTATTCTGCTTTGGTCAGACCTCACCTCACCTGGAATAACCCTATGTCCAGTTCTGAGCAAAGCAATTCAAGAAGGATATTGATTGCTGGAACGTGAGCAAGGCTATCAATAGCACAATCTCTTGGAAGTCTTTCATTCACAGCGTTGTCCTAAGTCAAACTTGAATTGATAGCAAATCAAAACAACAAATAACTGGAGGATCGTCGAAGGCTTTCATGGCCGGAATCACTGGGTTGTTGCAGGTTTTTCGGGCTATATGGCCATGGTCTAGAGGCATTCTCTCCTGACATTTCGCCTGCATCTATGGCAAGCATCCTCAGAGGTAGTGAGGTAATGCCTCGAGACCATGGCCATATAGCCCGAAAAACCTGCAACAACCCAACGGAGGATTGCTGGGTTGCTGTAGGTTTTTTCGGGCTGTATGGCCATGTTTTAGAGGCATTCTCTCCTGATGTTTCGCCTGCATCTATGGCAAGCATCCTCATTTCAGAAAGATGGCCATCCAGTCCCTGTTTATCAATCTCCACTAGGAGATTGAGAAGCTCACGTGGCGCAATGGGTTAAACCCTTGTGCCAGCAGGACTGAAGACCGACAGGGAGAGGTTGGAGTCTCGAATCTGGGGAGAGTGTGGATGAGCTCCCTCTGTCAACTCCAGCTTCCCATGGGGGGGGGGGCATGAGAAAAGCCTCCCACAAGAATAGTGACATATCTGGGCATCCCCTGGGCAATGTCCTTGCAGACGGCCAATTCTCTCACACCAGAAGTAACTTGGCGTTTATTTATTATTTATTTCCCGCATTTCCATCCCGTCCATCTCAACCCCCGAAGGGGGACTCAGGATGGCTTACAATGGACCCTTATACAAAGCCAATACATAGCAATTACAACAATTAAAACCACAATTCAGCATAAAACATAATTAAACAGTACATAAGTCATCATTAAAACAATAAAGCAGTCTCGTCAACCATATTGTCATTCCAGTCACATCCCTTTAAAGTGCTGCTTGCATCTATTGTCCAAAAGCCTGGTCCCAAAACCATGCCTTTAATTTCTTTTGAAAAGCCAGGAGGGAGGTGGCCGATCTCAGTTGGGAGTGTGTTCCAAAGGCGGGGAGCCACCACTGAAGAGGCCCGTCTCTTGTCCCCTCCAGGCGCATTTGTGCTATTGACGGGAGCAAGAGCAGGGCCTCCTCGGATGATCTTAGGTTTCAAGGTGGGACATAGGGCTGGATGCATTTGGCCAAGTAAGCTGGGCCAGAACTGTATAAAGCTTTATAGGTCAAAACCTGCAGTTTGAATTGGGCTCAGAGGTGGACCGGCAGCCAGTGGAGCTGGCATAGCAAGGGGGTGGTATTGTTGTTCATTCGTTCAGTCGTCTCCGACTCTTCGTGACCTCATGGACCAGTCTACGCCAGAGCTCCCTGTCGGCCGTCACCACCCCCAGCTCCTTCATGGTCAGTCCAGTCACTTCAAGGATGCCATCCATCCATCTTGCCCTTGGTCGGCCCCTCTTCCTTTTACCTTCCACTTTCCCCAGCATAATTGTCTTCTCTAGGCTTTGCTGTCTCCTCATGATGTGGCCAAAGTACTTCAACTTTGTCTCTAGTATCCTTCCCTCCAATGAGCAGTCGGGCTTTATTTCCTGGAGGATGGACTGGGTGGATCTTCTCGCAGTCCAAGGCACTCTCAGACTTTCCTCCAACACCACAGCTCAAAAGCATCGATCTTCCTTCGCTCAGCCTTCCCTAAGGTCCAGCTCTCACATCCGTAGGTTACTACAGGGAATACCATGGCTTTGACTAGGCGGATCTTTGTTGCCAGTGTGATGTCTCTACTCTTCCCTATTTTATCGAGACTGGACATTGCTCTCCTCCCAAGAAGTAAGTGTCTCCTGATTTCCTGGCCACAGCCTGCATCTGCAGTCATCTTTGCACCTAGAAATACACGGCCTCTACGTTTTCTCCCTCTATTTTCCAGTTGTCAATCATTCTTGTTGCCATAATCTTGGTTTTTTTGATGTTTTTTTGATGACCCAGCTTTTGCGCTTTCTTCTTTCACCTTGATTAGAAGGCTCCTCAGCTCCTCCTCGCTTTCGGCCATCAGAGTGGTGTCATCTGCATATCTGAGGTTGTTAATGTTTCTTCCAGCAATTTTCACCCCAGCTTTGCATTCATCAAGCCCCGCACATCCTCGCATGATGTGTTCTGCATACAAGTTAAAAAGGTTGGGTGAGAGGATGCAGCCTTGCCGGACGCCTTTCCCAATCTTGAACCAGTCTGTTGTTCCATGGTCAGTTCTTACTGTTGCTCCTTGGTCCTTGTACAGATTCCTCAGGAGAGAGACAAGGTGGCTTGGGATGCCCATCCCACCAAGAAGGGGGTGGTATGCTCCCTGTATGTCGCCCCAGTTAGTGATCTGGCTGCCGACCGTTGGACTAGCTGAAGTTTCCGAACCGTCTTCAAAGGCAGCCCCACGTAGAGCACATTGCAGTAATCTAACCAGAGCGTGGACCACCGTGGACAAGTCAGTTTCTCAAGTTGCTCCTCGTATGAAAAAAAAAATCTCCACTAGAATCTGGGAAAATGTATTCCACTGTTAAACAGCTCTTTCCTGTCTCTGTTTCCTGCTTTCTTTCTCCCTCTCTCCTCTACCTTCATAGAGGATCCAGACTTTCTTCCAATGACAGCTTCTAAAAAAAAAATACAGGGGGAAAAAGAGAGATGTGTTCCTCCGAAATGTAGCTGCTGGCTTTGCTCCACATCACCTCAATCAATATTGTGATTCTGCAATTGGGTGGCTTGAGGTGGGGGAGAGAAAGAAAAGAACCCCAGGCAATTGGTAGCCAGATTGCTGACATATTTCAGGCACACCGTTATTTGGCACATATCGGCATCACTGCTTAGCAGGGGAAAAGGAGGAAGGGAAAGTATAGTATGCAGGACCTCTGGTTTCGTGGGATGCATGGTCTACACTGTAGAAGATGCAGGTTCGCAGCTTGGGAGTGATCCTGGACTCATCGCTGAGCCTGGAACTTCAGGTCTCAGTAGTGGCCAGGAGAGCTTTTGCACAATTAAAATTTGTGTGCCAGCTGCGCCTGTACCTTGGGAAGCCTGATCTGGCCACAGTGGTCCACGCTCTTGTTACATCCCGAATAGATTACTGCAACGTGCACTACGTGGGGTTGCCTTTGAAGACTGTTCGGACACTCCAACTAATCCAATGGGTGACAGCTAGATTACTCACTGGAGTGTCATACAGGGAGCACACCACCCCCGTTATGTCAACTCCACTGGCTGCCGGTCCAGTTTCGAGCACAATTCAAAGTGTTGGTCTTGAACTATAAAGCCCTATACGGATCCAGCCCAGCGTACCTGTCTGAACATATCTCCATCTACACCCCACCCCAGTGTTTAAGATCTTCCGGGGAGGCCCTGCTCTCAGCCTCGCCTCTGTCGCAAACGCGCTTGGCGGGGATGAGGGACAGGGCCTTCTTGGTGGTGGCCCCCCGCCTGTGGAATTTGCTCCCTGCCAAAATTAGGTTATCTATGTCTGGTAGGCTGTTAGGAATTGTGGGAGTTGAAGTCCAAAACACCGGGAGGGCCCAAGTTTGCCCATGCCTGCTGTAGAATGAATGCAATTTGACACCACTTGAATTGTCATGCCTCCATGCTAAGGAATCCCGGAAGTTGGCAGAGAAAATTACAAAATACATCATACTTCTGGTCCTGAGCATTTCAGAGAAAGGACACTGAACCTGTAATAACAATAACAACACCCAACGAAGCAGAAATAGGCCAACCGTTCTGAAACGGAGCAGCTGCCGGGAAGGACTTCGAAGGCAAGGCGCGCGCCTCTCTTGACGTTTTGAGGAGGGGGACAAAATCCATTTAAAAAATTGATTTATGCTTTAATCGGTCTCAGGGCTTCATTATTCTCTGCATTAGCGCGACTGATCCAGAGGCCTTATTTGTTAATGCGGGGAGAGTGGGCAAGAGAAAGAAAGAGAGAGAGAGTCAGAGGGAGATGGCTGCTGATGGGCTTCCCTTTCATCTGTGATCCAGCTGGCTCAGCCATCCATCTCCCTGTCATTGATTTATTAATGATGTCTTACTTATGGGAGAGGGGCTTTCATATGGAGAGCGCTCCTGTCGCCTGTGTCCTCCTGAGAAATGAAAATGGGTTCCCCGCCTTCGCCTGCTTGTCAACACCCCCATTTTCATCATGTTTTGCATTCTGAACACCATAATAGTAGAGGCCCGTAGGAGACAAGCTTCTCAAGATCTGTGAAGCAGTTCCTGCAAGAGTTGTGGATCCTTTTTCCTTTCCCATTCATCTTTCTCAAGCGTTGTTCCCATTTGCTGGTGTTTATGGGAACCATGGAGTTCTTTCCACTGTGTGGTTTAACATGTGTTACTGCCCCAACCTTGTTTTCCATCTTCATCGCTATGATACTTCATCTTGTTGACAAGAAGCTTCTCACCAGAGTGAAAATCATCTATCTGACAGATGGCAAGCTATTTAACCTCAGCAGATAGAAAGCCAAAACCAAGATCACAACATCTGTTATAGAACTCCAATATGCTGATGACGATGTCATCTGTGCGCATTCAGAAGAAGACCTACAAGCCACTCTAAACACCTTCACAGAAGAATACGAGAAGCTCGGCCTGTCACTGAACATCAAGAAAACCAAAGTCTCCTCCAGCAGTCACCAGCCAATCCCTCTCCAATGCCAGAAATACAGCTTAATGGTATAACATTAGAAATTGTTGACCATTTCCGCTACCTTGGCAGCCACCTCTCCACAAAAGTCAACATTGACACTGAAATACAACACCGCCTGAGCTCTGCGAGTGCAGCATTTTTCCGAATGAAGCAGAGAGTGTTTGAGGACCGAGACATCCATAGGGAGACCAAGGTGCTTGTTTATAAAGCTATTGTCAGGAAGTGAGTCGGAAATTATTCAGCTTTTCCCCTGGCCTCAGCTCAAGCCAGAGAAGCCAGTTTTAAACAGAGAAGGAAAAAATTTCCTGGCCTCGGCTCATGCCAGAGAAGCCAGTTTTAAAACCAGAGAAGCCAGTTTTAAACCAGAGAAGGAAGAATTTCCTGGCCTCGGCTCAAGCCAGAGAAGCCAGTTTTAAACCAGAGAAGGAAGGAATTTCCTGGCCTCGGCTCAAGCCAGAGAAGCCAGTTTTAAACCAGAGAAGGAAGGAATTTCCTGGCCTCGGCTCAAGCCAGAGAAGCCAGTTTTAAACCAGAGAAGGAAAAAATTTCCTGGCCTCGGCTCATGCCAGAGAAGCCAGTTTTAAAACCAGAGAAGCCAGTTTTAAACCAGAGAAGGAAGGAATTTCCTGACCTCGGCTCAAGCCAGAGAAGCCAGTTTTAAACCAGAGAAGGAAGGAATTTCCTGGCCTCGGCTCAAGCCAGAGAAGCCAGTTTTAAACCAGAGAAGGAAGGAATTTCCTGGCCTCGGCTCAAGCCAGAGAAGCCAGTTTTAAACCAGAGAAGGAAGGAATTTCCTGACCTCGGCTCAAGCCAGAGAAGCCAGTTTTAAACCAGAGAAGGATGAAATTTCCTGGCCTTGGCTCAAACCAAAGAAGCCAGTTTTAAAACCAGAGAAGGAAGAAATTTCCTGACCTCGGCTCAAGCCAGAGAAGCCAGTTTTAAACCAGAGAAGGATGAAATTTCCTGGCCTTGGCTCAAACCAAAGAAGCCAGTTTTAAAACCAGAGAAGGAAGAAATTTCCTGACCTCAGCTCAAGCCAGAAAAGCCAGTTTTAAAACCAGATAAGCCAGTTTTAAACCAGAGAAGGAAGAAATTTCCTGACCTCGGCTCAAGCCAGAGAAGCCAGTTTTAAAACCAGAGAAGGAAGGAATTTCCTGGCCTCGGCTCAAGCCAGAGAAGCCAGTTTTAAACCAGAGAAGGAAGGAATTTCCTGCCTCAGCTCAAGCCAGAGAAGCCAGTTTTAAACCAGAGAAGGAAGGAATTTCCTGGCCTCGGCTCAAGCCAGAGAAGCCAGTTTTAAACCAGAGAAGGAAGGAATTTCCTGGCCTCGGCTCAAGCCAGAGAAGCCAGTTTTAAACCAGAGAAGGAAGGAATTTCCTGGCCTCGGCTCGAGCCAGAGAAGCCAGTTTTAAACCAGAGAAGGAAGGAATTTCCTCTACTTGCTTTTCCCCACTTCTGGTCTCTGGTCTCGGCTCAAGCCAGAGAAGCTAGTTTTAAACCAGGAGGAAATTCCTTCCTTTTCTGGCCTCGGCTCAAGCCAGAGAAGTCAGTTTTAAACCAGAGAAGGAAGGAATATCATCTGCTTGCTTTTCCCTGCTTCTGAAGTAAAACAATTACTTTCAAAGTAAAATCAACCCAATGAAATAGGAAAAACACTTTCAAACCATTAACGAAAGGATTCTGAAGTTTCAAAAAGTTTTGAAAAAAAATCTGTGAAAATCAGAATTGACTTTAGAATCGAACCACCAGTGCCCCCTACATCCGAAACGAGTTTTGAACCCTTTTATTTTTTATCAACCACGCCTATACACGCACAGTTGACTTTTATAGGCTGTACAGAAGGCATGGGCAAACTTCGGCTCTCCAGGTCTTTTGGACTTCAGACTCCCACAATTCCTAACAGCCGGTAGGCTGTTAGGAATTGTGGGAGTTGAAGTCCAAAACACCTGGAGGGCCCAAGTTTGCCCATGCTTGCATTAAACAGCCCTGAAATCACAGCCCATTCAAAACACAAGCCATTAAAACTGACAACAAGGAGAAATAAGTCTCCAGCGTCACATAAGGTCTATTTCTCCTTAAAGGTCAGTTATGAAAGGCCTGTTTGGTTCTGCAGGGCAGCCGCCTTCACTCTGCCTCCCTCCTTCTATGTGCAAAACTCATGTTCCCTCGCATTCCAGTGTAGGAGGGACATGCAGGGAGGAATGCCTTCTTCCTTTGCAAAAGGAGCCTCATTGTGTGGTCTGAGCGAACTCTGGGTGCCTTCCAGCCATTTGTTTCTGGAGGAGAGATACTCCCTGATAATTCCCGTTTCCAGATGTGTTGCATTCCCCTCACCCGTTGCAAAACCAAGACAGGCATAAACATCAACTTTCTACTGATAAGCTTTTAGGAAGAATTTGCACTGCTCCGAACAACAGTATATTTTTGGTAGGAGCTACTTCCTTCTCTTTATAATCCCTCCTCTGTTTTCTTGAGCTGCTTTTGTGTGTCCGGGCCCAGATTTAGCCAGATGGACTCTCCCAGCACGATCCCATATGCCTTTCCTGTCCCTTGTGAACTCAGGTTTGGCTTCATTATGTTTTGCCCCAGGATTATTCGATGTTCACTCCAGAAGCCTCAATTCCCTCTCTGGAAGCTGCAACATAGTCCTTTGTCCAGAAGCATTGGCTATTGGGGACAGTTACATTTTTCAGGCTTGTGTTATGCAGGTGCTTGCAGAAGCAGAGAGACGTGTTTGGAGTGTGCCCTTGCTTCATGAGCTGCTGGAAGGAGTTTTCTCCACATGGACAAAGAAAGACCATTTTAAATCTCTCTAAAAGGACATTATGTGAGTTGAAGCATATGTTGTTCTGTGTCACAAAGAGTAAACGAGGTGTTCTTTAGAATCTGCAAACCCCACCTCCTCCAAGATGAACTGAACCACCTAAACTGGGCTCTCCAGGCCAATGGAAACTCCACCTCAGACACCAGAAGAGCGGCAAGACTGAGAACAAGCCACAATAATCAAGACGAAGATCCACCCAGAGGAAAAGTGTTCATGCCAAACATCATGGGAACCACTGACTGCAAAGGGGAGCTGATGAGGAAACATAATATACAAACTATCTACAGACCCACTAAGAAAATCCAACAAATGCTACATTCAGCAAGGGACAAGAGGGATCCTCTCACTTCTGCAGGAGTCTACTGTATACCATGCAGCTGTGGACAAGTCTCCATAGGGACCACCAAACGAGCAGCACTGGTGGTTTGATTCGGAATTGAATTCCGAGTTTTCCTTAAAAAAATTTGGAACTTTCTGAAATTTCCAAAATTTCCGAATTGCTTTGTTAAAGTTTATTTCACACCTTTAGGAAGAATATTTTGACTATATGGGATTTGTAGTGTCTTTTCTGGCGATGCAAGGCAAACAAAGGAAACAAACAGCAGAGAGAAGCCTTTGTGGTTTTGGAAGTTGATTTCACACCTTTGGGAAGGATAGTTTGTGTTCAAAGAGTGGCTGGAATTGATGGGAGATCTAGTTCTATTGAGGCAATGTACAACATAGAAGCCAGGCCAGAGAGCTGTGCTACAATGCTGGGACTTTTTCAAACATTGGAGTGCTTTGTTTCCTCTGTGCTATTCCTTCATTCCACCCATGGAACGCCACGCACCCCCACACCCCAATATTACCCACCCACGCTGTTCTGTCATGCGCTGGGCCTGTAATAATTGACTTTTGAAATAGGACGTGCACCTTGTGCCCAGCGGGAAGCCAGGGGCGCCTCGAAAGAGGCCTTTAAGGATTTTCCTGTAGAGATAGTCTTTAGAGTCTTTAATGATGTAACAAAGTCCTTTATTATTGAACAAATCCAACAGATATTTCTCAAATCTTCAATGGGTTAAACAAATGCTTCAAGGCTTTGAATTAACTGGTGACTTCCTTAATCTTGTCCACGAGGGACAGGCAACTGTCTTCATTAACTGTTCCTTTGCTTTAGAGGAAAACCCTTTTTTAACCTCTCCAAGACTGACTATAATCTAATCCTTACTGATGTGGGTCCTACTACCGGATTCAAATAGCGTCTTGAGCACCAAGTTGACCTACCAGTAAAGGCTTGCAGATTCTCCAGCTGGAGTTCTCTGGGTCTGTAAAGCTGTTTTCTCCCAGAATTTCTTAGAGATTTTAGGGCTGTTTCACTCAGATGCTGTAAGGCTGAGAGGCTGTGAGCTCTCTGCCAGAGCTTTGGGACTGTTTTCCCCTGGAATGTCCCTGGAATTTCCTGGACTTCAGTTTCCCTGGATGGTCTTAAGAAATGAAGCTTTTGTGCAGGTGAAGCTTGTCCACGTCCTCTAACTTAGCTTTCCTCACTAAGACTAACTAAAAATGGCTCCCTCTTCCCTTCCCATCTCCCTGGGAGAAGGGGCGATCCAAACTTAACAATGATAGACAAGTGGCTTGCCCTATGACTGCAAACCAAAGGAAGCCACCTTTTTGCAGAATCCCTGCATGCAAACACTTAATAGAAAGAAAATAAAGTTGGAGCTCCTGGTACAGATGTACCAGCACACACGCGTTGCCCACCCATCCCAAACCCCAACAGCAACAACACACAAGTGGCAAAGCAGTCAGTCCAGCCAGGCAACAGCCCTTCTCCGCTTGCCCTGCTCTTCCAGCCGCTCTTCTTCCAACCTCCCTTCACAATCTCCCTTTCCTTTCTCTTTCCCTTTCCCTTTTCCCTTCCTTCTCACAATGAGCCTCTGAGCTATGTGCTGCCATTTTTATATAGCGCAATGGCTGCCATGCTGAAATCCCTCCCCTCCACAAAACTTCTCCCCTCGTTCGCTGGGAGGCAAGCAGCTTGCATGCTGGGGGGGCTGCTTGCCTCCAAATACTGACTCCCGATTCACTTCCTGAGTCGTATCAAAAATGGCGAGGGAAGCTTCGAAAGGGCAAAGGGACTTCCTGTTTTTAAAATAACTTCAAAATTGCTTCAAAAAAGTAATTTTTCTGACTTTTTTCCCCAAATTACGAGTATTCCGAAGATACCTAACCATGCCTATTAATCAAATCTGCAAAAGTCAAACTGACAAAAGCAGAGGACTGACTGTAAATGTATCAAGTTTAACATATACCCAATTTATTTGCTTTTTCAAGGTTACAGAGGAGAGAAAAAATCCCCCTACCAGTTATTATAACAAGGCTGTCCTATTTCTGGGGCAGAAAGAGGAATGCATGGACCTAAATGAGCATTGTGGTGCTTTGTGTTGCACCAGCTGCACACACCAAGCCATCTCCGATCAATATTGTTAAATCTGTGCTGATGAAGGCTGTCTGATCCCTTCTGGAAGTCCCCAGACGCACCATGTTGGATATCTATCTGTATTGATCTGTCTAGCTCTGTATTGTTAGGGGAGGCGGCAGCGTTATTCCTTGCAGGCATCCCCCCCCCCCCAAAAAAAAAAACCTGACTGAAAACCCCAAGGTTTGTTTGCAGAAAGATTTCTCAGCTGCCCTAAAGGTCCAAACCCCAATCAATCTCCTTGCAATGCATGACTATTCTCAACATAGTTCTTCCCTGGCGATTAATGCTGCAGCATACAAACTTCTGTGGCCAGGGCTAGTCCCGCTCTCTCTCCTTCCCTCTTTCATTACAACCCATTCATAGACACCTGCCCTTAGTGGCAGTACCAATGGTTTTGACTGCCTTTCCTTTTGGGAAATGGAAATATCCATAATCTTTTGGAAAATGGCATTCATAAGGGTCTGGAGAACAAGCCCTATGAAGAGCGGCTTAAAGAGCTGGGCATGTTTAGCCTGAAGAAGAGAAAGCTGAAAGGAGACATGATAGCCACATATAAATACATGAGAGGAAGTCATAAGGAGGAGGGAGCAAGCTTGTTTTCTGCTGCCCTGGAGACTAGGACACAATGGAACATGGCTTCAAACTACAAGAAAGGAGATTCCATCTGAACATTAGGAAAACTTCCTGACTGTGAGAGCTGTTCAGCAGTGGAACTCTCTGCCCCGGAGTGTGGTGGAGGCTCCTTCTTTGGAAGCTTTTAAACAGAGGCTGGATGGCCATCTGTTGGGGGTGCTTTGAATGCAATTTTACTGCTTCTTGGTAGGGGGTTGGACTGGATGGCCCATGAGGTCTCTTCCAACTCTATGATTCTATAACGTTTTAGGAAAACCAGGAAACCAAGAAACTTTTGGAAATGTATGGCCTTGTTAGAGATCGTAACCTTTTGTAAAGTATTATCTTCCTGAGAAGACTAAAAAACTCAGTTGAGTCAATATTCTCCTTAGTGATAAATATCCACTAGTATTCATGCAAGGCAATTAGGTTTCTTGGCTGTTAGACTGATATACCTAGATATCTCTTTGAACTGTTAGGGACAAAGATATGCCAATGCACAAAAACATACATATAGCAGAGTTTCAGAAGTGTTCTTTTCAGTTGCCCAAAAAACATATGTTGTTGTTCATTCATTCAGTCGTCTCTGACTCTTCGTGACCTCATGGACCAGCCCACGCCAGAGCTCCCTGTCGGCCGTCACCACCCCCAGCACCTTCAAGATCAATCCAATCCCTTCAAGGATGCCATCCATCCATCTTGCCCTTGGTCGGCCCCTCTTCCTTTTGCCTTCCACTTTCCCCAGCATAATTGTCTTCTCTAGGCTTTCCTGTCTCCTCATGATGTGGCCAAAGTACTTCAACTTTGTCTCTAGTCTCCTTCCCTCCAAGTGAGCAGTCGGGCTTTATTTCCTGGAGGATGGACTGGTTGGATCTTCTCGCCGTCCAAGGCACTCTCAGAACTTTCCTCCAACACCACAGCTCAAAAGCATCGATCTTCCTTCGCTCAGCCTTCCCTAAGGTCCAGCTCTCACATCCGTAGGTTACTACAGGGAATACCATGGCTTTGACTAGGCGGATCTTTGTTGCCAGTCTGATGTCTCTACTCTTTACTATTTTATCGAGATTGGACATTGCTCTCCTCCCAAGAGGTAAGTGTCTTCTGATTTCCTGGCCGCGGTCTGCATCTGCAGTAATCTTTGCACCTAGAAATACAAAGTCTGTCACGGCCTCCACATTTTCTCCCTCTATTTTTCAGTTGTCTATCATTCTTGGAAGAAAAAAAAAACATCTACTCCCCCTCAAAAAGTCTTGGTTTGAGTTTTCTGGGCTGTATGGCCATGTTCCAGAAGCATTCTCTCCTGATGTTTCACCTGCATCTGTGACAGGCATTTTCAGAGGTTGTGAAGTCTGAGGATGCCTGCCATAGATGCAGGTGAAACATTAGGAGAGAATGCTTCTGGAACATGGCCATATAGCCCAGAACACTCATAACAACCCAGTGATTCCAGTCATGATAGCCTTCGACAATACATCTTGGTTTAAATCATGCTCTCAAGAGGCCAATAATAAGCAGTCTTTGTTAAAAGTGATATAGTTGGTTTACTCACAAACTTCATGTATTCAGCATTGACACTGAAATACAACACCGCTTGAGCTCTGCGAGTGCAGCATTTTTCCGAATGAAGCACAGAGTGTTTGAGGATTGGGACATCCGTAGAGATACCAAGGTGCTTGTTTATAAAGCCATTGTCCTCCCAACCGTGCTATATGCCTGCGAGACATGGACTATCTACAGACGTCACATGCAACTCCTGGAATGTTTCCATCAGCGTTGCCTCTGAAAAATCCTGCAAATCTCTTGGGAAGACAAGCGGACAAATGTCAGCATGCTGGAAGAAGCAAAGACCACCAACACTGAAGCGGTGGTCCTCCGCCATCAGCTCTGCTGGACCGGCCACATTATCTGAATGCCCTATCACCGTCTCTCAAAGCAGTTACTCTACTCTGAACTCAAGAATGGGAAACAGAATATTGGTGGGCAGGAAAAGAGATTAAATGATGGGCTCAAAGCCAAACTTTAAAACTCTGGCATAGACACTGAGAACTGTGAAGCCCTGGCCCTTGAGCGCTCCGGCTGGAGGTCCACTGTGACCAGCAGTGCTGTAGAATTTGAAAAGGTGCGAATGGAGAGTGAAAGAGAGAAACATGCCAAGAGGTAGGCACGACCAGGACCACCTTCCACCTGGAAACCGATGCCCTGAACTGCAGGAAAACATGCAGATCCAGAATAGGGCTCCACAGTCACCTACATACCCACCGCCAGTACACCGAACTTGGAAGACAATCTTACTCAGTCAACGAGGGATCGCCTAAGTAAGTAAGTAAGTACTTTGCATATCAATCCAGTTACAAATAGGATTTGAACTAGTTTCTCTGTGCAGAAAACAAAGGGTATCTTTCTTAGAATCAGCAGTCCAAAGTCTAAGAGTCTAATAGAGCCTCTTCTCTAAAGCGTTCTGTTTCTACAGACTTCTCAAAGCAAATTGTTTCTAAAATGGAGTATGAGATTTGAATAGTCCCAGTTCTGATCATATGGTCTGCAGCCCCTTCTACAACATAGTTAAGAAAAACTGCATACCAGCGCGCGCACACATATCAACCTGAATTATATTAGTCTGGTGTCTAATGCAGCTCCTGTCAAAATATAAAACCTGCCAAAGTGACTGTATAAGAGTGGGTTGTTGTAGGTTTTTCCGGGCTATATGGCCATGTTCTAGAGGCATTCTCTCCTGACATTTCGCCTGCATCTATGGCAAGCATCCTCTGAGGATGCTTGCCATAGATGCAGGCGAAACGTCAGGAGAGAATGCCTCTAGAACATGGCCATATAGCCCAAAAAAACCTACAACAACCCAGTGATTCCGGCCATGAAAGCATTTGACAATAGACTGTATAACAATTCAAATGCTCTCCAAAGCGTGTACAAAGTTTATGCTGATGCGCCTGCACATTTCATCTTGCAATGTCACATCACTAATGGGTTGGTATTGCACATACTGGAACTGCTGCCTGACTCTGAATGCTAAGCTATGCTCCATCTCCCAAACGTAGGAGCTGAGCCAACTTGCCGTGGGAAGAAGTGATTAAACTAATAAAGAACGGGAACCTTTCAGAATAATTTAAATAAATTCTTGGATAGAGTTTCCGTGGAAGGAAAAACCTCTCCCGATCCTTCATTCGATATCTGTTTGGGAGAACTTTAGACCCAACACCCGCTTGGTTGGCTCCCGTTTCCCGATCTGCTCACCTGAATGCTGGCATGCGAAGGTCTGTTTCTTGGGAAGCTGCCAGGATCTTATAATAACTAGAAATGGGAATTGCTAGGCATCCTTTGTGCAGAAGACGAGCTGCAGACATGCCTGTTTGAGTGGAGATTACCTGTTTGTGAGTTATATTAATTGCCAGAGCAAAAACTAATTATTTGGTTCACTTGAACTGTCTTTCCTATGAAGGGTGAAGCTTAGACTAGACAATGGCTTCATGAAGTCAAAGGGCTCTCGAAGACATGAGAAGAGAAGGAAGCAACTTCCTGTGCGGCATTTCTTAGCTCAAAAACATTTTCCTTTGACTTGTGTGGCTAGAGAGATAGCTAAATCTCTTTGGCTTACCTTAGGTAGGTAGGTAGATGGGTAGGTGGGTGGGTGGATGGAATAGAGAGAAAGAGAGATAAACGTATTGGTGGATGGATGGATAGATAGATAGATAGATAGATAGATAGATAGATAGATAGATAGATAGATAGATAGAGACAGGCAGGATAATAGATAGATGATAGATAGATAGATAGATAGATAGATAGATAGATAGATAGATAGATAGACAGACAGACAGACAGCTGGATGATAGATAGATTGATAGATATCTTTGACTTACCTGAGGTGGATAGAGATAGATAGATAGATAGATAGATATAGATAGATAGATAGATAGATAGATAGATAGATAGATAGATAGATAGATACATAGATAGATAGACAGACAGACAGACAGACAGACAGACAGCTGGATGATAGATAGATTGATAGATATCACAGGTGGATAGATAGATAGATAGATAGATAGATAGATAGATAGATAGACAGACAGACAGACAGACAGACAGACAGCTGGATGATAGATAGATTGATAGCTAAATCTCTTTGACTTACCTGAGGTGGATGGATAGATAGATAGATAGATAGATAGATAGATAGATAGATAGATAGACAGACAGACAGACAGACAGACAGACAGCTGGATGATAGATAGATTGATAGATATCTTTGACTTACCTGAGATGGATAGAGATAATAGATAGATAGATAGATAGATAGATAGATAGATAGATAGATAGATAGATAGACAGACAGACAGCTGGATGATAGATAGATTGATATCTAAATCTCTTTGACTTACCTGAGGTGGATGGATAGATAGATAGATAGATAGATAGATAGATAGACAGACAGACAGACAGACAGACAGACAGACAGACAGACAGCTGGATGCTAGATAGATTGATAGATATCTTTGACTTACCTAAGGTGGATAGAGATAGATAGATAGATAGATAGATAGACAGACAGACAGACAGACAGACAGACAGACAGACAGACAGACAGCTGGATGATAGATAGATTGATAGCTAAATCTCTTTGACTTACCTGAGGTGGATGGATAGATAGATAGATAGATAGATAGACAGACAGACAGACAGACAGCTGGATGATAGATAGATTGATAGATATCTTTGACTTACCTGAGGTGGATAGAGATAAGATAGATAGATAGACAGACAGACAGACAGACAGACAGACAGACAGACAGCTGGATGATAGATAGATTGATAGCTAAATCTCTTTGACTTACCTGAGGTGGATGGATGGATAGATAGATAGATAGATAGATAGATAGATAGATAGATAGACAGACAGACAGCTGGATGACAGATAGATTGATAGATATCTTTGACTTACCTGAGGTGGATAGAGATAGATAGACAGACAGACAGACAGACAGACAGACAGACAGACAGCTGGATGATAGATAGATTGATAGCTAAATCTCTTTGACTTACCTGAGGTGGATGGATAGATAGATAGATAGACAGACAGACAGACATAGATAGATAGATAGATAGATAGATAGATAGATAGATAGATAGATAGATAGATAGATGATAGATAGATAGTTGTTTTATTCCAGAAGCGGGGAAAAGCAAGCGGAGGAAATTCCTTCCTTATCTGGTTTAAAACTGGCTTGAGCTGAGGCCAAGATATTCCTTCCTTCTCTGGTTTAAAACTGGCTTCTCTGGCTTGAGCCAAGGCCAGAGACGGAAGGAAGTTTCTCCGTTTTCTCCCGCTTCTGGTCCCTCTGCCTCAACTTGAGCACAAGGCCAGGGACCAGAAGCGGGGAAAAGCAAGCAGAGGAAATCCCTTCTTTGGTTTAAAACTGGCTTCTCTGGCTTGAGCCGAGGCCAGGAGATTCCTTCCTTTTTCCCCGCTTCTGGTCCCTCTGCCTCGGCTTGAGCACAAGGCCAGGGACCAGAAGCGGGGAAAAGCAAGCAGAGGAAATCCTTTCTTTGGTTTAAAACTGGCTTCTCTGGCTTGAGCCGAGGCCAAGATATTCCTTCCTTCTCTGGTTTAAAACTGGCTTCTCTGGCTTGAGCCGAGGCCAGGAAATTCCTTCCTTCTCTGGTTTAAAACTGGCTTCTCTGGCTTGAGCCGAGGCCAGGAAATTCCTTCCTTCTCTGGTTTAAAACTGGCTTCTCTGGCTTGAGCCGAGGCCAGGAAATTCCTTCCTTCTCTGGTTTAAAACTGGCTTCTCTGGCTTGAGCCGAGGCCAGGAAATTCCTTCCTTCTCTGGTTTAAAACTGGCTTCTCTGGCTTGAGCCGAGGCCAGGAAATTTCTTCCTTCTCTGGTTTAAAACTGGCTTCTCTGGCTTGAGCCGAGGCCAGGAAATTCCTTCCTTCTCTGGTTTAAAACTGGCTTCTCTGGCTTGAGCCGAGGCCAGGAAATTCCTTCCTTCTCTGGTTTAAAACTGGCTTCTCTGGCTTGAGCCGAGGCCAGGAAATTCCTTCCTTCTCTGGTTTAAAACTGGCTTCTCTGGCTTGAGCCGAGGCCAGGAAATTCCTTCCTTCTCTGGTTTAAAACTGGCTTCTCTGGCTTGAGCTGAGGCCAGGAAATTCCTTCCTTCTCTGGTTTAAAACTGGCTTCTCTGGCTTGAGCCGAGGCCAGGAAATTCCTTCCTTCTCTGGTTTAAAACTGGCTTCTCTGGCTATGAGCTGAGGCCAGGAAATTCCTTCCTTCTCTGGTTTAAAACTGGCTTCTCTGGCTTGAGCCGAGGCCAGGAAATTCCTTCCTTCTTGGTTTAAAACTGGCTTCTCTGGCTTGAGCCGAGGCCAGGAAATTCCTTCCTTCTCTGGTTTAAAACTGGCTTCTCTGGCTTGAGCCGAGGCCAGGAAATTCCTTCCTTCTCTGGTTTAAAACTGGCTTCTCTGGCTTGAGCTGAGGCCAGGAAATTCCTTCCCTTTGTGGTTTAAAACTGGCTTCTCTGGCTTGAGCCGAGGCCAGGAAATTCCTTCCTTCTCTGGTTTAAAACTGGCTTCTCTGGCTTGAGCTGAGGCCAGGGACCAGAAAGCATGCAAAAGCTGAATCATTTCCGACTCACTTCCTGAGTCATAGCAAAAATGGTGAAAAAAGCTTCGGAAGGGCAAAGGAACTTCCAGTTTTTAAAAAAGCTTCAATATCATTTCAAGAAGGTAATTTTAATGAAATTATTATGAGCAACGAGTTATGCAAACGATTCTATCCATGTCTAGTAGTTAATTAGCCAGAAACCTAGAAATTCCCAGAGAGATGTTATCTCAGATTTTTTTCAAAATAGCAATTTCTTAATTCCTTGTTTTTTCACCTCCATTCATGGAAACCGCATGCTCATAAATCTCAGGATCGAGGACCACGCAACCCTACGGTGGGCCTATGCTTGGCTCTCAGTCAACAATCAATTGGAATGTAATTCCGAAGCCAATTGGCCGGAGTTTCAATGGAGAGTTGACCTTTTGCTCCCTGCCCTGCGAATTAGCACTTGTCCCCAAAGGACGGTGCTTAAAAGCAATTGCTTCTCAGCAACATGAGGTGCGGATAATCAAACAGGGCAGGTGATGAAAGTAAAAGGAAGGCTCCGAGCATAAATCAAAGCCTGCGGATGTCAGCAGCCGGACAGATAAGAAGACGTCACCCCCTTGCTTACAGGGCTCGAAGCTTAGGATTTAATGTCTAGCACTTGAATTGCTCAAAATACCGGAGGGGAAACAAGGCTTCTTTCAACATAGGACCGAATTGTGCATTCATAAACATTAAGGGCCATATATCATCAAATGGCAAAGTCAGAATAATCCATGCAATCGTGGTTGTGAAAATTGAACAGTGACAGAACAGCTAATAGGAAAAGGGAAGGACACTCAACCCTCCACATTTGCTACCGTTAAGTGAACGTATGCTTTTCTATTTATTTATATCACACTTTCTTAAAAGATAATCATGGGAACATCACTCTAATAATAATAAAGAGCTGGTGGGATCACAAGCCTGAAAAAATGTCGTCTGGCTGGAATCACTGGGTTGCTGTAAAAAAAAATTGGGCTGTATGGCCATGTTCCAGAAGTATTCTGTCCTGACATTTCACCTGCATCTATGGCAGGCATCCTCAGAGATTGTGAGGTCCATAGATGCAGGTGAAATGTCAGGACAGAATGCTTCTGGAACATGGCCATACAGCCCAAAAAAACTTACAGCAACCCAAGCCTGAAAAAGTTATGGAAAATGAACATGTCAAACTCCTCTGGGACTTTCAAATTCAGACTGACAGAGTTTTGGAGCGCAAGACTCCCGGCCTCATGATTGTGGCCAGGMCATCAAATGCTAATCAAGCTGATCAGATGAAACATTCACACCTAGCTCCAACAGACAAGAGTCCCTTTYCCCACCCTGGTCATTCCACAGATATATATAAACCTTTTATGCTAGTCCCAACAGACCTCACTACCTCTGAGGATGCTTGCCATAGATGCAAGCGAAACATCAGGAGAGAATGCCTCTAGACCATGGCCATACAGCCCGGAAAAAACCTACAACAACCCAGTGATTCTGGCCATGAAAGCCTTCGACAATACACTGGCTGGAATTCCAGAGAAGACTCAATCAGGGCCAGCTAACACCTCCCAACAAAGGATCCCCCCAGACAGCAACCAGCCAGGCTTTGAAGCTGCAAGGCCATTCAGTACTAATCAATGTGGCCATTTGCAACATTCACACTTGCCTCAAGCAGACAAGAGTTCTTTCTCCCACCCTTGACATTCCAGAGATAGATAAACCTCACTTGCCTAATTTCCAACAAACCCCTCAACCTCTGAGGATGCCTGCTATAGATGTGGGTGAAACATCAGGAGAGAATGCTTCTGGAACATGGCCACACAGTCTGGAAAACTCACAGCAACCCAGTGATGGCCATGAAAGCCTTCGACAACACATCCACAACTTGTCTTCGCTGAATATACTTGTGGGATGAGAAGTCCTTCTCTGCAAACCCAGGCAGGCTCTTTTGAGAAGATTATAATAATTCATACAGTGTTTATAATGGTAAATTCAAGAACAATATTTCAGAGAGATGGGGAAATGTCACTTTTGAGCTAATCAGACTCATTTTTTTGGTCATATTTGAGAATCCTAGAACCATTGGCTCCAAACCCTGCTCAATGAATGCAGATATTTTCTGTGTGTCAGTGGGTACATTTACATTGTAGATTTAACACAGTTTGACCATACTTTAATTGCTGTAGCTCAATGCTATGGAATCCTGGGAGTTGTAGTTTTACAAAGCCTTTAGCCTTCTCTGCCAAGGAATGCTGTTGCCTCACCAAAACTACAAATCCTAGGATCCCATAACATTCAGCCGTAGTAGTTTAAGTGATGTCTACAATGTACAAAGTGATGCTTCTTTATTTTTTAACAAAGCAAAGCATTTGCAAGACGTTTTCCCAGCGATATCAATCAATTGCGAACTAGACAATAATCCCACCATGGGTTGTAACAGGGTCCAGATGATAAGAGCCACAGTAGCTCAGGCCAGGAAGTCAATCGCTTATCAAACGCTCTAATCAACGCGAACAAGCCCAGATCGTTTGCAAGGTCATGTCAGCAGCAGTTTTCATTCCTCCACAGCTATTCCCTAAATGGATATTCAGAATGTGTTAATTAACAACGGCTGGGTTTCCCCTCTTGCAAATGATTTGATGCAACATATCCTGACTTAAGAGGAGATAATGGTTTTTTTTTCCTGTGTCAGGAGCTACTTGAGAAACTGCAAGTCGCTTCTGGTGTGGGAGAATTGGCCATCTGCAAGGATGTTGCCCAAGGAATGCCCAGATATTTTGATGTTTTGCCATCCTTGTGGGAGGCTTCTCTCATGTCCCCACATGGGGAGCTGGAGCTGACAGAGGGAGCTCATCCGCGCTCTCCCCGGATTCGAACCTGCAACCTGCCGGTCTTCAGTCCTGCCGGCACGAGGGTTTAACCCATTGTGCCACCGAAGGCTCCTACCAGATAATGGTGAAAACACATTCATTGCAAAGGTGGGACAAGTTTGGGTGTACACTGGGAATGACGGGATTCATGTTTAATTATATCTGTTTTTCTGTTTTTAAAGGAACTCTACACTCCAACATTTCATAGAAGAAAACCAGAACATGTTTAGCCATGGAACATCAGAGTGTGGCCAAAATGCCAAATGTTATTTATTTATTTATCGTATCAGGAGCAAACCAACGGTACAGCTGTAATGTATTTTAATGCATTTCTAAAAAGAAAAAAACCCACAAAGTTTGAAAACTTGGCATTGTATTAAATGTCCTTTGACCAATAGCTGGCCACTTAGAGTACCTCTGGTGTTGCTATAAGGAGGTCCTCCATTGTGCAAGTGGCAGGGCTCAGACTGCATTGTAATAGGTGGCCTGTGGTTTGCTCTTCTCTACACTCACATGACGTGGACTCCACATTGTGGCCCCATTTCTTAAGGTTGGCTCTGCATCTCGTGGTGCCAGAGCGCAGTTTGTTCAGCGCCTTTCCAAGTTACCCAGTGTTGCAACTCAGGGTAGTTTTCACCTTGCTCCAGACACCACCACACCAAGGCTGTAGGTTTTTGTAGTTTATTGAGAAAAGCAAAATTAAAAAAAAGAAATAGAAATGCAACAGTTCCATAGGCAAAACAGAGACTTAAATGTAAAGGCAAAGTTGCCAAGATCCAAAGGCAAAAACATGAAGCATAATCCCTTAGCAATTGTCAAACAAAAGTCCATGGTAAACAGTTGAAAACAAGACCCAAATCCCAGACTCAGGAAGCCAGAAGCGTGCTGCAAAAAGCCAAAGAAAATCCCTAGAAGTTAACATGGGAAGAGCAATGTTGGACTGACAACAACTGCCTGTCAGCTACAAGACTAAATACCCTTTGCGAACATGAAAGCATTGTGTTGATCTTAGGCACCTTTGGCTTCTCACTTGCTGACCAAGCGGGTGCTTCTTAATTGCTCATTAATTCATTATCTGCAAGGCTATGCAACCTCTTATCTGGGTCCAGCTGGAACGGATCCTTCACCTGGCCATGTGGGATTTCACTTTCGCTATCAGTCTCTCTAACTGCAGGAACATTCCTATTCCCGGGGAACTGACTTGTTGTTTCTCCTTCAGCAGCCACACTATCGGCCCCGTCTGAAACATGTACAGGAATCTGTAAACCATCAGCCTCCTCATCATCCTGCAGGAAATCAGGCTCAGAAGGCCCAAAATCAGGCTCAGAAGGCCCAAACAGCTCAGCTTCAGACACAGAGCCAAGCTGAGTTACAACACCCAGGCAGCAATTTGATGCCATGCACATACATACACACAGTAAAAATAAACATATACACAAAAACCAAAAATTAGCAGCAATTTTAAAACAGTTATTAAAATTACATCATCCAGAATCAAATCCAAGGCCATTGCATTAGTCATTTCACAATTCCATATACTCATACTACACTAACTTGCTAGCCAAAAGCTTGGTCCCATATCCAGGTTTTTACTTTCTTCTTGAAGGTCAGGAGGGATGGACTGCTCTGATTTTGCTGGGGAGTTCCATAGCAAAGGGGCCACCACTGAGAAGGCCCTGTCTCTCATCCCCACCAACTGCACCTGAGAAAGAGGCAGGACCCAGAGCAGGGCCTCCCCAGAAGATCATAATCTCCAAGGTGGATCATAGAGGGAGATACATTCAAACAGGTAAGCTAGGCCAGAACCGTTTAGGGCTTTATAGGCTAAAGCCAGGATTTTGAATTGTGCTCGGTAACAGATTGGCAGTCAGTGGAGCTGGCGCAACAGAGGAGTTGTGTGCTCCCTGTATGCCATTCCAGTTAGAAACCTGGCTGCTGCCCTTTGGACCATTTGAAGCTTCCAAACAGTCTTCAAAGGTAACCCCACGTAGAGCACATTGCAGTAAGCTATTTGAGATGTAACAAGAGCGTGGACTACCATGGCCAAGTCTCACTTCCCAAGATACGGTCGCAACTGGTGCACAAGTTGAATTGTGCAAAAGCTCCCCTGGCCACTGCTGAAACCTGGGGTTCTAGACTCAGAGATGAGTCCAGGATCACCTGCAAGCTGCGAACCTGCGCCTTCAGGGGGAGTGTAACCCCATCCAGGATAGGCTGTAACCATATACCCTTTTTCAGCCTTGCGACTGACCAAGAGTACCTCTGTCTTGGCTGGATTCAATTTCAATTTGTTCGCCCTCATCCAGACTGTCACAGCTGCCAAACAGTGGTTCAGGGCCTGAACAGCCTCCTTAGCAGCAGGTGAAGTGATAGAGTTGAACATCATCTGCCTTCAGATGACATCCAACTCCAAAACTCCGGATGATCTCTCCCAACGGCTTCATGTAGATGAGAAACAACATGTGGGACAATATTGAGCACTGTGGAATCCCACAGGACAATAACAGTGGGGCTGAGCAGGTGTCCCCCAACTACACTTTCTGGGAGCAACCCTCCAGGAAGGACCAGAGCCATTGCAAAACAGTACCTCCAAGCCCAATTCCCACAAGGCGTCTCAGAAGGATACTGTGGTCTATGGTTTTGAAGGCCACTGAGAGGTCCAGGAGAACCAACAGGGACCCTCTCACCCTGTCCAGTTCCTGGCATAGATCATCTACCAAGGTGACCAAGGTTGTTTCAGTTCCATGTGCCGGCCTAAAGCCAGACTGCATTGGAACAGCACACTGTGAGCAATTACAGTTAGTATTTAATACATAATATATTTAATGCTATCACATTTCTGGACTGTTCTTATGTCTCAGGGATTGGCCCAGAAATCTCAACGGTCAACTCCATCCACAAACCATTTAAGGCTCATAACTGCCTTTAGCTCACTGAGGTCTGTGGAAGCAAACAAGTAGCCGCCCAACTGAGTTTGTCTATATTGGTTTGCAGATTGTTGCCTAGATGCTTCCAAGGTCTCACAAATCTATCCAAAATGCCTCCAAGTGCATTGCACATTCCTCTCACCTCCATTTTATGGCTGAAAATATTTATATCGGGCATAAAGCATCATAAAGCCGTAGCGATAAAGGGAGAGGAGAAGGGGGAAAGCTATTAAACGCAGAAGCCAGGGATCCTTCGGTTTCCTGAATGAGTAATTTTATGTTTCATGAGAGAGCTCTACTCCAAGGAAGAACTGCAGGAGAGAGAGAGAGAGAGAGAAGCAACTGGCTCAGATAACAGAACAAGCTGAACCACAGCAGGATGGAATGGATATAGAAATGTATATATGTATACATGTGTGTGTGTCACCTGTTGGTTTGAGACTCCATGAATTTTATAGGGTTTTCCTATGCTCGGAAGTGACTTTGACAGTTCCTTCTTCTGAAATAGAGTGCATCAAAGCACTAACCAGAGCCGACCCTGCTTAGCATCCAAGATCGGATGGGATCTGCTGCCTTTAGAGCGTTGTTGTTGTTGTTGCTGTTGCTGTTGCTGTGTGCTTTCAAATCATTTCTGACTTATGAGGTCTGGAAGCCAAACCCTATGAGGAGCTGCTTATAGAGCAGAGAATTAGACTTGTGCGTGGATTCTTTTTTGCCACTTTACTTTGGCCAAATTGGCTTTTTCAATTCTGTCCCCAATGTTGTTTAACATCTACATGAAGCCGCTGGGGGAGATCATTCAAAGTTTCGAACTGAGGTGTTATCTCTACGCAGATGATGTCCAGATCTGTCACTCCTTCTCACCTGTCACCAAGGAGGCTGTCCAGACCTTGAATCGGTGTTTAGCTGCTGTGTCGGACTGGATGAGGGCTAACAAATTGAAATTGAATCCAGACAAGACAGAGGTCCTACTCGTCAGTCGTAAGGCCAAACAGGGTATAGGGTTACAGCCTGTGTTAGACGAGGTTACACTCCCCCTGAAGACGCAGGTTCGCAGCTTGGGAGTGATCCTGGACTCGTCGCTGAGCTTGGAACCCCAGGTCTCAGCGGTGGCCGGGAGAGCTTTTGCACAATTAAAACTTGTGCACCAGTTGCGCCTGTTCCTTGGGAAGTCTGATCTGGTCGCAGTGGTCCACGCTCTTGTTACATCCCGAATAGACTACTGCAACACACTCTACGTGGGGTTGCCCTTGAAGATGGTTCAGAAACTTCAACTGGTCCAGCGAGCGGCAGCCAGAATGCTCACCGGGGCGACATACAGAGAGCACACCACCCCTCTGCTGTGTCAGCTCCACTGGCTGCCGGTTCAGTTCCGAGCCCAATTCAAGGTGCTGGTTTTGACCTACAAAACCCTGTACGGTTCCAGTCCAGCGTATCTGTCCGAACGTATCTCCCTCTACGTCCCACCACGGAATTTAAGATCATCTGAGGGGGCCCTGCTCTCGACTCCACCGCTTTCCCAAGCGAGGCTGGTGGGGACGAGGAGCAGGGCCTTCTCAGTGGTGGCCCCTCACCTGTGGAACTCACTCCTAGTGGATATCAGGGCATCGACATCACTCCTGTCCTTCAGGAGGAAGGTAAAGACATGGTTGTGGGACCAGGCCTTCGGGCAATCTGCTAACTAGGAAGGACAACCAGACAAATAGGACCGGCAGGACTGATAAATGTGGAAGGAAACTCTGAACTATGAGATAGCGAACATTGACCGGCAATAAGGAGTAATTGGTTTGTATCGGTTTGTATGAAATTTTATTGGTTTTATTGGTTTTAGCGAGTATAGATGTAATGTATTGTTGTTTGCTAATTTGCGTTATTCTGTTTTATTGCTGTTGTATGTTACGGGCATCGAATTGTGCCTTGGATGTGTAAGCCGCCCTGAGTCCCCTTCGGGGTGAGAAGGGCGGAGTAAAAGTAAACCAAATAAATAAATAAATAAATAGCTTAGCAAAGCTCTTCTAGGCAGATACAGGCTGGTGAAGGGCGGAGTAAAAGTAAACCAAATAAATAAATAAATAAATTTTTCGGCTCTATCGGATGGCCATAATGGCAAGGGCCCAGCCGTCACATTTTCCCATCTGTAACAGGACCACACAGCAGCCGATTATGGCTCGTCCCTCCCATTCAGTATCACAGTTGCATCCCAGCTTCAGTGTATTTTTGGCTTGGCCTGTCTCTTGAATCTTTTTGATTTTCTGTTATTTTCTTAATTCTTTTTATTTAGTGGGATTGACTGGGATTTGGAAATATGTGGGACAGGTGGGTGGGTTCTGTGCACATGTGAGTATGGAAGCTTGGAGAGCAATGGATTCAAATGGCAGGAAAACAGATTCTATAGTGGAGTTTAGTGCCCAGAACATGGTGGAGTCTCCTCTGAAGGTTTTTAAGAAGAGGCTAGATGGCCATTTGCCAGGAGGGCATTGATTGTGTGTTCCTGTTTTGCAAAAGGGGGTTGGATTGGATGTCTCTTGTAGCCTTTGCCAAATCTCCGCTTCTATGATTATGAAGGCTGCAAGATTTTTTTCATCTCTGCAGTAGAAGAAAGAGTATAATTATTCTTTCTTCCTTCCTTCTCCTCTCCAATCAAGCCAAGCATATTGACTTAGTCATTTCCTAAATGCCACAGTTGTGGAGGTGGCTTTCCCACAAGCCTTATCAGCCTGTGGAAGCTGGGTTGTTTTTTTGGCTCCATGCTATGTTTGTATGATAAGGAAGAGCTAATCTCATGGTACGCAAAATATAAGAGCGACCATGAGCAAATTGCAGCCCATAGTAGGCATGTGCGGCCCAAGTCCATTTTTATGCCCCCTGAAGTTCCTTATGGGTCAAAATATTTTGCATTTTTCTCCAAACTATCATCAACATGCTCAGAGATGGAAGGGACCAGTTATCCTAATTGGGGGGGGGGGGGGGATCTCTGATGAAGGTTTGTGAATGAGCTGAGATGGACAAATTGACTATGCTGATTAAGGAGAAATCATTGACCACAGAAAGATAGGGATTTCTTCGTTCATCTCTTTAAATCAGCATTTCTCAACCTGGGAGGTTGTGAGGGGATGTCAGAGGAGTCAGCAAAGACCATAATAAACACAGTATTTTCCATTGGTCATGGGAGTTCTGTGTGGGAAGTTTGGCCCAATTCTATCATTGGTGGGGTTCAGAATGCTCTTTGATTGTAGGTGAACTATACATCCCAGGAACTGCAACTCCCAAATGTCAATTCTATTTTCCCCAAACTACACCAGTGTTCACATTTGGGCATATTGAGTATCCGTGGCAAGTTTGGTCCAGATCCATCACTGTTTGAGTCCACAGTGCTCTCTGGATGTAGGTGAACTACCACTCCAAAACCCAAGGGCAATGCCCACCAAACCCTTCCAGTATTTTCTGTTGGCCATGGGGGTTCTGTGTGCTGAGATTGGTTCAATTCAGTCGTTGGTGGAGTTCAGAATGCTCTTTGATTGTACGTTAACTATAAATCCCAGCAATTACAACTCCCAAATAACAAAATCAATCCTTCCCAACCTCACAAGTATTCAAATTTGGGTGCACTGGGTATTTGTGCCAAATTTGGTACAGTGAATGAAAACACATCCTTCATATCAGATATTTACATTACGATTCATAATAGTAGCAAAACTAGTTATGAAGTAGCAACGAAAATAATGTTATGGTTGGGGATCACCACAACATGAGGAACTGTATTAAGGGGTCGCGGCATCAGGAAGGTTGAGAAACACTGCTTTAAATGATATCTTTAAACCACGTTTCAACTTTTTGGCAACATTCTACCAGTTTCTGGACCTTACAATTGATCAATGTATGCATTGTTATTGTGGAGAGGTAGTATAATAAAAAATATATATTTTAAATGTATTGTCGAAGGCTTTCATGGCTGGAATCACTGGGTTGTTGTAGGTTTTTTCAGGCTATATGGCCATGGTCTAGAGGCATTCTCTCCTGACGTTTCGCCTGCATCTATGGCAAGCATCAGAGGTAGTGAGGTCTGTTGAAACTAGGAAAAAGGGTTTATATATCTGTGGAATGACCAGGGTGGGACAAAGGACTCTTGTCTGCTGGAGCTAGGTGTGAATGTTTCAACTGACCACCTTGATTAGCATATAATGGCCTGACAGTGCCTAGAGCAAACTTTTGTTGAGAGGTGATTAGATGTCCTTGTTTGTTTTCTCTCTGTTGTTGTGCTGTTGTAATTTTAGAGGTTTTTTTAATACTGTTAGCCAGATTTTGTTCATTTTCATGGTTTCCTCCTTTCTGTTGAAATTGTCCACACTTGTGGATTTCAATGGCTTCTCTGTGTAGTCTAACATGGTGGTTGTGAGAGTGGTCCAGCATTTCTGTGTTCTCAAGTAAACCTGGACACAGCATTTTATTTGAGAACACAGAACAGAGAGGAAACAAACAAGGACATCTAATTACCTCTCAACAAAAGTTTGTTCTAGGCAATGTCAGGCCATTATATGCTAATCAAGGTGGTCAGTTGAAACATTCACACCTAGCTCCAGCAGACAAGAGTCCTTTGTCCCACCCTGGTTATTCCACAGATATATAAACCCATTTTCCTAGTTCCAACAGACCTCACTACCTCTGAGGATGCTTGCCATAGATGCAGGCGAAACGTCAGGAGAGAATGCCTCTAGACCATGGCCATATAGCCTGAAAAAAACCTACAACAACCTAGGTTTGTAGATTTTTTGTGTGTGTTTTGCTATTGTCTTTCCGGTTTTTGTTATCTCATATAGTTGCTTAGTTTTAACCACTTGATCACACTAGACAAAAAAATCCACTTTAAATCCAGTTTCTCCTCTTGCTGAATTCTGGAGTTTGTAGTTTAGTGAGGCTGTTAAATGCTCCTCCCTAAACTACAAACCCCATAATTTTGCAGGAGGCAGAAACCAAATTTTAAGTGGATTTTTTTCTCTAGTGTGATGAGGCCCTCAGTCTCATAGTTGTATACACTATGTAGTTGTGTAGCTTTCGGTTTTATAGTCTCATAGTTGTATATACCATGTAATTGTGTAGCTTTCAGTTTTATAATATGCAAACATGTTTTGCATGTTTTATCTTTTCTTCTTTTGCATAGAAATTACTTTTCTAAAAAGTGTAGCCTAACACATGGGCTAGGTTGCCCCTGCGCTGATGTCCAAAAACCGTACCTTTCTCAAGCCCTGGATTCCTTCCATGGGGAGGTTTGTCCTTCATGCTGTAGTAAGCGCCTGTCAATCTGTAGCCAGCTGGTAGAAGGACACATCGCAGGGGGCAATTGGGAGCAAAGACAAAGTTCATGCAGGTTAAGATCTGGCAACAGCAATGACAAAAGGGGGAAAGGCTTTCTCTTAAAATGACAGCAGAAACTTCTTTCTCTGTGGAATTATGAGTTTGCCACAGGGTAAATTTCCATCAATGAGTGGGTTAATTAACATGATCTTCAGGGGTCCATGCTTTGGCCCGTGATGTTCTGAACAGCTTGGCTCCGTCATAAGGCAACAGCCACCCACCTTCTCCCATCTGGAGTCCGTGTCCAGAGAAGCAAATGAAACGAGATGATTTGGAGCGGAGGCAGGATCATTGAGGGTTTCTGTATGCACTCCACCTCACTCCATGATCTGGAGAGCTGGCAGGCAAAGAGGTCCCAGCGGTCCCACAATGAACGTATTCACCTCTTAGCTGTTCCTTTGTACCTTGCCAAAAGCAGGCTTATTTTTATTTGGCTGCTCTGGCACGATTGTGCTGAAACTGGCCTCATTTTTCTTCATTTAAATTGTACTAACTTCTTTTCCAGATGAATAAATCACAAAATCTCAACAACAAAGCACTACCCTCCCTATTGCATCCTCTGTGTGGCATTTATGTCTTTTCCAGGTGGAGCCCTTGGAAGCGGCTGCTCATGCACATGCATGGTTTGCAGCTTGAGAAAGAGCAGCCTTTTCTTTGTGACCCAGCAAACTAGGGCTCATCTACACTTATGGGTCTTAATGGTGCCTGGTGGGTCTGTGTTAGTAGGAAAACAAATCGATGTCAGGTTTTAATTTGAACTTTGAAGAGCTATCTAATGTAACAAACTATTTGGGGGATAATAAGCTTGACTATCTTTTTTAAAATTCAGATTAAAACTTGAAGCTGATTTATGGAATCATACAAATTGGAAGATCTTAAGCTCAGAGGTGGGGTATAGAAGGAGATACGTTCAGACAGGTACACTGGGCCAGTATGTTGTCCGGGCTTGGCCCCATGTAAGTCGCACCAAGTCCCCATCGGGGAGATGGTGGCTGGGTAGAAAAAAATAAAGTTTATAACATCAGAGACACTTTAAGTGGCCAGTTATTGGCCAAAGGACATTTAATAGAATGCCAAGTTTGCAAACTTTGTGTGTGTGTTTGGTTTGCTCCTGACCTGATAAATAAATCTTTGCTACTAACACAGGCAAGTTTGGTCCTAGAACTCTCTCCTTACCTGCCATCTGTATCTTTACATCTCCATCCCTTAAGCACTTGCCTCCCCATTCATATTAGTTAGCTTCATTAGAGTAAAAACTAAGATGGGGGCAGGAATGAGAGGGTGTGCAGCTGTACTGATTTGCATTCAGTCTTCCTTAACGGTGTCTCTATGACCTCCTCTCTTCCTTTGCCCTGGCATCCGCCTGTACCGCCCAGGCACATATTGTGCATACTCCTTCAAACTTTATCCACAAACGTACACACAGGAGGGAGCTTCTCACCAGTGTTTCTTCACTTGCTTTTCTCAGAAGGGCATAGAAATTAAAGCACTGAAGGCAGTTAGTATAGTAATTTCTCCCTGTGTTCTATTTGATCTCTTTGGGGTATTATTGAGCGTTTTACATAATAATCCTATTAATAGAAGTGATAGGCAGCTTAACACAGTGTGAGGTCATGCACGCTAGAAGAGCGAGACTGGTATTAGTTAATCACCAAAAGAGAAAATGAGGACTTTGATCAGAGAAAGATTTGCCACACTCGAAAGCTCCTACCTGATCAAGCCAGGAATACTTCACACAAGAGAAGTCAAAAGACACAGATTATAGGCCATTGTGAGAGACCTGGAGCGGGTTACCATATAATTATTTAACAGTAATAGTATGCAAGTGTGGAAATGCAGTAAGCATAGGAGGGAAGGTCACTCCACTCATTCAGAAGCATGATATTTGGTACAAAATTCAATTATCTTGAGAATACTCAACTTTTTTTTCTCCTGGTGCTTACAGCATTTATAAAACCAATTAGACATGTGGGTGAGAATGAGAATCAGTCACTCAAATCTCTTAGTATAAAGTGCCTACTCTTAGTCTAAAGTGCATTCTTCCATTTTACTAAAGCTGATAATTGCCACTGAGGCACATCAGGATGAGAAACAAGTAGACCTCCAGAGTAGCTATAGCCAGAGGTTAATGGTAAGTAATGCTGGGACTTTTAGCCCAATATCATTACCCTGTTTTGCCAAAAAATAAGACCTCCCTAGCATGATTTTTTCATGATTTATGTTGCTCGAAATATAAGCCCTACTTCAAAAATAAGGCCTAGTTACAGTTCACTATTTTAAAAGTCAATTTAAATTGTGTCCAGACAGCAATACATAATTCCTAACACATATTTTAGCATGAAAAGGAATATAATACCGTCTTACTTTTGGGAAACAGGGTAAGAGCGGGGGTGGGAAACGTCTGGCCGCAAACACTAACCAAATACTGACTCGGATCTGCTGCCTTTAACAATCCTCGCAAAAAACGAACTTGATGAAAATTAAGGATATGACAATTCACAGAAAAGACCTCAACGTTGGATATATTCCGAAACTGAGATGCAGGATTAGAACAGCGATCAAAGCAATGTAATTCACACCCAAGATCATGCAGCTGTTGTGTGTGAGGGAACACCTTTGATGGCCTCCCTAGATAGAAGCCAGGGTTAAACTACCCACTGTGTGTACGTGCTGAGACAGGTCACAGGGGAAGGCAGGGCTAGAGGTTTTAGAAGCCCCAACTGCCTTCCTCTTCCCTCTTTCTGCTCTTTTTTGAGGCTGGATCAGCAGGAGTGCCGCATCCCTCTGCAGGATACCTGGCCGTGGTTTGTGTGGATCCTTTTGGTCTCATTTGTTGTGGTTGCAAGGCTGGGACAAGGATGAAAGTGGTCTGCAGCACTGCAGGAGGTGGGAAGCAGGCTGCTCTTTTTGAACTAGACCTCTCCCCCACCCCCTTGCTCACTCTCCTTCCATCCCTGAGGCTGTAAGTATTGCAATTACTATGTCTTTACACTACAGTTTGGACTGTTTCCACCCATGGTGTTTTTGGAATGAATTTCCCAACAGGACATAAATGAAGGAGTGGCCTGTGGGCCATTTAAGTCCCACAAAATCATTTGTTCTGGCCCCGGTTCGAGGAAGGACACCTGTCCCAATCTACTCACATAACCCGGCTCCAGTTGCTCCTCTCAGCCTCCACACCGACTCTTCTGTGGGCCAGGTGCCACTTACCATTCAGACGCAAGCCGTTTCCAGGTTCCTCTCCTCACGCAGGTGAGTCTGCTTCTTCAACTCTTGTTTTTACCAGTCGAAGCTGGTAGCTCCCTGTGCCACACAGCCTTTGGAACTTTCATATGATTCTGAATATATAATTTTATAATTTACAACAATGTGAAATGTTATAATTGTTGATTTACAACAATACAAAATAGAAATAAATAAATGATCTTAATACATATCCAAATGGCCCTAGGCCAAGAAGAAGAAGAAAGATTCTTCACCCCTGCTCAAACCCTTTGTTGTGTGTGGAGCTGGAAGGCATCAGGTAAAGGAAGTTTTAGTCATCACAAAGTCACCATTTTGCTTCGGCTTCTAGTTCATCACCACTAACAGGACTTTTGTCACTCTTTCCTCGCACTCCTCTTTATCACTCTTTAGCATTCCCAAGATTTCCTTTCTATAATCTGGAGATCCAGCCCTTTCAAAACCCCAGGTGATAAACTTCCCTGGTTTGCTGATGCTTTGCCCAAGTTAATTACAAAGGCTGTGCCCAAGCTCTTGAGCTTTATACTTTCATAATCGATCATCAGAGAAGGAGCTCATAAACTGACAAATGGGACTGGAGGAATTCTACATCAGTGTAGGGAAAACAACTAAGCTAACAGATGACCCTGGGCTGCAATGCTAATCGAGATAGCATTGTGTGGGAGGAAATCCTGCTTAAACCTTCTTCTTACTTGACATGAACACCTTTTAGAAATCCTATATTAATGGTAGCATAAAGTTGTTTCGTAAATTATTTTTTCTTTTATTTTTGAGCTTTAAAATCTCATGTCTCAGCCTTCAATGTCATTCAAGTCCTTGCTCCCACTACTGCTTAAAATCGAGGGTTCATTAAACTGAGAGAAAATCCATTTGAAGTGAAGGATAAAATTTGAAAATTCAGATTCCGCAGGGTGTTTTGTCTATCTATCTGTCACACAGAGTTTTAACAACCATTCACTCAGCAGGTCTCAGAGGTGAGCCAGGCTAGCAGTATTGTTCGCAGACCAAACATCACATTCTTCTTACAGCTCGGAAGTGTGAAAAAGAATCAAAAAGAGCCAAGTGGTAATACTGGAATACCTTTTTAATTTGTTTTCCTCTCCTGTAAAATGGCTTGTACTTCCAAAATGTACAACAGGTAAATTGTGTTAATATCCATTCACAATGATGTATAAAAGACCAGATTTCACAAACATAACTCAGAACATTAACAGCTGGTAACATACTGAAGAAAACCTTTCCACCCTTGCCCATTCCCAATGGGCATGTTGGGAATGACAAACAAGTTTTGCATTGAGACTCAAATTTCCAGGACCATACAAAACACACACACACACACACACATATACCCCCACCCTTGCAACTGCATTATATGCCTGCTCCTTCTAAATCAGTCTTAGCAACTGAAAAGTTATCTCGTGTGTGGAAAGGGCAAGCAGATAACTTAAGGGAATGGTAACAGGATCCTTTAATGATTTGGAAGTTTGTTGGACATCTGATGGTCATCCTCCCAGGATGAATTTCCTGCAAAATGCTCAACTACTGGCTAATAACCCCATGCTCAATGTTTAATTCCAATTATAGTAAACACACTGAATGGAACTTACAGAAGTGCTGATTTACCAAGTTCCTGTTGGGTCAACAAGTCTACTCTAATAGAAACTAGCAGCTGGATATATAGAAACCATGATAAACTGTGAAGGCTTATCATTATGAGTTTCTCAATGGGATTAATAACAAGAGGTAAACCACCCTACGGATAGTTGACCCTCTACCACTGACCATTACTTCCCCTTATGACAGGGATTTCCTCAAGATCCTTTTGCACATTTTACTTTCATGACAAAGGGCTTCAAAAGCCAGACTGATGCCCCAAATAAACAAACAGAATTGTACAATTATCCTAGAGTGTAGGCAGAATTTTCCTGGAGAGGTAAAGTAACGGCAAAGAAGACAAGAGTTCCTCATAACCCCTTAAAGGGTGGGAAGAACCCCATGAGGAAAGGACATTAGGAAATCACCAGCTGAACCCAGCTGGGGAATCAAAGTCATTTTGTGCCTGAGTTACAATTAGAATTGGAACTACTTCAGACATTACTTTTGAGCTATACAGGAATTGGGATGGTGGGGTAGTAATAATGTACACAACATCCTGTGTGCACTCTATCATGCACAGGATACATGCTCTTCATCACAGGCAGAAGGTGTTTTTGTGTTTTCCATTTGGGATATAGAAACCACATATTTTACCGGTTGACAACTCAAGACTGTTCACAAAAACATCAGTCCTGAGGATCATGCTACAGTTCCACTGAGGTGTTTGTATCCTGAGGAGGGCATTGAAATGGTTTTCTGTATTAAGAGTGGGTGTGCTGAAGGCCTGCTTCTGGCATCTTTCCCAGATAACATGGCAAAGTCCTGGAGGAGTCTTGGGAACATCCATGGCTCATTGGTAAACGAATTGCATTCCAGGAATGTAGTTCCAGACTCCATCCCTGGCACCTGAATCTTGAACATCAAGGCTGAGAAAAGAAACATCACCACTTTTATCAGATCAGGCCATCCTTCTGCAGCCTAGCAGCTGCCAGACATCTCCAACTACATCCTTGCCAGAAAAGACTTTATTCTGAGAGATGCGGTCCAAAGCATTTGGATACATCAGTTTGGAAACAAGATCAATTTATGTTCACTAAGAATAAGTGAAGGGAAATATACAAGGGTTTTTTGCTGGGCAAACCCGGGGGCAATTGTTCCAGCCATCCTTTTAGCCATCAGGTGTCCAAGGTGCAGGTGTCCAAGTAATCTTATCACTTTTCAGCCTCATGACAACCCTGTGTGACAGATCTTTTTGTACATTAAAAAGCAACAACACTCTTGGATCAAAGACATGCACGGCTGACCTGGATATCGGTCCCAAGGAATCCCTTGTACTCAATCTTCTTGCTCCCCTTTCAAAACATGACATGTATGTTCTGTGCATATGAAATTAAAATACTCAGAAGTACAATTTGCTTTAAGGGGAACTTGGGACTGTTTGATGTTCGTTTTCAAACCATTAAAAAACCTTTAAAATTAAAGAATTATGCTCAAACGCTTTTTCCAATCTGCTTGGATCACTGGGCTAGTGTTGTCGGCTAAGGCACAGTCATTATAAACTGTTTTGGGACACAAAAGAGAATGGAGATAGGGGACTAAATTATTGGGAATTTCCTACATCAGATACATGTCTCTAAAAAGCACTGGTACTAGATAGAGGGAATTGCCTGAAGTGTCCACAACTTTCATGAAACACTGGGCCATCATAAATCCATTGTAGGCAACAGGACAGTTCAAATATACTTTCTCCCTACAGACATTAACAACTGCTCATCCATTCGTTATCACAATGCCATGAGAAAGACAAGCAAGAATCAGCAGGAAAAAAGCGGGTTCGCAATCAGAATATTACTGGTTGACAGTAATAAAACTAAAGAATAGCTCAGTAATGAAAAGTTATGAAAACTAAAAAAGAATCACATTGCTTTGTTGTTTTCAGAGAATGATGCACACCAAATGGATACAGCAGTCAAGAGTTTTCACATTTAGTTACAAGCACATTTTGAAACTTTGCTATATAGCATAAAATGGCTTTTACCATGTGGAAAATATGGATAAAAAACTCACTGGCTATGCCTTATGGGTCACTGTTACGAGATTGGGAAAAATCAGAAATGAAAGCTTGTTGGAATGGACAGAGTTCCTTTTTTAAAAATGAACAACACAAGGTGGACTCCAACTTCTCATTATCTACAAGATTTCCTGAGACTTTGAAAAAGCTCAGTCATTATTTCTTGAAATATAGAGACAAAATCTGAATTGGTACCACTGTGCCAAGAGAATATGTTCTTTTGATGTTTTAGACTTGAAAGAGCAAAGTATACCACAAATACACTTTATGAATATGAATACACTTGTTTCAGTAATGGTGGAAGCTTCATTGATCTGCCAAATACTTAAGCAGAAACAGTTACAGGCCCAAATAAAAACACAACTCCTGCACCAAGCCCTTAACTCAAAGAAGAGCTTTGCTAAGGCAAGGTGACATCAGAAAGTCACAAAAGAGGGGTGTTATAATGAACACAAGTAGAAAGAAGATAAAGATGTATAGAATGAATATTGAACTTAGAAAATAGTATACCCATCTCAGACTGAAAATGACTGATTGTTCAAACAACCTAAATAAGGTCAATGTCACTTGAGAAAAACATCTAATTGGTGAGAGACATTCCGTTTGGAACAGTCATTTTATGAAGATTTTAAAGAAGATGCTGAAAGGTCTGCAACTGCACACAGTGCTACTTACTGGCAGGCATTTGCATTAGAATTGGCTTCCTACTCCACATGGAGATAGATCTTTAAAATGCCTTTCTTCCTCCCGTCTCTCTCAGCCCATTCCCCATTGTACATTTCTTCCCAATATCTTTACAAGGCTATCCTGAGGCACTGAGGTAACATCATTCCATGACTAGCAAAGGACAAAATCAATATGAATTAATGTACTTAGATGTCTTTGTGTAATGACCACAGTTCAAGGGCAGAACATGATCATCCAATTCAGTATGCAGTCTTCGGGGGTTGGGGGGATACGCAAAACCATTCCTCTGTATGAGGAGTGTGGATAATGAGCCACATAGCGAGGACTCAACAGATGAAAAACATACACACACTGAATTAAGAGTTGTTCTTCTATAGCTCTCAGTTCCAGTTAAATAAAATGGAATAAAGCGTTCAGAAATTTTACTAATGGAATCCATTTTTGCTGTCTGGTTTGGGAAAATAACATTGAAAGAAGAAAAAAGAGCTACCAACTCACAACAAAAGAAGTATTTGAGAAATGTTTTTCAAGTAGGTTTCTGAGCAGATTGTATCCTGGAGACATAATGGTGGACAACAGAAACGCTTATGACAGAAAGAGACAACATCCAGAAAAACTCATCCAGAAAATGAAATAAGGAAACATGGGGCATCTCTTTATTACCCACAAAATATATGTCCCTAGATTCATTCACCTCGACTTCATCCTTTCTGGTGAAATAAAGAAACTGAAAATCGAACCTTGAACTAGAAAAATGTAGGGATTGTGAAGATGAAAAACTAAACCAACTTAAAGATGACTTCTCATCTGGTTTAGTTTCTCATCCTCACAATTCCTACACAACAAAACCTTTAGGTAGAGCAGCTTGCCAGAAGAGTTACGGTTTCAGGACAGTTTTAACTAGTGTTGCCTATTTCTGATTACAATCTTTAAATAAGTTTAGAAAACTAAGTCGACAACTGGAATGATGTCAACACTTCCAAAAGACACGGTGCTAAATAAAGTTAGTTATTAATGTCCATCATCTTGTTATTCCCCCAAACCTACCAGCAACAGTTATCAATACCTAGATCACAAGAGAGGATTCAGAATCACACGTTCAGCCAGTCCAATGGATTCTTCCTTGATGAACCCTAGAACAGGTTCCACATTATTAACACTTGCAGTGGAGATGTCTGGGCAGTTGCAGGCAAACATACATATACGAAATAAAACCTAATTATGGGAACAATTCAAGCTTTCATAGGGCCAATTTTTTCAGCCCATGAAGTTGATGAGTCCTTATTAAAATATTTGTTTTTATGGCATTGTGTCAGTCAGCAGGAGGCCTCTGGGTGAATAACACAACCTGGAGAAGGGACTGAATAAAGGACCTCAGGCACCTAAGCTAGAAGACGAGAACACTGTCGGGGACCTTACAAATTATGGAAATAACAACTATAGGAATCTGAGCTACATGTTTGTCTTATGGGATAGAAGGCAAGGAGCAGTCTGTTTTACAAGGCACTAGGATAAAAATGTTTTGAAAACCATTGGCCCTATTTCCCAATCCAATGAGTGGGGTAGGCAAATTACCAACATAATGCTACAGAGTGAAATCTTTCCAAATAAAGGAAGTGGGTTTTTAAACGCCGAACACGTTATACAGAAAATTGTATTAGACAGCAGCAAATAAAAACAACTCGCTCCATCACCCAGTGGGCAACGGACACTGAATAAAAGGGTTAACTATAAAACAGTATTACATCCAAACTAGCAACAGGCCAATTCAAGTATATACACAATATATTAAAATCATATAAATTATTTATCTATACAAAGGAAATAAACACAGCAAGTAATTGCTGAGAATTAATCAGAAAGTAGACAACCCCCTTGTGCCTAGTTCACTTTGGATGTGTAATGAATTTCTGCCCCGGAATCATTTTTTCATTCAAACACGGAAAAACTAATACCTCTAATACCATCAGTATAGAAAAAAAGTAAAAGTATCCAAAACAAATGGTAATGCTAACACTGAAGAGATACTGAAACATATGGAAATGCTAACACTGAAGAGATACTGAAACGTACAGGCAAGTCCAAATCTACTAATTTTCCAAGAAAGTAGTAATTACTGCTTTCTTTTCAACTACTCCCAAGTCAGGAATTTTAAGTCACCTAGGCCATGAATTAATCTTACAAGTCACATCTGACGGTAATATAAATGCATTACTCAGAACTACAAGGGGCTAGAGAGCAAACTGGGATGTAAATGAATCAATTATTAACTATTGAAAAATGTTTGCACAATGAGGGTGGCATCACAGAGACAAGCTTAACAAAACAAATTCATGACAGATTTCAATAGTTATGGAACACCCAATCATGTGCATTATTAGGAACCCATCGACAGACAGCCAAGACTAGAAATGCCTGAAACTGCCTATCAGAGTAAGACTAATACCTATAATTTCTGCAAGAAAAAGACCAAAATCTTCTCTCTAGCGAGGTGAGGGAACTCAATTAAATGACTGGATTTAGAATGGGTTGGTACCTCTACTTGCCCATAGATCCAAGGTATGCAAGGGCAACTGGAATAATTACCAAAAGGCAGAGGTAATTGATTAATCAAAGAGTTAATTAATAGAAACAATTAAAATAGTACAGATGACTGGATATGTTTTTAAAAAATATATAAATCACACCAAATGGAAAACTGAAGAAGCCTTTTCACATATTGTGCCTTATCGCTACTGGGAAATGTACTTCCATTCATAATGAAGAGTTCTGAACCATGTTACTTATATATCCAACAGTGTCACTTTTCTAAGGCAGTGGTTCTCAACCTGTGGGTCCCCAAATGTTTTGGCCTTCAACTCCCAGAAATCCTAACAGCTGGTAAACTGGCTAGGATTTCCGGGAGTTGGAGGCCAAAACACATGGGGACCCACAGGTTGAAAACCACTGTTCTAAGGCTTCAGTCCATGTAATGTGGTAACGCCTGTAAAGGATGAAGTCACATAGACAGGGTTAACCTAGTTAGGAAGAGCATTTGTGAAAGACTACATACTAGGACCACACACACAGGTGGGATGAAGCCACAGAAAAGTGGCACCATGCTGATGCAGGAAGATGATGAAAGTTAACCATGAACTGGCCTCATATTGAACCTTGAAGAACAATTCTGTGACATGTTGAAACAGTAGAAAACAGGGCAAGGTGGTAATACAATCACTGCCAGATACCTGGAAACTCAGAAACCATCCTTTTTACACACCAAAAACATATCTCACAAATCTGTTGGACCACACAACCCGTATCTTGAAGCCTACCCACATTATGTTTTACAAATATTGATAAAGGGGAAAAAGGAAAAGAAAAATATACCCCTGTGTCAAAAAGACATAACATGGGAAGTAGCCAAGACAAAATGATCCCCAAATTTCAAGTAATTGTGTCTTTTTTTTTTTTTTGGACAGCTGCATTACACCACACTGCAGAATTCCTTATGTTTGTGCTATTGTTCATGAAGCTAACCTTTCATGTTCACAGCTTGTTAAATGCATGTCTCTCGTGAACATTCACCTAGGTTTACCCACACATTCGGTACATCCTCTTTGAGAATGAACTATTCAAGTTAATTATATTGCAAATTATAAAAGAGAGAGAGAGAGAGGACAGACAAATTACATTCCGAATGCTTCTTTTAGGTTGAAAAAATATGTGTCTTAAAGGCTTGCCAAAGTTTAGAAGAAAAGCATTTCAGTTACAAAATCCAAGAATCATTAAAAAATCATTAAGACATTGGTTTTTCTGTTCTTACAAATATTACAAATATACTACAGTTTGACCAAGAAGATGTCATCATGAACATGCTGCCGTTAAGCATGCAATGCCGCTGATAACTGTTTGGTTCCAGGTATCAATGTACCTTCACACCCTATGGTATCCCCAACTGCTAATTCACCCACCCCACCCAAAGCCCTCATTAATAACAATCCTATAAAAAGGGGAGAGGGGGTAAAATCTGGAGTTAGTGGCAAAATTCTTTATCTTCACAGTAAATTGTTAAGAAAGTGAGCTTTATTGAAGTCATCTGTAAAATGGCATCAGTCAATTGGACCCTGAAAAATAAGTTTGACGCAGTTCTGATCTCCAGAGAGCTGAATAGCGCAGAAAGGACAGGCAGCATGGAACGCGTGAGTACCGTGTGGCAGTGGGATCTGTGACCAGTATTTGGCAGACTTTTCAGAGCACACGTGGCCACAGGGGGTGAAAGCGTAAGTCGGCGGACCAGCATCAACGTAAAAGCCTGCCTCACAGCCAAGCCAGAGAGGCACGTAGGGACCAACGGTTCTGCACATGGGACACTCACGCTCATTGGCTTCTGTGTCACTGCGATGTCCCCAATTGTGATAGCCATGGACGTGGCCACAGCTGAGGTAAGCCCATGGTTGTTTTTCTTCTACCACTTCTTTGCGGTTGATGCTGGGAAACGCCAGTGTATTCAGCCCCACAGGGCACTGAGGCCTCGCAGCATTGATCTCTTGCCGGAGAGCCTCGATGTGTTTCTGAGTTGGAGTGTGAAATAAGCCATCTGCCGTTCTCCACAGGAGTGTGGCTCCACACAGATCAATGAGAGAACCATCTTGAAGGACATTGGTTTCATTTTCTACCTAAAAAGGCAGGCACAGAAGAAAAACCAGTCAAGTGCTAATTCATTCTGAAACAACCCCACATACCCCAAAACAATGAGTCTCTCATTTTCCCCTCCTGTTAAAATTTAGTGTATCTTTTGCTTCTTATCTTATGCATCATATTAATACAGTAAGGCAGCTGAACAAATGCTGTGATGTAGCCATAATTCTATAATATAGCAAAGAGTACTATGATTCCTTTAAAGCAGTGTTTCTCAACTTTCCTAATGCTAAGACCCCTTAATATAGTTCCTCATGTTGTGGTGACCCCCAACCATAACATTATTTTCGTTACTACTTCATAACTGTAATTTTGCTACTGTTATGAATGATAGGTAAAGGTAAAGGTAGTCCCCTGACATTAAGTCCAGTCATGTCTGACTCTGGGGTGTGATGCTCATCTCCATTTCTAAGCCGAAGAGCCGGCGTTGTCCGTAGACACCTCCAAGATCATGTGGCCGGCATGACCGCATGGAGCGCCGTTACCTTCCCGCCGGAGCGGTACCTATTGATCTACTCACATTTGCATGTTTTCGAACTGCTAGGTTGGCAGAAGCTAGGGCTGACAGCGGAAGCTCACGCCGCTCCCCGGAATCGAACCTGCGACCTTTCGATCAACAAGCTCAGCAGCTCAGTGCTTTAACCCACTGCGCCACCGGGGGCTCCTTTTGTTATGAATGATAGGCAAGATGTATTTTCATTCCCTGGACCAAATTTGGCACAAATACCCCATAACCCCAAATTTGAATACTGGTGGGGTTGTGGGGGATTGATTTTGTCATTTGGGAGTTGTACTTGCTGGAATGTAACCTACAATCAAAGAGCATTCTCAACTCCACCAATGATGGAATTGAACCAAACTTGGTACACAGAATTCTCATGGCAAACAGAAAATACCGGAAGAGTTTGATGAGCATTGACCTTGAGTTTTGGAGTTGTAGTTCACCTATATCCAGAGAGCACTATGGACTCAAACAGTGATGGATCTAGACCAAACTTGGCATGAATACTCAATATGCCCAAATGTGAACACTGGTGGAGCTTGGGAAAACAGACTTGACACTTAAGAGTTGTAATTGCTGGAATTTATAGTTCAAAGAGCATTCTGAACCCCAGGAACAACAGAATTAGGCCAAATTTCTCACACAGAACCATCACGACCAACAGAAAATAGTGTGTTTTCTGATGGTCCTTGGCAACCCCTCTGACACCTCCGAAGGTTCCCGGCCCCCAGGTTGAGAAATGCTGCTTTAAAGGCTAATGCACTTTTACTGCAATATAAAAGCTGACTTTCAGATATATGTCGAGGTCTCGCAAGGACTAAACACAAATGTACACTGCAGAGCTTCAAAATGACAAGAGAGGAGCAATGAGAACATTCAAAATTTGCACCATTCAATTTATTAGGGCCTTCAGCTAGAATTTCTTTAAGATGCATTATGCATTTCATGCTCACAACTAAAGCTTTTCTGAAACTTTAGATTCTCCGGCATGCAATTCATCAGTAACAAGTTCAGGTTTAAATGAAGCAGAAAGGTTATACTGCAGACTCTCACATACATGGTCAGAATCATCAATCACAGAAAACTACAGGCTGGAAAGAATACAAAGCAGCACTTTTTGCTTAGTGTTCAGCAAGGATACTTTTTCTTAAAAAATGCAAGATGGACTTTTCCTCCCCTTATAAGGTCACAGTAAAGGACAGGATACTAAGCTACTATGTCTGTGACATATCACAAAACCAAACCAATAGGAACCGAACACAGCACATTTCTTAGCACTGTTGGATGGTCTGGATTCAGTAACATGTCTTGGTAATATCCACCTTAGATTACTGGAATGTGGACTACCTAGGGAAAAATTTAAACGACCAGTTGTGAAACAGGCAATGGGGTTACAGTATTTGTAATTGGAACCTGCTGAAGGGGAGCCTGTCAACCCACTGTGATTTCAGTTTTATTGGTTTCCTATTTGCTTACAAGCTCATTTTCGAGTGTCAATATTAACATGTAATACCACAAAATCCTATGATTAAGATCTCTCAGGAGCGGCCTTTGCTGTATATCACCACCTGCCTGCACTCTTGAGCTGAAGCCTTGCTCTCTATCCCCTTGGCCTCAGGAGGTTAAACACATGAGAATGTAGGACAAGTCCTTTATAGCTTTTGCAACCAGCTCCAACATCCCTCCTCCCCATCCATCTGGCTCTCTCCTTACCAGTTTTAAGATGCTTTTGTTTTGGAAAGCTTTAGGGGTAAAGGATTAGTCCTTTGTTTGCTGTCTTTGGGGGAAGGGTGATGGAGCCTTATTATTTGGACTGTTTGGGATATATATTTTTTTCCAATGGAGTCACTGTGAATGTTACCTTTAGCAGAACAATTGCCTAGAAATTATTTTAAAAGAAGCAGTTTATCATGAATTTGCAACTTACTAGCTTGCCCCTTTGCTGAGCTGATCTTGTTTCACGCAGAGTATACACGTCTCCACAAACTGAAATCTCTCTCCAAACGCCAGGTTTAGATTCTTCAGTGAACCCTCCTTTAGGATGCATGACTAGAACCCCATTTGTTGTTAATCCATCCATGTGTCCATCAGGATTCTTCCACTTTGCTGCTTTTTCCTAAATGCCCCAGAACAAGAAATCAGAGATAACATGACTCAGTCTTTCCACATTTGAAAGGTGAAGTAGTAAAAGCATGCAAGACCACCAACCACACATACAAGTTTTCAGAAGAACAACATATGCAGGAAGCATAAGATTTACAATACCTTGGAGTAAGCATCTCTACAGAACGACAAGCAGTGTGCAGCTAATAGAAGTACAGGGTTAGTCAAAATGAATAGGCCAATAAGAAAATTAATTTTAGACGAATGTATGTTTATTGTAACCAAACTACAGCTACGTAGCGACAGATAAACTATCAAAGTTTTGTCTCACCTTCAGAGATGTTCGATATGGGCGCCCCGTGTGACACGGCAGATGTCCAAGCGATAGTCCAGTTCATTCCACATCCGTTGCAGCACATCCGACGTAATGGCATCGAATGCAGCAACGTCTGGGAAGGTGTTCGTTGAGGTCCTAACCCTAACCCTAACCCTAACCCTAACCCTATCCCTAACCCTATCCCTAACCCTAACCCTATCCCTAACCCTATCCCTAACCCTATCCCTAACCCTATCCCTATCCCTATCCCTAACCCTATCCCTAACCCTAACCCTAACCCTAACCCTTGAAATTCTCGCTGGACCGTAATTACTGACATTGTTTTAGCAAATGTCATCACACAAAACGCCTTCTCTTTGCTTGATTCCGCCATTTTGAAAACAGCGACCCCTAGCGACGCCTAGCGGCATTAACGTACATGTGTGTTGCTCAAAAAAAACTTTGATAGTTTATCTGTCGCTACGTAGCTGTGGTTTGGTTACAGTAAACATACATTCCTCTAAAATTAATTTTCTTATTGGCCTATTCATTTTGACTAACCCTGTATTTATTTACCATGCTGGAAGGAAACAGCTTAGATCAGTGGTTCTCAACCAGATGTTTTGGCCTTCAACTCCCAAAAATCTTAACAGCTGGTAAACTGGATGGGATTTCTGGGAGTTGTAGGCCAAAATACTTGGGGACCCACAGGTTGAGAACCATTGGGTTAGATGTTCTTCCAAAGCAAGACCACACTGTTGATGACAGGTTTGTATTTACTCACATTGGTTCAGACATCACAGCCAATGTTCAAACATGACTGACAGCATCCAGGGCAGTGGTTCTCAACCTGTGAGTCCCCAGATATTTTGGCCTTTAACTCCCATAAATCCTAACAGCTGGTAAACTGTTAGGATTTATGGGAATTGTAGGCCAAAACATCTAGGGACTCAGAGGTTGAGAACCACTGATCCAGGAGGATGGCTTTATACATTCTTAGATTACAGTACTCTAGAAAATATGTCATCAATGCCTGATTGTAGCATATAAGCAGTATTTTTTAAAACATAATGACCTCCAAATGCCCCCTAGAAGGCCCAGGAGAAGACTTTTTTCTAAACAGGAAGTAAACAGGAAATGCTCACATTCTGTTGATAAAAAAAGACTTCTCAATTTAAAATAGTCTGAGGGGGACAAGAAAATGACACACACGCGTGTGTGTGTGTAATTTTATTAAGGTAAGGGGGAGTAAAGTGGAATATGTGTCACTCCAACATGTCCTGGAGGACTAAAACAGCTCCCCCACAGCCTTTCACAGTTACCCATTCCTGGCTTAGATTCATAGAAGAATTAGAGGTGAAACATTAACAAAATAACATAATTACTCTCTGATTTTCTGAATCAAGGGGAGGCAAAAATGTTATTTTCAAAGGCTGAAAGTTGTGTTACAACATGTAACAAGTAAGTCGTGTTTATTGTTGCCATTTACTTTAGATCCATAACGTAACTGGGTATAAGAGCTTTGTATATTTTGTATCCTATAAAAAAAGACCTATGTGCCATTCAAAGTAGCACAGGAACCTTGCATGTCACTTCCAATTCCAAATGCCACATAACTTTATTGAGTGACACCTTGTGCTCCACTGCATTTGGTTGCTGTGGAATTCTTGTAGTGGTTAAAACAAGTGGGAGTCATGTGGAACTGAAGGTGTTGCTAGACTGCAAATCCCAACACCTATGGCCATCCTAGCCAATGGGTGATGAATGCTGGGAACTGCAACATTCTTTGACCTAGAGATAATGTTGCATTACTGAATATTTATTTACCGTGTCAGAAGCGAATTGAGGATACAGTTATAATGTATAAAAAACCACAAAGTTGTAAAAATCACAAACATAGTTAAAAACCATAAAGCAATGGGGATTTTGGCATCTGAAAGCAACTAGCAAATTTCTGTTTTGCTTTAAGCATCATAACATGATTTATTAATAATAAAAAATAGCTCAACATCCCTAACCACCTTGAATAGATAAGTTAAATGACAGTGATTGATGTCTCAAGAAACAGGGCAAATTATTCTTTTTCTTAAAAAATGATTAACAATTGTTGTCTTTTGTTTCTCAATGAGTAATGCAATAAATTATTTTTAAGGCAACATTCTAAGCTCTGGAAAGGCAGAGCTTAGAATGCATTACGGAACAGAAAAGAAGAGAAAGGTGAGGTGTAGGAAGAACCTAAAACAAAAGACACTGCTTCCCAGAAAAAGAGAATAGAGTTGGCACTAACAGGGCTACTTATTCTGGGATGATACAATGAGAAATGGGGGAAAAAACCCCTCCTGACTGGCCAGGATTATTTTCTTTTCTTTTAATTCATTCCTATTTCAGATTTCATATAGTACCCTTGATGAGGCTGGATACAAAAGCTTGGGAGATCTTCTATGTGCATGGTGTTATATTCCACCATGCAGAAGAACCTCAGGTTCAATTCCTGTCATCTTCAGTTAAATACCAACCATCTGATAGATGGGGGTAAACTCTGCCTAAGAAAATGGAAAGCTATTGTCAGTCAGAAAAGATAGGGCTATGCTAGATGGACAAATGGTACAGATCTCTGCATGGATCTGTACTCATGTTTTCAATAAGACCAAAACATGAATACAAACAAGAGCCATCGTCTTCGTGTAAGTTACTATATAACCAATTCCCTATTTGATGACAGGGATCACTTCCTGACTTTTATTAATAACATGTGTACTTACCCCAAGAAATATATTTTTTGAAGAGTCAAATCCTGCTGCAAAGATTCTGGCCGTATATGGTGCATTCCTATCGCAGACAATACGGCATGCAAACCGGGAGATAGTGCTTTGGGTGATCTGAGTTTCATCACTGTTCTGGCTGCCAGAAATTGTATCTGTTACAACAAAATCTATGGGGCTCTCAGTCGATCTACCAACCTGAAAACATTAAAAACATGTTTGAAAGAAATGTCTTAAGTGAAGCCCTGGAGAGTTTTAAAAAGCTGTGCAGAGCACAATATCAAGTATATAGACAAGAAACATGTGATCCTCAAGAAACATGTGTACAGAGGTGTTTGTAATGTGATCTGCAAATCAGTTTTAAAAACATATTTTTATGATTATCTTTAAAACATTATGAGAAAAATCACTATTATATCATATAATAATGTTAGTTGAAAAATGATACACATTATCCCTAAACTCCAGGTACAGACTTCTTTTATGAAAAACATGTTCCAGCCAATGTTTGGAGGGCTAGGTGCACACTACAGCTTAGCCACAGATATGCTAAGATACTTCTGGGAAACCACTATCTCAGCCTTAGAGTGAGAACAGCGAGCAAGAATATATGGCAAAGGGTTCCAAAGAGAAAAAAAATAACAGATAAATTAAAACATGTCGTACATTAAAATGTCATGTAAAGGTTAATAAAAAGTCCAGTTTCCATCTCTGCAAATGACATATAAATAAGTATAAGCTTCTGGATCTTTGCTCATTTTTAACTTCGAGTGGCTCCAATTATCTGTGCTCACCTAGACAACTTTCTGCAGTCTACAACACTGATTAGGGGAATTATTACACACAAAGGCCTATTTACTATTACTGTTGTGAAAAACTCAGTTGTGCTTCCCCAAATCAGCCATAAGCTTCCAATATTTTAAAGGTGAACAGTTACAGTTAAACATGAGAGCCTTTGAAAGCTACAGCATCTTTTGCTCAAGTGAGTGACCAGTGTGAGGAACATGAGCAAGCAGCAAGAGGGTGATCAGAAGTGACCACCAAACACGGCCCTTCTTTCTGCCACAATGACTGAAAGCTTGGCTCAGTGTTCCGCAACTTGTAAACTATCAGTTCAACCTTGTAAATCATACTTTCAAACATTTTATAACCTTGTTAAGATGTTACTAGCTGGATTTCCATGCTGGCATTGGGAGATTCCCCTCCCATTGTGGCCAACATGGAAATGTGTGCTAGTTTGAGAAACTGTCTTCTACTGACTGGAATAGTGAAGATGAGGTAACAGTGTCTCAGAGAAAGGCCTTTCTTGGACAGTTAGTTTCCCTTAACCAGCCTTTTTCACCCACTTGCATGGAATTCTAAATTGCTTATTTCTACCAGTGAAATTTCAAATACAAGTCTGCATCTGATGATATCAATACATTTTATTAACATTTTCATGCTTTTGTGAACTTTGTACCTGCAGAATTAGCTGGTACTCTCTGAAAGCCTTGATTTGTACTAGATTGTACTTGGATTGCACCTATTTATCTATAAGGTGTTTACATGGGCCCTGAAAGGTCACATCTTAGGGTGCAACTACACTGTAGATTAGAATAAATGCAGTTGGACACTTTAACTTTCCCGGCTCAATGCTATAAAAAGAAGGATGAAAGTGTGGAAGGGAGGGAAATAAGAAGGAAAGAAAGAAAAAGTAGGGAAAGACAAAAGAGAAGGAAGGAAGGGAAGTACACCACAATTGAGCTGGGCACCACAACTGAAGAGATATTGAATGTGTCCAGAGGAGGGCGACTAAAATGATCAAGGGTCTGGAGAACAAGCCCTATGAGGAGCGGCTTGAAGAGCTGGACATGTTTAGCCTGCAGGAGAGAAGGCTGCGGGGAGACATGAGGGCCATCTCTAAATATGTGAGGGGAAGTCATAGGGAGGAGAGAGCAAGCTTGTTTTCTGCTGCCTTGGAGACTATGACGCAGAGCAATGGTTTCAAACTACAAGAAAAGAGATTCCATCTGAATATTAGGAAGAACTTCCTGACTGTGAGAGCTGTTCAGCAGTGGAACTCTCTGCCCCGGAGTGTGGTGGAGGCTCCTTCTTTGGAGGCTTTTAAATAGAGGCTGGATGGCCATCTGTCAGGGGTGCTTTGAATGCAATATTCCTGCTTCTTGGCAAGGGATTGGACTGGATGGCCCATGAGGTCTCTTCCAATTCTATGATTCTATAAGTAGGAAAGACAAAAGAGTAGGAAGGGAGGAGGAAGGAAAAAGAGAAGGACGGAAAGGAAGGAGGAAGGTAAGAGAGAAGGAAGGAAGGAGAGAAGGAAGAAAAGACAAGAAGGAGAGGGAGGGAGGGAGGGAGGGAGGGAGGGAGGGAGGGAGGGGAAGGAAGAGGGAGGGAGGAAAGAGGGAAGGAAGAAAGGTCGAAAGAGTGGAAGGAAGGAGGGAGAAAGAACGAGGATGGGAAGGGAGGTAAGGAGGAAAGTGAAGGATAGGATGGTGAAAGAGAGGAGGACCCGAGAAAAGAGCCCAGGGGGTCGCATCCAACCCCTAGGCCTGGGTTTGCCCATACCTGGTATAGATGCACCCAAAAATCTCTCAGCAAGCGAAATGATAAGGACTAAGTTGAGGGGGAATAGTGAAGTGACCAAGTTTACAAATGATACTGAGTTATTTACGTTGCTAAAATAAAAGGAGATTCCCAAATAATTCCACAAGGATCATTCCCAAATGCAAATGAATCAATGCAAGTGAGCATAAAATTAAGAACACTGGAGAGGAAAAAAACCTCGTAACTGCATGCATAAACTGATGGGAATAGAGCTGGCAGTGAATGACCAAGACAGACTTGGGAAATGTGGTATAAAAATATTGTGCCACCAAGCACCTGTTGCGAAGGTGGTGAATTTCATTCTCAGCATAATTGGAAAAGAAGAAAAAAATAAATCTGCTGAAAAGCCTTCAACAAATCTGTTACAGAGACCACACTTTGAATACTGCATAAATACTGCTCACAACTCAGAAGAGGATATTTTAGAGCTAACAGAGCGGTAGAACAGGGCAAATGAACTTTATATGAAAAGGCCTTTTCATATAACATGTCTGGGGTCTTATAGCTCACAAAAATGGCAAAGATGCAATACTGTGGGGGAAATAGGAAGCTGTTTCCCATTCTCTCTCTCTCTCTTAATATTAGAGCAGGGGGTCATGAACTACTAGTGAATGGTTGGAGATTCAGAAAGAAATACATCTTCACACTACAACGCTTCAAGAGCTGAATTCACTGCTACAAGGTTAAATGACTGCCTCCTATTTGGGTAGCCATAAAACTGGAATAAAACAAAATCATGGAAAATCAGAAGAAACATATTCTATGGCTATGTTTATATGCTAAGGGAGGGGGAAGGATACAACCTGTTTTTGCACATCTGTGACTCTTTATATTCATCCTTCAGTAAATATACTATCAGAAAGATCTAGAGCACATCATTAAATTAAAGCATAAATAATGCAGAACCTACTATTTCCCACTGGGAGTGTTATCGAAAGAGCAAGAATGGGAAACAGTCCAGGCTCAAGATTATTATTGTAAGGCCCATGGAATGTCTTCGCTCTTTTGTCAACAACAAAACTCAGTGACAATAGCATGACACACTGGGCAAAAAAGGGACTTAAAAATACAGAATGATAATAGAAAAAAAATGCAGAGTTCCTATTTTAAATGTGTCTAATATATGAACTGTTTCAAGCTTCCAGTATGGAAAATTCTTTAGCCTCGGGACGTTGGTTTTTTCTGTGGGGTGTATCTGTGTATGGCCCTTCAATACAGTCTCAGCCCCAAATATTTACCCATTTCTGAACTTCACAGATGCCTTTTCAATACATTCATTTGCAATGTTTATGTGTTCATAGTATATGCTTATTACACTGAAGCTATAAACTTCTGCAAAGCAGCAGATGAGAATCAACCATGCTGAGAATTATTCTTTCAGTAATAATGAAAACAATAATATATTTTTATTTGAGTATTGAGGAAGCATTTCTAGAAAACATATTTTAAGTATGTAGCTATTTTACATAATTGTTAAGAAAACTTACCTGAAACATATCTGTATCTTTATCATGTGTATATTCCACTACAACCGTCTGATTTCTTGAGAGTGTGTAGGAAATACTATGTTGCCCTTTACAGCTGATGGCCTGTAGAATTAAGTGACACTTCAGTCAGAGGAAAATAAAACACTTTGCTAAAGCATTTCTAAATGCTATTATACACAAGATCAAGTTCTCCCATCGCTTACCACAATATGGTTAAAAGTGTAGCTACTATTTTACATGTTTTTCTGGATCACAACAATAAATATAGATTCACTTCTAGGAGACTGGGAGCTGGTGGAAAATCTTCCACCTGGAAACCAATGCCCTCACTGCGGAAGAAGATGCAGATCAAGAAAAGGGCTCCACAGTCACCTACGAACCCACCACCAGGACACCGAACTTGGAGGACCATCATCCTCGGACTACGAGGGATCGCCTAAGTAAGTAAGTAAGTAAGTACTGGGAGTTACCTCTTATGAAAGACAATCTGTGATTCAAAAATAATGAACAAAAACCCCTTAAACTTTTTCACACTTATTTTAAAAAGCCAGGAGACAGGCACATGTCCTGCTCCAAATTCAGTGCCTTTTTATGCTGGGAATGTTTTCCCAGAAGACTTTCACTGCATAATGTCAAGGATCAAATTCCTCTTCCAAATCTACAACCCTCTTTTTTCTCCTTTTGTGCCTCAGCGCTCCAATATGGTTAGCTGCTATTTTGATGGGCAGCTTTTCTCTACTATTCTCTTTGTAGGGGTCCACATGTTTTCAGTCTGTTCTAAAATACCATAAATAGTGCAGGTTTAATATTAAGAAATGTAACACAATTAATGGACATGAATCTTCAGTGCAACCATTCAAACTTCACCAACTTTTTGGTGCACACTTTTTTCTCATTTTCATCAGCAAAGACAGGAGCCACTGGTGGTGCAATGGATTGACCCGGCAGGACCGCTGACTGACAGGTCAGCAGTTCGAATCCAGGGAGAGCGGGTTGAGCTCCCACTGTCAGCTCCAGCTCCCTATGCAGGGACATGAGAGAAGCCTCCCACAAGGATGGTCAAACATCAAACATCCAGGCTTCCCCCTGGGCAACGTCCTTACAGACGACCAATTTTCACACAGCAGAAGCAACTTGCAGTTTCTGAAGTTGCTCCTAACATGAAAAAAAATCAGCAAAGAGAAAGAAAATAAGAGAAAACATAAAAAGACTGCCTGTAGCGATTCCATCCAGACCCAAAAATTACTTTTAGGAAGCAGTGCTTTCCAAAAATACCAAAATTTCTTGTTTCTACTAACACAGATCCTTAAAGGAGAGATTTTAATTTTCTTAAAACATGAAATAAAAAGAAGGCAAAGCAAGCAGCATGTGCTCCTTCAAGCATCATGAACATCATTGTTTCATGGAATATATGAGCCAAATGACATCCAGTCAACTGACAAAATCTAACCAACTGCTGAGATCAGGCCGTTCTCATAATACAGGAAATAACACCAGCAATAAAGAGATGTGCATCAAAGTCTGGAATAATCTGTTAACAAGAATGCGCTTGAAGGCCAGTTCTCAGCATCTACATTCTGTTCATTCTCTGTTAGTATGGAATTACTGGTGCAAGCAAGATAAAAGACTATTAGCCAATTAATTGGGCTCTTCACTTCTCTTCCATGAACACGGGCCATTTCACCATTTATATTTTACAAGATATGTTATGTGTACATCTAACAGCGCAAATGCAATGGAAAGAAGGAAAAATTCTTGCATTACACAGGCATGTTTGTCAGTCTCAGGCTTGGTCACAGTTCTCTGGTGAGTAAACACATGTGGCAAACAAAACTGACTGTCGAGTAATGTGAAACAGTTCCCCCCAAACTACTTACAGTATATTCTGGCGTATAAGACTACTTTTTAACCCAAGAAAATCTTCTCAAAAGTCAGGGGTCGTCTTATACACGGGTGTAGTCTTATGTATGGGAGTCATCTTAACTCTATATTTTAACTGGAAAAGTTGGGGGTCGTCTTATACGCCCAGTCGTCTTATATGCCGGAATATACGGTATATGTTTTTTTCCCTGATGGGAGTGGGATCACACACAAAGACCCAAGCATCCCCTTATTAAGAACCACAGTGAAAACAGCAATTCATATTTTGATGTAAACAAGAATGCTTCAGCTTCAAGGTGATGAACTTAACACAGACTGAGTAGCTTACAAAATTCACCAATAATGTGATTTTCTGTGGTAGGATGGACATTACTACCTACACAAGAGGTTAACCAAAAACTGAACAATGCATACATCTGAAATTGTCCTTGTGATATGGCTTAAATCCAATTAAATAAATCTCTTTCTTGAAACTTTGTGCCTTGCTCTCAGCCACAATAACAAATTCAGGTTAATAAAAGTTTACTTTCTGTAAATGTCAAGCATAAGGGATTTATGGTCCTCAACATGTTGGATTACAACTCCTATTATCTCTCTCCATTAGATATGCCTGGGTAAGACCTACAACCAAGCAATGTCTAAAAAGACATTTGAGGTCAGGGGTGGACAAAATGCAGTCTCCAAATGTATTTATTTATTTACTCCATTTATATACCGCTTTTCTCAACCCTTGGGCAACTCAAAGCGGTTAACAATAGCAAAATTCAATGCTCAGAACATTATAAAAACAGTTAAAAACAATTTAAAAAATAGCATAATAATCAATTAAACATCAATATAACATTTCATTAGCATCTCATAGATAGAATCAAGATCCAATCTCATCATCCACTGCTTCATATTCCTATATTCATTACACTGCCTATTCAAATGCCTCCTCGAACAACCAGGTCTTCACTTTCCTCCGAAATGCTAACAGGGAGGGAGCCAATCTAATTTCTGTAGGAAGGATGTTCCACAGCCGAGGGGCCACCACTAAGAAGGCCCTGTCTCTCGTCCCCACCAGACGTATTTATGCTGCAGGCAGGACTAAGAGCAGGGCCTCGTGTATGTAAGTATGAGTCTTGGTACAGGAGTCTGTTTGAATGAAGTACCCTTAAAGATTCAAATTTAAATTTGGGATGGTTAACATGAATGTAGAAATACATTTTAATTTGTGTATTTTATATAATGTTTATGATGATTATGTGTTTAGCTATGTTTAGCTCCTTGAGCCACACGGAGAGGCGTGTAATAAATAGAATGATAGAATAATAGAGTTGGAAGTGACCACATGGGCCATCTAATCCAACCCCCTGCCATGTAGGAAAAGCGCAATCAAAGTATCCCTGACAGATGGCCATCCAGCCTCTCTTTAAAAGTTTCCTAGGAAGGAGCTTCCTCTACACTTCAAGGCAGAGAGTTCCACTGTTGAACAGCTTGTACAATTAGGAAGTTCTTCCTAATGATCAGGTGGAATCTCCTTTTCTGTAATTTGGATCCACTGCTCCTAGTCCTAGTTTCAAGGGCAGCAGAAAACAAGTCAGCTCCCTCTTTCTTATGACACCCTTTCTTTCACACATTTATACATGGCGATCATGTCTCCTCTCAACCTTCTCTTCTGCAGGCTAAACGTGCCCAGTTCTTTAAGACGCTTCTCATAGGGCATGGTTTCCAGAACTTTAATCATTTTAGTTGCCCTCCAATGGACATCTTCCAGATTATCGATATCTCTTTTGAGCTGTGGTTCTCAGAACTGGACACAGTATTCCAGCTGACATCTAACCAAAGCAGAATACAAAAGCACCATGGCTTCCCTCAATCTAGACACTAGATGATGAATGGCCATTGTTCAAAAATGTTTAATTCATTTTTCTTTTAAAAAACAAATTGGGCAAGGTGTTCCTAATTAGTTGTTTTCAGCTCAACTGGAGGTCTGTCCCTATTGGCTTGTGAGAAGGCCATGATAACTTTTAACAAAACTCTATCCGATGTATGAGCTGATATTTTAAGATCTGGTGAAAATTCTTTCTTTCCAATTAATTCTGTATATGATGCATTACATTGCATACTCTACGTTGTATCACCACTATTTAAACTTCACTTCTTAACTAAACATTTGGTTTCTGTTAGCATTAAGAAATCCATGAATACTATTTCTTTAAGCTTTTATATGCCAGGTGCTTTAGAAGTCCATTCACTTGGAATGTCCTCTAAAACAAAGACAGATTCATTGTACTTATTGCTACCAGATGTTGTTTTTCAGCTGGTTATTTTGTTTAACAGATGAAAAAGCTTTGAAAAATTGGAATAGTGAGAAATTGTATTTTGAAGTTATTTTATATTTTAAATTTAAATTCTCAGATTGATTTACAGCTCCTCTGAGACAGCCATATATGAGTGTCAAAGTCTATTAATTCTGGGTTGTTGGCTTGCCCTGTTGTTGAAATGATATAAAGCCTGCAGAATGTACTGCTTACAAATCAAAATATATCCACTTTGTATTACAAACACAAAATGAACATAATTAATTTGATAGTCCAAATTAAAGAGAGTAAAATAATTCAGGAAAAAATATAATGGAGGCACAATTGATTTAAAACAGAGGCATCATGGAGGCCAACTTGGGGTGCATGTACACTGTCAAATTGATGCAGTTTGACACCTTTTTAACTGGCATCACTCTTCGGCAGAGAAAACTGAAGGCCTTGCAAATCTACAACTCCAACGATTCCATAGCATGAAGCCACAACAGCTGAAGTGGTGTCAAACTGCAAAGCTTATTTTGTTTGTGTTTGCTATCCTAAAGCATTAAGGGATGCCAATTCTGTAACTAATCAATAGCTTTTTGGCAATAATTATGTTCTTGTACATGACCATATCTCATGAGAATTTTGGTAGCAGCTTTTTAAAGGTCTCTGTCTCGATAGCTGTCTCTGAACAGTTTTGACTGTCAATGGAAAATCAATTAGTGTCAGATTCAATTCATAGTGTCTTGAAACTATACAGTTATGTGATAAGACTTATCTTATTACAATATTGGGCCAGTTGTAGTGTGTGCTAGAGCTCAGCTTTCTTATGTTAAAGACTGTCACTTTGTTTATAGAGAAGATGTATTATAAAACTTATACAGTAGAGTCTCGCTTATCCAACCTTCCCCCAATTCAACGTTCAGTATTATCTAATGCAGTCTGCCTCCTGCCCGGATCCACAGCTGTTTCAATACATTGCAATGTACAGTAATTACTACATAACATTACTGTGTATTGAACTGCTTTTTCTGTTGATTTGTTGTAAAACATGATGTTTGTGTGCTTAATTTGTGAAATCATAACGTAATTTGACGTTTAATAGGCTTTTCCTTTATCCTACTTATTATCCAACATTTTCACTTATCCAGCATTCTTCCAGCCCATTTATGTTGAATAAGCGAGACTCTACTGTATATTATTTTTTCATTTTCCTGCCTGGATTCTAAAATGTATTTACACATATGTACAATTTCCAGCATTTACTTTATGTAACTAAAAACATGCTGTTCTGTTCCAGAAATAGTAATGCTCACAAAAATGGAACAAAGGAGAGACCATTACAACTATTTGGTCACAATATCTATGAAAATTGAACCCTAGATTTCCTGATTGTTGTACAGGTCTACCTCAGTTAATGAAGTAGATGTGTTCCTGATCTTTGCTTTTACTAGAAGTGGTAAAAATAGCATGGGAAGAATAGGAATAGGTTCCTGCTCCATAAAGGAAAAGATCAGTTCAACAACTTTCAGGAAAGTTTTTCTTAACTAAAAATACATACATATTAAATGAAACAGTCACAGAATAGGTAAACTCTATATAATAAAAATATTTTAAACTTTCTAGAGACTGTTTGAAAACTTGGTCCAAAATCCATGTAGATATTATATTTTTCTTTCTTTCACCAGTCTCTGCTTTCTGATAATTACTATTTTGGTGACTAAACTTGTAGATCAATCTTTTTAAGAAAACCATGCTGGTAATAACTGCCAAGGCTTATCTGTTTCCCCCTATCCTCTGTGTTTTTCTATTCACACAATGCAATAATGGATCAGGGGGCAGCTGGCGTGTTTACCTTGTCTGTTGCAGGCAGGCACACATAACTACAAATGAGCACAGGAGAATCCCATTATTTTCCAGCTCAAACTTTATTGTAGGATTGACTGCGGATGTCTGCCTTGCCCCAACATCAAAAACTAGTGTTTTTCCAGCCCTCTTTTACAATCCTCTATATAGTCAGGCTGCAAAACAACCAAACAAAAAAAACTTTCCACCTAGTCTAGATTAAGAGGAAGCACGGCAGGAGTAAAGAGACTTTATGAAAGGGAGTTTTCAAAGGCTTTGTTAACTGAGCTATGCATGTCTGCAAAGGGATCGTGTAGCGCATTAGAGAACCAAGTTAGTAGCTTAACGTTAATGAACTAAGTTTGGTTCCTCAGCTGCATGGAGTGAAATACCTATGAAAAGTTTTTATAGGCAGTCTGAAGTATCCATGTAATTTAAGACGCCTGTTAGCTGAATATCAAAAACTAATATTAGGTTGTTGTAGGTTTTTTCGGGCTATATGGCCATGTTCTAGGGGCATTCTCTTCTGACGTTTCGCCTGCTTCTACAGCAAGCATCCTCAGAGGTAGTGAGGTCTGTTGGAACTAGGAAAATTGAGTTTATATATCTGTGGAATGACCAGGGTGGGACAAAGAACTCTTGTCTGTTGGAGCTAGGTGTGAATGTTTCAACTGACCACCTTGATTAGCATTTGATGGCCTGGCAGTCTTGGTGTGGCTTGTTAATGCCTGGGGGAATCTTTTGTTGAGAGATGATTAGCTGTCCTTGATTGTTTCCTCACTGTTGTTTTGCTGTTGTAATTTTAGAGTTTTTTAATACCTGATGAACCAACCTGGACACAGCATATTATTTGAGAACACAGAAATGCTGGATCACTCAAACAACCACCACGTCAGACTACACAGAGAAGCCATTGAAATCCATAAGCATGTGGACAATTTCATCAGAAAGGAGGAAACCATGAAAATGAACAAAATCTGGCTACCAGTATTAAAAAAACTCAGCAAAACAACAGAGGGGAAACAATCAGGGACAGCTAATCACCTCTCAACGCAAGATTCCCCCAGGCACTAACAAGCCACACCAAGACTGCCAGGCCATCAAATGCTAATCAAGGTGGCCAATTGAAACATTCACACCTAGCTCCAACAGGTAAGAATTCTTTGTCCCACCCTGGTCATTCCACAGATATATAAACCCAATTTTCCTAGTTCCAACAGACCTCACTACCTCTGAGGTTGCTTGCCATAGATGCAGGCAAAACGTCAGGAGAGAATGCCTCTAGAACATGGCCATATAGCCCGAAAAAATCTACAACAACCCAGTGATTCTGGTAATGAAAGTCTTCGACAATACTGTACAAAAACTAATATTGTTTTAACTTGCTTCAGCAGTCCCCTTTTTACTTGAATTAAGCACCAGTTGTTCTCATCATCTCCCTCTATGTAGGCAACTCCAGTATTATTTTTGTGTGCCTCCTGTTGACCCTATCCTGAAGGGGAGTGGGTAGGGACGGTTGTGCAAGATCTATTCAGAATAGTTTGCCATTGCCTTTCTCAAAGACATAGCAAATATCATTTATTGAAGGTCAGCCCTAGAGTTTCTATAAGCAGGAATTCGAGTCCTAATCTCCAGCAGTAAACCAACTGAACTACACTGGCCCCTCACAAACCAGATATGAAATTACCACATTTCAACAGACGTATTTTGCTATGGTCCATGTCTACTTTGCTGTCAATGAATTTAACGTTGACACATGCATGTAGGATTATATCTGTATCAACATGTTTGGGAAGCAGATGTGATCATGAATGAACATGTTTTGTGATCATGGGCAAGTCATTTAAATATTCAAACAGTTGTGTGGCATAGTTCAGTGAGTGATGTGGGAGATGGGGCAGGTACAGAAATGTCCATAAAACCCATCTTCCTAAATTTCTCCATCCTTCCATTCCCTGCAGATATGGAACTTGTGTTTTCAGACCGATCAAGCATTTACAGATTACTGCCTGCACTGACACTATAGTCCATAGGGGTGGAATAGAAATTTGACAATTTCCTGACTGAGGGCACTTCCAGGCAGCACTAAATCACAGGTTTTAAACAGGGGCAAAAAAATCCCATAACTTCAGATAAGGTCCATATTCAGACCTGTTAGTCCCGGGATTTCTGCCTCCATTGTCCAGACTTCAGGCTTTGCTGTGAGATTTAGAGGCTTCTAAGATGGCCACCTCAGGACTTCTGACAAAAACCTCAGCAGGTTTAAAAAAAAAAACCCTGAGATGCAGAAATGTGGATACGCGGAAGTCCGGATATGCGGATCATTGCAAAAGTTCCATTCTTTGTCTTGGCCAGAGAAACTGTGTCCTCCACATGTTTCATTAAGTTTATTGCACACAAACAAAGTTTTTGCCTTCTACTCACGTGTCACCCCTTTAGGAACCAACCAATCAGGGACAAACATAGATATAAAAATCCTGTGATTTCCAATTGCAGGAACATACAGACATTTGAAGATGCAGATATTCAGTTCAAAACCACAATATTCCCGCACCTGGAAATCTCGCGTTTTTTGCCTTTTGTAGCAATTGCTTCCGTATTTGCAGGAATGGCATCTGGCCACCCTCCTGTTTGCTACGGAAGCTCCTGGAATAAAGGTACTGTTTGGACGGGTCCTGAGACTCAGACAGAGTTTAAATTCCTTTCATGCTGATACATCTGCACATGCCTGTCCTTCCATCTTGTGCCAACAGCTCCAGCCCATCACTGCATTTACCACCTATTGATAGGAAAGGGGTTTAGAATTTGACAGCAGAACAAGTGAGGTGAAAAGGTGATCAGCAGGAAAGAAGTATAAACTCTGGCTGAGCCTTAGTGGTTGGAAGGTGGTAAATGGTGGTAAATGGATGAGTCCCCCTGCGGGGGTTGAGAAGGGCGGGATAGAAATAATTGCAATAAATAAATAAATTTTGACAACACATGGAATAAGAGATAGTGGGCAAAAAAATGAGTGGGGCAGAGAGGCTGACTAATGTAGAAACAGCTGCCAATTAGTGAATAATCAGATCTGTGAAAGCAAAACCTGTAAATGAGGAGCGGCTGATTGTACATACACTTTGAATTGAAACTCAGAGTCGGCAAGAGAGAGGAAGACAAGCAATGTTGTGCAACAGGAAAAAAACTGAAGCTGTGGCTCTGCAATTTGAATGTTGCACAAATTGCATTTTATGTAGCAGGAAAATTATCTCGGGGTTGACTGAAACTGCAGCCTTGCCTGGTTTGAATGTTGTTCAGTTTCACTGGGAAAGATAGATAACCAGTTCAGGTGACAGATGCACAATCAGAATGGTAGAGATGGGGACAGTGGTCAGGCCAGGGGTGGTCAGGTAAAAGAAGCCCAAAACCAGCACCTTCCCTGGGTGCTTTTCACAAGGTGTTCTCGGGAGCCCAAGAACTACAGCTTTGATCAGTAATCCTCTTCCCTTTGGTTCAGGTTGGATTATGGACAGCACTTGAATGAACAATTCGGGAACAAATGTATTAATTAATTTTGCTTATGCACAAAGATGTGTTGCTAGGAAACAGATCTGGTCAATTTGCCTTGGCCAGTTCATGGGTGGCTGAGCACTGTTCCTATGAAGCAGTCTCTGTTCTGTAACAAGTTTTCAAGTTGATATCTATTTTAGCAGTTGTGTACAAGTCTTGTACATTAGAATGTGGTTGCTTCATTTATAAGTTGTGCTGTGTGAAGCAAATGTTAATCTGTTAAACTTGTATTTCAACAAAATAGTCAGATACTTTTGTCTCTAGACCCTAGAGAAGATATTAGAAAACTGCACAGTTAATTACAACTTGATCTGGCTGTGGAAATACATTATCAAAAAAGCTAATGAAAATTTTCATATTAGTAATGAAAATTTCTAAACAAACAGGTTCCCTTCTGGTGCCATTAAAATGTATGAACACTGGGTAGGTCTCTCTTGGTTCTGGTTTAAAATAATTACCATTAATCTTTTAAAGTCCATCACTGAGGTTTTTGAAAGACTTTGAGTTACAGTAGGCTCTCAGTTAACCAGAACTCAAGCAACCAGAATTCTCAAATAGAAAAATTATACTTTAAATACAGATTAAAATATTATCAATTTGTAATGGAAATGTTCAATGAGTTTTTTTATTTGTTTTAATTACTATTTCAGTACTAATATCAAGTTGATACAAGGTTTATTGTATGGGATAGTAAGGGGTATAGTATTAGGTAGGCCTATTTTTAATAGTAACTCCCAAGCAACCAAAACCTACATTTATTTGGCATTTACTAGTAACATAGGTGCGAGTTAACTGAAAGTCTCCAGTACCTGGAAAATGCATCTGTTTTTCTGAGAGTTGTTCAAAATTCAGTACCTTGATTTTTTTTCATGTAAATTACTGTAGGTTTTGAGGAAAAAAAGCTATGAAGCGACCAGATATATGGTTAAGTGAGAAGCAGAAAGGGAAGCCCTTTTTCAAGAAAATAAATTCTTGTTTTCTGCTTGAGATGGGCTTCTTTCTTAGCTCCGAGCCCATGAGGTTTCCATGGCAATGTTCTTTTTGCTAAAGGTTACTAGAAAATTACACTTAATGGTTGTATCAGCAACACAGATCAATTTCACTTCCCACATTTGCAGTAGTCTTATAACATGGAAATGGTAATTCTGTTGAATTAATTTTCAACTTGTATGTACGTTGGGTAATGAAGTAGGAGGCTCCTTTATATAAACGGAGACAATGATTCAAACACAGATCTTCCTTTTCCCCTCAACACTCAACTTATTGTATTAAATGTGTAGCCAGACTTTTAATATATCAGCTGGGCATAAATTCCATGGTTATAATGTGCCTCAAGGGTGCTTGGGATAACCTAAGCCTTTGCACTTCCTTGTTGGTCTGTGACCCGCAAGGACATCAAGTCTATCATGTGCCACCAGAGTAATGTGAGAGGTGTCATGAGAGACGATCACGTACAAAAATTTAACTCTTGCCAAAAAGCGATTGTTTACAGAATTGGCATCCCTTAATGCTTTAAGATAGCAAACACAGAGCTGTGTTAAAAATTAGCTTCTTTTCTATTTCAAGCTTTGTAAATCTAGCACTCCAATGGATTATATCATAATATAGGATCTGTCCCGTCCTTCACTGTAATGGATTTTGATGCTGGGATAAACTCAGGGCTCACCACCGTCACTGGGATCTTCCATAAAAAACATTACAGGAATCATCCCTCTGGGACAGTGGTTCTCATCCTTTGTAATGCCGTGAACCTTTAATACAGGTCCTCATGTTGTGGTAACCTACAACCATACTGGCGGGGTTGGGGGGCTAGATTTTGTCATGTGGGAGTTGTAGTTGTTGGGATTTATAGTTTACCTACAATCAAAGAGCATTCTGAAATCCACCAATGATGAAAGTGAACCAAACTTGCCACACAGAACTCCCATTACCAACAGAAAATACTGGAAGGGTTTGGTGGGCATTGGCCTTGAGTTCTAGAGTTGTAGTTCACCTGCACCCTGAGAGCACTGTAGACTCATACAATGATGGATGTGGACCAAGCTGGGCACGAATACTCAATATGCTGAAATGTAAACACTGGTAGAGTTTGGGGAAAATAGACTTGACATTTGGGAGTTGTAGTTGCTGGGATTTATAGCTCACCTACAATCAAAGAGCATTCTGAACCCCACCAATGATAGAATTGGATCAAACGTCCCACATAGAACCCCCACGCCCAACAGAAAAGACTGTGTTTTCTTAGGATCTTTGGTGACCCCTCTGATACCCCCTCATGACCCCCCCCCCCCCCAGGGGCCTCAACCTCCAGATTGAGAAATGCTGCTCTAGGATCACTCAGAACTCCAATAACCTCTGCAGAAAGTAATTTGGCCTTTAATTTAAACGGGTAGCTTTCAAGCTTTTTATGCACAGAACCTCACCACTATTACTTAGCATTGTCTTAAATGCACAGTAATGATGTGAACAGAATCCATACTGGGATGCCAAGTAACCACATTCTGATTGTGACTCCTTCAGCTCAAATACAATTTGTTAATTATTTTGGTAAAAAATCAACCCATCCTGTCTCTTGTCAGCCCCATCTACACTGCCATATAAAATCCAGTTCCTCTTTCCCCCTCAGTGCCCATTGGCCATTGAACCTGATAAGTAGTTCCCCATATGTTCTGATATTGTCCTTACAGGTGGATCTCCCTATAGCTTCTATTGGCCTCAGCCACAGGGGTGTTTCTGGTTCCATCCCTAACTTGTATCTTCTCCAAACATCTATTAGGCTTCCTCTAATTATATGTTTATTAAACGCCTTATTTAATCTCTCTCCTTCATACCAAAGGTATGCATGCCATCCATATCTGATTCCATGTCCTTCTAAATTTAGTAGATTTATGTTATTTATTTATTTACATTATTTATATCCCGCCCATATCAGCCTGCAGGTGACTCAGGGCAGTCTACATTCTCTTAAGCAGAGGCTTTTAAGCAGAGGCTGGATGGCCATCTGTTGAGGGTGCTTTGAATGCGATTTTCCTGCTTCTTGGAAGGAAGAGGTTGGACTGGATGACCCAACAGGTCTCTTCCAACTCTATGATTCACTATATCCACAAATTCAATAATCCACAGCTTGAAAATGTTTTTAAAAATCCAAAAAAGAACCCTGATTTTGCCAATTATGTAAAGAATACATATTACTATTATATAATGGGACTTGGGCCTCAATGGATATTAGTAGTCATAGAAGACACTAAAATCAAACCCAGAAGACAAAAGGATATGTTCCCTCTGTAAAGATCCCTTACCTTTCCAGCCTGGATGGCAGGGCCTAGGAACAGCAGGCCAGTTAGTTGCAGCTTTAGTAGGCCTGGCAGAGGGCAGCAGTAGCCATTTTAGTTCAGGGAAAACACCATTTTAGAGAGGGGGAGTGTCCTAGGCCTGAGTTAGCATTAGAACAGCCAGGATTGGTTCAGAAAGGGGGCGGAGTTTAGCAAGGTTTGGAGGGAAAGAAAGAGGGCTTTTTCAGTCAGTCTGTTGTTGTTAGAGATTAGAGTAGGAAGGTAGTTTAAGGAGTTCGTGTTTGAGAATAGTTAAGAATAGGCAGTTTGCCTGAGGTTTGCCAGCGAAGTAAGCTGTAGCAAACTGGGAACAGCTATCAGGGAGAGATAGCTGGATTTGTAGTTAGCTAGGCCACAGTTTAGGGTAGCTAAGCTACAGTTGTATCTTGACAGAGATTCAGTTCCTGTCAAGAGTACTTGGTTTAAAGAGAAGAAAATCTCTGTGTTGTAACAAAGAAAGAACCATTTACATGTAACCATTACGCTTGCAAGACAAACCAGGATTTCTCTGTAACCGCCAAGATTCTAAACAGCATTTACTTCTTTCTGTATTTTCATCAATAAACTTTCCTTGTTTATTTTAAAACTCAAAAAGCCTGAGTCAAGTGTGCCATTCGTGGATATAGTCCCTTTCTCAAACAATCTCAACTGTTTTCCTTTAAAGAAGGAAAAGAAGACACAGTGCTTGGTGGTCTTAAAACGCATTTTTAATATTTTAAACAGCTAGGGTGTTCCTGTACATTTCAGTGTTGGTGGCAGCGGACGTTAATTAGAGAGACATCCCCTCATAACATTTATATTGGTGCCAGTGAATTCTTTATATTGAAGAGAGACAGATGGTGGGATCTGTTTGCCCCTTGTCAAGATATATTAGTGGTGCCACATCTATTCGAGCCTTTATAATTTGGTGGCAGCGGTGGGATCTGTTTGCCCCCCTGTCAAGATATTTTAGTGGTGCCACATCTACCGAGTCTTTATACCCTCCTTCACTGTAATCAAAACAATTGTCTTATGGAATCATGCAAACCTGAGGATGCTAGATAAAGGCAAATACCTTTGTAACTTCCAAGTTACCAGACCAGCTAAGTAATCCATAAGGACTGCCTAAACTTCATAGTCTAAAATATGATAAGCAGTCCAGTCATGAAGAATCCTCATGTGCTAATATATCAGCAGAATACCAATTCTGCCTAAATACCTTAAAGGCATCGGATCCACCTCTGATTATTCCTTGCCTTAGAAACTCCTATGAAATTAATGAGATTGCAATAAATTGACAGGTGTCTTGAAGGCTCTCTCTTTTTCAAACGCACACATACACACACACACTGATTCCTTATGATCTATTTCGATCAGGGAACTTTGTCACAATGAAGTCAGGCTTTGATAATGCCTTTAGCAGACAGTCAAATTTAATCAAAAAGCCCAGAGGTGAAACAAAGACTCTAAGCAATTCCCCCACCCAAGACCGTTGAATCCTTTCTTAGAGTGTAGTTCATTCTTAATCATTTCCTTTCCCTGCACCTTATAACAGCCTTTAAACCCAATTCCTCTTTGGAATTGGAACTCAATGAATTTAGATGCACTTTTGTACTGATTTAAGATCCTCTTAGGGACTGTCTAGCATGTTGACCATTCCTCGTAGAATCATAGAATCAAAGAGTTGGAAGAGACCTCATGGGCCATCCAGTCCAACCCCCTGCCAAGAAGCAGGAAAATTGCATTCACAGCATCCCCAACAGATGGCCTTCCAGCCTCTGTTTAAAAGCCTCCAAAGAAAGAGCCTCCACCACACTCCGGGGCAGAGAGTTCCACTGCTGAACAGCTCTCACAGTCAGGAAGCTCTTCCTGATATTCAGATGGAATCTCCTTTCTTGAAGTGTGAAGCCATTTTTCCGCATCCTAGTCTCCAGGGCAGCAGGAAACAAGCTTGCTCCCTCCTCCCTATGACTTCCTCTCACATATTTATACATAGCTATCATGTCTCCTCTCAGTGCTCTCTTCTACAGGCTAAACATGCCCAGATCTTTAAGCCGCTTCTCATATGACTTGTTCTCCCTTGATCTATGATTCTATGATTCTAAGTCCTGCTCTCACAATCCGTCTAAATAAATCTTGCCAAGAAAACCATGCATTAGATGCACGTTAGGGTCACCACAGATTGGAAACAACAGGAAGGCACACAGAACAACAAAAAATCTTGCACAAAACATTACTACCTTGTAAACTCAGAGAGAGCTTGTAAGCCACTCACTGCTACATTTATACAATTATAGATAATGAATGCCCATCACATATAGATATCTATTCATATTGCACACATTGTCTATTTTGTTCCTTTGAAAGCATTTGTACAATTAAAAAAAACCCATGAAAGTTCTGTACCATCATCTAGGTTCTTGAAACACATTTCCAGCAGTAAGCAAAGCATTCTGACCAATCTTTTGGAATTAGGAGATACGTTTGCAATATATCTGTCGGCAAGCAGTTTGATTCAGGTTCAAATCTCTCCCTCACTCCCCCCCCCCTCTCTTTTTACAAAAGTGGAAGTTGAGATAAGACACAAATTAATACAAAGATGGAAAAATATAAAACAGGTTTATTGACAACTTCAAGAACAAGTACCACTTGTTGTGTATGTGCATACAATGCTTTCCATAAATTCCATAATATTCAATTTATATCTGGACTTTCTCCTCTTGTGGGACTCAAGGTATCTTACACTAGATAAAAACATACTGGAGAAAGCTGGAATGTAAATGAAATAAACAAACAAAGAAACTATAAAGTACAGAAGTTTAAAACCCATTAAACAAACAGTAATATTAAATATTATATTATATTAAATATAATATAAAGATTGTTCTGACAGACTTAGTTGAACACAACAGTTCTGTTTAACACGGGAGCCAATCTAGCCTTCCGTGACATTAATGAGCAAATCTGTGGTGGGAATGGGGCAGAGAGAAAGCCCTTCATCAACTATTTTAAGGTTCAGGTATGTCTTTCAACTGGATACAGACTGGGAGCATGTGGAACGCACCAATGTCATTGAGGCCTGTTTATCTATATCACTAATTCATTCAGCTATTATCTTCATTGTCTCTTTGTACTCAAGACTCCTCAGAATATTATCTGAAAGCCCCAGCTGAATTAACTTCTATTTTATTTCAATACACAATTCAAAGTGCTGGTTTAGACCTACAAAGGCCCATATGAATTCAGTCCAGACAATCTACAAAACCATATCATTCTCTCCTTACCCCAAAACCAAACTTTGCTTGTTTTGGGGTAAGGATGAAAGGGGACAAGGAGAAGATTTCTCTTTAGTCCTACCACCATTGGCATATTTGATAAAGATAAGGTTCATCCTGATGGCTACTTCCAGATTATAGTTCTCCTTATCATGGTATGTTAGGCTTTTTAGCTTTAAATGACTCTCTGTTTTTAAATCTTGTCGTAATACAAATTGAATTTCTCTTATCTGAAATCTTTGGGAGCAAAAGTGTTCTGAATTTCAGATTCTGGAATACATATATTTTGCATATACATTTGTAATGCAATATCTTGGATATGGGACCAAATTGAAAAATGAAATTCATTTATGTTTCATAAATGTTATATACAAATAGACTGAAGCTAATATATATAATGTCTTTAATAACTGTGCACAAAATGAAGTTTGTGCATACTGAACCATCAGAAAACAAAGGTGGCACTATTTCTACCATTCATGTGAAAAATGTCAAATTAGAGCACTTAAGATTTTGGAATTCCAGATAAAGGATACTCAACGTGTTTTTATTTGGGTTTGGTGTGGAAAAGGATAACATTTCAATAATTTACTTATTTAGTATTATTGTGAATGAACCTGAGATAAGGAAGAAAAAGAAGGGAAAAGAACAAAAGAGACAAAAATGTTACTGAATTAATAAAAGAAGCCAACTAACAGAAATGTGTAAATGCTCATCCTCCTCCAAACGAAAAATAAGAGTAGTAAAAGAAAGCAGAAGAATGTATGCTGAAGTTGATAATGGTCACAGATAAGTCCAAGTATGTTTATACCAAACATCAGTACCCTGAAGATTAAGAAAACATGAGGCATGTATTTGTAAATAGATATAGTAGCAGTATAATCATGTTGTTGCCATGTTAAGAGATCAGCTTTAATTCTCTGGCAAGATGGATTAATGTTTGCAAATTTGAAGTCTTTCAGAAATAAGCCTCTCTGAAAGATTATGAAACGAGTGAGGCTTGTTTTGTGCACAAGGTCCTCAGCAGAAGACAGTGACAGAGGGGACAATTCAAGGACGAAAAGGAACAAATGAAAAGCTTTGTAACCCATCAACTGCTTACAATATAAAGTATGCGTCTTCCCATCCATTGTCGACTTATAGCAATTTCATACAATATTCTTAGACAAAGAATACTTAGAAGTGGTTGAACATGGACCTCATCTGACTATAGCTGACAACACTTGGTATTTCATAGCAGTCTCTCAAAAAATAACCCAGACCTAAATCTTCTTAACTTCCAAGATCAGATGGGATGTAACACAGAATTCCTCTAACCCAGAATTTACAACAGCTTTTTGAAAACAGTTTTAACTTGACCAACTCTGCATGTTTTCCCCTGCTGAAGTTTCACAGCAAACATTCACTTTGATTAGCTCTGAGAGATCAAGCCAGGATTGAAAGCATGTCAGCAGTTACGACCAACATTTGTAAGTAAATAAAAATACAGAGCTGTACAGCAATTTTCCAGCCTGCACTTTTACAGATTTGGAGTTGTTTTTGGCCTAAGGATCAGGTTATGTTCTCCTCCAGTTGGCTGTGCTATATTAATTTTTGCCAATTCTCTTTTCAAGATGAAAAGAAAGAAGGTAATTTAAAGTCTAGATCTGTCCTGGTTGCGTAAGTCATATCAGCTTAGTGCAATTCTGAGCAGACTCTTAATTTGCCAACATTCAGGATTCTGTGTTTGCTTTTCTACACTGAGTGCTTGGATTCTGTTCATTACTTTGAACACATTTATTGTATTTATTGTGAAGACTTAGTATAGGAGACAAGAGAACAAAAACAGTTCAGTATAAGATAGTTACAGCCTAAGCTCCTGACACTTTATAGCACTTGTAAAGCTGCAATGTAAATAATGGATTGGGTTTTTCTCTCATGTCTTCATGAACGGATTGAGTTTTTGTAGCGGTGTGGATCAGTTATGGGAGCATACTGCCATTTATCATACAGATGACTTATCTGGTTGGAAGCTAGTATTAGAAGAAGAAAAATGACAGTGAAAATGATAGTTTTGAGCAACGGCAGCTATAAGGCACAGCATGCATCCTACACTTAAGTGAAGCAACATAACATCTAAACAATATCTGCAAAGTCAGGGGACAAAAGAAGAAAATGCTTAGAAATGGTTTCTAACATATAATTTATTGGTATTTTATATTGTCTACTTCTATTCATGTTTTCTCAAACAAATTTCACTGTAGATATATTTACTGACCCAATCAGTCTAGTACCATCTACTACACAGACTAACAGATACTTCTCCAGGCTTTCAGGCACTGGTATCTGTTGATGCCAAAGAATGAATGTGGGTCTTTTGGCTGCAAATTCATGAGCTATGGCCCCTTCTTCAAGTGCCTTTCTTTACTTGCCACTTTAATTAACAGGTTTATAAAACAAGAAACATTTCTCAGATTGCAAAGTTTCACAATCTAAAACTAAACATAACCTCAAATTGTGATATGAGAAATTACAAACTATACCGTGAATTTTCCAAACACTATGAACTGCATAGAGTAAGATTTCTTTAAATTTAATAATGAGCAACCTAAAAAAACTACAATGAAATCTTACACATCATATTTTAGAAGCCTCTCAGGTTCCCTCTTCTATTAAAAAAAAAACCATCAGCATCAAGCCTGAAGTACATAGAGACAAGGAATAATTGCAGCTGTTCCATAACAAAAGATTACCTTTAATCTGCAGTAATTATTCTCGTTTCATCTTCAAGAATTAGTTCTTGTTCTTATTAACTGCCTTTAAGTCGATTTCAACTGGCTGAGACCTCAAGACATCTTGCAAGTATTCAGATGTTGTAGATATAACTGAATTGTTTCTTTTTCAGTAGAAGACAGACTCAAAATTTAGGTTGTGCATGAGAAAGAAAGAGCACTCCAACAGAATAGTGTGCTTTTTAGATTCCCTAAATGACCAATTTGTCTAATTTGCATTCAAATGACAATATATACTCATTATCATCACAAAGATTAAACTTATCCATCACACACTGTACCAAAAAGACATAAAACAACAATGTTTTTGTCACCTGTGCTCCTTGTCTTTACTACAAAGTAATGCTCCAGAAAAAAAGCACTGTATACAACTCAAAATTCAAGAAAATCTTATGTATCATTGGTATTAGGTTTTTATTTAGGTCATCACTTTGCCAGAACAATACCAAGAAACAATAAATCAGAGCTACTGTCAATATCTAGTTTTCTGAGATCTACTAGAAAACTGTACATTGAAACAACAAACAGAAGACAAAATACAACATCCTTTTATGACACTCCTTCACCTAAGAAAGCAAGCAAATAAAAATGATATCTTTTTCTGAAAACAGAATCTCTCTTAAGGGCTTGTGCAATCCAGGTAAACCGCAATCCAGTTCGGCGTCCCAGATTTTGATGGTGGTCCCGATCCATTTTTGGAGAGCACCCCAAATTTGGGAGGACAGAAATCCGTTTTTGATCCAGGAAGCTGAAAGATTTGTTTTCTATCCGGCCCATTATGGCAAGGACTTCCCAGGCTCCCTTTCCCATTATTTAAGGCATTGTTTGTCCTTATATCCTTCATTAAGACCTTGATTAAAAGCATCAAAGTTAAGATAAAATTCTTTGTGAACCTTTCCTTTCTGTCAGTAGAGGAAACCAGGTTTAATGCTTCATTAAAACTATTTCTACACTAGAGGAGATGGAAGCTGCAGACATACGTGATCTCTCCCTGCAGCAGGCAGTTTTCCAAGGCATTTTAAGGAGGATTCCCACTTCCCAGGGAAGGAAGAGGGATTGACCTGGAGGTATTCTACTTTGCGCTTCCTTTAAAAAGCCATCTCTTCTCTCTTGATTTGGAGGCATTGGAGTGGTGCCTTTTCCACCTCACACTTTTCCTTCCAGCAGCTGTCTTCCTACCCGCACTCCATTGTTCTCTTGCAGCAGGTAAAAAAATGGTGGCTGAATCCATGTCGTTACGGGCTTCCAAACCAACTGAACAAGCCAAAAGCAAACGTCCATAACGAATCCGTACACATGACATCATAAGTGAGTCATGCATACTTGGGATAAAGTAGAAACAGGCACAAAGGGTCACCGCTGGGGTGGAACTTAGACCCTACCACAGTCGCCAGAATTTGGGAGTTCAGTGGGTCCTTGGTATCTGCTTGGGTTTGGTTCCAGGATACCGCCTTCATACCAAAACCCAGGTCCCACAATATACAACGGTGTAATAAAATAGTGATGCTTACATGAAACAGCAAAATCAAGACTGCTTGTGTATATTTTTATGTTTGGAATATTTTCAAGCTGGGAATAATTTAATACATGGACAGAAGATCTGTGACTACCATAAATCAGCTATAATATCTTGTTACAAATAATGCATTAAAACTAAAATACAGGCTAAAATTATGATCATTTTCCCATTTCAACATTATGGAGGAATCGTGCCATTTACAGAACAGTGAGTAATGGTAGTTGAAAGCATCAATTGCTCCAAATCTTTGGGGGGAGGGGGGGCAGTCTGCCATCTCCATTTCTGAAAACTGACCTCTGTTTCTCTTTAAACCAATATGTAAGCTGCTTGAATACATGCGCAGTTTCCCTGCAAATCTAAAAGTACTCTGGGAGGCCTATCAAAAGTTTTATTTGGCTTAAGGGGCACATGAAGAAAACGGCACTCTCTAACTTGACGCCTTCCAGAGACCTTGGGCAAATTGTGTGGAATTTCAGGAAATTTAAGTGCAAGCAATAGTCAACAAGAACAAGCAGCATGGTAGGCAAGGGAAGCATTCACAACTAGTGCCTTAATTTTAAAGTCATGCTTTCAAGCTCCATTTCTACCTACTACAGTCATTCAACCTGGGTGCAGTCCTATTCACATACTTCAACTTTGTCAAATTTCGTGGCCATGCCAGGATGTTAACTGAATGCTCAGAACCAGCATCTAACTTCAAGTACCTGTCAACATACAGCAACCCCATGAAATGCAGTGTATCAGGATTATAACTATGCAATAATGGTCATGTCACATACACCTCAGAAGGGACACTCATCAAGAAAGCATGTAAACATACTGTTCTTTTAAAACTGAAGAGAATTCTTCCCTTCTTAGCTACACAGGCCTAGAAAACAAGGTTGTATTTGGGAATGAGGCTGAAGGGATTAAACCAAATCCACACAGAAAAGCAGATTCAGTGGACTCTTTGTTTATCTGCATTTGCTTTGCACTCAGCAAAGTATTGGTCCAGAAATCGGAGGTACAATGAGAAATTGGCTTTCAGCAGTGATTTATCTAGCTGACAAGATGTTGACAAGCTGAATGTTAGAGTTTCTGAAGCCATTTGTGATGGGTCTATTGTTTCTAAAGCAGCGACTTTCCAGAGATACTTTGTGTCATAACTCACCAAATAAGGAAATATATTTTTGCCTTGCACCTTTCTATACAACTGATCAGATACAGCACAAAATGTTCTCAAGTATTCTATCAATGTCATTTATTCATGTGCACAAACTTAACGTTTTGTCTGTCACTCTGAAAAACATCATCTGCCATTCCTTCATGCAAAATCATAAGATAGTGGTCCAAATCAACAAGAAAGCATCAAAGACATTCCCTTTTCAGATGGAACATACCAAGTGCAATCAATCTATATGGAATCCAGGGTTTGTTAGAAGATTCTTTCAATGTCTATTTTTAAATTATGGAAATTATGCTAAAATTATTTTGGTTTCTTTTTAAAATATTCATTGAAGTGTGGTAAATTCTGCTTACATTGATCTTTAGCACGAACATTCCTACGTCTCTAAGTCTCTTGTGAATGCCAAAAGGCTATTCTAAAAGAAAGTGTTTACTATCAACCTGGAAGTTATTTTCAAGAACAAAACATGGTTTCTCACGCCTTTATGTTTACTTTGGAAACCATTTTACAACGTAACATGCAAAAGTAATTCCTTGCCCTTCTGATTTAGTATCAGGCACCTCAAGTTTCCAGAAAAGCTGTCCAAAAGCTTTGGAGGTTTTTAAAGCATTCAAATCTGTTTTGCACTTGAGAAAAAGCCCTAGTTGTAAGACATTTCATCACTGTTCTCTGGGCAAGCATCCAGAAGCCATACCTTACACAGCAATTTGGAAAGCACAAAAGCTCTTTCATAAGGGTTCAAAGAAAGTGCAAGAGAGTTATGTTAAACCTAGCATCTCTTTCCACCTCCATGTTCCAAAATACAAACTAGCAAAGCATTTTAATTACCCTCCCTCACTAATTTTTTATTATCTTTGTAAGAACAAAAGCCACTGCTCTGCATATTAAATTCAAGGTGCACAAAATACGAAGAGAATGAAGTTGTTTTAGTAACAAGATGCCTGAGGCATGCCCAAAATGCTTTTGGCAGGTGGTTAGCTACTGCAGAATCCAGATGTCAGAAATACGTTTCTCCTTTTCTATTTCCCTCTTGGACTGAAAGTACATAAAAGCAAGTGTCGTGCACAAAAATGTGTAATTTTAATTCCAACAGTTAACCTTTGATAGACCTTTTGACAATTCAGATGTTCAAATGAGACTGATTCTACAACATGAACAGCTAGATGTAAAATGTTTCGTCCTACATACAGTAGAGTCTCGCTTATTCTAACCTTCACTCATCCAACATTCTGTATTATCCAACGCAGTATGCCTCCCGCCTGGATCCACAGCTGTTTCAATACATTGCGATGTTTTGGTGCTAAATTTGTAAATGCAGTAATTACTACATAACGTTGCTGTGTATTGAACTGCTTTTCTGTCAATTTGTTGTAAAGCATGATGTTTTGGTGCTTAATAAAACCATGACATGACATTTAATAGCCTTTTCCTTAATCCCTCCCTATCTGAACATGAGGAAGAACTTCCTGACTGTGAGAGCCGTTCAGCAGTGGAACTCTCTGCCCCGGAGTGTGGTGGAGGCTCCTTCTTTGGAAGCTTTTAAACAGAGGCTGGATAGCCATCTGTCAGGGGTGATATGAATGCAATATTCCTGCTTCTTGGCAGGGAGTTGGACTGGATGGCCCATGAGGTCTCTTCCAACTCTTTGATTTTATGATTCTATGATTCTATTATCCAACATTTTCGCTTATCCAATGTTCTACCCAGCCCATTTATGTTGGATAAGCAAGACTTTTACTGTAGTCATATATGAAGTATTCATAAGATTTAAAGGGATGGTGATGATATTCAAAGCCCTATCAACAGCCCATCTGTTGGGGGTGTTTTGAATGCGACTATCCTGCTTCTTGGCAGGGGGTTGGACTGGATGGCCCACGAGGTCTCTTCCAACTCTAGAATTCCAGGGCTTGGAGCCTCAATACTTGAAAGGATCTTCTTCCCATATATGCCTGCCTGAGGACTGAGAGAAGTCTGCCTCTACATCCCATCAGTGGACACGGGACAAAGCATTCTCAGTTGTGGTATTGCACTTGTAGAACACACTCTCCCTGGAAGTCTGACCGTCACAATCATTTGTCTCTTTTCAGAGCTAGATCAAGACATGGCTTTTTATTAAAGCTTTGGGCCCTAAATTTACAAGAATTTTAAAACACGTGACTGGCTTTTTTAAACCCATTTCACATATTTCAACTGGTTTATTTTATTGAGCTGTTTCATACACTTCTATCTCATCTAATCTATTGTTTGATTTTAATTATTTAACTGGTTTATATAATTCAGATCTGTTTGCCACCCTTAGTGCTCAGGGTAAAAGGACAATATTTAAATATTTAAATAAATGAAATGCCTTGCCAGATCCCCTAGAGAGGTGAGATATCAACCACCCACATGAATGCAACACTCATACGTGCCACAATTAATATCACTCATACTTGATTGGAAATCAACGCAGCAATTTCACTGCAACGAGTATCTGTCAATTCTGGGGACTGTTTCAACAAATCAACCTAATGAATTTATTTACCAAATCATTTGCTGAATATTCTTCTACTTCTTACACCATTCCACTAATCACACATATTCATGAAAATATGCAATAAAATCAAACCTACACTTTCTATGACAAGATTTTTACCAACTGTCCTATGTATTTATTCATGTGCCTTTGATTAGGTAGTTCATCTCAGAATTTCCCGACCTATCCAACTCCTGCAATTTAACATCATCTCTTTCTGGCACTTCTAACACTTTAATAGCCTAAGGACATTTGCCTCCTAGCCCAGCCCTTCGATTGTCACACTTTCCCTGGCTCTACTTAGGATTCATTGCACTTTGTAATTATGAACCAGACCCAGCACTTTATTTGCTCAGCCATGATAGCTTTTAATCATTTTTATAATGTTGTCTGATTTTATGTTTATTGATATTTTATATTGCTTGTTTTCCTATGCTTATTTTAACCTATTTTCTTGGACATGTCCCTTTATAAGCCACTTCGAGTCCCTTCAGGAGATGGAGGCGGGGTATAAAATAAAGTAGTAGTAGTAGTAGTTGTTGTTGTTGTTGTTGTTGTTATTATTATGTGTAGCATTGACTTTAAAAGGATTCAATATCTTTAAGCCTGTGTGTTCTTTTCCATCTTCCCTTATTGGTTTATTTGCTTTCTACAATCCTATTTTGCAACAACTGAGATGACAACAACTCCTTGAAGATCAGTGGAATCTGCAGAATACCTTGGGCCCATGCATGAACTTACCAAATTCTGTAATAAAGGTCACAGGAGACCTACAATACAATAGAAGTTTTTTTTAAGTATCAGGAGTGACTTGAGAAACTGCAAGTCGCTTTTGGTGTGAGAGAATTGACCGTCTGCAAGGATGTTGACCAGAGGAAGCTCGGATGTTTGATGTTTTGCCATCCCTGCGGAAGGCCTCTCTCATGTGCCTGCATGGGGAGCTGGAGCTGACAGATGGGAGCTCAACCCGCTCTCCCTGGATTCAAACCACTGACTTGTTGGTCAGTAGTCCTGCCAGCACAAGGGTTTAACCCATTGATTTGCTGGTAAGAATTCTGAGGGGGAAGGCCTACAAGCCCAAATACTGTACACATAATGATTCAGACTCAGATGGAATAAGGCTAAACCTAGGAAATAATTTGTTTAAAATTATTAATTGCCCTGTAATGTACTTTTAATGGATTATGGTTGTAAAATTCACCATTTTAATTGTTAAATGCCAATTATACCATTCATTCAAATCTAGTGTGTCACTGATTGTAATACACACCTCAGTTTTGAGGTGAGCATTAGAATAAACTTGATTTACCAGAGAAGTAAGGAGAATTGGCATCTACTTTGTCCAAGTATTTTTTTTCTCCCCTTTTTATTACAAAGGTTTTTCAAGACATCTACTTTTTAAAAAAGCCTTGTTGGTTGGCATGTTCTGGCACTTGCAATGTAAAAATGGACCTTTTCCAAAAACAAGATAAATTAGCTGGGTGGGGGGATTCTGAGACTTGCAGTCCCTCTCAAAAATATTTTCCAAGCACTTTTTTTTCCAAAAAAAGGCCATTTCAAATTAGCTATTTTGCCACCTGTTGGATGGGGGATTTTGGGACTTTCTTCCAAATCCAACCATGTTTCTTTTATTTTAAAAGCTGAGAATGGAAGGAATCCCCTTTCCCTACCCTCTCAACTAGGAGGCGAAAGAAAATGACTTTGGAAGGAGGGAGGATCTATCATCTAAAATTTCAAAATTATTATTTATCTTGATAGAGCTATTGTTTCTAGTCAAATAAAATAAAATATGATCTAGACTTTCATTAAAAGAGACAATGTTTGAGGCTTATGACCAATTGTAACAAGAGACTTATGAATATAACCATTACTGGTGACAGTAATATAAACATTTCAAGGAAGAAGTGGTTTCAAGCTCTAGAAAGGAGCCACCATTGAAAGGGCAGGTAAATGATGCATTGAAAAGCATAATCACCACTACCACGCAACATCAACTTAGAGTTGACATACCTTAGATGCTTGAGGTGTTGAGATCACATGGACTGTGCTGGGTTTGACGCCATTTGCTTTTGGTCTCTTATAGAGAGCAAACCTGCTTTTCCTTCGTCCCCTATCACCATTAGGAAGGGATCCATTGTACCTGGAAAAAAAATGCAAAAGTTATTTCAGATAAAATAAACTATTGGGTATTTAACGAAAAGTTGAAAGTGATCATAAGGACTACATGGGCTTTGTATCCAGTGGCAACACAACAAAAACTACAGAGCTAAGACTAGGGAAAAGAGACCTTTTTTTTTTTTTGGGGGGGGGGGCATTCACCTTTTTGTTTCCCTTTTTTCTGAGTTAAATAATGCTTACGAAGTAATATATAGTAGAGTCCCACTCAGTTTGTGAGGTGGGACAATACTATATACAGTACTATTTTTCACAAATCTTATCAATTTCTTAAGGATTAGGTTTTTCATGAAATATTACTGAATCAAAACAAGGCAGCAAGCACAGGTTGTCCTTTATAAACCAATAAAACGCCATCTGAATTTCTCCTGCCTCCTGCCCCACACCCTCCGCCGCAACCAGCTGGTACCATTGCAAAATGTGCAGCCTTATAAGGATCTCTCTTCATTTAGCCCCGTGGTTCTCAACCAATGGGTCCCCAGGTGTTTGGGCCTACAATACCCAGAAATCCCAGCCAGTTTACCAGCTGTAAGGATTTCTGGAAGTTGAAGGCCAAAAGATGTGGGGACTCACAGGTTGAGAACCACTGATTTAGCTCTTCCCTGTCTGACTATGCTGTCCACCCCAAATTGTATTGTGTAGCCCTTTTCAAAAATGGTTTTGCTAGATGTGTGTGTGTATTTAACCATATATTTGTTGTTTCATATTTTATTGATTATCTTGACTCTTTAAGTATAAACATTAATTAAATAATAAATAAATAAATGTTTCACCAACCATGGCAATTGGATCCTTATAGTATTCAGATTCTAATATTCAGCATTCCCAAAACAATACAATAATTATGGAAAACCTCGCTTTGTTGTACTGAAGAGTGTGTGTGCGCGCGCTCAAACGCCTTACAGTTGCTTGTCAACTTATGGTAACCTTATAACTTTCATCAGTTTTTTTTAAGGCAAGGAATCCTCAGAGGTGGTTTTGCAAGTTCCTTCCTCCGAAGAAGAGACTAAAGCAGTTGGTATTTGTTAACTAGGGCTGACCCTGCTTAGATTCCAAGATCAGATGCAATCTGCTTCTCCAGGGCATTCAAGCTCAACCCTTATAGAGATGAATGTCTGAAAATCACTACATCTGAGCTTTTAAGAACACCCTGCCCTTGTTGGAAACTTTAACACACAAATTTAGTAAGCCAAACCACTAGTAAGGTCAGTTCCACTACCAGTAACCACATTAAAGTCAACTGGAACAACCAAATAGAAACCTAACCAAAGAATCATGGAAATCTCAGCACTTGGTCTTGAAGATATTCACTGTTGGTAGAAATCCTACATGTTAAACAGACACCCCATGTCCTATCCACAGCATAGCGAAGGCCACTTATAATGGAAAAACGTGATGATTTCTATGGCTAAAGCACATGCCTCAACTGTAAATCTGCCAACTCTGCAACATCTGTTGGTACAACTAAGTCCATATCATATTAACACAGTAGTTTCATTTTTCACAACAGAAAAAATTGCAATCAGTCACCTTTCTTGGTCTCCATCACATTTATTGCCTGAGACAAACTTTTCACTTCACCTTCCTTTCCATGCTCCCATTATGAAAATATAATGGTTTGATGTTCAAATACTCTTTATGAGTGAAAGTTGGAAATCAAAAATGGCTACCTACAATCTGTCCCTCATGAATCCCATCTGCATCAACACAAGCGGAACGGATGCCATAGCATACAGTAAAAAATACATAAACAATCTCTTAAAGTCTACAGCAGTGGTTCCCAACCTGGTTCACCAGTGGTCTGCAAAAATTAAAATATGGTCCGTGGTTCACCAATGGTCCGCAAAAATTAAAATATGGTCCGCTGCCTCACCTCACCGTTACTACACCTCTGCAATGAGAGTTACTGGTTTCGCAAAACCCTCTTATATTGCCGACAGGGATGTCAGGAGGGGAGAGGCTGACTACCAACTAAAGGTATGACAACAAGCTCATGACTGCTACTTCTCCTCCTTCTTCCCCCTGAGCAAGCCATTCCATGTGACACCTGGAAGCAGGAATGCTTTGGTGTCTTCATTTTTAGGCCTGTTCCTGGGTTATTTGGGGTGCTGCTTCAGAAAACTGCATTTGATAAACCACATCAGCTCTAGATTATTAAATATGATTGTCTGTGGGTGAGCAGATGGCAACTACTGGATGGCATGTGTTCTGTATCAGAAACCAAAGCTGATGTGGTCTATCCAATGCAATTTTCTGAATCAGCACCCCAAATAACTAAATCAAATCTAAAGTTGACCAAAAACCGATTCATTGCCCTTTTGGTACTAATGTTGGAGAGTGGTCCCTGGTCAAAGTGGTCTCTGGTCAAAAAAAGGTTGGGAACCACTGGTCTACAGGAGCTATCTCCACTATCATAAAATAAACTGAAATAGAAAGGAGAAGGTACTGACATACAACCAGCTTTCTTTGTCCCATATATGAATTAATTTCCCTTTATTTGTTGAGACCCATGCTGGGGCAAAGGTGGGATAACAACAACAACAAGAAGATTTATTAAATGTATTCAGGTTTTGTATTCTGGTATAGCTTCCAATTATCTCCGCTAACACAATATTTCTTGTTTAGAAATGGCAAAGAAGATAGTGGGAGAAATAAGAAGAACTCACAAATAATCCTTAGAAGATAACAGCAAAACAAAATTAATTGATTCCACATTCATTTTTAAAAGGCGTTTTATAACATAATAGAAAGACAGATAGGATGTGGTTCCCATTATCAAAATGCAAGGCAACATGATAGACAAGAGCTTTCAAACTGTGTATCAGCTTCAGTGTGTAGCTGTGTTGCACAAATGTAAGAAAGAGTGTTACCTAACAAATCATATTTTTAAATAAACAAATAAATAAACAAAAGGGCTTCCTGGGATATATTGTGTTCCCATAAATTTCATGTATGTATTTGTATCTCTTATAAGCAGTCAGTTTAATAAAATTAACAACAACAATAATAACGCCTCCGATTTGCTAGTAAAACTGAATTACTGTGTCTCAAAATGGTATATGGCTAAAAAGTATGTCATCAACATAAAATGTTTAGAAAGCCATGTGCTGAATGTCTTGCAACTGTTCTATGACCTCCTCAATGTCTCCAAAGGCAGAAACAGAGAAAAATTAAGATTTCCTAATATTTTGGACTTTGTTAGATCAGCTATAAAAACCACAACTAAAAGAAATATAGCTCTTTGTGGTATTTTCTCTTTCTTTGTTTGATAAATTTATATTCTACTTTTTAATGTAAAATCTTTTCCATGCACTGAGCGTCCATCCTTCTCAGAAATTTTAGCACTATAAGTGACACATTTCTTAAAGGAAGCCAGCAAGACAACAAACCTCAAAGGGCGAGAGTGTGGCCTAAAGTGCCTATGCAAAATCGCCAAACAAGTAAAGGTCAAATTAGAGAAAGAAGCCAAAGACAGGTCAAGCTGAAGGGGAAAACAGAGACAAAGTCCAAGACGGAAGTCAAATCAATGCTGTAGAAGCAACTGAAATTCTAGTCAACATTTCTGATGATGATGGTGATGATTGGCCACCAGCTCCCAAAGCAGTTACTATACTCCCAACTCAAGAATGGGAAATGTAATGTTTGTGGACAGGAAAAAAGATTAAGATATGGGCTTAAAGCCAACCTTAAAAATTGTGGCATAGCTGGCCCTTGAGCACTCTAGCTGGAGGTCAGTTGTGACCAGCAGTGCTGCAGAATTCAAAGAGGCACAAATGGAGGGCAAAAAAACATGCAAAGAGGAAGGTGTGTCAAGCCAACCCTGACCGGGACAGCCTTCCACCTGGAAAGTGATGTCCTCACTATGGGAGAACATGCGGATCATGAATAGGGCTCCACAACCACCTACGAACCCATCACCAAAACACCAGACTTGGAGGACTCTCGGGCTATGAGGGATCGCCTAAGCGAAGTGAAGCAAGCTGCCTTGATTCCCCTTCGGGATAAATAGGGCAAATAAATAAATAACTTCATCCAATTTTAAACGAACTTCTGGATAGCATAGGGAAGGGTTAACACTCTTCCCTAACATTTTTGTTTTGCTGTCTGTGACCCTGTTGGAAAGATTTCACCTCACTTTCTATCCCTATGACAGCTGGATTTTGAACATTTTGGGTTGATGTGGAAACAAGGATTGGTGATAAAGCTTCAGTGGAGACACCTTTTTCCTATGATATGTCTTCCAAGAGTGAATTTCCCATCCTAGTGGTAGATTTCCTCTCACTTCCTGTTGTCGCATCCTCATTTGTAACTAGGAGTCATACGTAAGTCGGAAGTTTGTAACTTGGGGACTATCTGTATATACTGGCACTGGAGGTGACCGGGTTTATTGCCAAACACACTATAAAATTCGGAATGATGCATTGCACAGGAGCAGATGACCCATTTAGTAAGTCATGGAGACTATGAGAAGTATCCCATTTGCCCACTGATTGATTAGGAAACTTAATTAAGGTGGTTTAACAAATTCTTTCCTCTGACGTATTGGTTATAAAATACCATATAATATTTATTATTAAAATTAGATATCTGGTTAATATTCTACATGGAATTCTACACGCATTAAAATGTGTATTTTCAAACTTTGCATAAATAATTCTTGTTTAATAACCATTTATTTTAAGCTTGGTTTACCTCATTCAAGATATCTAACTCTCACGTGTAAATAAAATACACCCCCAAAAATATCATTCGGTAAATGGACTGATCTGCTGTTGTGCACTTGTGACTAAGCAGGAATTCATACCCTTGTATTCTGGAGTTCTAGTCCAACACTCAAATCCGCCCAGGCTGGCTCTCTAATTAGAGCGTCATGGCAAAAAATTTAATGCCAAACATATATGTGAAAAACCAAATCATAAAATCAACAATAATATATAACTATGAATTAAAACTATTAAAACATAAAACATAAGCCATATTCAGACATTAAAACGCAGAATTAAAACATATTAATATAAACATTGAAATCACATAATTAACGTCTTCAATGAATCTGTTTAAACTTTCTGAGAAAATAAATCAGCTTTCATGATGAAAAGAATGTAATGTATAAGTCACCCCACTTAAAGTGAAAGAATAAGTTTGGAAAGAAATTTATGAAGAAAAACTAACAGAGAGAACTAAATGTCTGACCTCCACATACTAAAAAGAGACACCACTGAGGAAACAATAAATCTGAAGGTCTCTATCAATATAGACAGAGACTACTGAGATTATCTCCTAAAAAACCAAAATGCCATAAATTTTAAGAACTAGCAGCAACAGAGATGTCTCGGGGGTTTCAGCTATTTCTGAATAAACTTCTGTGCAGGACTTTGTTGGATGTTTACAAGAAACTGCAGAAGCCTTAATTACAACTACAGTTACTTTCTTAAGCAAGGCAAACAGATTTTGTAATACTGCCTGAATGCCTGGAGTCATAGCTGAGCAATCGGTTAAAAAAATGATTCAACTTTTACACATGGTAGTCTTGTATTACTCTTACTAGCGACAGAGGTCCTCACTACCTCCGAGGATGCTTGCCATAGATGCAGGCGAAACGTCAGGAGAGAATGCCTCTAGAACATGACCATATAGCCCGAAAAAACCTACAACAACCCAGTGATTTCGGCCATGAAAACCTTCGACAATACACAGAATCTTAACAACTGTATGAAAAAATGCAGAGACAACTGTACTTAAAGTATAGGAAAATCAAGCACACGATAGTAGGTCCTTTACCCAATTATGAAATTATTTAAAATAAAGATGAAAATCAAATCTTGTTGGCATGTGTTGCCTAAATCCCCAAACACAGAGCTGTGTATTTATGTGCAGCTTTATGTTAAAGGCCAGTCTTGTGTTAAGTGGCAATGCTGCACATACGACCAAAGACATCAAATATGCAACTGGACACATAATCAAATGCTCATTTGCACTCATGTGTGGTGTGAACCATATACCGATGACACCACATTCAGAACTCCGCTTTGGCAACCTTAATTTGAATGCAAAAATTCCACATCAAAAATACCCAAAAACTTGCAGGATACCAACAACATTGCAGCCACTATGTGAAGACTTAAAAATACTACATCACTATATAAATTTAAATCTTAGCAACATGATAACGCTTCTTGGCTTTAAATGTTAAATAAGTTATCTATGCTATGGTAACTGTGTGTACACCCCTAGGATTTACCTTCTTCCCTATAATTCCAACCACAGAAACAATTAATTTTTTAGACTTGTTTTCAAATAAGTTGTAACATATAGGAAAATATGCTTGAAAAAAACATGTGAAATCTTATAGCCTGTCCACGGATCCTGTAGAGCAGTGGTTCTCAACCTGTGGGTCCTCAGGTGTTTTGGCCTTCAATTCCCAGAAATCCTAACGGCTGGTAAACTGGACGTTGCAGGCCAAAACACCTGGAGACCCACAGGTTGAGAACCACTGCTGTAGAGTATTATCAAAAAATGCACATTTCTTATCTTAGCATACATCCCATCAACTGGTGATTTTGTAAGGCAGAGGTGCCAAACTTCCAGGCTCAGGGTTAAATCCAGGATGCAAACCTGCATCGTTAGGGAGAGTGTAGCCCAATCCAGCACAGGTTGGCTCCCTAGTCTATGGTCTGCATTTCAACTGACTAGGAATATCTGTCTTGTTTGGATTAGGTTTCAAAAAGTTCATCTTCATCCACACCTAAGAAGAAAGAAAACTATTGAAGAACAGTACCCCAGAGTCTCATCCCAGTTAGGTGGCTGAGGAGAACATCTGATAGCATTGAAAGAATCCAAGACAGCCAACAGGAGAATGCACATACCCCGTTCAGTTTCTGGCATCAATCAATCAAAGCTGTCTCTGTCCCATAGTCATGCCTGAGGAAAAATTGAGAAGATCTAGAAACAGTTGTAGCAGGAGGTTGCCAAGTTCACTGCTACCTGGGTGATAAAATAGAATGTTAGGACTTGATAATAATGATCCAATACTGTATGGTGAAATCCAGGGGAAACTTTTTAAGAAAAAAATTTATCCCTTCTTTAGGCATGAGACAACTTTACCCTGTTTTGGAGAAACGATTACCACTCTCCCTGCCTGATTACCAATCCTCTGCCTTTTTTAACAGGCCAAAAAGGGCAAGGACATATGCGGTAGCTTTCAACTCTCCAAAAATCCTGTCCACATCCTCAGGTTGCACAAATTGAACAGTATTAATTATCAGTGGAAATGTAGGGACCAAATTACATTCACTGGATCCATATCAATTACAGCATCCAAATCTAAAAGGATCTGAGCCATTTTATCTGCAAAGTACTGAGAGAGTTTTTCACAGCAGTCTATGAAGTGATCTGAATTTTCTTTTCCTAAACCACACGAAACCACTCTTTACAGATACAATAAAGACATAGAAATATGTCTTTGTGGCCTGAATTGCTTCAGAGTAGTTCTCAGATAAGCTATAGTCTGTTTGATTGGCCACAATCTGAGTTTTCTACCAATGCTGTTTCAATAGCTATCTTTTATTGTTTTATCATTACCAGCTCCCTGGAAAATCAGGAGGGCAGTTTGGCTCCTCTTTAAGAGAGGAGACGTTCATGAGGAATTGTGCCCCCTACTCTGGCTATTTCCCCATTCCAGAGGTCAACCTAGACTTTGTGCTTCATCACGTTATGGTTTTAAAAATTAAAGAATCGCCTGGTAAGACAAAAGGAAACTCCACAAAGTTATCAGTTATCCATCTGAATCAGAAGTCTTCTGGGACATATCATCTCAATGGATCCCACACCCCTATAAAGGTTTCAGGTCCAGTCCCCCACTAGATCTGTCCATGGCAATGAAACGACAGTTCCTCCACTCTCAGATCATCATCACTATGCTCAGCACACAAAACAAGGTCCAGAGTGTGCACAACAATATAAGTAGGCCAGATAAGCCTTGGGACAAACCCATGGTTGTCATTGTAGATATGACATTCTGAGACACTCCCCACAGGACAGCCTCAGCCCTGTTGAAATCAGTCAGTGCTGTACCTGGGAAGACTCCAACACTAACTCAGAGATCAAACTGGTTAGCTCAGGAAGACAGACTTTCAATCAGCAGAATGGATAGTACACTAACAGAATCCTTGATCTATCCCACCACCCACCCAACTTTGGATGCATACATTCAAACCCCAACAATTATGGGATAAGGGACCTGGTTGGGTGGGGGGGTGGAACCTTGGCAGATCTCTGCAACTAATCCTCCCCCAGGTCTTGCTTGCTGCCCCATAGAGAGCCCTGCTAGACAACCCTAACAGAAATTAATACCATCACCTGCCCTATTCTCACCCAGCCAGGTCTCTATTATACACATCGTATCAGGATGCTCATAAATATGAAGTCTGAGTAACAATTCACCAACCCGGGATTCACCAGCAACATTTTGAATCCAAGGGTACTGTCTGAGCTGTGAAAGAATCAACTTTATTAACATTAAAAAAAACCCTGGTGAAGCCTTGCTCACACTATGTCTATCTGAGAAAAAAAGCTCTCAGTCTTTCATTGGACTTTTGTCTTTCAATGAGAACAGAAGTCTGCCCGGGAAAGAAAACTTCTCAGCATACTGATAAGATGCCTTCAATAATACAGCTCTGATTCTTGAGAATGTCTGCACACTACAGAAGCATTAATTAAAATACAGCCATTCCTTGCTTCAGGAAATATTGCACCATACATTATTTGTAGATTAGAAAGTAGAGATAAGTTCTGATTAGAGATCTTACAAGATTTTTTTCCCTTTGAACTCAAAGAAGCAAACAACAGTCTAAAAAAACCCAAGTTACTGAGTTCAAAAACTTTCCACCACATGATTAACATCTTAAATCTACCAGTAATCCCCTCAACCAGAAATGGGGACTGCATATGAACCAAATGGTGAACTGTGTTTCCTATCGTCCGTCCTAGCCAGGATAGCAAATTTCAATGCACATTTGGCATTATAGTTAATAGCATTTGGAGAAGTGTACATTCCTCCTTTCTTTGACCAGTGACTCCCAATCTTTTTTTGACCAGGGACCACTTGACTAGGGATCACTTTGACCAGGGACCACTCTCCAACATTAGTACCAAAAGGGTTACGGATCGGTTTTTGGTCAACTTTAGATTCGGTTTGGTTATTTGGGGTGGTGATTCAGAAAATTGCATTGGATAGATCGCATCAGCTCTAGTTTCTGATACAGAACATATGTGATCCAGTAGTCATCATCTGCTCACCCACAGAAAACCATATTTAATAATCTAGAGCCGTGGACCTTATTTTAGGTCTCATGGCCCACAGGTTGGGAAACACTGCCTTAGACCAATAATTTTTAAAGTGGACTAAGGAAAAAAATAAAAATTTGTCCTTATTCTCAACCTGCCAAGTGGTTAAAATTGCGGTACTTGAAAATAAATGGTCTCTCATTTTTTCGGTAGTATGCACAACAGTGAGGACTGAGAGGATTCCATGACAGGAATCCAGACAATGCAACATTAAGATTATAACAACTTTCAGTTTTCGAAAGGTTTACAGCTTTCAAATAGTAAAGATAGACTTTAAATTATAGATGAGGAAAGTGTAACACCTTGCTTCCCTAAATGCTCTCAACAGCCACCAAAGGGAAACTGAGAAGAGTTAATTATGTCAAGTTCCTTTTGCCACCATTTTAGGTCCAGGAAAACCCATTTTTCCAACAGTGCCCTCCTTCCAACACTCAATTTCAAGGGAAGCAACAGGATGTTGCCCGCCAAAGTCCCCTGTGGGGCCACGGATCCCTGGTTCACAACAGTTGCCCACGTCTACTTTAAAGCCTACATTGGCTACAAATGGAGGAAAATCTCAAAGTTACATCCAAGAATCATAGAATCATAGACTTGAAAGAGATCACATGGGTCATCTAATCCAACCCCCTGCCATACAGGAATCCTACATAACGTACTTCTTTTGAAGTGACAAGTATTGTAAAGAAATGAACCATTCTAAAATTAAATGGTCACATCCAGAACAGTACAAAACACATGGCAGTCATCAAAAGAAAAAGAAAAAACAGTTGCTTCCAAGCTGGTAATTTGCCCCACAGATGAAAAGGCAAACCAGTGGTCTGTATATAAGATGCAATGGAGGGAGGGCACTAAGGGAAACATTGTGTAACGTCTTCTCAGCATCATGATTCCAATCAGTCACACCTGCTTTCAATTTAGAAAACTAGTTGAGATACCTTGCATTATAGGATACTTGTCAAATGTTTAAAAGGTAAAACCAGCTCTCAGTATCCACGGATTCTACATTTACAGATTCAATCACCCACAGCTTTAAATATTTTTTTAAAATCCCAAAAGCAAACCTTGATTTTGCCATTTCATATACAGGAAATATTTTACTAAACCATTGTATATAATGGAACCTGCGCATCCGTGGATTTTGGTATCCACAGAGGGTGTTTCTCAGTCATTATAAGATGGGATCAGACACCACTAAATTAACACTGTGTGCCCACTTCTGTGGGTTTGTTCTGATTCAAAGGGGTTCATAATTTCTATGGCAGAAGGCAGTCAGAGCCATGCATGAAGCAAGTCAGAGGCATGTTCAGCAGCCATTTCTGCCCTCTCTGGATTTGTAAAAAGGACGTACCAAGACAGAAATGATAGTTTTTACAGAATGAATATAAAATCCCAAATATCTGAGTATTAGGTACATGGATGCATTTCCTCTGATAATTTCATCTGAGTAACACTCTCATAATCATGTTTGTATGAAAGACCTTAAAAACACTTTCAGATAAGAATGTTTCCAAAATGTGTGGGGCCTAACTGATTATTTTTAACCAATGATGCTCTGCACCTCTTCTTATCTACTGCACCCCAATCCAATATTTACCTATTGCAAAGAAGACAAATGTACATTTAAAGCAGGTACAGGCCTACCATTCTCTCAGGCTTACTAGATCATAACACTGGAAAGATAGCAAAAGCCACAAACAACGAAACTGTTCTTACAGCATCTAGACTCAATGACCCTTCAGTTCCTTCTTTTGCTTTTGTTGTGGTAATGGTGTTGCCTATATTTGTACATCAATTCTCTCAAGGCACTTCACTTAGGGAGAAAAAATAAAATGCAAAGATACAGAATGGGGGATGCTTGTCTCGACAGCAGTACGTGTGAAAAAGCTCTTGGCGTCTTTGTGGACAACAAGTTAAGCATGATCCAACAATGTCATGCAGCGGCAAAAAAAAAGCCAATGGGACTTTGGCCTGCATCAATAGGAGGATAGTGTCTACATCCATGGAAGTCATACTACCCCCCTATTCTCCCTAGGTCAGACCACTCCTGGAATCACACTCTGTCCAATTCTGGGCACTGCAACTGAAGAGAAATGTTGAGAAGCTGAAATGTGTGCAAAGGAGGGTGACTCAAATGATCAAGGGTCTGCAGAGCAAGCCCAATGAGGAGTGGCTTAAAAGCTGGACATGTTTAGCCTGCAGAAGAGAAAGCTGAGAGGAGACATGATGGCCATGTATAAATCTGTGAGGGGAAGTCATAGGGAGGAGGGAGCAAACTTGTTTGCTGCTAACCTGGAGCCTAGGATGCAATAAAGCAATGGCTTTAAACTACAAGAGAGGAGATTCCATCCCTTATATGTCTTTTGTCTAAGCTGAAAATCCTAAAACAGGTTTTTCTCAGAGTAGAGTTGCTGCAGTCTCCTAATCATTTTGATTGCCCTTCTCTAGTTTTATAATATGCAAAGTAGGCAAGATCAAGAGATCTGCCCTCATTCTGTCGCTGTCTGAACATGTTTCCCCACCTCCAAGCATCCCCTATCTCTAATTCATATATCTCTCCAAAGGAGACTGTCTATGGGATGCACCTCTGAATATGAGAGGATTTGAAGCAGAGAGTAAAATCATCAGGGACTAGACTCTATTAAATGTCTATGCTTCTAACAGAGTCATCCAACATGGAACACTCAAAACAAAGACACCAGGCTGAGATGCATTCATCCGCTTCAGGGAATTACAACCACATCACTAGAAGGGAAGCATATGCGCAACAACAGCAGTGTAAAATGACACTGGCGAAGGATCTTTTAGAGATGGTGGCAGTGGCACTTTGCCTACTGTATATGGTCTAGAAATCTTAATCAACAATTGACCCCCCAAAAAACAAAATCAACTTAAGTATTGTACCTTATCAAAAAAGCAGCCATCACTTCTCTGAGTAGAGTGGTGAAAGGCAATAGTCTAGTGGTTCTCAACCTTTCCAATGCTGCGCCCCCTTAATACAGTTCCTCGTGTCATGGTAACCCCCAACCATAATTTTTTTTGTTGCTACTGTAATTTTGTTATTGTTATGAATCATAATGCAAATATCTAATATGCAGGATGTATTTTCATTCACTAGACCCAATTTGGCACAAATACTTGATACGTCCAAATTTAAATACTGGTGGGGTTGGGAGGAGGGTTGACTTTGTCATGTAGGAGTTGTTGTTGCTGGGATTTATAGTTCACCTACGATCAAAGAGCATTCTGAACATTACCAACAATGGAATTGAACCAAACTTGGCACACAGAACTCCCATGACCAACAGAAAATACTGGAAGGTTTTGGTGGCCATTGACCTTGAGTTTTGGAGTTGTAGTTCACATACATCCAGAGAGCACTGTAGACTCAAACAATGATGGATCCAGACCAAATTTGGCACGAATACTCAATATGACCAAATGTGAACACTGGTGGAGTTTGGCAGAAATAGACCTTGACATTTAGGAGTTGTAGTTGCTGGGATTTATAGTTCACCTATAATCAAAAGAGCATTCTGAACCGCACCAATGAAAGAATTGGGCCAAACCCACACAGAACCCCCATGACCAACAGAAAATACTGTGTTTTCTGATGGTCTTTAGCGACCCCTCTGATGCCCCCCCCCCCCTCCGGTTGAGAAACTCTGCAATAGTCCATTCCAGGAAAACTTTAAAAAGCACCGGTCCCTCTACTCTTTTCCACTGTGGTGTCATTTTGGATGGATAGCCCTCTGAGATGGCAGTTTTCTCTCTATGTAGAAGGATAATCAACCTATCCATAGATCATTTCAAAATTCACCATTTTGGACACTAAATCTCCTCTCTGTTTATAAATTAGGTTAACTTATACATAAATATATACAGAAACTGTAAGAAGGTAAAGGTTGTCCCCTGACATTAAGTCCAGTCGTGCCTGACTCTGGGGACTGGTGCTCATCTCCATTTCCAAGCCAAAGAGCTGGCATTGTCCGTAGACACCTCCGAGGTCATATGGCCGGCATAACTGCATGGAGCACCCTTACCTTCCCGCTGGAGTGGTACCTATTGGTCTACTCACATTTGCATGTTTTCAAACTGCTAGGTTGGCAGAAGATGGGGTTGACAGCAGAAGCTCACGCCGCTCCCCAGATTCGAACCTGCAACCTTTCGGTCAGCAAGCTCAGCAGCTCAGTAGTTTAATGCACTGTGCCACCGGGGACTCGCACAGAAACTGTAGTTAGTACCAATAGTGGACAATTGTGGGTATCTTTTATACTGAAAACTATAAGAGACAATTCGAAGAAGCAAGAGATAGTGCTGGAAGATAGGACCCACAGGACTGAAATGCACTCAGCTAGGAACAGGATGAAAATCCCTTATCTGAAATGCTTGGGATCAGAGGTGTTCTATATTTTGAACATTGAAATATTTGCGTATACTTACATAATGAGATATCTTGAAGATAGGCCCTAAGGTGAAGTACAACATTAATTTATCTTTCATATACATCTTATTATACACAGAGTTTGAAGGTAAATTTGTACATAATATTTAATAATTTTGTACATGAAACAAAGTTAGTGTACAATGAATCACTAGAAAGCAAAGCTGTCACTATGTCAGCCACTCAATTCTCAACAATTTTTGAGCTTTTTGGATTTCTGCATAACGGATACTCAGACTCCATTAGTGAAGAGCAAAAGACAAAGACAAATAGCTCTGTGTCCATTTATGTCACTCAATTAAAACCAAAAATTTGTTCAGCTCCTGAGGTGCTCAGATAGAAAAAGAAGTCCAGAGCTGCACAATAAATACCCAATAAAGGAAGCAATCGGTTTCCAAGAGCTGAGGAAAAGCAGCCTTTTATTTGCAGAGTTGCCACAAATCAAATTGGGAAATACTACAAGGGTCATTCAGTCCAACCCCATCTTGCCATGCCATTCAGAAATACACAACCAAAGCGGTGCTGACAGATATCCATTCTGAGAATGGTTTACAATGCATTTAAATAATAATATTTAATTCCACTTAAACAGCTGTTTTGATTTATCTTTCCTTTGGGGTACCCTGAAGGTTTTGTACAGAAAGGTATGCAGTAAATTAAACTGGAGAGTATACTATTGCCCTTTTACACTAGTCTGTGTAAATTATAAGACAGGAATATTAAAGAGTAATGTATGCTTACCAGAGAGAAATATCAGGAGTTTAGGCTCTCTGGTTGTCTCAAGCAATTAGGAGACAACATGTCAAAGAGTTGTGTTGCATGTATATAACAGGAAATGAGCTGATCATGTTATTTCATTTATTATAGGCACACATATAACTTCTGTTCAAAGGTAAACAAAAACACTATAAAATCTAAGTTTTTTTAAAAAAATGGGAAATGTCATTATCTGAAAAAGGGGAAATTGTTAAATGTATTTGTAAAACCCCACTTTCCTATTCAGATTGTACCACTAGAATTCTAAATTGAAAGGCTGCTCATATTTAATGGCTACTTAACCTGTACTGGTTTGCTGTTACTACTATTGATTACATGGTAAGCTATACTCCCAAGTTCTAATACACCACCAGAAATATAGAAGTGATGCCCCATTTTAGGACATGAATAGAGAACGAACTACAAAGAGGCTGCCTTGTAAAACTATAAAAGAAATATGTTTAGAATCAGGATTAAAATCTGCCAATTTAAAGAATAGATCACAAACACATTGACATTTAAAAGAACCAAAAAATCGACAAGAATGTGGTAATTAAATAATGTTGCAATAATATTACACTGCTCTGTGTGTGTATGTGTGTGAGAGAGAGAGCATGTGCGCCTTCAAGTTGCCTGCTAACCTATGGCAATCATCCCATGAACACAAGGTTTTCTTAGGCAAGGAAGTCTGAGGAGTGATTTTTCCAGTTCCTTCCTTTGAAATATAGCTTATAGCATAACCATTTGTTGGCAATCTTTCATTGAAGTACTAACCACAGCTAACCCAAGATCAAATAGCACCTAGTGCCTTTTGGGTATTTAGGCCTCTCAACAATAGAAACAGTGCTGTTTTATAATCTTAAGATTTTAAAGTACGGAGCACTTTGTAATGATTTCCCTATTATCTACAGGGCTAGTTCCAGAGAGCAGCATTGGGGAATTCTTGTTCAGCCAAATAAGTATTAAACTATGATACCTTGGGATTTCAGATTATCTCCCATGTTATTTAATACCTGTATAAAGATCATTAGACATTTTGAAGTAAGCTGCCCCCAAAATGCTGTTGTTTATTCGTTCAGTCGCTTCTGACTCTTCGTGACCTCTTGGACAGCCCACGCCAGAGCTCCCAGTTGGCAGTGGCCAACCTCAACTCCTTCAAAGTCAAGCCAGTCACTTCAAGGATCCCATCCATCAATCTTGTCCTTGGTCGGCCCCTCTACTTTTTTCCTTCCATTTTCCCCAGCATCATTCTCTTCTCCAAGCTTTCTGTCTTCTCATTATGTGGCCAAAGTACTTCATGTTTGCTTCTAATATCCTTCCCTCCAGTGAGCAGCCGGGTGTTATTTCCTGGAGGATGCACTGGTTTGATCTTCTTGCGGTCCAAGGCACTCACAGAATTTTCAATTTTCAGTTCCAAAGCGTCTATCTTCCTTCGCTCAGCCTTCCTTATGATCCAGTTCTCACATCCACAGATTACTACGGGGAATACCTTTGCTTTAACTATGTGGATCTTTGTTGCCAGTGTGATGTCTCTACTCTTCACTATTTTATCAAGATTGGACATTGCTCTCCTCCCAAGAAGTAAACGTCTTCTGATTTCCTGGCTGCAGCCTGTGTCTGCAGTAATCTTTGCACCTAGAAATACATAGTCTGTCACAAGATGCTAATGACACTCAGTTCTCCTCCATGATATCAAAGTTGGCTGGAGATGAACAGATTCTGGACCAATGTCTATATGGTGTTATAGTTTGAGTGAGGATCAATAAAGTGAAACTAGATCCCATAAGACTAAGGTCCTATGGATGTTTGATTCTCAGATCAAGTAACTTGGTAAACAGCATCTACTGGGTGGTTTTAATTGTTAAAATAGATTTTAATCTATTAAATTGTTTGATATGCTTTGATTCTTATTCTCTTATTTTGATTGATGAGAATTTTAAACTGTGTTTAACTGTTCAATTGATTTTCTTTGTGTGTTGTTCAGAGATCATAGGATATAGGGCAAGATACAAATATGTTAATACATAAATATAAACAAGTAAATAGAAATCCAAATATTAAAGGAATCCACTATGCTCAAACCCTGCGTCACAGTGTTACATATAGTACACTCTCATTTTCAGATGTCATTCTAAACAACTGAATAAATTAAAAATATTTGACTTAATCTAGTTATAACTGCCATATACTGAGTTTTTCAGAAGGGCAAACTGCAAATTTCTGCAAAACTGGAGCCTACAGACCTCATCTCTCCAAAGTCTAGCCTCAGGGCTACAAACGCACACAAGATTGCTCAAGCCAAGAGTGTGTAAAAAGAAGACTGTCATTTTTCTACCCAGAGGCAAAGATGAGTTCAAATCCACTGTTAGATCTCTTCCAAAATTCCAAATCACTGTTCAAAAGGAGTGAACTACTGAAAACATTTTAAAAAATCGCTAGCTTCCCTTGTGCAAAAACATCAAGGTATGTAGGCCATTTCACTTCAAAGAAAGTAAAGCAAAATAAGCAAATAAATAGGGTGGCCAATACAATCCTAACTCAAATATGTGGTACGTATGAGGGTTTCTGCTGTGTTAACCGGCCTAAACTGGCTGAACTACTTTTATGTGTTATGTGCCTTCAAGCTGCCTGCCAACTTATAGCAATTCCACACATTTATGCCAACTAAAATCCCTTTTGCCAGCTGATATCTGAAAGTGGATGGTACACAGACCTGCCAGCACAACTGTTTCAGGGCTGAAACAAGCCAGCAAAAGGTTAGGCCAAGCCCAGTGTAGTGCTCCTTAATTTACATGTACAACATTCCTAGACTGGGACAGGCTTGGAATCAAGATAGCTTCAGCGACCAAAAGCTATATTGTTGAGTTACACTTGCTCTCTATGTCTGTTTTCAAGGAGATAATTCTGGTATTGTTCCACCACAGGAAAGAGAAGATAACAAGCTTCAGCCATTATACTAATTGATGTATTTCAGCATAAAAAGCATTTATAGACTCCAGTATGTCTTATAATAATAATAATAATAATAATAATAATAATAATAATAATAATAATAATAAAATGCATCAAATGAAATGGAGTCTATAAAAACTCAATAGGAAGTGTATTAGCCAATATCAATGTGTTGCTCGATCTCTCCTTCCCCTCTCCCCCAATCTTTTCTTTCTTATGCTTTAATTCTGCAATCCTACATATCAGAAAGGAAGTCCCACTGAAGTCAAAGATACCTATTCCTAAATTGATATGTACAAAATGGCATCATACATCTGTGATCCAGTCCAGAAGGATTCCAACCACTTTGCATTTAAAAAAAATACATAAATGATGGTGCCACTTAATGAACCTCAGAGTGAACATAACAAATGGGAAATATACTAAGTAAAATTCTTAAATGAGCTCCAGGAACAATAGAATATGTTACATCTTCCTAAAGAACACTCCTTTTTTTAAAAAAAAATTCTCAAAATTAGTTTTCACATCTTAAAAATTAGGAAGGACATTGCCAACATAGGAGGTCAGCAAAGGGGTACTCCCACTGATCAAGGAGCAAAGGCTGAACAGATTCACTCAGCCAGAAACGATATTATCATGCTGCTCTGTATGAAAAAGTGCTACAGTATAGAACTGTAAGTCATACTACCACCAATTTTTGCATACAAAAGGAAGAGCCACATTTCTACATTCCCAAACATTGTATCTGGTCTGCAATTTGATACACAGCAACAAGTAAAATCTTTTGAAATTTAAGGGCAACTGCCTAGTCAGGATAGCTATCGCCCATCAAGAATCATTTTAGTAAAAGGCGCAAGATTTATACGATCTGAAGAGAAACCAGAGTCATTTTAGTGAACACCATGAGCCGCAGTGGCACAATGGGTTCAATCCTTGTGCTGGCTGAACTGCTGACCTGAAGGTCGGTGGTTCGAATCCACGAGACGGAGTGAGCTCCTGTCTATCAGCTCCAGCTTCCCTCGTGGGGGCATGAGAGAAGCATCCCACAGGATGGTAAAACATCCAGGTGTCCCTTGGGCAACGTCCTTGCAGATGGCTGATTCTCTCACACCAGAAGCAACTTGCAGTTTCTCAAGTTGCCTATAACATGATAAATAATCATGTCAGAGAGGCCCCTCCTCTTAATCCCCAGCAGAGATCATGCCCGCTCCCCTCCTAAGGCAGTTTTCATATAAGATGAAGATACCATAATCTCCCTTTAGCATCCCAAGTACAAAGTGGAACCTGTAAAACAAGAAATCTTTCCTTTCGTCCTTCCCAGGGTGGAATACTTTGTGGAGTAATTACTAGACATGAAGGAGGAAAACTGAGCAAACTTCAAGTTTCCTTCCTGAACAATTACTCAGATCTTTCCTGATGCTTTGGGACATTTTGGTAACTGCCACAAAGGTTCAAAAATAGAGCATAACTTTTTTATGCTCCATTTGAAGCTATCATATGCTCCATTTGAAGCTATCATATGCCTTCATGTGCAGACTTAATGTAAGTATTTCAGGATGTATTCTAAAAATCAAATTATAAATGATAGTCTATGACAAGACAAAAAAGTCTGCATTTGGAAAATACATTTGTTTTGCCAAAACAAATGTGTGCAAGTACTTGAGTCAAACAGAACTGCCACAAGCATTTAAGAGTCAAGCAATTAGCATAGCTATTATATGCCTTCAATTCACCTTCAGAACTGAGTGTAAATGCATCAAGAATTACAACTGAAGATCTATTTTTCTGATGTGTATAACACTTAATATTACTTACAAAGTTAATAAAAATTTGCTCTTCAACAAGTAAAATGAGACATGCAGTGTTTACTTTTTGAAGCAGTCATTTGAAGTGCTGAAGTTATAACATTAAGTATTTTCAGTCCTACACAAGGGACAGAGATGCCCCCAGCCATGATGTGTAATGTTCTGAGCAATATTAGAGCAATGTTCCCAAGCAAGATAAATAGAAAAATCACATCAATTGAAAGTAAACACTATTTTGGTTCCTCATTCATTCTTACATATCAGTACAAATGTGGGAACTTAAACATTCATAGCAACCCAACAATAACAAAGCAACGGAAGTTGTACTGAGAAAACAGTGCTCAAAATGAGCTACCTAAGAATCAAGATGGGAAATATTTCCTGAGCATATTCAAAACTTCCACTGAATCAGACTTTAAATACATGTTTTAATTTCAAACTGCAGTATCTCCTATCTTATGAATTCTTTATCAACTGCTACAAATGTAGCATGAATTGCAAGCTTCTATATGATGTCTAAGAGGAGTGTCCTCCTCAGAAAGCACATGCAAGGCACAAGATATCACACAAAGACGCAAACAAGCATGTAATTAAAGCACTGATGAAGAAACGTCCACCCCCAGGCTTTTGATCTCGTTTTATCATAAGAAAAACATGCAACTTCAGGCTACTTTTGACTGCTCCCCTTATCCCCTTCTGTGCTTCCACTAAAGCTCCTAGAATCAAAGGCCAGTACAAAAGAGTCTACCAGCATGATCAAGATGTGGCAATTGGGACAAACTGATTGCAGAGTAGTGCCAAGCCAACTGGCAAGCCTGTATGAAGACTCATCCCAAAAATATCAAGTTGAGACCTAATCTCCATATCCATTTACAGCCATAATCTAGTCAGAGCCCCCAGTGGCACAATGAAACCAGTGGTTCTCAACTGGTGGGTCCCCAGATGTTTTGACCTTCAACTCCCAGAAATCCTAACAGCTGGTAAACTGGCTGGGATTTCTGGGAGTTGTTTGCCAAAACACCTGGGGACTCACAGGTTGAGAACCACTGGGGTAAACCTTTGTGCTAGCAGGACTGCTGACCAAAAGGTCAGCAGTTCGAATCCAGGGAGCGGGGTAACCTTCCATCTGTCAGCTCCAGCTTCTCATGCAGGGACATGAAAGAAGCCTCCCACAGAACCTCCGGGTGTCCCCTAGGCAACGTCCTTGCAGACGGCCAATTCTCTCACACCAGAAGCAACTTGTGGTTTCTCAAGTTGCTCCTGACATGAAAAAAAATAATCCAGTTGGCTAGGTGTTACTAGCAATGTAGTATATTTTAAACCTTTATTTGTACTAGAAGTACAAAAGCAGCAACTGCTCCTAATACAGTCTATTGACTTTCAGTGTTTAAACAAGAGTGTGGGAATAAAAAATGAATTGTGCTGTATGAAGTGATATTATGTGCCTTAAGCAAACATGAAACATTGTAATACAGTAAAACGCTCCATCTCTGTAGGGTATTAATTTTGATTCTTGCATCCTTCATAGCCTTTGCTCAAATAAAGCATGCCACATCAAATGGCAACTTAAAAAACTGAAAACTGATTAATGCTACTGTGAAATACTGTTTACTACATTCTCATGCTAACATATGAAATAAACTGGTCCACTAATTGTGGAGCAGGGCAGCGTACCTCAAGAAGCAAACCCAGAAAATAAAAGAAATTTAGCTAGTTAATAAATCAATCAGTCTACCTTTCTTAACCACTCATCTTCTCAGCTAGTTATTCTAATTAACCTTAATTTAGAAAAACATGCATTTTACTCACCACTTTATCAGCTATGTAAATCTGTATGACAACACCACGCCTAGATATGAATTGTCACATCATTACTACTCACAAAGAATTCATCTTAGACTACTGGGAGAGGTCATTAAGATGCATTTACAACAGCAACAGAATTATAATACTTTAGATTTTGCTCTGCCAGCAGATTAGCAGATAAAGTAATCATGGTTGCAATATGATATTATTTTGGCAAGTATGCACATTTCTTCCAGCACAATTATTTTTCTCATTTGATTTATATTGGGAATTACCTCTATCTGGATACATGTCAGTGTGTGAAGCACTAATAAAAGATAGAGACCACATAAGCATGTAGACAAGCCAGTATGACTTTCTTTAATCAATATATAATAATTTCGACCAGTAATATAGCTGTTGTGTGTTTTTAATAACTTCAAATAGTTCAAAACAAGGAATGTTTACTGTTCAGAAAAAAGGAAGCATTTCGCAAAATGACTGCACTGGTCATTTTACCACACCATTATTTAGCCACCATCACAAAGTACACAGTTATGATATACTAACACCAACAAATCACAAATTATTTAAACTCTTCCTAATTCTTCAAGAATGTAATCATCTCATTTAAAACATGATTACCTGGAGTTTTTATTATTCTTATTCACAAATACAATAGTTTAAGAATAAACAAACATCATATTCTAACTATTTTTAAAAGAATACCAAACAGATGTTCAAGCTGTTCTGTGATTATTTCCTACTAATGATCTAATTCTGGAGGGGAAAATCATTATTCTATTTGTGGCAGTGCTGAATGATTAAGCACCCTTAATAGGTCTCTGAAAAGAAATGGAGAGAAAGGTGTCTGCATAAGAGAAAAGGCTACAATTCTCCTGAATCTTCCATTTTCCAGAAGCAGATTACTGTAAATTGGTTGTGGCCCAGACGCACACTTCCACCTCAGGGTCCTTAACAGATTTTTTTCTCGTCTAATTATATCCCTAATATTTTCCTGTGCTTTAAAATGTAATTTTACTAGCACAACTAAAACATTACTCAACTAAACAAGGTCAAATCATATTTATTCTCAATCTGATCAATGATGGCAGCTACCACTTTTATAATTTACTTAAATCCACTTGTATCTCCACCCTTTCTCTCACCAAAGGACTCTAGGAGGCTAGTATTTTATCAAACACTACAATGAACTTCTCATGTTGATATGCTATAAGAAACAAGCCTACAAGACAACAAATCTTAGAGTGGCAGAATAGCACACAACATAACACAATGAGAGAGAAACCAAATCCTATATTAAACAACAGGCTATCGAGAAAATAATGAAATCAGTTATTTTATACATTTATATTTATTATCGATGGTGCAGTAAAAAAAATCCACAGAGCCAAAAGAAAACACATATGTTCAGAGAAAGAAAGAAAGCAAATCCTAAGAACATTCAAAAGAAATGTTTAGCAACAGAACTAAAGTTCAAACTGAAGCCACATATCTCGCACTTTCAACTATATTAAAAACCACAGCAGCTCATGTTTGTATGGTTCTATCTGTGTACAGGGAAGCCAGCTGCAGTACAAAATGAGTATGTCTCATCTAATTAAATCAGGTATTTGATAATAAATTGGGAGTTCCAAAAATGACACAAACTGAACAGTACAGCTGAGGTCCCCCTCTGTTTCCAAGCATCCTACTAGTCCAAGTGAGCCATTTTCTACTGTTAGCAACTTAACATGGATTTTTCCACCTGAAACTGCTGAGATAAACAGCTTTGCCACTACTGAAGCCTTTCATGTATTTGAAGCCATGTTACATTTTCACAGCAATTGCTAGAATAATCCATTCCTAGTAACCAGATTTTGACAGATCCCTTCTGCTACCAAACTCAGCACCATGTTAAGAAACCCACAACAGGCTACAAAGGTTTGCTTCTGATAGAAGATTTAAGTAAAGGAAGAAAAGGTTTCTGCTAACGCTTTTTCCTTGTTTCAAGTCCACTGATCCTGTATTCTTTCTCATATATTCAATAAAACCAAATGCTTACTGGTATGTACTCAACAGCTTCCATGCAGTGGACTTTGCTTCAAAGACAGTTTTATGCTTTGTTTATTTGATCAAAAACCTTACCTGCTGTACATTTTATGCACTTTCAGCTATCAAGATTAAATGCACTTGCAGTGCTCACAGGGTCCAGTGAACAAGGGTTTATACATGCCTTACGCTCAGCATCAGCTCCTATGGCGCTCAAAAGAGAAGCACCAAGCTAGAACAGCAGGACTGGAGCATAACACCAAGCCGATTAACAGATAACCCCCTCCCGATGAACTGGCAATGAAGCAGGAGTGTCCTCCATTTCTTAGACAGCCTACCCTCATCCACCCCACCAGCATTCAACATCACTTTGCATCTGCAGAAACAAAACAATGCCTATCACGGTAATTAACATGCAGCTGGGAGAAAGGAAGTGGAAGGCATGAAACCTTAAATTATAAAAGCAGTGGACATGCAGACAAGCAGCCATCTGCAGACTGGGCTCAGTGCAGAGAAGGGTAATCTTCTTTTACCACATTCAAAAAAGAGTTTGCATATATATCAGCTGCTATCTACACTGCGTGCTTCCGAATGTTGCAAGCTTTCCTGTTGAGAGCAATCCAAGCTGGCCAGACCTCCTGTCATATGACACCAATCAACTACTCTCTTTGCCTCCCATCCTGGCACAGTGCACATGCAAGAGGGTCCACTACACAGCCCTCTGCTCTCTAGAAAGCTGCCATGTCACTAGCCCAATTATTATGCTTGTCAACCTGGTAAACTCAGTCAGGAAGCAGGAGGAAATATATACATACTAGGCCTGTGGCAAACATGAGCTCCTAGGACAGAAGTTCTCAACCTGTGGGTCCCCAGATGTTTTGACTTCCTAACAGCTGGTAAACTGGCTGGGATTTCTGGGAGTTGTAGGCCAAAACACCTGGGGACCCACAGGTTGAAAACCACTGACCTGGGAGGATGTCCAAAAATGGGAGGGTAGGGACAAGTTGAAGCATATACCATATAAGAGCAATGCCTCAGATCACCTAAGGACCATTCAACCTGTCTCTGATCTTAGTACAAAGGAGCACAGCAGCCACTCCAACTCCATGCATCAGGTTTTCTTAAAATTATTTCAAAAAGTTCCACGTCAGGGAATACTGTATAGAGATTTAGGAGACGAAGGGAAATGAACCGCAGGGGGGTGCTAGATTTATCACTCCTAATTAATGGTGTGTCCTAAAGTCAAACATGAGCTCAATCAATGTTATGATACACATCCATTGTTTAAGTTTCAGCCCATTACACACCAGGACACAAACATGATAAGACTTGCTTGCTCCTCCATCAATTCTCTTTAAAAACCCTCCCATACACAAAGGACTCTATTCCTCTCAAGTATATTCATTAAGTCTCCTACCCCACTCTTATACCCCCTTCCCCACCATCACTTTAGGTTTCCCCTTGCCAGTCTCCCCAACCAACAACTCTTCTTTCCCACTCCCTCCCTGTCAGCCCTCAACATTACTCTTTCCCCAAGAAGTATATACACATGGGTAGCTGTGAGTTTTCCAGACTATACGGCCATGTTCTAGAAGAGTGATTCTCAACCTCCCTAATGCTGCGACCCCTTAATACAGTTCTCTCATGTTGTGGTGACCCCCAACCATAACATTATTTTTGTTGCTACTTCACAACTGTAATTTTGCTGCTGTTATGAATCATCACGATATCTGATATGCAGGACGTATTTTCATTCACTGGACCAAATTCAGCACAAATGCCTGATATGCCCAAATTTGAATTCTAGTGGGGTTGAAGGGGAGATGGATGCTGTCATTTGGGAGTTGTAGGTGCTGAGATTTATAGTTCACATACAATCAAAGAGCATTCTGAACTCCACCAACAACTGAATTGAACCAGTCTTGGCACACAGAATTCCTATGACCAACAGTAAATACTGGAAGGGTTTGATAGGCATTGACCTTGAGTTTTGGAGTTGTAGTTCACCTACTTCCAGAGAGCACTGTGGACTCAAACAATGACAGATCTGGACCAAACTTGACATGAATACTCAACATGCCCAAATGTGAATACTGGAGGGGGTTAGAGAAAATAGACCTTGACATTTGGGAGTTGTAGTTGGTGGGATTTATAGTTCACCTACAATCAAAGAGCATTCTGAACTCTAACAATGAGAGAATTGGGCTAAACTTCCTACACAGAACCCCCATGACCAATAGAAAATACTGTGTTTTCTGATGGTCTTTGGTGAACCCTCTGATACACCCCCACAATCCCCCCAGGGGTCCTGACCCCCAGGTTGAGAAACACTGTTCTAGAAGCATTCTCTCCTGACATTTCACCAACATCTATGGCAGGTAACCTCAGAGATTGTCAAGTATGCTGGAAACTAGGCAAGTGAGGTTTATTTGTATTTATATTATATTTCCAGACAGGGGAAAAATTAGGGCCAGCTAACATCTTTATTATTATTATTAAACTTTATTTATACCCCACCACCATCTCCCCAAGGGGACTCGGGGCAGCTTACATGAGGCCAAGACCAACAATACAATAATGCAAATAAACAACATACAATAACAGTAATATAAATATAAAAATAAAATACAAGAAACAATATAAATAAACATCAAGCAATGTAAAATCACAATAATTTAAACACAGAAAATGAATCACGGTGGGCAGGGCCGATAGCAAGGATTAAAAAGTTTAAAAACACTGGATGAGAAGGCAATGTATTGTATCTGGACAGGGGATCGGAGGGACGACAGTAGGGTTTAATTGCACAAGTAGGTAGAAAATAAAGTGCTTCCGAGGACATTATTTTGCAAGGTTTGGTCAGATCAGGGGTTATAGTTCAGTTCATCACTCCTTGAAGACACACTGGAACAGCCAAGTTTTCAAGCTCTTCCTAAAGACATCTCCCAACAAAGGATTCCCCCAGGCAGAAAGCAGCCAGGTTTTGAAGCTGCAAGGCCATTCAATGCTAATCAAGGTGGCCAACTGCAACATTCTCCCACCCTGAACATTCCAGAGATATAGAAACTCCACTTGCCTAGTTTCCAACAGACATCACAACTTCTGAGGATGCCAGCCATAGATGTGGGCAGTCAACACCGAGCCAGCCACACCGGAGAAAATATTTTTTTTTCTGGGAAACATGGGCCCATAACAGTCCGGAAAACTCACAGGAACCAGTGATTCTCATCATGAAAGCCTTCGACAACACATATACACATGGTTGCTAGTTGCCATCTCATCCTAACAAGCCTCTTCAGGCCTTCCTGGTTCCAAAACTAAAAGGATAAGTCAAAAGTCCCTCTCAACAACTCCTTATAGCATCCTACAAAGCAAATCACACAGTGACCCTCAAAATCTGTTTCACATAAATACTTTCTGCTCTGCATTTGGGTATTCCCACATCAGAGATCTTACGAAGAAATGATGTATCAAAATAAAAATATCCTCTCTAGCACCCTCCCTCTCACTTTCTTGCTTCCAGCAACATAAAGGCCCAACCCACTCCCCCTTCCTGCTCCAGAGTTCTTTTCAAGCATTACAAAGCAGTTTCTTTCCCCTGCACTCACTTATAACAAACATACATGTCTTAATGCAGGAAAACAGATCCCTGCCCTCTGAAATACTTTCCTATCTCTGTCGTCTCTCCGCACATTCATGCAAACTTCCTTAACTGTGGGAGAGAGTCCCCTGAGAATGCTATCCCATCTCTGCCTCCCCATTCCTTTCTTAACACAGGGAAGTAGACCTTACACAATGTTGCCCCACCCCTGTTCGTCCCACACAAACACCTAATGCCCAGTGTGAACACATCTCACCATGCTAAAAGAGTGGATGTGGTTCTTAATGAGACATGCCGCATTATCACAGGATGTCTGCGCCCTACACCACTAGAGAAATTATACTGTTTAGCCAGGATTGCACCACCTGACACCCATCTTCTGTTCGGATATCAATCAACAAGCCAGCTACTTAAATCAAGAAATAGTTTTCTAAGATCTACAGAGATATTCGCGGGAACACCCCAGCAAGTGAGAGTCCAAAAGTGGCAGGCAAAATCCCGGAATCTCAAGCCATGGCTGATACCAAATGAGAGACTCCCTCCTGGGCACACAGAAGACTTGGCAACTTGGAAGGCACTAAACAGACTGTGCTCTGGCACCATGAGATGCAGAGTCAATCTTAAGAAATGGGGCCACAAAGTGAAGTCCATGACATGTGAGTGTGGAGAAGAGCAAACCACAGACCACCTGCTCCAATGCAATCTAAGTCCTGCCACATGCACAATGGAGGATCTTCTTATAGCAACACCAGGGGCACTCCAAGTGGCCAGATACTGGTCAAAGGACATATAATGCCAAGTTTTTTAACTTTGCATTTTTTAAATACAGTATTTTCCGGCATACAAGGCAACTGGGGGTATAAGATGACCCCCCCCCCAACTTTTAAAGCTAAAATAGTTAGAGATATACTTGGCTTTTAAGACTACCCCTCTTCCAATGCTATGCCCCTGTGGTCCCTGCCACTCTCCGTTCAAGGTCCTCCTTTGCCGCTCACCTCTTCTGAAGGTCACTGGGATTGCCTAGGCCCAAGGAAGTGCTTTCGGATTATTCCCAGCAGCCCCTGGTGGTGGCATGCCTTGGATGTGCTCCCAGAGGCATTCTGGGAGACATAGAAGTCAGGGAACTACTGCTCCCAGAATGCATCCAAGGCACGCCGCTGCCCAGGACTGCTGGGAGTTGTCATCCAGAGGCACTTCCTTGGGCCTAGGCAAACCCAGTGGCCTTCTGAGGAGGTGAGCGGCGAGGGTGGAGGTCCTTGAAAGGAGAGTGGGAAGAGTGGCGGGAGCCACAGGGAAAGCCCAGCAGCCATCACCTCATCGGTCTCCATGCCAATGCGGCCTGTCACTCCCCCTCCCCATGCCCTTCCCATGCCCTCCCCTCCCATCCTCCATATCCACCACAATTGAAGAGAGATTTTTTTTTTTTTTTTTTTCTTTAATTTATTCTTTGGTTTTAATTTGTATACCACGGTGTACTAATGAAACCCCCCTGGTTGCAATATGCCTCTATTTTGTAGATGAATATATTGTATTTGTAATTGTGTTTTTTTGTCATATTTTGTGTAATTGATTTAATGTGCCCCCCATTGTTTTGGTTTTGTAATTTTGTTAATAGTGAACAACATGTGTTTTTGGTGGAACCGGAATTTTCTGAAGTCCCCTTTTTTGTAGGTGAGAAGATCGGTATAGAAAAATTTTAAATAAATAAATAATAAATAATAGTATGCTGGAAAATATGGTACATTGCAACTATACCCTTGGTTTGCTTCTGATACAAGTAAATAACCTCTCCCTTAATACTGAGCGGAAAACCCCTTAAAACAGTGGTTCTCAACCTATGGGTCCCCAGATGTTTTGGCCTTCAACTCCCAGAAATCCTAACAGCTGCTAAACTGGCTGGGATTTCTGGGAGTTGTAGGCCAAAACAGGTTGAGAACCACTGCCTTAAAATGATGTCCTATCTCTGTCTCGCTACACTTCTCTTAAAATGAGAAAACAGACTTCCCAAAACACCACCCCATCTCTATTCTCCTCTCATTCGTCTCTCTTAATATTGGGAAACACTTACCCCGAAATGCTTCTTTGGCAGGGGGTTGGAATGGATGGCCCACGAGGTGTCTTCCAATTCTGCGATTCTATGACTGTATGAAATGCTGCACCACTTTTGTCCCCTCTCACAAATAGAGCCTAACAGTGGGAGACAGACCCTCGCTCCCACATGCACCTCCATCTCTCCCCATTCCTAGAAAAGGCCATGACCTCAGTTGCAATTTCTATGAACATCTGGAATTCTCACTATACACACTCTCACATTCCTCCATCCAGTTACACTCCACACATGCATTTCAGGTTACTGAGGCCCTCTTCTATTCAAACCTCACATGCTGAGCCCCCCCCCCCCCCTTTACAATCCCTCGGGTTTACAAGTTACAACTAACCCTCAACTCTTTGCATCATCTCTGCTGGACTCAAGTGGTTTCTACAGCTTACACATTTCACTCACCAAGCTGGTTGGCCAACATCTCTGCAAAAAATCTCCTGCGCACACTCTCTGAATATTTGCCTAGGAGGACTACATAGTAACATTATTTAGTCAGTTAATTATTTATATCCCACTCCCCCCCCCCCACAAAAAGAACCCTTTGACTCTCAAGGTAATATTAAAAGTGGCTCTCAATTTCATAAAACAGAAGCAAACTATTTACAATCTCTCTGTAAAACAACAAAATGCAATTAATAAGGATGCAAACTCTTTAAAATGGTTCCGTCACAACAATACAGCAACACAATAGCCAAAGCCTAGTCAAAACAATAGGCAAATCCTTTGTGGCCAAAACCACATTCCTGGCGGTAGTAGTGACCGCCCCTGGGTATATGTGTGTATGTATAATTAAAAAATAAACAGCTTTTTCCTCATTGTTCATTTTTATTTTTTAATTGAGTTTGTCAATCAGGAGAGAGCACAAGCTGCTTGCTTTTTAAACATCCAAAGAAACAGGCATCTTTATAAAGAGAGTGAGGGGTTGTTGGGTTTGCATTCTAGCCATGCAAGCACGTTGTTGTTGATTTGCTTTCTAAACGCATGCACACACGAAATAAAGGGAGTTGTTGGTTTGCTGTTTAACCACACACACACACACACAGATGCATGTGATATAGAGGGAGTTTTTGGGTTTGCTGTTTAAACACACAACCACATCGTTGTTGGTTTGCTTTTTAAACATACACTGAAACACACACACATAAGGTCATTGGCTTGCTTTTGAAATACACACATATACAGGCAGTCACCAAGTGACAAACAAGATCGGTTCTGTGAGTTTGTTCTTAAGTTGAATTTGTATGTAATTCAGAACAGATACATTTTTAAGGAACTTCAACCAAATATATATATTTATACATACATAAAATGCTCTGTGCATAACAAAAGAACCAATGAACGAAATCACACCAAATTTAGCAACAAAACATCTCATAACACAAGGAGTGACCATCACTCAAAACATTATGATTTTGTCATTTGGGAGTTGTAGTTGCTAGGATTTGTAGTTCACCTACAATCAAAGAGCATTCTGAACTCCACCAACAATGGATTGAACCAACTTGGCACACAGAACTCCCATGACCAACAGAAAATATGGAAGGGTTTGGTGGGCATTGACCTTGAGTTTGGGAGTTGAAGTTCACCTACATCCAGAGAGCACTGTGGACTCAAACAATGATGGATCTGGACCAAACTTGGCACAAGCACTCAATACACCCAAATATGAACACAGATGGAGTTTGGGGGAAATAGACCTTGACATTTGGGAGTTGTAGTTACTATCTACAATCCAAGAGCATTCTAAACCCCACGAACAACAGAATCAGGGCAAACTTCCCACATAGAAACCCCATGACCAACAGAAAATACTTAAGGCCACCCAATCCAACTCCCTTCATCAGGGCAAGAAAACTTAATCAAAGTCCTCCTGACAAAGAGCCATCCAGCCATAGAGATAGATATGATTCACACACAGAGAGAGATATAGTATCATAGATTTGAAAGGGACCCTTAAAGAAGGACAATGATATCTTGCATGTTCCAGGGTGGGCAAACCAGACACTCTCCACATCAACACTGACAAAGAAACAGCAAGAAATACTGTTTACCCATAAGCATAAAGACATTACATATATTAGAAACCAACACTTTATTTTCCAGATCAACAGACTGGGCCACAGCAATGCGTGGCAGGGGACAGCCAGTATATACATACATACATACATACATACATACATATATATATATATACATACATACATACACACACATACATACACACACACATACATACACACACACACACACAAGCTTATCCAAAGCATAGGGAAGGGTTAACACCCCTGTGGTGTTTGTTTTGCTATCTGTGCCCCTGTTCAGAAGATTTCACTTCACTTTCTTATTCCTGTGATCATGGGATTTTGGAAATTTTAGCTTGTTTTGGAAACAAGGATTGGAGATAAAGCTTCAGTGAAGACCTGCTCCCCCATGATAATAACTCTTTCAGGAGTCGATTTCCCTTCCAAGTGATAGATTTCTCTCACTTCCTGTTGTCGCACCCCCGTTCTTGACTACAAGCCGTTTGTAAATCGGATGTTTATAACTTGGGGAAATGAGAGAGCTGTTGGTTTGATTTTTAAATGCACACTGAAACACACAAACACGATATGAGTTGTCGTTTGCTTTTTAAACACACAGTCCCAGGATACACAAATGACCTGTCCTGAGGAGAGAGCCGATGTCTATAAGATAAAGAGTCTTACGAAGTAGACAACTGGGTGGGATGAACCCCACTGAGAACTCCTCACATTCCCCACCCATGTTCATATCTGTGTGCCTGGGCATGTTCACACGTGCGTTATGTCTCCACAATCAGACACAAAGCTCACAGAAAAGGAGATCCCCTCCAATTTCCCCCAAGCGCTACCTTCACAACAACAGTGTATAATCTCAAGTGAGCAGGTATTTTGGACTTTTTTCCCCTGTGTCAGAAGAAACGTAACTGCAAGTCGTTTCTGGTGTGAGAGAATTGGCTGTCTGCAAGCACATTGCCCAGGGGATGCCTACTGGCTGTTAAGAATTGTGGGAGTTGAAGTCCAAAACACCTGGAGGCCCCAAGTTTGCTCATGTGTAAATATAGATTGAATCTGTAGCCTTTACATTGTTTGTAGTTACATAACAGCCCAATGCCTGCACTACAGGGATTGCCCCCCTTCTCAGGAGTGTAGAGGTAGGGCCAAATCACAAATCAATGCACAAGATCACCTCACAGGCACAATTATCACCTATCTCAGAGACACACAATCATCACAGGCAGCAAGTCACCCCAAAGAATTTCCTCACAGAATAGTCGCAGATGCTGAATTTCCTCACAGAAGGCTTTTAAGATTGTCAGGGGGCTGGTGTGTTTTTTATATGCTTTTAATGATGTTTCATACTTCTCAATACTTTTATATTTGTATATTTTAAGATGTATAGCACTGCTTTTAGTTGTGAGCCGCTTTGAGTCTCCGTATAGAGAGAAAATGCAGAATATAAATAGATATAATAATAGTAGTAGTAGTAGAAATCCGGCGTGTGATCCGATACAACAGCCAGCAGAGTGATCTTGTCTGCTCTGGACTCATCTTGTGTTTCAAATAATAGCAATAAAATTTATCAGGCATCAAATTTCTTCACAAAATAGGCTC
>NW_026844366.1:10210497-10275497 GCF_025583915.1 Anolis sagrei ordinatus
TTGTTCCGTGGTCAGTTCTTACTGTTGCTACTTGGTCCTTGTACAGATTCCTCAGGAGAAACTTTACAAACTTTACAAGGAAGATATTCTAAAAGCCACTCAAAGGGCCAGAGCATTGCGACAGAGACATTGTAAGAGAGGCCTTTTCAGATAGTCAGTCAACTTCAAAGTGAGGTGGAGAATATTTATATTATGATTATTACTAGCCGTCCCCTGCCACGCATTGCTACGGTCCAGTCTGTGTATATGTGTTTTGTGTGATTATGTATGTGTATATGTGTAATTTATATTATTGTTATTATTACTAGCAGTCCCTTGCCACGCGTTGCTGTGGTCCAGTCTGTGTATATGTGTTTTGTATGATTATGTATGTGTATATGTGTATATGTAGTTTTGCACATGCGTTGTAATGTATTTTTAATTTTTTTAGCTTTTTAAGTCCCTTCTGCTGTGTTTTTCAGCTTGTTTTCTACTGCCCTTGAGACTAGGATGCAGAACAATGGCTTCAAACTACAGGAAAAGAGATTCCACCTGAACATGGGGAAGAACTTCCTGACTGTGAGAGCTGTTCAGCAGTGGAACTCTCTGTCCTGGGTTGTGATGGAGGCTCCTTCTTTGGAGGCTTTTATGCAGAGGCTGGATGGCCACCTGTTGGGGGTGCTTTGAATGCAATTTTCCTGCTTCTTGGCAGAATGGGGTTGGAATGGATGGCCCACGAAGTCTCTTCCAACTCAAGAATTCTATGATTCTATGTATGGTATGCTTTATGATGTTTTTTTAATGGCAGAAGAATGGTTTTAGCTTCCCTAGGAAGGCAACTCCAGAGACTTAAACAAGCCACGGGAAGGCTTTGGGTGCATCTACACTGTAGAATTAATGAATGCAGTTTGCTACCTGTGCTGGTACGGCTTCAGCTTCATTTTCTTTCTATTGAGTGTTTGCGTATATTCCAAGGTTCCATGCATTTTGCAGTAAGGTGGCTTCCCTTGGTTTGCAATTATAGGGCCAATGACCTGCCTATCATTGTTAAGTTTTGGTTCCGCCCCTTTTTCCAGGGCTCTGGGAGGGAAAGGGAAGCATTTTTAGTTCAGTCTTATAGTGAAAAGCTTAGCTACAGGACGTGGATCAGCTCAAGCTTGGTTTCTCACAGCATCCGGGGGAAACAGTTCCACATCTTTCGTGGAAAAGATCCAAAAGGACTCCAGCTGGAGAATCTACAAAGCCTTGGCTGATAGGTCTACTCGGGTAACCAGAAGCAATTGGAGCCGGGAGTAGAGCCCACACCAGCAAGCATAGGAAGTAGATTGCCTGGGAGGGGTTAAAAAGGGTTGGATGGGGTTACACTCCCCCTGAAGACGCAGGTTCACAGCTTGGGTGTGATCCTGGACTCATCACTGAGCCTGGAACCTCAGGTTTCAGCGGCGACCAGGGGAGCATTCGCACAGTTAAAACTTGTGTGCCAGCTGCGCCTGTACCTTGGGAAGTCTGACTTGGCCACGGTAGTCCACACTCTGGTTACATCCCGTATAGACTACTGCAACGCTCTCTACATAGGGTTGCCTTTGAAGACTGCTCGGAAGCTTCAAATGGTCTAACGCTTGGCAGCCAGGGTGCTAACAGGAGCAGCACTCAGGGAGCATACAACTCCTCTGTTGCGCCAGCTCCACTGGCTGCCAATTTGCTACTGGGCACAATTCAAAGTGCGGGCTTTAGCCTATAAAGCCCTAAACGGTTCTGGCCCGACTTACCTGTCCGAACGCATCTCCTCCTATGAACCAACTAGGACATTAAGATCATCTGGGAGGCCCTGCTCTCGGTCCCGTCAGCATCACAAGCACGCCTGGCAGGGACGAGAGACAGCCTTCTCAGTGGTGGCCCCTCGGCTGTGGAACACCCTTCCTACAGATATCAGATCGGCCCCCTCCTTATTGGCATTTCGGAGGAAAGTGAAGACCTGGTTGTTCGAACAGGCATTCGATTAGGCAGTGTAATTGATTACAGGATCACGGAATAACGGATGATGAGATTGGATTCTGATTCTATTGACGAGACGCGAATGATTTGTCATATTGATGTTTAATTGTTTAATTGTTGTTATGCTATTGTTTTTAAATGTTCTAATGGTTTTGTAATGTGTGCATTGAAATTGCTGCTGTTAACCGCTTTGAGTCGCCTAAGGGCTGAGAAAGGTGGTATATAAACGACTCCGGCCCTGTTTACCTCTCCGAACGTATTTCCCCTACATACCATCAAGATTACTAAGATCATCTGGAGAGGCCCTGCTCTCGGTCCCACCGGCCTCACAAGTGCGCCTGGTGGGGACGAGGGACAGGGCCTTCTCGGTGGTGGCCCCGCGACTCTGGAACTCTCTCCCACTGGAGGTCAGAACCGCCCCGTCTATCCTGGCATTCAGGAAACGGGTGAAGACGTGGTTGTGGAGACAGGCTTTCGATGAATGAGACAGCACCCTAGGATTGTGGATGGAAGATGAGGTATACTTGTTTTTAATATGACGACTGACCACCGTAGTTTTATAGTTGTTATTTTAAATGTGTTATTGTAATTATGAACTATGATATTTTACTGATTGTATGTTTTTATGGTTGTAAACCGGGCTGAGTCCCTCTAAGAGGTGAGAAGCTCGGTATAGAAAACTTTGAAATAAAAAATATAAGTGAAGTAAATAATAATAATAATAATAATAATAGTTCACGAAGCCATTTGGGCAAGTTAAGAAGCATTTGTTTAACTTGTTGAAGATCTGAGAAGTGTTTGTTTAAATTGTTGAAGATCTAAGCAATAATAAAGGACTTTGTTAAACTTTTCAAGCATCTAAAGACTTTTGTATAGGAAAATCCTTAGGGCCTCTCAGCCAAGGCAACCCAGCTTCCTGCTGGGCACAAAGAGCACATCCTGTTTAAAAGACAATTATTATAGGCCCAGCGCATGACAGCACACTACCGCTTGAACTGCCGTGGCTCAATACTATGGAATTGTTGTTGAAAAATCGAAAGCCCTTTCTCCCAAAAGATAGACTCAACATGAATTCCAAAATCAAATATACATTTTACCTATTAAATTTTTACACTTTATGACATTTTGCAATATATCAAAATAATAGCATTCTCCCTCCCCTCAGTGGACTTCATTTCCACACATTCCAAAGGGGATTAATTAACCTTTCACCAATATTACACCTGAGGGGAGCTGAAGAGGAAATGCGTGCCCACTAATCCCAGACAAAAAGCCCATCTGCAAATCCCCTATCAAAAGGAGTTTTGCTCTGTGCATCTGTCTTCTTAAAAATCATTTATAACACTTACATAGTTATAACCCTTTGGGAACCATCACATATATGTTATAGATTAAAAATAACTAAAGTGCGCTGGAGCAGGGGGTCATATCTGCACTTATGCAATCCTGCAATCCAGCACTTACTTTTTGTGAAAAATAATATATCACGCTTGTGTGGGTCCTTCCAGGGCTTTTGACTATGCTGTGATCCGCCTCAAGCCATGAGGAGAGATGGGTAAGAATTATTATTATTATTATTATTATTATTATTATTATTATTTTACTGACACAAAAACATGGTATGTCACAGCAAAGTAGATTTATATGCTGGATTTCGTATCACAAAATCACAAGTCGAACACTTCCCAAGTGTCTAGGACTGTGCAGGTACAGCTGTACCAGGAGCTCCAATTTTGTTTACTTTGCATTTAATGTTTGTTGTAGTCCTAAGTTTCAGGGACTCTGCGGATAGGTGACTTCTTTTGGCTGCAATCATAGGGCAAGCCACCTGTCAATTATAGTTAGGTTCCCTGGTCCCGCCCCCTTTGGGTTTTTGGAGAGAAAAGGAGCCTTTTTGAGTTCAGTCCACACAGAGAAGCTTTCCATGCAGGACATAATACCAAGAGCTCCTGTAGAAAGCTTCGTCTTCTACAGCTTGGCCGGGGAGAAAGGTCCCGTAGCTTGTCTGAGGATTATACAGCCTTACAGCTCCTTCGCTGAGGGACTTCAGCCAGCCATCACCGAAACCTGAACTCCTTTTCCCTTGGAAGTCTACAAAGCTCTGCTTGGTAAGGGTCACTCGCGGAAGCCAGACGCAGTTGGTACCAGGTGCAGGGGCTCCACGCCAACAGAGGTAAAGACAGACTGCCCAGATTAGAAGTTAAGGATTTCTCCATTAGTTAAATTACAGTTTATGAAGATAGTGCCTGTTCCCAGTGAACAAGATTGAGAGAGCCAATAGACTATTAAGAAAGCCTTGAAGTACCTGTTTATTTTCATTAATAAAGAACTTTGTTGAACTTTTAAGCAATCTAGAGACTCTGTTTTATGGAAATCTAAAGGCCTTTAATCTGAGGCAGCCCCGGCGTCCCACTGGGCACACAGAATTTATGTCCTGTCTACAGTCTTATGCACAGGCCCAGTGTGCGACAGCACAAGGACTGTGTGATGTATTTTCGAATGATGCACGCAGATCCAAGTCAGGTGGCCTTTTGCAGTTGACAGATCGTGATTTTGTCGATGTTTATTGTTTCCAAATGCTGGCTGACATCTTTTGGCACGGCACCCAATGCGCCGATGACCACTGGGACCACCTGTACTGGTTTATGCCAGAGCCTTTGCAAGTCCTGATAACGGCTGAGTTTTTCCTGTTGTTTTTCCTCAATGGCAACTGTCACCTGGTATGGCAACATCAATAATCCAAACTTTTTTCTTTTCCACAATTGTGATGTCTAGTGTATTGTGTTCCAAAATTTTGTCAGTATGAATTCAAAAGTCCCACAGTATTTTTGCATTTTCATTTTCCACTCCCTTTGCAGGTTTATGATCCCACCAATTCTTTACTGCTGGCAGGTTGTACTTGTGACATAAATTCCAGTGAACAATTTGGGCCACAGAGTTGCGCCTTTGTTTGTAGTCCGTCTGTGTGATTTTCTTGCAACAGCTGATGATATGGTCCATGGTTTCATCACCCCGATAGGTGCCACCTTGTCATGGTGGGTAGCTTAACAGCTCCAAGGATGCTGAGAGCTGTGCTGGTGGTAGTGTAACTACCAGCTGGTCCAACCAAGCCAGAGAGGTCTCAGCTGAGGAGTAGAACCAAGAGCACCTAGCCCATTAGCACTATGGAGAAGCAACCCAAAACGAAGTCTATACTGGCTTGGTCGACACCCAGGATAAAAAGGACCATGGTGGATGCTGCTGATTTTTGGATATCCATCAACAAGTGGGCTACAGAATCAAAATACAAATGAACAATCACAGAAGCAGCAGAAATACACAATGCCAGAAAATTGCACTATTATTATTATTATTATTATTATTATTATTATTATTTTCTGGCTCCTCGATCTATTATGAGGTGGGTTCATCAGGAGGAAACAATACCAAACAGAAAAAGTTAATTATATCAGCAAAAGTGTTCAGTTTCCCAAAGGAATCTGGAGATGAGCCACCGCCAAACATCAGAAACATATAGATTACATCTGCATGCTTTGCATTGAACTGTTCATATTTCTGTAACAGCCCATTGTCTTCTCTGAGGTTCACCTTTTGTGCAAGCTGGACTTGAATTGTTTTATATATTGCCTCAACACATTTTGCCCGTCCACTCCTTTTTCTGGGGCAGACTTTCCAAACGACTCTGGCTTCAAACTAACGAATGACAGCTGCTCATTTTTCCTGCCACAGAGGAAACTCTGACCACTTTCGATGTCAAGAGGATTCCCCAATCATGGAGATGTGGATCCTGGTCAGATTGGCTTTCTGACCAATCAGAGGAGGGCACGGGGTCTTTGAATGGCTGTCAAAAATAATAAAATCTAACCCATTAGCACTATGGAGAACTTTAGTGCATGCTTTCTGTCCAATCCTTTTGAGTGCAAACTTTGTATCAGACATCCTTTCAAGCCTGAAAGTAATAAACCTCTGTTCCTGTTGTCTTCAAACTTGGTTTGCATATTGATCTGCTCTTCAGAGTAGCTGAGTGCGCTGCCATCGGACTCTCAGTCTGCTCCTTTGTCAGACAGCTGAATCTCGACCTCGGAATCACGAGAATTGTAGTTCTATAAAGTCTTTAGTCTTCTCTGCCGAAGAGTGCTGGTACCTCACCAAACTACAAATCCTGGCCTTCGCAGTTAAAGTGGTGTCTAACTGCAGTAATTCCACAGTATAGATGCACCCTCAGCCCACTTCCCATTTAACTCTATATTTTCCTAGTGCATACGCCTGTAATTTTCAGCAATAATATGGAAGCGGTTGGTTACAGCTAATCTTAAAATATAGTGTTTTCCTATCTGCTTCCACAGAGAAGACAGAAGGATGAAGTTTTATTACAAACCAGGAACTGAATTATTACAGATTTATCTCCTTTATTAGGCTGAGGCAGACGCTGTGAAAACTGTGCCATAACTCACTGTCACAGTAAACAAACACCTTTTCCTAAACCAAGAGAGAAATAAAAAAAACAAAACCAGCCAGCCATCCTGCATGGAGCGTTCCCATATTTCTTAGATTTTACTCCGGTTCTGCCCACTCTCAATCAAACTCACTTTATTCCCTTTTGTGCACTAATAAAAAATATTGGATATTTCCACAGCTACAGGTTTTCTCTAGCAGCTTCAAATGCTTTGGGACTCTGCAGAAGAACTGAGAGAGAAAGAAAATAGTTTTCCTGGTTCCATTTTAATCCTCCTCCAGTTTGTTGGTCTACAGTAATTGTATTACTTTGCTACTGCAAATCTCGTAAAGCAATATCACTTTAAAAACAGAAATGTGAATCACTGTTTACTTGAGTCTATGCAAATCTTAGCAGATCACAAAAATGACCATTGTCTCTGCTCTTAATGCTCTGTTAGTGATCCCCTGAACTACCTTTCTCCAGCTAATCTTATCATGCCTTGGGTCCTAGTATGCCTCTGGTTCAATCATTCATCAAAATAGAGAAAAGGGCTTTAAGAATGCATCTACACTGTAGAATTAATTAAGTTTGACCTCACTTTAACTCAATGCTATCGGATCCTGGGACTTGTACATTGGTGAGACACCAGCAGAGAAGGCTAAATGCATTGTAAAACTACAATTCCCATGATTCCATAGCATTGAGCCATGACATTTCAAGTGTTGTCAAACAGCATTTATTTTACAGTGTAGATGCAACCTATGGCTTGGAAAGGCAGCCTTCAAGTAACTGAATATGATCCTTGCGTGTAAAGTTGATATCATTAAATGCCAACATAAGCAAGTAAAAGAAAAAGAACCAGAACTATGGCTTTGGAAAAGTACACATGGGCCATGCAGTCCAGCTCCCTACCATGCAGGACTCTCAATACTTCAACCACTTTTTCTTCCTTTCTGGATGAACCCTAAGGTTGTATCTACATTGTAGAATGAATGTAGCTAAAGTGGCGTCAAACTACAAGGATTCTATAGATACCACCCAGGATTATCCCAAAAGGCACTCTTTTTATCTTATTAGAAATCATATGTCAAGATGAATCACCAAAACATCATCATACATAAGAAGGTCTCTGTTGTATCTGTGAAAAGTTAGAGAGCGTGTTGATGGTGACAGGCGGAGTCAAGTTAGAAATGTGAAGTTAATGTGCTGACACCACAGTTGGGGTCATTTCGGAGAAGCCTGATGATACATCCTGTTCTGAAAATCCACGTTGCAAAACCCGTTTCTTAAGACAGCAAAGCATCTGAAAAAGCTGCCCTTTTGAATCACAGATGATTTGCTAAAGATACAGGAAAAAATAGGAGCTGTATGCACTTGTGCATTAGAGTTGTGTGTGGAACTGTTTTACTTCGTTTCATCCATTTTTTCGTTACTTTTGCTACCTTTGGGAGCACGTAATGGGAAGTCCCCTCCCAGTACGAAAATCAGCTCAACACGAAAACAAGTGGGAGCTGATCCCGGTGCCTTGCCTGCTTTTCATGAGCATGAGGCGCTCCATGCCTCATTGACTTGAAAGAGAGTGTGTGTGTTTGTGGTGTGCAGGCCCAGAAAGCACGTGCGCCTGTTTGCAGCCAAGTGCCTCTTCTCTAGAGTGGAAACAGGTAAGAAGCCTCCTTAAGCGCATCCCTGCCTGCAGCCGAGCATCTCTCCTCTAGAGTGGAAACAGGTAAGAAGCCTCTTTAAAGCGTGTTCCTGCCTGCAGCTGAGTGCCTCTTCTCTAGAGTAGAAACAGGTAAGAAGCCTCCTTAAAGCACACCCTTGCCTCCAGCCGAGCATCTCTCATCTAGAGTAGAAACTGGTAAGAAGACTCCTTTAAGTGCAGGCCTGCCTGTAGCTGAGTGCCTCTCCTCTAGACTAGAAACAGGTAAGACGCCTCCTTAAAGTGTGCACCTGCCTGCAGCTAAGTTCCTCTCCTCTAGAGTAGAACTAGGTAAGACGCCTCCTTAAAATGCACACCTGCCTGTAGCTGAGTTCCTCTCTTCTAGAGTAGAACTAGGTAAAACGCCTCCTTAAAGTGCACACCTGCCTGTAGCTGAGTGCCTCTCCTCTAGACTAGAAACAGGTAAGAAGTCTCCTTAAAGTGCACACCTGCCTATAGCCGAGTTGTTATTATTATTATTATTATTATTATTATTATTATTATTATTATTATTTACTGTATTTATACCCCGCTCTTCTCAACCCAGAAGGGGACTCAGAACGGCTTACAGATTATGGCAATATTCAATGCTGCATCATACAACAAATAATAAATGTTGTTGTTCATTCGTTCAGTCGTCTCTGACTCTTCGTGACCTCATGGACCAGCCCATGCCAGAGCTCCCTGTCGGCCGTCACCACCCCCAGCTCCTTCAAGGTCAGTCCAGTCACTTATTTATATAATAAATTATTTAAATTATTTAAATTTATATAATAAATTATTTATATTATTTATATAATAAATATAACATATCAAATTATAAAACAATTAAAACATATAAATGCAATAAGTGGAACAGCAAATAATAAATATAACAGATCAAATTATAAAACATTTAAAACATAAATGCAACCAAACATATTAAAAATAGTTCCTCTCCTCTAGAGTAGAACCAGGTAAGAAGCCTCCTTAAAGTGCATACCTGCCTGAGCACCTCTCTTCTAGAGTAAAACAGCGTCCATACCTAAAATGACGGGAAGGGGAGCCTGGGAAGACCCCCCCCCCCATAATGGGCTGATAGAAAATGGATCTTTTGGCACCCCAAAGCAAAAACAGATATCTGCCCTCCCAATTTTGGGAGGTTCCCGAAAAACGGAACACAAAACGGGTCAAGGTTTACGCCGATTGCACAGGCCTATTGTGCATCCATCCCTTAGATTACTTGCATCATAGAGTGAAGTTAGGCTGTAGAATGAATGCAGTTTGAGAGACTTTAACTGTCCTGTCTTAGTTCTATCGAATCCTGGGAATTCTGTTTTGGTGAGACACCAGTACTCTTTGACAGGGAAAACTGAAGACCTCCTAAACCTATCGCTCTAAGATTTCATAGCACTGAGGCATGGAAGTCAATGTGGTGTCAAACTGCATTAATTCTGCAATGTGGGTACAACCTTGGAGAAAACTTCAAGGGACACTAGGTTAATTCATTCTGGTTTAGTTTTGAAAAGCATTTGTCTCTTGTTTTGACAGTGAGTTATGTGGAGCTGCCTCTTCGGAAGAGCTAGGGCAGCAAAGAGGTTGAGCTGGAATAATAACATCTTGGTTTTTAAATTACATTTTCTCCATTTTGGAAAACAAAGATTAAGAGGGAGGGAAGGAAGGCAAAGAGGCCAACCAAGCACTCGAGAAGGTAAAGGGATGAATAGCTGGACCTTAAAGAAGAGGGGAGTGAGATGCTGATGACAACGACAATTGATATTTCTTTGTTGTTGTATGTATTCAAGTAGTTTGTGGTGACCCTAAGGTAAACCTATCATGGGGTTTTCTTGGCGAGATTTATTCCAACGAGGTTTGCCACTGCCTTCCATTGGCTTGCCCATGTGCAGCCAAACGTATAGGGACATTTCTGTCTGATCTGAAATACCTGCATTCAAGACTGTAAACACACCATAGTTCATGCGCAGGAAAACTCAATACAGCCACTCAGCTTTCTGAGATGTATAAAGGCAGCTCTAGTAAATGTTAAAAATGCAATTACATTGTTGGGACATTTATCACAACTGGTGGTCTAGCAAAAAGCCCCAGAAATATTGGACTCAACTGCACACGATGCTGGAAGAAGACCATATGTTTATCTGTTATTTATTTATTGTGCAAATTGATTGTACAGTTATACTGTATTTACAAAAAGATAAACAAGGTTAAAAACTTGACATTATCCTAGATTTCCTTTGACCAGAAAATTGCTACTTGGAGTGCATCTGGTGTTGCTGTGAGAAGGTCCTTCATTGTGCATGTGGCAGGGCTCAGGCTGCATTGTAGTAAGTGGTTTGTGGTTTGCTCTTCTCCACATGTGCTGTTGCATGCTGGACCTGTGCATAAGACTGTAGACAGGACATAAATTCTGTGTGCCCAACGGGACACCGGGGCTGCCTCAGATTAAAGGCCCTTGGACCTCCCCAAAACAAAGTCTTTAGATTGCTTAAAGGTTCAATAAAGTTCTTTATTAATGAAAACAAACAGGTATTTCAAGGCTTTCTTAACAGTCTATAGGCTCTTTCAATCTTGTCCACAGGGAACAGGCACTATCTTCATGACTGGTATTTTAACTAATGGGGAAATCCTTAACTTCTAATCTGGGCAGTCTGTCTTTGCCTCTGTTGGCGTGGAGCCCCTACACCCGGTACCAACTGCGTCTGGCTTCCGCGAGTGACCCTTACCAAGCAGAGCTTTGTAGACTTCCAGGGAAAAAGGAGTTCAGGTTTCAGTGATGGCTGGCTGAAGTCCCTCAGCAAAGGAGCTGTAAGGCTGTATGATCCTCGGCCAAGCTGTGGGCTGTATAACCCCGGCCAAGCTGTAGGCTGTATATCTCCCCGGCCAAGCCTAGAAGACGAAGCTTTCTACAAGGAGCTCTTGGTATTATGTCCTGCATGGAAAGCTGCTCTGTGTGGACTGACCCAAAAAGGCTCCTATTCCCTCCAAAAAACCCAAAGGGGGCAGGACCAGGAACCTAACTATAATTGACAGGTGGCTTGCCCTATGATTGCAGCCAAAAGAAGCCACCTATCTGCAGAGTCCCTGAAACTTAGGACTATAACAAACATTAAATGCAAAGCAAACAAAATTGGAGCTCCTGGTGCAGTTGTACCTGCACACCACACTCCCATGTTTTAAGGTTGGTTCTGCATCTCATGGTGCCAGAGCACAGTCTGTTCAGCGCCTTCCAAGTTGCCCAGTCTTTTGTGTGCCCAAAAGGGAGTTTCTCATCCAGTCTCCGCCTGCCACTTTTGGACACTTGCTTGCTGAGGTGTTCTTGAGAGTATCTCTATATATCTTAGGAAGCTGTTTCTTGATTTTAATCTGTTGGGAATGCTGGACAATGACCTAGAAGGAAAATTTGGGAGATTATTACAAAATATATGATAGCTACAGCAAAAAATAGTTTATGCTCAGAGATGGAAAGAATCAGTTATCCCAATGCAAGAAGAATGCCTGATGAAATGTGTGAATTAGTCAAGATAGTCAAAGGAGAAATCTTTGAGCAGGTTCATGAAAGACTGGGACTTGTTTATTATCTTTTCACAACAATGATGGAGGCAAATATCACTGGAGGATGTATGAATTGTAAGAGTGTTATCAAAAATAGAAGTGTGGTTATATAATAATGTTTAAAGTAGAACAATAAGGGATAAAAACCATCAGATAGTGAGTGTGAAATTTGTAGAATAGTTTTCTTGTTTGTTTCTTATTTTAGTTGGTATGTGTATCCATCTATATGTTTTGTTTTGGTGTAGGTTTGTAGTTTGTTTTAGTATGACAGATAACAGAATCTTCCATGTTTTAATGCCATTCTGTTTTGTCTTCCTCATAGAATCATAGAGACTTCAAGGGCCATCCAGTCTAACCCTATTCTGCCATGCAGGAAGACACAATCAAAGCACTCCTGATAGATGGCCATCCAGCCGCTGCTTAAAAGTCTCCAGAGAAGGAGACTCCACTGGACTCCAAGGCAGCATATTCTACTATCAAACTGCTCTTACCATCAGGAAGTTTTTGCTAATGTTTAGATCAGTGTTTCTCAACCTGTGGGTCAGGACCCCTGCGGGGGTCGTGAGGGGGTTTCAGAGGGGTCGCCAAGACCATCAGAAAACACATATTTCTGATGGTCTTAGGAACTGTTTTGGCAGAGGAGGCTGAAGATCTCTCTGCCTGTCCTCATCCTTGTTGGTGTTGGTGAATGACAACTCCCAGAATTCAAAAACAGCCCCCCCACCCCACCCCACTAGTAGTTAATGTTGGCCATGTCAGTAGTGTGCCAAGTTTGGTGCAGATCCATTTTGGGCTGGGTTCAGAGTGCTATTTGATTATAGGTTAGGTATAAATCCCAGCAATTACAACTCCCAAATGTCAAGGTCTATTTCCCCCAAATTCCACCAGTGTTCACATTTGGGCATATTGAGCATTCATGCCAAGTTTGATCCAGATCCATCATTGTTTGAGTCCACAGTGCTCTCTGGATGTAGGTGAACTACAACTCCCAAACTCAAGGTCAATGCCCAACAAACCCTTCCAATACTTTATCTTGGTCTTGGGAGTTCTGTGTGTCAAATTTGGCTTGATTCTTTTGTTGGTGGAGTTCAGAATGCTCTTTGATTATAGGTTAACTATAAATCCCAGCAACTACAACTCCCAAATGACAAAATGAATCCCCACCCAACCCCACCAGTTTTCTAATTTGGGCATATTGGCTATTTGTGTCAAATTTGGTCCAGTGAATGAGAATAAATCCTGCATATCAGATATTTACATCACGAAGTACCAATTGAAATAATGTGATGGTTGGGGGTCACCAACACATGAGGAACTGCATTAAGGGGTCACGGCATTAGGAATGTTGAGAACCACTGGTTTAGATGGAATCTCACCAAACTTCCATAATTCCATAACATTAAGTTGTGGCAGTTAAAATGAAGTCAAACCGTATTACTTCTACAATGTAGACTCACTCTAGGTGACAACTGTTCTCTAGTTTCTGAGTGAGAAGTCATTCTGGAAATGAGAGGGATTCATTCTTTGACTTTTTGAATGTAGAGCATGCATTTTACCTTTGCCAGAATATGTGGAAATGTCTAGTTGTGTAGAAGAGGAAATTTCCACAAGTGTTGTTTATCATGCAACTGAAGAACAAGCAACCCCTGGTGAAATTCCCACTTGTATTCAGTCATTAGAGAGAGAGGAGATTCCATCTGAACATGAGGAAGAACTTCCTGACTGTGAGAGCCGTTCAGCAGTGGAACTCTCTGCCCCGGAGTGTGGTGGAGGCTCCTTCTTTGGAAGCTTTTAAACAGAGGCTGGATGGCCATCTGTCAGGGGTGATTTAAATGCAATATTCCTGCTTCTTGGCAGGGGATTGGACTGGATGGCCCATGAGGTCTCTTCCAACTCTTTGATTCTATGATTCTATGATTAAACGTACAGAAGCCATCTCCATTTCTTACCCTGGCAACCCCAACACTCATTCTTCCAACATGGACAGATTTTTCATTAAACAACAAGAAAGGTCCTTTAAGGGTGAGCCTTGGTGTGATGTGCTTCTTCCCTTTACTCTGTGCTCATCAGACTGCTTTCATGTTTTGCCCTTTGTAATTTATGTGGCTGTTAGTATGGGCTGGGACTGGAAAGCCTTCATCTGTATCCTTCTTTATGATGGGTCATCGTCCCACCCTCCTGAGGTGGCCTCCTGCAGCGAAGCACAACAACCACGATTCCCAACAGTTGCAAGACATTCCTGCTTGTAACTGAAGCAACACATACTTTCTCAGCAGCTCTGCAGCGGCCCGTCATTTAGGAGGGTTCTCACAGCTGCAGTCAATTATCGGCAAGAACTTTAAATATCTCGTGGTTTGTGCTTTGGGATTACTCATGCTGACTTCCTAAAGTGGTGAAGGAGGCCTTTTGTGGAAGAGCTTTCCTCCTCCCCGACATTTACAAATAGCTTTGGCAAAGCTCTTCGCCCTCTCTCCTGTCCTCCCCCTTTGCATTTAGCATCATTGCAGTGGTTAAAAGAAAGAAGAAGAACAGGAACTATTATTATTATTATTATTATTATTATTATTATTATTATTATTTGAAACACAACAAGATGAGTCCACAGCAGACACTCTGCTGGCTGTTGTATTGGATCACACGTCGGACACTTCCCAAGTGTCTAGGACTGGGTGATGTATCGGCGAATAATGTGTGCAGATCCCAGTAAGGTGGCCTTTTGCAGCTGGCAGATGGTAATCTTGTCAGCGCCGATTGTGTTTAAGTGCAGGCCAAGGTCTTTAGGCACTGCACCCAGTGTGCCGATCACCACTGGGACAACCTTGACTGGCTTGTGCCAGAGTCTTTGCAGTTCGATCTTTAAATCCTCATATCGTGTCAGCTTTTCCAGTTGTTTCTCGTCAATCTTGCTGTCATGTGGGATTGCAACATCGTGGCGGTTGTGAGCTCAGGAGCCTTGTGCTCCAAAACTCTGTCTGAATTCAGAAGTCCCAGAGTAGTTTGATGTGTTCATTTTCCGTAGCTTTTTCAGGCTTGTGATCCCACCAATTCTTTGTCGCAGGCAGATAGTATTTGTGGCGCAAGTTCCAATGGATCATCTGAGCAACGGTGTTATCCCCCTGCTTATAGTCCGTCTGCTCTATTTTCTTGCAGTAGCTATGTGATCCACCGTTTCGTCTGCTTTCTTGCAGAGTCTGCACTTGGAAGCTGTCATCGACTTTTCAATTCTGGCTTGGATGGCATTGGTTCTAATGGCATGTTCTCGGGCTGCCAGAATCAGGCCCTCCATCTCCTTTTTCCAAGTTCCATTTCTGAGTCACATCCATGTTTTTTTCTTGTCAATTTTGCTCTCAATTTTTCACAGGTACTGTCTATGGAGAGCCTTCTTTCGCCAGTGTTCTCTTCTGCTCTGCATTGTATTATTACAGGATTTACTCTGTCTTTTCCATTTTAAGCAGTTTTCTGCTATTGACTTCCATCAATGTTGGTTCTTGACTTCCTTTCACATCATCTGCCAGTGCATGTTTGTGCAGGTACAGCTGTACCAGGAGCTCCAATTTTGTTTGTTTTGCATTGAATGTTTGTTATAGTCCTAAGTTTCAGGGACTCTGCAGTTAGGTGGCTTCTTTTGGCTGCAATCATAGGGCAAGCCACCTGTCAATTATCGTCAGGTTCCCTGGTCCCGCCCCCTTTTTGGGTTTTGGAGGGAATAGGAGCCATTTTGAGTTCAGTCCACACAGAGAAGCCTTTCATGCAGGACATAATACCAAGAGCTTCTGTAGAAAGCTTCGTCTTCTACGTCTTGGCCAGGGAGATATACAGTCCACAGCTTGGCCGGGGAGAAAAGGCCCCACAGCTTTGTCGGGGATATACAGCCCCACAGCTTGGCCGGGGAGATATACAGCCCACGGCTTGGCCGGGGAGAAAAGGCCCCACAGCTTTGTCGGGGAGATATAAAGCCCCACGGCTTGGTTATACAGCCCTACAGCTCCTTTGGTAAAGGACTTCAGTCAGCCATCACGGAAACCTGAGTTCTTTTCCCCCTGGAAGTCTACAAAGCTCTGCTTGGTAAGGGTCACTCGCGGAAGCCAGATGCAGTTGGTACCGGGTGCAGGGGCTCCGCGCCAACAGAGGCAAAGACAGACTGCCCAGATTAGAAGTTAAGGATTTCCCCATTAGTTACAGTTATGAAGATAGTGCCTGTTCCCTGTGGACAAGATTGAGAGAGAGCCAATAGACTGTTAAGAAAGCCTTAAAGTACCTGTTTGTTTTCATTAATAAAGAACTTTGTTGAACCTTTAAGCAATCTAAAGACTCTGTTTTAAGGAAATCCAAAGGCCTTTAATCTGAGGCAGCCCCGGCGTCCTGTTGGGCACACAGAATTTATGTCCTGTCTACAGTTTTATGCACAGGCCCAGCGTGCGACAGCACAATGTTTCTCTTCTTGTACCATTTGTTTCAGTTGCAGAAGCCCTTTGCCTCCTGATTTTCTGGGCAGGTAAAGTCTGTCGACATCACCTTGCAGGTGTAATGAGTAGCGGATTGTCATCAGTTTTCTTGTTTTGCTGTCTATATTATTATTATTATCATTATTATCATCATCAACATCATCATCTTTATTTATACCCTGCCTTTCTCCCCGTGGGGACTCCAGGTGGATAACAATCCCACACTTTACTCATAGTTTAAATGGCACAATACAAAAGTTGAAAAAAAAATTAAATAGTACCGTGTGGTAAAAAACAGTTTAAAATATAATAAATACAGAAAGAGGAAGAAGATAAAGAAGAAGAGGAAGTCTGGCTTGTTTTGACAAAATAAGTGAGGCAACACTTTGAGTTACCACCTTTCCTGGTGGAGGGGAAGAAAGACACATTACGAAGCACTTTCACACTATCGAATTATAGCACCGTGATTCCATTTAACTGACCTGGTTCCAGCCTATGGATAACCTTGACTTTGTCATTTCAAGATTCTGCATTTTAACGTAGTGTTTTCATGCCTCAACAATATATTTAATGTCTATTTATGTTCTTCCTTGATTGTTTACAATGTTTTACATTTATACGTTTGACTGTTGTTTGATTTGTATTGTATATTAACATGTTGGAAGCTGCTTTGGGTCCCCATTGTGGGGATAAAGATTTTAAAATTATTTTATTATTAACCTCAGGGGAGCCCTCGGTGGTGCAGCATGTTAAACCGCAGAGCTGCTGACCTTGCTGACCAAAAGGTCAGTAATTTGAATCCGGGGAGTGGGGTGAGCTCCCACTGTTAGCCCCAGCTTCCTCTAATCTAGCAGTTTGAAAACATGCAAATGTGAGTAGACCAATAAATACCGCTTTGGTGGGAAGGTAACAGCGCTCCAGGAAGTCATGCCGGCTACATAACCTCTCAGCCAAGGGGAGGGCTGCTTCTGAGACTCCAAGTGGGGAGGGGAGAGCAGGCATGCACAGGGCATGGCAGCGTGGTGCGCATGTGCGGGCGAGGGAGTGTGTGTGATACTGGTGGGAGGCTCGCACCAGCAAGGAGTTCTGTGTTGGAAGTTCTATCATTGGTGTGGTTCAGAATGCTCTTTGATTGTAGGTGAACTATAATTTCCAGCAACTACAACTTCCAAATGTCAAAGTCTTTTGATCATTGTTTGAGTTCACAGTGCTTTCTGGATGTAGGTGAACTACAATTCCAAAACTCAAGGTCAATGGCCACCAAACCCTTCCAGTATTTTTTGTTGGTCATAGGAATTCTGGGTGCCAAGTTTGGTTCAATTCCATCGTTGGTGGAGTTCATAATGCTCCTTGGTTGTAGGTGAACTATATATCCCAGCAACTACAACTCCCAAATGAAAAGGTCTATTTTCTTCACCCTCTACCAGTGTTCACATTTGGGCATATTGACTATCTGTACCAATTTTGGTCCAGATCAATTATTTTTTGAGTTCACATTGCTCTCTGGATGTAGGTGAACTACAACTCTCAAACTCAAGCTCAATGCCCACCAAACGCTTCCATTATTTTCTGTTGGTCATGGGAGTTCTGTGTACCAAGTTTAATTCAGGTCCATTGTTGGTGGAGTTCAGAATGCTCTTTGATTGTAGGTGATCAATAAATCCCAGCAACTACAACTCCCAAATTACAAAATCAATCCCACCTCAATTCCATCTGTATTCAAATTTTGGTGTGCTGTCGCACTCTGGGCTCCTATAAAAGACTATAAACAGGACATAAATTCTGTGAGTCCAACGGGACGCCGGGGTTGCTTCAGAGAGGGGTTTTGGGGATTTTCCAGAAAAGATGGGCTTCAAAGTCTTTAAAGATGCAACAAAATCTTTATTACTGAACAAATAACAAATCTTCATTGATTAATTTCAAGGTTTTCTTAACAAACTATTAGCTTTCTCGATCTTGCCCCCAAGGGCAGGCAATTGTTTCTTCACTGATGGGAAAATCCCCAACCTCTCCCTGGGCAATCTGTCTTCTCTTCTGTTGGCGTGGGGCCCCTACACCTGGTCCAATCTGCTTTATGGTTGCCACAAAGGGCCCTTACCAAACAGAGACTTTGCAGAACTTCCAGGAGGAGGAAGATGTTCACTTCCCAGTGATGGCTGGCTGAAGCGCTGTGGGACTGGATCCCTAGCAAGAGCTGTGAGGCTGTAAGTTCCTCAAAAAACTGTAAAGTCCCTAGCAAAGGCTGTGCTGAGACTGTATACACCTGGCCAAGCTATGGGGCTATTTCTCCCCAGCCAAGCTGTAAACGATGAAGCCTTTCACAGGAGGTCCTGGTTTACGTCCTGTAAGAAAGACTTCTCTGTGTGGAATGACCTAAAATGGCTCCTATTCCCTCCGAAACCCAAAAAGGGGGCGGGACTTAGGGAACCTAATGATAATTGACAGGTCATTGACCCAATAACTGCAAAGTAAGGAAAGCCATCTAACTGCAAATGCATAGAACTTTAAAAAACATGCAACACTCAACAAATAGCAAGACAAGCTGGAGTTCCTGGTACAGCCGTACCATCATCATGTTTGTTGTTCATTCGTTCAGTCGTCTCCGACTCTTCGTGACCTCATGGACCAGCCCACGCCAGAGCTCCCTGTCGGCTGTCACCACCCCCAGCTCCTTCAAGGTCATTCCAGTCACTTCAAGGATGCCATCCATCCATCTTGCCCTTTGTCGGCCCCTCTTCCTTTTGCCTTCCACTTTCCCCAGCATCATTGTCTTCTCTAGGCTTTCCTGTCTCCTCATGATGTGGCCAAAGTACTTCAACTTTGTCTCTAGTATCCTTCCCTCCAATGAGCATCCGGGCTTTATTTCCTGGAGGATGGACTGGTTGGATCTTCTCGCAGTCCAAGGCACTCTCAGAACTTTCTTGCCAGAGGCGGCCCTAGGTAATTTTCAACGGTAAGCAAACAGTATTTTGGCCCCCCCCCCAACCAATCACTGATATATATTTTCTGTTTGTCGTGGGAGTTCCGTGTGCCATATTTGGTTTAATTCCATCACTGGTGAAGTTCAGAATGCTCTTTGATTGTAGGTGAGCTATACATCCCAGTAACTACACTTGCTGCACTTGCTCCCTTGCGTGGCCCGCTTTGGGTCCGGAGGCATGCCTGAGACTGAGGTGGAGATGCCCACCTTTCCTGAAGATAGGCGCAAAAACAAAGGAGGGAGTGGAGGTGGGAGATACCTCCAGCCGGAGGGGCTCACTCTCTCTCTCTCTCTCTCTCTCTTGGTCCCAATGGCTGAAGAGAAAGTCAGGAGAAGAGGTGACTTTTGGTGTGCACACTGGTGTCTTCAGACACGCCTCTGGACCCGAAGCGGGCCAGGCATGGCGGCTCTACCCCTTGGCCCACCCGCGGATTGGGGAGAGGAGAGGAGGTGGGTGGAGCGCCGGGGGATCGGGAAAGGGAGCCAGTCATGGGGAAGGGATCAAATGCGGAGAACAATTGAGCGCCGGCTCTGCTCGCGCACCCGGTGACCGGGTGAAGCAGGAACAAGAGGGGCTAGGCGAGGCTCAAGGGCCCGGCCCCTTTGGGAAGAGGATCACCCGGCAGCAAGGCAAGAAAGCCAAGGCTCCCTCCGGACTGCTAGGGCTTTTGTGAGCTGAGGGGGCGCTTCTCAAGTGGTGGTCAAGGGGCATTTACAGAGGCGGCTCTGCGCCCCTGGCAAAAAAAAAGTGCTCTGCGACCACTTACTTCGCGTAATGGACGAGCCGCCCCTGGGTACGGCCGTACCAGAACATTTGGCATATGGGGTATTTGTGCCAAATTCAGTCCAGTGAATGAAAATACATCCTGCATATCAGACATTTACATAACAATTCAAAACAGTAGAAAAATTGTAGTTATGAAGTAGCAAGGAAAATAATTTTATGGTTGGGGGTCACCGCAACATGAGGAACTGTATTCAGGGGTTGTGGCATTAGGAAGGTTGAAAAACACTTCTCTGGAAGGAGGGGAAAATGTCTGTATTGTGTATTTCGGGTAGGCGAACGTAGAGAAAGAGCAGCCAAAGAAGTGAAAACTGCACAAATGATCTAAATTCAGTTCCATCTGTAGGCAGTGACCTTTTGCATAATTGGGGACTTGTTCTGCATGGGGAAAGTGCTGGCTGGTTTCTTTGGGTCTGCATTCTTTGCCGTCTTACATCTCAAGAATTGAATGCCCTGAATGATGGATTGGCTGCACAGTTTTAATGTTTTGAGATTTATAAGCAGCGAATGTTGGTTGGGGGTTGGCATTGCAAAGAGAAGGCTGTCGGCTGTGGAGGGGGGGGGGGAGGCTCCGAATAGCAATCCCAGATGTAACAGCAAGAAACAGGGTTGTTATATGCGAGGTGAGGTTAGTGAGAGGCAAGATGACCTTTGTTACAGATGTAAACATGATTAGAGAAGCTATCCATAGCTACTTTGGCCTCAAATCAGGGATGGAAATCTTTGGGTTCTTCCCATTTTGTTGGACTACAACAAATGACAACTCCCTGCCTTCTTCACCGTGGATAATGGTTGGCACAACTGCCGTGGTTTGCAATCCAACAATATATGCACAAATCCCACCCTTGAATTATTATGTTTGTAAGGGCTGCCCTAGCTTTGGGAGAAAAAAGTAGAGAGAAATTAATTAAGAAGGTGAGTCATGAAAAGAAGTACTCAGTTCTTAAAATTTGAGACTTACCTGAGCTTAAGAACCTTTGTTCCTGTGTTTTGTTTCCATAGGGGTCCCTTGGTGATGCAGTGGATTGAACCGCTGAGCTGCTGAATTTGCTGACTGAAAGGTTGGCAGTTCAAATCCGGGGAGCAGGGTGAGCTCCAGCTGCTAGGCCCAGCTTCTGCCAACCTAGCAGTTTGAAAACATGTAAATGTGAGTAAATCAATAGGTACCACTCCACCAAGAAGGTAATGGCGTGCCATGCAGAGATGCTGGCCACATGACCTTAGAGGTGTCTATGGACAACGCTGGCTCTTCAGCTTAGAAATGGAGATGAGCACCACCCCCAGAGTTGGACACAACTAGACTTAATGTCAGGGAAAACCTTTACCTTTACTTTACCTTTACCTTTGTTGCATAACAAAGTGATTACATAATTAACCCTCCTCACACACACACACACACACTTTAAATAATCATGTATTTCCTTGATTTTAAAACATAAGTTTTTCCGTCATATAACTTTTTTTAAATGTCAGAAATAACTTGAGTAACTGCAAGTCACTTCTGGTGTTGCTGAATTGGCCGTCTGCAAGGATGTTGTCCAGGGGATGCCCGGATGATTAATGTTTTACCATTCTTTGGGAGGCTTCTCTCATGTCCCCGCATGAGAAGCTAAAGTTTTTCAGACGGGTGCTTACCCCACTCCCCAGATTTGAAATACCAACCTATCGGTTGAGCAGTCCTGCCAACACAAGGATTTAATCCATTGTGCCACTGGGCTCCTCCCTCCTACAACTAACTATGATAGTCCCAAAGTAACGAACAAGATCGGTTCTATAGGTTTGTTCTAAAGTTGAATTTGCAAGTAATTCAAAACAGGTCATGCGGCAAAAAAGCCAATGGGATTTTGGCCTGCATCAATAGGAGCATAGTGTCTAGATCTAGGGAAGTAATGCTATCCCTCTATTCTGCCTTGGTCAGACCACACCTGGAATCACAATTTTGGGCACTGCAATTGAAGGGAGAAGGGTGAAAGGAGACATGATGAGGGCCACAGATAAATAGGTGAAGGAAAGTCACAGGGAGGAGGGTGCAAGCTTGATTTCTGCTTCCCTGGAGACTAGGACGCAAAACAATGGCTTCGAACTACAGGGAAGGATATTCCACCTGAACATTTTGGAAGACCCTCCTGACTGTGAGAGCTGTTCAGCAGTGGAACTCTCTGCCCCGGAGTGTGATGGAGACTCCTCCTTTGGAGGCTTTTAAATAGAGGCTGGATGGCCATCTGTCAGGGGTGCTTTGAATGCAATTTTCCTGCTTCTTGGCAGGGGGGTTGGACTGGATGGCCCATGAGGTCTCTTCCAACTCGATGATTTTATGATTCTATGCCCCCTTTCCCCCATGATAATAACTCTTCCAGGAGTGAAATTTCCCTTCCTTCTAAGAGGTAGATTTCTTTCACTTCATGTTGTCTTACCCCCATTTTTAACCAGTGGCGCAGTGGGTTAAACCCCTGTGCCGGCAGGACTGAAGACTGACAGGTCGCAGGTTCGAATCCGGGGAGAGGCAGATGAGCTCCCTCTATCAGCTCCAGCAGCTCATGCGGGGACACGAGAGAACCCTCCCACAAGGATGATAAAAACATCAATTCATCCGGGCGTCCCCTGGGCAACGTCCTTGCAGATGGCCAATTCTCTCACACCAGAAGCGACTTGCAGTTTCACTCCTGACACGACCAAAAAAAAACACTATAACTCGTTTGTAAGTTTGTGAAATCTGCAGAAGTGCTGGGATAACCATATAACCTTTGCATGCCGCCCTTGTTCACTGCACCACCTTTGTTCTGCCCATAAATCCTGGCGCATCTTGAGCGCTCCCAAGGATCCATATTTTGACTCTTGCTCTTGCAGCCCTGGCTGCACTTCCAGATAAGCACATCTGCCAGATCAAATTAATGTAGCCGCTTCCTAGCAGCAGCTGCCGGTGCCCGACCCCGCTCGGTCCCCCATTGTTTCTGCTGATGGATGGATCAATAGGCATGCGGTTCTCATTCTCTCTGGGGGTTTTCCTGCTTCCATTGCCCTTTGCCCACCGAACACGGCTGGTACGGTAGGGCCAGGGAGACAAAGCCTCTCATTTTCCCCTCCTGGGTTGGAAACACACCACTGTTAACAAGGAACACTTTCAGTAAAGAGGTGGGAAGCACAAAAGCGACAACTCTGCTCAACACAAGAAGATAAATCCAGATCGGTTTGACCCATGCTGCTCTGCAAAAGGGGCATCCAAGAAATAATGCATAATGCATATATTTTTTCCGGCCTCAGCACATTGATGTCGCATCTCGTTATAAAAAGATCTCGTTGATGATCTATTATATTTTAATATGTTATCATTTTTTAAAAACATGTTTACAAATAGATGCAATGTATTGTCGAAGGCTTTCATGGCTGGAATCACTGGGTTGTTGTAGGTTTTTTCGGGCTATATGGCCATGTTCTAGAGGCATTCTCTCCTGACGTTTCGCCTGCATCTATGGCAAGCATCCAATGGCCATGTTCTAGAGGCATTCTCTCCTGACGTTTCGCCTGCATCTATGGCAAGCATCCAATGGCCATGTTCTAGAGGCATTCTCTCCTGACGTTTCGCCTGCATCTATGGCAAGCATCCAATGGCCATGTTCTAGAGGCATTCTCTCCTGACGTTTCGCCTGCATCTATGACAAACATCCAATGGCCATGTTCTAGAGGCATTCTCTCTTGACATTTCACCTGCATCTATGGCAAGCATCCAATGACTATGTTCTAGAGGCATTCTCTCCTGACGTTTCGACTGCATCTATGGCAAGCATCCAAAGCCTCACCCCCTACCAACCCCAGAGATCCCTCCATTCCAATTTCTCTTGGAAATTCCCAGTGTCAAGACCTTGCATCTAACAGCAACCAGACGCAGAGCCTTTACAGCAGTGGCACCATCACTCTGGAATACTCTGCCACCTGAAGTCCGTGCCTTGCGGGACCTATCAGCTTTCTGCAGGGCATGTAAGACATATCTGTTTCGACAGGCCTTTGATCTCTGATATTGTTGTTTTTAAATTGTTTTAAATTGTTTTTAAATTGTGTTAGATTTTAGCCTGTTCTTGTAAGCCGCTTCGAGCCCCAGGGGAGTGGCGGCATATAAGTTTGAATTATAAATAAATAAATAAATAAATAAATAAATAAATAAATAAAATAAGTGCCTAGGACTGTGTGATGTATCAGCAAATAATGTGTGCAGATCCCAGTAAGGTGGCCTTCTGCAGCTGGCAGATGGTAATTTTGTCAGTGCCGATTGTGCTTAAGTGCAGGTCAAGGTCTTTAGGCACTGCACCCAGTGTGCCGATCACCACTGGGACCACCTTGATTGGCTTGAGCCAGAGTCTTTGCAGTTCGATCTTTAAATCCTATTATTATTATTATTATTATTATTATTATTATTATTATTATTATTATTATTAATGTAGAGACTCATATAATGCAGTTTCAAACTGCATAATATCACTTATATGGAAACCATGAGTCACCACTGGTTTTCAAATAATACAAAAGCACAAATGGTGCATTGGATCTTCAATTTATATTTAAATTTGGTACTAAAAAGGCAATGGAAAATATATGGTTATTATCCTTTGGGAAGGAGCCCCCAGTGGCGCAATGGGTTAAACCCTTGTGCCGGCAGGACTGCTGACCAAAAGATCGGTGGTTCGAATCTAGGGAGCAGGCTATTGCCTCCAGCTTCCAATGTGGGGACATGAGGGAAGCCTCCCACAGGATGGTAAAAACATCCAGGCATCCCCAGGGCAACATCCTTGCAGACAGCCAATTCTCTTACACCAGAAGCGACTTGCAGTTTCTCAAGTTGCTCCTGACACACAAAATAATATTTATTTATTTGTTTGTTTGTTTGTTTGTTTATTTGGAAGTTTTATATACCGGCCTTCTCACCTCAAACGAGGGACTCAGGTCGGTTTCCAGCATATATGCAAATAGAATAATATACACAACCACAAAATGCAACATCATTACAGATTAAAATAGTACAGTAAAAACATCATCATCACATTATCCAAGCCACGTCGTTAATACAGTCATAGTCATAATCACAGTTCATCATCCTCCTTCTTTATGGAAGAAGGTTATAAATTCAGTCCCCGAATGCCACGTTCCAGAGCCAGATCTTTATTAGTTTCCTGAAAGTCAGGAGGGAGAGGGCAGATCTAATCTCTAGTGGGAGGGAGTTCCAAAGCCGGGGAGCCACCACCGAGAAGGCCCTGTCCCTCGTCCCCACCAAACGTGATTGCGAGGGTGGTGGGACCGAGAGCAGCCCCCCCCCCCCGGAAGATCTTAATAGCCTTGATGGTTCATAGGGGAGAATCCGTTCGGACAGGTAAACTGGGCCAGAGTCCTTTAGGAATTGTCTAAACCAGACTAGTGAAGTGGTTTGAACATTCAATTATAACTCTAGGGACCAGGGTTTGACTCCCTGCTCAGCCATGAAAATCCACTGGGTGACCTTGGGCAAGTCACACTCTCTCAGCCTCAGAGGAGGCAAACCCATTCTGAGCATTTTTTGACAGGAAAACCACATGATAAGTTTGCTGTAGAATCATCCAAAATGAGAACTACTTGGAGGTACACAACAACAATTGTCCCGGCTTGCTTGGCGACTCCTTTCTCATCCATTTCCCTCCTTTCCTCAAGGGCCATTTGGTTCCGCCTGTCATTACTACAATTGAGGCTCACTCAGCCATGACAGCCATCGGAGGACAGAATGGCTTGCCCCACTGCCTCAGAGGACCTTTCTGACCTATTCCACTGGGTTAATATCAGCCGCAAAGTCTAGCTTGACTCCCGCAACTGAGCTCAAGCACAGCTGTGATTTATGCTCAGGCTCCGCTGGGACACACTAAACTTGATAGCTTCTCTTTTACAAGCAGGACTGAAAAAGTTATTTGGAAATCCAAAAGGTGAAAAGTGCATTCACCTTTTGCATTTCCTAATAACGTCTTCATCGAGATTCAGTGTCAGATGCTGGTGCAAAGAACTGGTCTCTCTTCCCTACAGATGATTAAGACCCAAATTTTAGTAGAGACTATTTGAGATGGCATCTATTGGCACAGAAGTTGAAGGGAAACCAAGGGTGATTTCGTCTTCCTTTCTTGCCAGAGTTAAGGCTTGATTTGCTCTTGGACCAATATATTTGCTTTTGGGGTGAGCCATGGTATTGCAGGACCACATTTCTAATGGGTTGATCTTTCTTCCCACCAGCTTTTCTTCACATTCCAATTTTATATAACCCATACGTAGGAATCAGAAATGCTATTTCCTGGGTAATTCTGACATAATTTTGAATCTTGCACTTTCCATTGGCCCATTTAGGAAGTTTTGCACTTACTTGTACCCGAAGCCTGTGTCTACTTATCTCAGCCATAAGATTGTTTTATGATGATGTTTGTTACTATCTTGTGTTCTTATTTGATTGGTTTTATTGCATTTTGTTTTTATTTGTATTGGGGTTGTCCCTTTGTAAGCTGCCCCAAGTTCCCTTGGGAAGATAGAATCATAGAATCCTAGAGATGGAAGAGACCTCATGGGCCATCCAGTCCAACCCCCTGCAAAAAAGCAGGAATAATGCATTCAAAGCAACCCTGACAGATGGCCATCCAGCCTCTGTTTAAAAGCTTCCAAAGAAGGAGCCTCCACCACACTCTGGGGCAGAGAGTTCCACTGCTTAACAGCTCACACAGTCAGGAGGTTCTTCCTCATGTTCCTTTCTTGTACTTTGAAGCAATTGTTCCACATCCCAGCCTCCAGGGAAGCAGAAAACAAGCCTGCTCCCTCCTCCATGTGACTTCCTCTCACATATTTATACATGGCTATCATATCTCCTCTCAGCCTTCTCTTCTTCAGGCTAAACATGCCCAGCTCCTTAAGCCGCTCCTCATAGGGCTTGTTCTCCAGACCCTTGATAATTTTAGTCACCCTCCTCTGGACACATTCCAGCTTGTCAATATCTGGTGGCGGGGTATAAAAATAAAGTTATTATTATTGTTGTTCTGAGAGTGCCTTGGACTGCGAGAAGATCCAACCAGTCCATCCTCCAGGAAATAAAGCCCGACTGCTCATTGGAGAGAAGGAGACTAGAGACAAAGCTGAAGTCCTTTGGCCACATCATGAGGAGACAGCAAAGCCTAGAGAAGACAATTATGCTGGGGAAAGTGGAAGGTAAAAGGAAGACGGGCCAACCAAGGGCAAGATGGATGGATGGCATCCTTGAAGTGACTGGACTGACCTTGAAGGAGCTGGGGGTGGTGACGGCTGACAGGGAGCTCTGGCGTGGGCTGGTCCATGAGGTCACAAAGAGTCGGAGACGACTGAACGAATGAACAACAACAACATTATTGTTGTTGCTGTTATCATTAGTAGTAGTAGTAAGTAAGTAACTATAAACATTCATTACGTAAGTGTGATGTAGGATCTTGGCTAATGTTTGGAGCACATGGATCTTCCCTCAGTTCTTGTGGGTTTTTTCGGGCTATATGGCCATGTTCTAGAGGCATTTCTCCTGACGTTTCGCCTGCATCTATGGCAAGCATCCTCAGAGGTGAGGTCTTGCCTCTACTATTCCATAGATGCAGGCGAAACGTCAGGAGAAGTGCCTCTAGAACATGGCCATATAGCCCGAAAAAACCCACAAGAACTGAGTGATTCCAGCCATGAAAGCCTTTGACATTACATTCATATGAATCTTCTTTCTGATGATTATCTGTGTTGTTCTTACAAGCAGTAAGAACCTGAGAGCTCCACCATGTAGTTCGTGGGGACATATTTGGGGTGGAATAGGGGAGCATGTGGCTTGGTTTTGTTTTCGAGCATGGCCGCAAGTGGAATTAAGGTCAAAGAGCTCCTGGCTGCCAAAGAAACTCTAGAGGAAACCTGTCATGAAGTATTAATAAGGAGGTCTGTGCTGAGGCTGCCTGGCAAGCCGCCCAAGCCACAAAGTCGTGTTTAATTTGCTACCGCACAAGGGAAGGGAGGTGTCGCTGCTCCATTGTGTGGAGGAGGTGAGATTTCGGCACCAGGCCTTGGAAAGCAGCCCTCGCTCAACAAAGAGTCAAGTTCTCTGCAGCAGAGGTCACTGGCATTGCTAAAGTGAGGCGGGAGGGAGCGGAGAGAGAAGGCTACTGAAGCCAAGCGAGAGCAGCAGGCGAGATGCTGGAGAGGCGCTCGTGCTGAGTCAGAATTTTTCACTTCCCTGGAAGTGAAGAGCCAGTCATCACGTCCACTCACTTTGGTCCTGGTCGTCAAGGCATTTCCAACTATCCCCATATGTCACAGCTAGCCCAGGAACAGAGATAATCTGGCTCACAGTCTGAATTAGAAATTTCTGGATTGAAACCTTTAAAGGTTGTGTAGGAAAAGAAATTTGGTATCTTTAATAGTTGTGCAGAATGGGAAATTTCAGCAGGGGTTGTTAGAGAGCTGGTTGCATGATCAGTAACACGTTTTGAAACTTTCTGTTCTTTCACCGGGACTGTGGCGCAGCTGGCTGAGTGTCAGCTGCATTAAGATCACTTCTGACCACAAGGTCATGAGTCCGAAGCCAGCCCGGGTCAGAGTGAACTTCCGACCAATTGTGTAGCTTGTTGTCGACCTTTGCAACCCAAAAGCTACAAGGCGTAGAGCTTTTTCCAATTCTGTGGAACTCATTGCCTCCATACATTAGAGCAATGTCGGAGTTGCGACCTTTTGTAAAGGCACTCAAGACTTGGCTGTTTGGTTGTGCATTTAAGTAATCAGATCTAATTTGCCAAATAGTCACTGTTGAATGTTTTTATGTTGAATGTTTTTATATTGTGTAAATGCTATTTTAGACTGTAAGTCGCTCAGAGCACCTTGGTGGAGAGCGACTAATTAAGAAATAATAGAGTTGGAAGAGACTTCATGGGCCATCCAGTCCAACCCCTGCCGAGAAGCAGGAAAATTGCATTCAAAGCACCTCTCACAGATGGCCATCCAGCCTCTGTTTAAAAGCTTCCAAAAAAGGAGCCTCCACCACACTCCAGGGCAGAGAGTTCCACTCCTCAACGGCTCTCACAGTCAGGAAGTTCTTCCTCATGTTCAGATGGAATCTCCTCTCGTAGTTTGAAGCCATTGTTCCGCGTCCTAGTCTCCAAGGAAGCAGAAAACAAGCTTGCTCCCTCCTCCCTGTGGCTTCCTCTCACATATTTATACATGGCTATCATATCTCCTCTCAGCCTTCTCTTCTTCAGGCTATACATGCCCAGTTCCCTAAGCCGCTCCTCATAGGGCTTGTTCTCCAGACCCTTGATCATTTTAGTCGCCCTCCTCTGGACACATTCCAGCTTGTCAATATCTCTCTTGAATTTTGGTGCCCAGAATTGGACACAATATTCCAGATGTGGTCTAACCAAAGCAGAATAGAGGGGTAGCATTACTTCCTTAGATCTAGACACTATGCTCCTATTGATGCAGGCCAAAATCCCATTGGCTTTTTTTGACGCCACATCACATTGTTGGCTCATGTTTAACTTGTTGTCCACGAGGACTCCAAGATCTTTTTCACACGTACTGCTCTCGAGCCAGGCGTCCCCCATTCTGTATCTTTGCATTTCATTTTTTCTGCGAAGTGGAGTATCTTGCATTTGTCACTGTTGAACTTCATTTTGTTAGTTTTGGCCCATCTCTCTAATCTGAGGCGGATAAAGTGCAATGACGGCAGGATAAAAGTGTCGTTGGTATTTGGCATCACAAAAATATATGCAGGCTGCCTATGCGGTTTCTCCTGCTCTTAAGAAATAGAAGAATCTTTCTGTTCATTCTTCAGTTCCTAAGAATAAATCCAAGCCTGTCTATGTATCACTGGTTTATCCAAATGTTTAGGACATGCTATTAGTGCCTCGCAACTTCGGACTGATCATAGAATCATAGAATCATAGAATCAAAGAGTTGGAAAAGACCTCATGGGCCATCCCGTCCAACCCCCTGCCAAGAAGCAGGAATATTGCATTCAAATCACCCCTGACAGATGGCCATCCAGCCTCTGTTTAAAAGCTTCCAAAGAAGGAGCCTCCACCACATTCCGGGGCAGATAATTTAACAAAATTTGCGAGGCCATAAAAAGGACTCCAGCAAAGCACTCCAGCAAAAGCATGCGGGGAATGCGGAAGTACTTCATCAGCATCACAGATGGACGATGAAAGCAACAGTGACCAAAAAAAAGTTAAATAGCCTCTGACTGTTTGTCTATATCAGTTGTGTGTCTTTGGCATTGAATGTTTGCCATATATGTGTACATTGTAATCCACTCTGCGTCCCCTGCGGGGTGAGAAGGGCGGAATATAAATACTGTAAATAAATAAATAAATCGTGTGGTATGTGTGTACATGCACTTTCAAGTTGCCTATCAACTTATGGTGACCCCATACATTTCATTGGGTTTTCTTTGGCAAGGAGAAAGACGTAGTTTTGTCACTTCCTTCCTCTGAAAAAAATGGGATGGATTATATAGCCAGGGATTATATAGCCAGGACCAGGAGGCAATCCTGTATATTGGGGAATCTGAGCCGTGAGGCTCAAAAATAACCCTCAGTTAGGATAATTCCACCAAAATACAGCAGAGTACCAGGAGTAAACTCCATAACCAACAGAAACTTATGTGTGGTGAGAAGAGATAGCCTTCTAATCTTTAGGATAGCTCAGGATTGCAGGATCACAACTTTGGATTCAAAAAAAATGCATTAAAGTAAAAAAAAAATACATTCCTGATTGAAAAAGTCTTGGAATGAAATAGTTTACTAAATCTCATCTTCTAAAGAAGGTTTAAAAAATCCATGCAGCTACATTTTGCCTACAGAGAGGCAAAATGCATCCTTATTGGGAGAAAGAAAAGCAGAAGGGGAATGGTGGAGACTGCATGGCCTTCCCAGAGCAATAGAAACTTGAAAGGTGTTGGGTTTCATCCCTGCACTGCACAAGACTCTTGCATCATGAAGTCTCCAATCCTCAATGAGTAGCTAGTACTTACTTACTGAGGGGATCCCTCGTTGTCCAAGTAGGATAGTCTTCCAAGATCGGTGTACTGGCAGTGGGTCCGGAGATGACTGTGGAGCACTATTCTTGACCTGTACGTTCTCCCGCAGTGAGGTCATTGGTTTCCAGGTGGAAGGCGGTCCCGGTCGAGATTGGCTTGACACACCTTCCTCTTGGCATGTTACTCTCTTTCACCCTCTATTCGTGCCTCTTCAAATTCTGCAGCACTGCTGGTCACAGCTGACCTCCAGCTGGAGCACTCAAGGGCCAGGGCTTCCCAGTTCTCAGTGTCTATGCCAGAGTTTTTAAGGTTGGCTTTGAGCCCATCTTTAAATCTCCTTTCCTACCCACAAAAATTCTGTTTTCCATTCTTGAGTTCAGAGTAGAGCAACTGCTTTGGGAGTTTGGTAGAGCAACTGCTTTGGTGGTCGGGCATCCGGACAATGTGGCTGGTCCAGCGGAGTTGATGGCGGAGGACCATCGCTTCAGTGTTCATGATCTTTGCTTCTTCCAGCATGCTGACATTTGTTCGCCTGTCTTCCCAAGAGATTTGCAGGATTTTCCGGAGGCAGCGCTGATGGAATAATTCCAGGAATTGCATGTGACATCTGTAGATAGTCCACGTCTCGCAGGCATATAGCAGGGTTGGGAGGACAATAGCTTTACAAACAAGCACCTTGGTATCCCTACAGCTGTCCCGATCCTCAAACACTCTGTGCTTCATTCAGAAAAATGCTGCACTTGCAGAGCTCAGGCGGTGTTGTATTTCTGGGTTAATGTTGACTTTTGTGTAGAGGTGGCTGCCAAGGTAGCAGAAATGATCAAAATTTTCTAATGTTACACCATTGAGCTGTATTTCTGGCATTGGAGAGGGATTGGCTGGTGACTGCTGGAAGAGCACTTTGGTTTTTTTGATGTTCAATGACAGGCCGAGCTTTTCGTATGCTTCTGCGAAGGTGTTTAGAGTCCCTTGTGTTGTCAAGCCTCCAGTCCTCAATGAGTAGCTAGAGTAGAGATAGGATTCGAGTGAGGGATTCCTCCTCCCACATTCCTATGTATGTTTATCCCAGAAGGGGACTTTGTCTTTACTCTTCTTGCTTGCCACTATTTCCTCCCCTATTTATTATTTATTTATTTACTTTGTTTATATACCGCTGTATCTCAAGCCCGAAGGCGACTCACAGCGGTTCACAAACAGTAAAACAGTAGAAACAGCAGTGGTTCCATACAACATATAACAATTGACTTAACACATTATCCATAAATTACCAATAAGCAATTACAATGCACAATTATTACAAAAAACAACCGTACCCAATCTTCTCATCATCCAAGCGTAGTCCAGATTCGTCGTCCATTGTTCCATTCCTATGTTCCATTACCAGATTGTACTAAATTACTCAAACGCCTGCACAAACATCCAGGTCTTCACCTTTTTGCGGAATACCATTAGAGATGGTGCTAGTCTAATGTCCGTAGGAAGGGCGTTCCACAGCCGAGGAGCCACCACCGAGAAGGCCCTATCTCTCCTCCCCGCCAGGCAAGCTTGAGAAGCAGGTGGGATCGAGAGCAGGGTCTCCCCGGAAGATCTCAAAGTCCTGGTGGGTTCATAGGCAGAGATGCGGTCAGATAGGTAGCTTGGACCGGAACCGTTTAGGGCTTTAAAGGCCAACGCCAGCACTTTGAATTCAGCCCGGTAGCAGATCGGTAGCCAGTGGAGTTGGCGCAACAGGGGGGTTGTATGCTTTGAAGATATAGTAATGGAATTTCTGTGAGATATGAGGTAACATCCTCTTTAAAGGTATTTTTATTGCCCTGAGTTTGGCCATGTGGCATTCTCCATTATTGGCTTTCTCTGCCCTTTCTTCTTTCCAGTGATGACGCATTTTGCCTCTCTCTAGGCAAAATGTAACTGCATGGATATTTTGACATTTTACCCTTTTGCCTTTCTTAGAATATGAGCTTAGTAAACTAGTTAGCTCCAAGATCTTTTCTATCTAGAATGAGTTTCTGTTTACTTCAATAAATATTTTGAGCCTAACAGCTCAAAGAGTGGGAGACGACTGAACGAATGAACAACAACAACAGCTCAGATTCCCAAAAAAAGGAAGTTCCCTCACAGAATTTTCATCAAAGGGGGAGGAGACAGTGGCTAGCAGGAAAGACAAAAGACAAAGCCCTTTAGGAAGCATGCATAGGAATGTGGGTAAAGTAATCATAGAATCATAGAATCAAAGAGTTGGAAGAGACCTCATGGGCCATCCAGTCCAACTCCCTGCCAAGAAGCAGGAATATTGCATTCAAATCACCCCTGACAGATGGCCATCCAGCCTCTGTTTAAAAGCTTCCAAAGAAGGAGCCTCCACCATACTCCGGGGCAGAGAGTTCCACTGCTGAACGGATCTCACAGTCAGGAAGTTCTTCCTCATGTTCAGATGGAATCTCCTTTCTTGTAGTTTGAAGCCATTGTTTCGCGTCCTAGTCTCCAGGGAAGCAGAAAACAAGCTTGCTCCCTCTTCCCTGTGGCTTCCTCTCACATATTTATACAAGGCTATCATGTCTCCGAGCTTAGCCCTGTCTCGAGTCTAGTTACTCACTGAGGACTAGAAATTTGATGACACAATAACCTGTGCAGTCCAGGGACCCAAACTCTGTAGGTCTGCAAAGGTAATAACAAACACTCTGCATTTTGTCCTGAAAATAATTTGTAACTGCCAAGTAATTTTAATATTGGCATTGATATCGAGCTGCTTTTAGCGGGGTCTCCTTGAGAGAGAGAGAAACCCGAGGACCTCTGGGTCCCTTGGTGAGGCCAGCGAGAGCCAATCCAAAGAGTAAAAATATTATAAATAATAATGCCTCATCCAAGTGGAAGAAGTTTCTTTTCAGCAATCGAGGTTTATTGTGATTCAGCTGAGATCAGATGCATTACAGGAATCATTCCACTGTAAGCATGGTTTTACAGAATTTCCAAGCATTTTTATAGTACACAGACAAAGGAAAACAGTTTCAAAAATCCCGCCCGCCCTCTGTCAGCCGGCTTCGTGCTGATTGGCTGGCCGCGGAACAGCTGGGAGGAGGCTTGGCAGCATGCCTCGCCTCTGGACCAATCAGCGGGCTCCGCTGCCTCTGGGAGGCCAATCAGTGCCTTCCTAGCGCCTCTGAAGATGGACCAATCGGCAGCCAGGAGGCGGGACGAAGCTTGACAAAGACTGAGGAAATGACAGCCTTAAGGGGAATGTGAGGCTTTTGTCCTCACCTGGCGGGGTGTCTGATAGGGGAACAATAAGTTTCCTGGTCTGTGATGGGATTTGGGAGGAAGTATGAAAAGGATTCGGTGGCATTTGGACCTCAAAAGGGGGATCAACAAAATACCTAAAAATGAGTCAATCAGTCTGTTCTTCCTAAGTTTCTGTTGACCCTCCTCTCATCTTACTGTCTGCTCTGAAAGTAAGTTTGAAGAGGGGGCCAACTATAGGCCCATGCAAATGTAAATATGAACCATTTCGGGAGGACAAAGGGTTTCCTCCCTGTCACAGTAATCCTCAGGTCACATTCCTTTTGGGGCATGGGTCAAAGAGGAGAAGCAGGGAGGGGGACCAGAGCACATTTCATACAATATTCCATTACATAGATTTCATATATCTTACATTTCATGAGACAATCCCACCCCCCCATCCCCAGCAAAAGTTTATTACAATATTGGATCTTTATTATAACGCAAACTGGAGATCTCATAGTCCTTTGGCAAAGGTGCGTGGAAACGGAGGCTGCTTGCATTTCAAGGCAAGCACCAGAAGGAAGTTCGTGGCCAGGGATGTGGCAAACAGTTCAGTTCATGAAGCAGAGAGTCAATAAGAAAAGGCAGAAGTCCAGTGATGGGCGCTGGGTTGGGTAGTAGCAGAGTCCATAGTCCAGTGCATAAGTCAGAGAGTTCACAAAGAGGAGACAGGAACCCAGTTATGTGCGCTGGGTCAGGAAGCAGCAGAATCCATTGTCCGGCCCTTGGCGAACTACAAATACTTGGGGGGGGGGGAAGATGCTCGGCATCAGCATGATATGCTCACTCCTAGATGTACCTGTGACCAATCTGAATGTCATGTTTTGACCTAATTGGAGTTTCCAAACTCGGTGCTGAAGCAACTCAATGTATAGGCCATTGTACAAACCTGAGGATACCAATGTCATCTTTAGGTCTTCCAACTCTTGGATGAGCACAGCTGACAATCTATATAAATAAAAATGTAATGTTAGTTCGTGCTACCGTCAGAACTCAAAAACCACTGGGGGAATTGACACCAAATTTGGACACAAGACACCTAACAGTCCAATTTATGTCCTCCACTCAAAATTGATTTTGTCATTTGGGAATTGTCGTTGCTGGGATTTATAGTTTACCTACAATCAAAGAGCATTCTGAACTCCACCAATGATGGAATTAGGCCAAACTTAGCACACAGGGCTCCCATGACCAACAGAAAAAACTGGAAAGGTTTGGTGGACATTGACCTTGAGTTTGGGAATTATAGTTCACCCACATCCAGAGAGCACTGTGGACTCAAACAATGATGGATCTGGACCAAACTTGGCACGAATATTCCATATGCCCAAATATGAACACAAATGGAGTTTAAGGGAAATAGACCTTGACATTTGGGAGTTGTAGTTGCTGGGATTTATAGTTCACCTACAATCAAAGAGCATTCTGAACTCCACCAATGATGGAATTCCACCAAACATGGCATACAGGACTTCCATGACCAACAGAACACACTGGAAGGGTTTGGTGGGCATTGACCTTGAGTTTGGGAGTTGTAGTTCACCTACATCCAGAGAGCACTGTGGACTCAAACAATGATGGATCTGGACCAAACTTGACACAAATATTCCATATGCCCAAATATGAACAGAGTTTGGAGGAAATAGACCTTGACATTTGGGATTTGTACTTACTGGGATTTTCTAGTTCACTACAATTAAAGAGCATTCTGAAACCCACAAACGACAGAAATGGGGCAAACTTCCCACAGAGAACACCCATGACCAACAGAAAATACTTAATGCCATCCAGTCCAACTCTCTTCACCAGGGCAAGAAAATGTACAGTATATTCTGGCGTATAAGACTACTTTTTAACCCAAGAAAATCTTCTCAAAAGTCAGGGGTCGTCTTATACGTGGTTGTAGTCTTACGCATGGGAGTTGTCTTAACTCTATATTTTAACTGGAAAAGTTGGGGGTCATCTTATACCCTGTCCAACTGTCTTCATCAGGGCAAGAAAATGTAATCAGAGCCCTCCTGACAAAGAGCCATCCAGTCATAAATATAGATAGATAGATAGATAGATAGATATGATTCTCACACACACACACAGATATAGTATCATAGATTTGAAAGAGACCCTTAAAGAAGGACTATGATATGTTGCATATTCCAGAGTGCGGAAACCAGACACTCTCCACATCAACACTGACAAAGAAACAACAAGAAATACTGTTGACTCACAAGCATAAAGGAATTGCATATATTAGAAACCAACACTTTCTCATTACTTTATTTTCCAGATCACCAGACTGGGCCACAGCAATGCATGGCAGGGGACAGCTAGTAGGAACTATTACTGATGTTGATTTTGCATGCTGCTTGGTTACCATTGAGGTAAACAAGTCCAAACCCGAACAAAGGCCAGAGGTGTTTGACCCACCTGCCTTCTTTGGTATTTGGTATTGTTGTTCTTTAGTTCATGAGATTTTCTACTACTTTCTATCAGTCAGAGGCTAAAATTCCTCACATTTCTGGCTGCTGAAGGCAAGAAGTTCTCTTATTCGTTGTTATCTGTTCTTATCTGACTGCTCCATGAAGTGGAACAGATGTTCCCAGGTGAAGAAATGCTGTGACTTCCTCTCCCTATCTTTGCTTTCTTTCACCTCCACAGTGACAAACGGATTTAGACACAGGGAGGCTTGTAGTGCACAAATAAATAAACCAAGAACTCACGGAAGGGGAAATGTTTGATAAGCGTACCTGCAAAGAGATAATTTCATTACAGAGGAAGCGTAAGATTGTAAGCTTTCCTGTTTTGTTCGTGCTCGGCACATTTGCATCAGAATGGGACCTTTGTTTCTCCTGAGTCATCGATTTACTGCCTTTCTTTCTCTCCACTTCCATCCTGTCTTTGGGTTTCTATTTGCGGCAACACAAGCGGTCTTCTGAAGCCGTGCACAAAGGCACACCGTGGCATACTAAACCTACAACGCTTTACTTGGAACAGCAATGCTCCCAATTAGATCTGTATGCAGACAGCAAGCTGATGAACCTATTTATTTTTCATTTTTCATTGAAATGTTTTTCTATTCCACCCACCCTACATCAGGATGCATGAGGCAACATGATGTAGTGTAGTGCTTCCCAAACTTTGATCGTAGACATTTCAGCCCCCAGAATTACTGATTGTTGGCCAAGTCAACAATCTGAGAATTCAAGTTGGAGGAACAAAGTTTGGGAAACACCAATGAAGTTGTTTAACAGCTAGACCAGGTATGTCTGTTAGGAATTATGGCAGTTGAAATCCAAAACACCCGGAGGACCAACGTTTTCCCATGCCTGAGCTAGGCTATGACTCTGAGGAGACCAGGGTTCAAATCCTGCTCAGCCATGGAAACCCATTGTGTGGCCATAGGTTAGCATTTCTCAACCTGAGGGTCGGGACCCCTGGAGGAGTCACAAGGGGGTGTCAGAGGGGTCACCAAAGACCATCAGAAAACACAGTATTTTCTCCTGGTCATGGGGGTTATGTGTGGGAAGTTTGGCCCAATTCTATCGTTGGTCAGGTTCAGAATGCTCTTTGATTGTAGATGAACTATAACTCCCAACAACTACAACTCCCAAATGTCAAGTTCTATCTTCCCCAAACTCCACCAATGTTCACATTTGGGCATATTGAGTATTTGTGCCAAGTTGGTCCAGACCCATCATTGTTTGAGTCCACAGTGCTCTCTCCAAAACACAAGGTCAGTGTCCACCAAAGCCTTCCAGTATTTTCTCATGGCCATGGGAGTTCTGTGTGTCAAGTTTGGTTCAATTCCATATTTGGTGGAGTTCAGAATGCTCTTGTAGGTTAACTTTAGTCCAGATCCATAATGGTTTGGTCCAGATCCATCATTGCCAAGTTTGGTCCTGATCCATCATTGTTTGAGTCCACGGTGCTCTCTCCAAAACTCAAGGTCAGTGTCCATCAAACATTTCCAGTATTTTCTCCTCATCTTGGGAGTTCCGTGTGCCAAGTTTGGTTCAGTTCCATCATTGGTGGAGTTCAGAATGCTCTTTGATTGTAGGCTAACTTTGATCCATATCCATCATTGTTTGGTCCAGATCCATCATTGCTGAATTTGGTCCTGATCCATCATTGTTTGAGTCCACGGTGCTCTCTCCAAAACTCAAGGTCAATGTCCATGAAATATTTCCAGTATTTTCTCCTGTTCATGGAAGTTCTGTGTGCCAAGTTTGGTTCAATTCCACCATTGGTGGAGTTCATAATGCTCTTTGATTGTAGGCGAACTATAAATCCCAGCAACTACAACTCCCAAATGACAAAACCAATCCCCCCAACCCTACCAGTATCCAAATTTGGTCATATCAGGTATTTGTGTCAAATTTCGTCCAGTGAATGTAAATACATCCTGCATATCAGATATTTACATTACTGTTCAGAACAGCAGCTTAATTACATTTATGAAGTAGCAACAAAAATAATTTTATGGTTGGGGATCAACATGCGGAACTGTCTTAAGGGTTCGCGGCATTAGGAAGGATGAGAAACACTGTCATACGCAAATCATACTCTCTGGCAAATTTTAGTCTGGACTTTAAAGGAACTCTCCAAGGTGATGAATCTCAGTCTCAAATCAAGTCTACATATCAGGTAGTCCATTTAACAAACTCAGCATAGATTCAGCATCCAGCACAACACACACACACACACCAAATGGAAGTCATTGGGATAGAGATGACCATTCCAAAGCTTGTTGGCCATCCAAAGAAACAACATAATTTGCCAATAACATTGTGTGTTTGGAGGCTTGTTTGAAAGGATCTGTTTTATAGCAACTGTGGATTAAATGCTTCACAAAAGAACAGATTGATCAATCTGGGCAAAGGCATCAATCTGAAATCTGCAGAGAGCTCTGTGTGTGTGCCTGCCTGAATGTATGTGCCCATGTGCATGCTCTCACAGACCTCTTTCCACTCCAGGAAAATTGAAACTCAGTGGTTTTCCTTCCCTTTCTGAACAGATAGCAAAGGTCATTCTCTGTTGATTTGATAAATGGCGTGGTTTCCATTGCATTTGTCTTCCTTCTGCGGGTGATGTGTTTCCTCTCAAGCTGCTGTTAATGAGATGCCACTCGCTACATATACAACATATTCTGGCACAAAGCAGAAAGCACTCTCGACGTTGCTTGGAAATGCCTGCATAACATTCATGTGAGGGGTAGGCTACGGGGCTTGCTTATCTTCTTTCCAAGTATGCTCTTTCCCAAAGATCCAATAATCAATGTAATTAAAAGATTGAAACTGAGAGAGGTAAAAGAGACCAAAGTGGGGGAAGAATGGGATTTCGTAGGCCTAAAATCTTCTCTCTGTGTCTTTTATTTTCAAATGACAAATGCATGCTGTAACCAGTTTGGAAAAAGTACAGCAAAGATCTGATAGGAGAAAGAGTATTTTACTCCAGAGCAGGAACACTTCTGTCCTTAAACACCACACCAGCTTGGTATAATCAGCAAGCAGTTTATTGAAAAATATATCTAAGCAAAGCAGTAAAAATGGCAAAAACAAAGACAAAAGATAGTCCATGAGCTTCAAGGCACAAAGGTAAAATACAAGATCCCAAAGTATACAATCCATGGAGCAAGGCAGCATGAAAATCCAATACACAGATCAGGAGCCTGGCAAAACTTGGAACATGAAACTAGGGACACTTGGAAACAAGACCATGATTAAATTCCAACGTTGACGAAATTAACTAATTCCCTTGTATCAATATAAAGCTTTTCCTGACCCCAGAACTGAAAGGAAAGCATTTCTCTTGCCCTTACAACCAGATAAGGATTTGTCGAAGGCTTTCATGGCCGGAATCACTGGGTTGTTGTAGGTTTTTTCGGGCTATATGGCCATATTCTAGAGGCATTCTCTCCTGACGTTTCACCTGTATCTATGGCAAGCATCCTCAGAGGTAGTGAGGTGACTCTGCCATCCACTACCTCTTAGGATGCTTGCCATAGATGCAGGCGAAATGTTAGGAGAGAATGCCTCTAGAACATGGCCATATAGCCCGAAAAAACCTACAACAACCCAGATAAGGATTTCTTATCTCTCTTTTCCTGCAAATGAATTGACCTTCATTGCAGCCTGAGAACTTTGTCTCTATTTATAAAAKACTTGCTTTCTATCTTCACTCTCATTAAATTCTGCACCTGACAAATCATCCTCAGAAGACAGTTGTTTCTCAGAGAAAGACTGTTGAGGGCCTCCTCCAGGAATGTGACTTTGTGAATCTGCAAGAAGAAACACTCCATTCATGAGACAMCTCGGGCCTCTCGCCTGCGCTTAACTCAGGCCCAGGAAAACCCTCATCCCCAGTGCCAACAGACCCAGGCCCAGAAAAACCTTCAACCCCATTACTATCATGAACCTCATACACACTCACAGGCTGAACTACAACAAAAGAGTACTGAGGGGAAAGAGAGTTATGCCAAAGTTGCATAATTCTGCCTTGTAAGTGCATAGCAATGTTGCCACACCAATTTACTACTGTATGCAATGTATACATGCACTGGATCCATGCTCAATGCCCATCCAAATGTGGAATTCCGTTCCTAAAAACGTGACTTGATTGTGGCCATTCCATGCTAGGCTTGAGAAATGTAAATATATGTGGGATATCAACAGAATTCCAGCTTGGATTTTATTTTAACTACAACTCCCAGAAACCTGCAGAAACCTGTTCCCTCATGGGGAACAAATTAAACATGAGCTAACAATATCATGTGGTGGCAAAAAAAAAAAAAGCCAATGGGATTTTGGCCTGCATAAGCAATAGTCTAGTGTCTAAATCCAAGGAAGTCATGCTACCCCTGTATTCTGCCTTGGTTAGACCACACCTGGAATACTGTGTCCAATTCTGGGCACCACAATTGAAGAGAGATACTGACAAGCTGGAATGTGTCCAGAGGAGGGCGACTAAAATGATCAAGGGTCTGGAGAACAAGCCCTATGAGGAGTGGCTTAAAGAGCTGGGAATGTTTAGCCTGCAGAAGAGAAGACTGAGAGGAGTCATGATAAGAGCCATATATAAAAATGTGAGAGGACATCATAGGGAGGAGGGAGCAGACTTGTTTTCTGCTGCCTTGGAGACTAGAACGCAATGGAGCAATGGCTTCAAACTACAGGAAAGGAGATTCCACCTGAACATGAGGAAGAACTTCCTAATAGTGAGAGCTGTTCAGCAGTGGAACTCTCTGCCCCTGAGTGTGGTGGAGGCTCCTTCTTCAGAAGCTTTTAAACAGACGCTGGATGGCCATCTGTCAGGGGGGATTTGAATGCGATTTTCCTGCTTCTTGACAGAATGGGGTTTGGACTGAATGGCTCACGAGGTCTCTTCCAACTCTATGATTCTATGCTCCATCTTCTTCCTGGCATCCCATTGAGTATTTAACGATACCTATCTTTTCGCTTCTTAGTCTGGATCTACACTGCCTTATCATCCAGTTTCAGAAGGCAGATTAACTGCATCGAAGTGGATTATATGATCCTACACTACCATATAATACAGTTTCATGCAGATGTACCAATATACCTTGGTAGTATACCATATAATTCACACCTAGCTCCAGCAGACAAGAGTCCTTTGTTCCACCCTGGTCATTCCACAGATATATAAACCCTTTTTCCTAGTTCCAACAGACCTCACTACCTCTGAGGATGCTTGCCATAGATGCAGGTGAAACGTCAGGAGAAAATGCCTCTAGAACATGGCCATATAGCCCGAAAAGACCTGCAACAACCTACCATATAATTGCTTGGAGGCCTTTCCCACGTACCCGAAGGCGCAGATAAATGATATGGATTTCATTGTTGTAGGAAAACTGTACTGTAATTTAAACAAAAATAAAGTTTAGAAGAGGAAGAGACCAGATAAGACCTGTATTCCAAAATAAAAGTGTGTCCACATTTCATGCATATGTTAGGTACACATTCAGCCCTGCTAAGAGGCCTATAAATACTTATTTGTATGTTAATAAGTTTGAAATTAATGCTGAATTGCTGCCTAAGAATAAGCACTGAGTTGTCACGCACCGATGACCTCACCTTCTGTCTCTGATGTGCATCATCTTAGACCATCTATGCTCTTGTAAACAGGGAGGAATTTGAGAGAATGAAGAAAATGTTTGGGGCCACATAGAGCTCACAAACTGCACTTTCCCCAATACAGAAGCTGCACTGGAAGATCTAGATTAAGCATGGGCAAACTTGGGCCCTCCAGCTGTTTTGGACTTCAACTCCCACAATTCCTAACAGCCTATCAGCTGTTAGGAATTGTGGAAGCTGAAGTCCAAAACAGCTGGAGGAAGGCCAAAGTTTGCCCATCCCTGGGGTAAAGTTAAATGAAGCATCTGGAGAACAAGCCCTATGAGAAGCGGCTTAATGTGGGGCCACATAGAGCCCACAAACTGCACTTTCCCAAATACAGAAGCTGCACTGGAAGATCTAGATCAGGTATGGGCAAACTTGGGCCCTCCAGGTGTTTTGGACTTCAACTCCCACAATTCCTGTGGGAGCTGAAGTCCAAAACACCTGGAGGAGGGCCAAAGTTTGCCCTTGCCTGGGGTAAAGTTAAACAAAGCATCTGGAGAACAAGCCCTATGAGGAGCGGCTTAATGAGCTGGGCATGTTTAGCCTTCAAAAGAGAAGGCTGAGAGGAGACATGATGACCATGTATAAATATGTGAGGCGAAGTCATAGAGAGGAAGGAGCAGGCTTGTTTTCCACTGCCCTGGAGACTAAGATGCAATGGAGCAATGGCTTCAAACTACAAGAAAGGAGATTCTACCTGAACATTAGGAAGAACTTCCTGACTGTGAGAATCATAGAATCAAAGAGTTGGAAGAGACCTCGTGGGCCATCCAGTCCACCCCCTGCCAAGAAGCAGGAATATTGCATTCAAATCACCCCTGACAGATGGCCATCCAGCCTCTGTTTAAAACCCTCCAAAGAAGGAGCCTCCACCACACTCTGGGGCAGAGAGTTCCACTGCTGAACGGCTCTCACAGTCAGGAAGTTCTTCCTCATGTTCAGATGGAATCTCCTTTCTTGTAGTTTGAAGCCATTGTTCCTTGTCCTAATCTCCATGGAAGCAGTAAACAAGCTTGCTCCCTCCTCCCTGTGGCTTCCTCTCACATATTTATACATGGCTATCATATCTCCTCTCAGCCTTCTCTTCTTCAGGCTAAACATGCCCAGCTCCTTAAGCCGCTCCTCATAGGGCTTGTTCTCCAGACCCTTGATCATTTTAGTCGCCCTCCTCTGGACACATTCCAGCTTGTCAATATCTCTCTCGAATTGTGGTGCCCAGAATTGGACACAATATTCCAGATGTGGTCTAACCAAAACAGAATAGAGGGGTAGCATGACTTCCCTAGATCTAGACACTATGCTCCTATTGATGCAGGCCAAAATCCCATTGGCTTTTTTGCCGCCACATCACATTGTTGGCTGTTCAGCAGGGGGACTCTCTGCCCCAGAGTGTAGTGGAGGCTCCATCTTTGGAGGCTTTTAAACATAGGCTGGATGGCCATCTGTTAGGGGTGCTTTGAATAATAATAATAATAATAATAATAATAATAATAATAATAGTAATAATAATAATAATAATAATAATAATAATCTTTATTTATACCCTGCCACCATCTCCCCGATGGGGACTCAGAGCGGCTTACATTAATGTGATTTTCCTATTTCTTGGCAGAATGAGGTTAGACTGGATGGTCCACGAGGACTTTTCCAACTCAAGGTTTCTATGATCTGTAAAGTAAAACAAAGGCGAACCCCTCTGAACAAATCTTGCCAATAAAACCCCATTATAGGTTTTCCTTAGGGTCTCCTTAAGTCGGAAGTGACTCGAACTCGCACAATGTCAGCATCTATGTGCTATAACTTCTGGCCCCTTTTCTTTGGCCACGAAGCACTGCTGTCCAGCAAGAGCAAGCTGTGGCATGATGTGCCAGGATGTGGGTGCGAGCCACCCTCGGTTAAGACACGGCCCATTCTGGCCTTTGTTTACTAGGACAAAAGCCCCCATTGTCTCCATTCATGCCGTCCTGCATAGGGGTGAATGGACAGAAGGCACGTCAGATCCTGGGCATGAGTTGGTGGAGAAGGAGCTTATTCCCATTGAAGGACCTCTTCAAGAATGCGCATTGTCCTCTGGCGCAGAGAATGGGCCTCGCTGGAGAAACACTTTGGCTGATACCCTAGATAAGCTATTAGACAAGCAGACCCAAGGACAGTTGAACAGGGAGCTGTATTGAACTCACATTTGATGGGTTTTAATTTAAACAAAGACATATAAGAGAAGACAAAATACAAGTTCAAGTTCAATCTCTGTTCTGCAAATCCAAAAGAATTAAAAAACCATACTGTTTTTGTTGTTACTACCAGTTGCATCTTTGACCCAGTGCAATATGAGTTTTTCTCAAGGAGCTCATAGAGCAGTGCTTAAAACCTGGGGGTCAGGACCCATGGGGTGTTGTGAGGGGTTGTCAGAGGGGTTGCCAAAGACCATCAGAAAACACAGTATTTTATGGGTTGTTGTAGGTTTTTTTCGGGCTGTATAGCCATGGTCTAGAGGCATTATCATGGCATTATAATGCCATGGCCATACAGCCCGAAAAAACCTACAACAACCCAGCGATTCTGGCCATGAAAGCCTTCGACAATACACAGTATTTTATGTTGGTCATGGGGGTTCTGTGTGGAAGTTTGGCCCAATTCTGTCATTGGTGGGGTTCAGAATGCTCTTTAATTGTAGGTGAACTATAAATTCCAGCAACTATAACTCCCAAATGTCACGTCTATTTTCCCCAAACTCCACCAGTGTTCACATTTGGGCATGTTGAGTATTCATGCCAAGTTTGGTCCAGATCCATCATTGTTTGAGTCCACAGTGCTCTCTAGATGTTGGTGAACTGCAACTCCAAAGGTCAATGCCCACCAAACCCTTCCAAAGTCAGTGGCCCACCAAACCCTTCCTGTGTTTTCTGTTGGTCATGGGAGTTCTGTGTGCCAAGTTTGGTTCAATTCCATTGTTGGTGGAGTTCAGAATGCTCTTTGACTGCAGGTGAACTATAAATCCCAGCAACTACAACTCCCAAATGACAAAATCAATCCCCCCCCCCAACCCTACCAGTATCCAAATTTGGGCATATTGGGTATTTGTGCCAATTTTCGTCCAGTGAATGAAAATACATCCTGCACATCAGATATTTACATGACAATTCATAACAGTAGCAAAATTACAGTTACAATCAGAAATAATGGTGGAGTTCAGAATACTCTTTGATTGTAGGTAAACTATAAATCCCAGCAACTACAACTCCCAAATGATAAAATCAATCTCCCCCCCCCCCAGCCCCACCAGTATTCAAATTTGGGTGTACAGTGTTACCTTGCTACTTCGCAGTTTGCTTTTCGCGAACTCGCTGTTTTGCAGGTTTTTGCCTCCCAGTTTATGAATGGTTGTCATTGCCCAGAGCGGCGTTCTAATCCCGTTTTCTGTCAATGATGGAGTGTGGAAGGGGGTTTCACCCTTCCCCCTTGGGAACGAGAATGCCAATCAAGAGAGATGGCAAAGCAAAGCAGAGATAGCAAAAATAAAAGGTGTGTGGTACCTTTAAATTTCTCATTGCTTCTGCCTTACTCTCAGAACGCAATATACATATATAGCGTCCCTACTTCGCGGATTTTCATTTTTTGCGGGTGGTCCTGGAACATAACACCTGCAATAAGTGAGGGAACACTATATCGGGTATTTGTACCAAATTTGGTCCAGTGAATGAAAAAACATCCTGAATATCAGATATTTACATTACAATTCATAACAGTAGCAAAATGACAGTTATGAAGTAGCAACAGAAATAATTTTATGGTTGGGGTTCACCACAACGTGAGGAACTGTATTAAGGGGTCGCGGAATTAGGAAGGTTGAGAAACACTGTCTTAGAATCATAGAATTATAGAGCTGGAAGAGACCACACAGGCCATCCAGTCCAACCCCTTACCATGCAGGAAAAGCACAAAGCACTCCCAACAAATGGCCATCTTTGTTGTTGTTCATTCGTTCAGTCGTCTCCGACTCTTCGTGACCTCATGGACCAGCCCACGCCAGAGCTCCCTGTCGGCCGTTACCACCCCCAGCTCCCTCAAGGTCAGTCCAGGCACTTCAAGGATGCCATCCATCCATCTTGCCCTTGGTCGGCCCCTCTTCCTTTTGCCTTCCACTTTCCCCAGCATAATTGTCTTCTCTAGGCTTTCCTGTCTCCTCATGATGTGGCCAAAGTACTTCAACTTTGTCTCTAGTATCTTTCCCTCCAGTGAGCAGTCGGGCTTTATTTCCTGGAGGATGGACTGGTTGGATTTTCTCGCAGTCCAAGGCACTCTCAGAACTTTCCTCCAACACCACAGCTCAAAAGCATCGATCTTCCTTCGCTCAGCCTTCCCTAAGGTCCAGCTCTCACATCCATAGGTTACTATGGGGAATACCATTGCTTTAACTATGCAGATCTTTTGCCAGTGTGATGTCTCTACTCTTCACTATTTTATTGAGATTGGTCATTGCTCTCCTCCCAAAAAGTAAGTGCCTCCCGATTTCCTGGCTGCAGTCAGCATCTGCTGCACTCTTTGCACCTAGAAATACAAAGTCTGCCACTGCCTCCACGTTATCTCCCTCTATTTTCCAGTTGTCAATCATTCTTGTTGCCATAATCTTGTTTTTTTGTTTAGCTGCAACCCGGCTTTTGCGCTTTCTTCTTTCACCTTGATTAGAAGGCTCCTCAGCTCCTAGCCTCTGTTTATTAAAAGCTTTCAAGGAAGGAGCTTCCACCACATTCATGGCTCTCACGGCTAGGAAATTCTTTCTAAGGGAAGCTCTCTCATTGTATTGTCGAAGGCTTTCATGGCTGGAATCACTGGGTTGTTGTAGGTTTTTTTAGACTCTATGGCCATGTTCTAGAAGCATTCACTCCTGACACTTCACCTGCATCTGTGGCAAGCATCCTCAGGGAATTTGAGGTCCTCACAACCCCTGAGGATGCTTGCCACAGATGCAGGCAAAGCATCAGGAGAGAACATGGCCATATAGCCCAAAAAGCCTACAACAACCCAATTCTTTCTAATGTTCAGGTAGACTCTCCTTTTCTGTAATTTGAACCCATTACTTTGAGTCCAGGGGAACAGAAAACAGGCCTGAACCCTTTTTTCTATCACTGTCAGAAATCTGAGGACAGGAAGGAAGAAAGCCCTGTGAAAATCAGCCATCAGGGGAAGGCAAAGTCTAAATGCATCTGACTGCCAGGGGCTTTGGAAATGTTGGAAAGTTCTGGTTCCTAATAAATCATGAAGATTCATGAAATGGTCAGAGACATGAAATCACATTTCTCTTGGCTTCTCACCATTTCTCAGATCCAAAAATATTCCAGAATCCAAATAAATCCCAAACACTTCTGATCCCTAGCATTTTGGGTGTGTGGTATTCAGTGTGTATTATTATCATCACCATTGCCTTAGTGTTTGTGATCTGTAGGTTGTACCAGCACTCCATTTATCCATTATTGTTATTGCCCTTGTTCCGGAATGAGGTGGGAAACTATGTACGAATTAGAAACGTGTCTTGCTGCAATGTTTTGGGAGGGGAAAAAAGGAGTTGCAGAGGAGACAGACAAAATACCATGAAGCCGCGGCTGATGTCTTCCGACTTGGCAAGGATGTTGTGCATCTGCCTGCCTTCCAGAAAGGCCTGGCCCTGCAGGGGTTTTTCTTGGGCCAGGCCCAAAGTCAGTAATTAGATGTTGGAGATGCTACTTTGGGGGCCTTTCCGGAGACTGCCGTGGGCTCTCGCCCAGGGTTGCAGTTGGCAAGCTGTAATTTCAACAGCAATCTCCGCAGGGCAATTCACTGCTGATGTAAATACAGCCTATTTAGAAGCAAAGATCAACAGAGATGCCTCAAATAACCCAGTTATTTACCAGTGGCTTAGAGTATATTTTTAATTGACGTGCTGCAAAGAGGGAGCATGTCGGTGAGGGAAAGGGAGAGGGATGGAGAGAGCAGTTCTACATTGTCATGACTGGAAAAAGAGGGGAACAAAAGCAGTTTCTGTTCTGGCCTGGTTTTGAAGACCAAGGGCTATTCTACACTGGCCAAAACCACAAGTTTATCCAGAAGTTGCAGCCAGACCCCCTTCTCCCTGGTAAAGTGAGCACCTTTGCTGATGTCAATAAAGGCACCTGGCAATGATTAGGGGCTCTCCAGAACTCCATGGCATTTCAGCAGAGGTAATAGTGAACTGGGAAAATATGGTGTCAATCCAATGGGGCTGAACTGGTTTCAGCCCTGCTGAATGGACTAAGGCAAATTTGGGCCCTCCAAATGTTTTGGACTTCAACTGTTTCTTACTGTGCTGTCACGCGCTGGGCCTATAGCAATTGGCCTTTGAACAGGACGTGCTCTTTGTTCCCAGCGGGAAGCTGGGGTGCCTCAGCTGAGAGGCTGTAAGGATTTTCCTATACAAAAGTCTTTAAAGCTTGAAAAGTTGAACAAAGTCCTTTATTATTGCTTAGGTCTTCAACAAAACAATCAAATACTTCTCAGATCTTCAACAGGTCAAACAAATACTTAAAGGCTTTGAATCAACTGGTGGCTTTCTTAATCTTGTCCACAAGGGACAGGCAACTGGCTTCGTGAACTATTTCTTTTCTTTTTAACCCCTCCTTGGGCGATCTACTTTCTAAACTTTGCTGGTGTGGGCTCTACTCCCGGCTCCAAACTGCTTCTTGGGTCCCAAGTAGACCTAGCAGTCAAGGCTTTGTAGAGTCTCCAGCTGGAGTCCTTTGGAACTGTTATACCCCAGAATTTCACAAGAAACGAAGCTTCTATATAGGTGAAGCTGATTCACGTCCTGTAGTTAAGCTTTCAACTGTAAGACTGAGCTAAAATGGCTCCCTTTCCTTCCTGAACCCTGGGGAAAGGGGCGGAACTAAAAAAAACCCAACGATGATAGGCAGGTGGCTGCAAACCAAGGGAAGCCACCTTACTGCAAAATGGAACCTTGGAATATACGCAAACACTCAACAGAAAAAGTGAAGCTGAAGCTCCTGGTACAGCGTACCAGCACACCCGCCCTTGCCTTTTCCCCCTCAGCCACTTAAGCAGCTGTTCCTGAGGCTGTTAGGAATCGGGGGCTTGAAGTCCAGAATACCTGGAGGGCCAAAGTTTGTCAATGTCTGGTGTAGACTCTCCCCTACCCATGCTGCATCAGTCCCATTGTGCATCAGGACTTTGACTAAGTAGCACTAATGTGCATTGGAACACTCTTGCTCATTGTGCAAATAGAATGGGTGATACCTGACTTGAAACCAGTCCACGTGAAGGGCATGTAGGTGTCTTAGTAAACGACAATCTGAATGTGAGTCAACAGTGTGATGCGGCAGCTTAAAAAGCCAATGTATTCTCCAGTAGGCTGTTAGGAATTGTGGGAGTTGAAGTCCAAAACACCTGGAGGGCCCAAGTTTGCCCATGCCTGCTCTACATCCAAACACCCTAGACCTTCAAACTATCCCCAAATACCTGCACAAGTCACCAACAGGATACTGGTTTGGCTTACCAGCAGGTCCGCATTCTTCTTAGCGCAGATGGAACATTCAGTTCCTAATCTGGATAGGGTTTGTCCTTCCAGAGAACATGAAGCGGGGAGAAAAAAACAGGAAGAGTCGGCAGCCACATCCCCGTAACCTCCCTCCCTGACCAGAAAGAACAGCACCCTTTTGTATTGCTACCTAGAAACCCAATCACCTGTTTATATGAGTCCCTCTTCCTCTGAAACAGCAACTGGAAACCCAAAACGCACCCTTGAAATAGCTCCTTTGAATTTGTATATGTTGTTACTGTTGGGTGTTTTCCTTCTGCGTAAGAGGAGCCTCTTCTGAAGTTGTTTTGTGTTTACAGCAGCGTATTTGCAGACCTGAGCAGTCTCCTTTCAATACTGGAGCACCTTGTTCCCAGCGGTGAATCGAGCCTTTCTGTGAAGCCTCTAAAAGTATCGCATCCCACCCCCTTGAACCCACCCCACCCTTATAAGCAAAAGCCAAGTCTGGAGCAAAACCACCAAGACTGGGAAGGACAAGAAGGAGCAAAGCCATCATCTGGCTTGAATCTAAGTATTGACTTTCCTAATAAAATGAAATTAACAAGTAGGGAATGCATAAGTCCTTGTGGTGGGGAGGAAGCAGGGAAAGAGGGAGGAATCCCACTTTTTCCATGTATTCCAAACAAAGAGTGGGTAGGAACACCTACGTACAAACAAGTACAGATGGAACGAAGGGGGAAATTACAATCAGACATCCGCATCTCCAGGCTCAACTTCTCTCTATTCTTTTCTTATTGGATGGCAGTTGATATAACTGGACAGTAATTGGATTGTTGTAGGTTTTTTCGGGCTATATGGGCCATGTTCTAGAGGCATTTCTCCTGACGTTTCACCTGCATCTATGGCAAGCATCCTCAGAGGTAGTGAGGTCTGTTGGGAATAGGAAAATGGGTTTATATATCTGTGGAAAAAGGTAAAGGGGGGGGGGGACATTGTTACGCAGAATCAATTTGTTGCGCAGTAGCAATGTCCAACATGTCCAAAAACCCAATGCCAAAGACACAGACCAGTCAGAAGAAATAAAACAGTAGAACTTTACTCTTGGTTGTAGAGTTTGAAAATAAAAAAGCTTGGCACACTTACATAGTCTCTGTAAGTAATACAGAATAAATCTTCTGTGTTATAAATCATAGAGCATAACAAAAGCATGGTTACTTCACCATAACATGAGCTTCTTGCATCTGCTCTCCAGCAAATCAAACAGCCAACTGCTAACAGTTTGCAAAAGCCTCAGAAAACTGTTACATTCAAGAGGCGTGGCCCAGGCTTGCTGAGCTGAACTGAGCTTTTGCAGCTGCAGTTAATCATTAACACTTTGCAAGGCTTTTCTGCAAGGTTTCCTTTAACACACACACTCTGGACTTACAACAATATACCGTAATAGACATGACAACCATGTTCAAATATTTGTAAGGCTGTCACACAGAGGAGAAATTAGCAAAGCTTATTTTCTGCTGCTATAGAGACTGGACACAATGGAGTAATGGATACAAACTGCAGAAAAATACATTCCACCTAAACATTAGGAAGAACTTATTGATGAACATGAGGAAGAACTTCCTGACTGTGAGAGCCGTTCAGCAGTGGAACTCTCTGCCCCGGAGTGTGGTGTAGGCTCCTTCTTTGGAAGCTTTTAAACAGAGGCTGGATGGCCATCTGTCAGGGGTGATTTGAATGCAATATTCCTGCTTCTTGGCAGAATGGGGTTGGACTGGATGGCCCATGAAGTCTCTTCCAACTCTTTGATTCTTTGATTCTATGATTCTATTATTAGAGCTGTTTCATAGTGGCATATGCTGCCTGGGAGTCTAGTGGAGTCTCCTTCACTGAAGTTTTTAAAGCAAAGACTGGCCATCTGTCAAGAGTGCTCTGATTGTGTCTTCCTGCATGGAATGTAAGGACAAGGGGTTTCTTTGGTCTGGAAGCTCTCAAAGAGACGAAGCTGCCAGTCAATGTGGGCATCTCTGAGTAGACAACAAACCAATGAATGTACATGATAGAAAAGCTGCTTCCCAGGAAGGTTCGCTTACGTTCTCATACCAGCCATTGCCCCTTTCATCTAGATGTGGGATGGAGCTAAAGTTTTTTTTTCCAGCCCATTTTGCAAATGCCTCGAGGGGGAGAAAACAACAAAGTCATTTGCCTCTGTTAAACAACCACTACACAAAAGAAATCGGTGCTCTTTTCCCTGCACATGTGGGAATACACAGCTTTATCTTCAAAGCGGAGCAGTGCAGTGGAGCAGAAATAGCTCTGATTTTGTAGTAAAAAGCACACACCTCTGGCTGTGAATCAGCTTGGAGGGGAGACCGAACATATACCAGCTAAAAAGCAATGCTGTTGGTATGAAAGGGGAAGAAATTAGAAAGGAAAGGATGCAGTGAGGTCCCTTGTAAATTTTTATGAATGTGAAGATGAGGGAAATGCAACTTTTGAGGACTACAAATCCCAGAATCCATCTGGGAAACAGCAAACTCCCTTGCAGCAGTACTTTCTTTCTCTGCAACTCCCAGATCTCACGCCAGATTCACCTATTGAACACTCATTTGTACTGTGATACAGACTCTTAAGAGCGTTCAAAAATAAACAGTTTCTTACTTCCCACAGTAAATAATTACTTTAATTACCAAATGGCATTAGGCATGTGTAATTGATAGTGCAGAGCTGTGGGCTCAGCAATTGGAATAGTTGAATTCCCTGGGTTGTCGTCCTTGAGCTGCTTTACATCCCTATCCTCAACTGAGGACCTTAGGAAATGGGGCTACAAAGTGTAATCCATGACATGCGAGTGTGGAGAAGAGCAAACCACTGACCACCTGCTGCAATGCAACCTGAGCCCAGCCACATGCACAATGGAGGACCTTCTTGCGGCAACACCAGAAGCACTCCAAGTGGCCAGATACTGGTCAAAGGACATCTAATCAACTACCAAGCTTGCAAATTCTGTGTCTTTTGTATGTTTATTTGTTTGTTCTGTCAAAAATGTAATACAACTGTTTGGTTGCCTGACACGATAAATAAATAACTGAGGACCACAAAGACCATGTCCCCATTAGGTAGGGACACTCGCAGCTACTCCTCTGCCTTCTCACTTTCCAGCTGCTTTTAAAATCTCCCCCTTTTCTCTTTTTCTACATCTTTCATCTTTGTTTTCAGGTGGTGCAAACTGATGTTCAAAGCTCAAAAATAGTTTGCAGCAACAGGGGAATCCCAGATAGCAAACAACCCAAAAGTTCCCAAACAAAGGATGCCTCCAGGCAACAACACTGATTGACTTTGCAGCTGCAATGCTACTTGATGCTAATCAAGACTTGCGTCAAACAGACAAGCGTTCTTTCCCTCACCTGGGACATTCCACAGATATATATACACTCCTCTTGCCTCATTTCCGACAGAGCTCTGAACAAACTTCTGAGGATGTTTGTCACAGATGCAGCCAAATGTCAGGAAAGAATGCTACTGGAGCATGGCCATACATAAGAAATGTGGCTACAAATATGCAAGTGTGGAGAACAGCAAACCACAGACCACCTATTACAATGCAGTCTTAGCCCTGCCACATGCACAATGGAGGACCTTCTCACAAGCAACACCAGAGGCACTCCAAGTGGCCAGCTACTGGTCAAAGGTCATTTAGTATAATGCCAAGTTTTTAACTGGGTTGTTGTAGGTTTTTCTGGGCTATATGGCCATGTTCTAGAGGCATTTTCTCCTGACGTTTCACCTGCATCTATGGCAAGCATCCTCAGAGGTAGTGAGGTCTGTTGGAAGTAGGAAAATGGGTTTATATATCTGTGGAATGACCAGGGTGAGACAAAGGACTCTTCTTTGCTGGAGCTAGGTGTGAATGTTTCAACTGACCACCTTAATTAGCATTTCATGGCTTGCAGTGCCTGGGGGAATCTTTTGTTGAGAGGTGATTAGATGTACCTGATTGTTTACTCTCTGTTGTTTTGCTGTTGTAATTTTAGAGTTTTTTAATATTGGTAGCCAGATTTTGTTCATTTTCATGGTTTCCTCCTTTCTGTTGAAATTGTCTACATGCTTGTGGATTTCAATGGCTTCTCTGTGTAGTCTGACATGGTGGTTGTTGGAGGGGTCCAGCATTTCTGTGTTCTCAAATAAAATGCTGTGTCCAGGTTGGTTCATCAGGTGCTCTGCTATGGCTCATTTTTCTGCCTGAAGTAGTCTGCAGTGCCTTTCATGTTCCTTGATTCATGTTTGGGCAATGCTGCTGCGTTTGGTGGTCCCTATGTAGACTTGTCCACAGCTGCATGGTACACGGTAGACTCCTGCAGAAGTGAGAGGATCCCTCTTGTCCTTTGCTGAACGTAGCATTTGTTGGATTTTCTTGGTGGGTCTGTAGATGGTTTCTATATTGTGTTTCCTCATCAGCTTCCCTATGCGGTCAGTGGTTCCCTTGATGTATGGCAAGAACACTTTTCCAAGTTTTTAACTTTGTTTGTGTTTTTAAATACATTACAACTGTACCCTCAATTCGCTTCTGGCATAATAAATAAATGGCCATACAGCCCGAAAAACTCACAGCAACCCAGTTTGCAGTTAGTTAAGGAGAAGAAGAAGGGGGACATCTTGCTTTTCCTTATGAGTTCAGGAAAATGTAAACTGCATTAAAAACTTTTGCCACCTTGACCACACTCTGACTTTGCTTAGATATATGTATTCCAGTTTTACTGGCAAAATGTTGCAAGCAAAGATTTGCCACCGTGCCTGCTAGCTTCCCATGTTGATTTGGATCAAAGATGCTTCATATCTTCTTCTTTCTAAGCTATTTTCCCATGGAGGGGTCAGCATTGTGACTGTCATTTCTGGTACAATAAGTTGTAGCAGGACCAAGTGTGTGTGTGTGTGTTGAAGAAAAACCTTATGATTGTAATTATTATGTGCAGCTGGTAATGTAGGTCAACCAGCAAAGCTTGGGCCACACCTGATATGGTATAACTGTATGGGTTTTAGGAATACAGTGTGGTGGAGAGCTTTTTTTCTGAGGAGATCTATGCGCAAAGGCTCTGCTCTGAGGAGCAGGTAGGAGAGAAGCTGTTGTGCTGCTCTAGAGGAGGCTATGGTGGAATAGCTGTTTATGTTTTGCTCTCTCAATTGACTTAAGATGAAGACGCCTTATTTTGTGTTACTTACAAAGAGTATGTAAGCTTCTTGCACTGTTTATTTTTTTGTATGCAACATTGCAAGTTTGTGTTTCATCTCTGCTATTAAGAGTAAATATTTTTCTGTTCATTTCTACTCTTGTCTGTGTGTCTTGTGCATGGGATGTGGCTAAGTCTCCGCTTGCTACGCAACGATTTCCACAGGGCTTTGATTTGCCACTCCACCATCCACTTGTGACACCGAGTCTTTGATGGAGTACTTCCTAATTCTTATGCAGACTGCTGGAAGGTTTTATGGTGTTGTAGATTAGTTAAATTAGCCTCCCCACATAAAGTGGTACTTAAATTTCCTACTTGACAGATGCAACTGTCTTTCAGGCTGCATAGGTTAACAGCAAGCTAGACTATTAATGGTCAGGAGCTCACTCCAACCCAGGCTAGCTTCAAACTTATGACCTCTCAGTCAGTAGTGATTTAATATGGTTGGCTACTAACTAGCTGCACCATAGCCTGGTTTTGGACTTCAACTCTCACAATTCCTAACAGTCCTTGCCCTGAGAGTTCTCCTCTTTGCCCTGAGATTAGAGAAAGACACCAAGGCCAGGCCCTGGGAGATGAGAACTCTAGTAAACATGAAACACAAACACTTGCAAACTATTTCAAGTGCAAACACGGCCATTAATATTCATTAATTCTGTAAATAGCATCTGTCTACTAATTGGCTGGCTAATAATTACTGATCGGCAAGTAATTGCTGAGATTAATTTTCTGCTGAGCTCCCTAGGACGATCTTGTGCAAACTTCAGTCACTAATCATTGTTTTCAGACTGGAGGCCTCCCTGGAAAAGGCTGGAGTCAGGATAAATTGAAATCTAGATGGAGTGTTCAAACCCCTGGATGGCTGCCCAAGAGATTGCAGCACGGATAGGACACTTGGGTTCGTTTCCAAAGGTTTTTGGGCTACAGTTTTATAGCATCTCCAACCATCAGCAACTGGGAAAAGCCACTTTGGGGAGTACAGTTTTGAGAATTCCCACCACCATCACCACCATTAATCATTTTTGTCAGCTCTTCTACATTAATGTGACAATTGTGCGTTAGTGAATCACAGTACCATGCAACAGAATGTACAAACACATGTGAAATGCACATTTCCAAAGTATGCTGCATGTTTACATGTGCAACAAGTGGAACATGCACAAACACTGGAGGGAGGCATGCACAATTCCCAATGTACAAATATAAACTTTACCTTACTAAAAGTAGCACATGTACTGGTATGTCTGTACCAGGAGCTCCAACTTTATTTTCTTTCTATTAAGTGTTTGCATGCAGAGATTCTGCAAAAAGGTGGCTTCCTTTAGTTTGCAGTCATAGGGCAAGCCACCTAACTATCATTGTTAAGTTTGGATCCACCCCTTCTCCCAGGGAGATGGGAAGGGAAGAGGGAGCCATTTTTAGTTAGTCTTAGTGAGGAAAGCTAAGTTAGAGGACATGGACAAGCTTCACCTGCACAAAAGCTTCATTTCTTAAGACCATCCAGGGAAACTGAAGTCCAGGAAATTCCAGAGACATTCCGGAGGGAAAACAGCTTTACAGACCCAGAGAACTCCAGCTGGAGAATTTGCAAGCCTTTACTGGTAGGTCTACTCGGTGCTCAAGACACAGTTTGAATCCGGTAGTAGGACCCACATCTCCCATTAATTCAAGCCACTCTTTGAACACAAACTCTCCTTCCTAAAGTTGTGAAATCAGCTTCGAAGGTCAAAAGGTCTCTTTGTGCTGTGTTTGTTCCTTGGTTTGCTGTGCATTGACACAAAAGACACTACAAATGGAGCATCGTTACCTTCCTGCAGAAGTGGTACCTATTGATCTACTCACATTTGCATGTTTTCAAACTGCCAGGTTGGCAGAAGCTGGGCCTAACAACAAAAGCTCACCCCATTCCCCAGACTCAAACCGCCAACCTTTTGGTCAGCAAGTTCAGCAGCTCAGCAGTTTAACCCACTGTGCCACAAGATATGTGTGTGTGTGTACACATACTGTATGATTAATTTAAAAAACTAAATAGTATACTCAAGGCAATTATGGATAATAATAATAATAATAATGCCAGAACAAAAAGAACTGGAGAGTCCCAATAGAGTTCGACCCCTGTATCTCCGTATTTCTGAATTTGCTGTGGAAACAGGAAACTCTGCAGAATATCAAACCCTGTGGAAATCAATGATCTCCACCATCCTCCCTAGTAATTTGGTAGGACTCCTGGATTGACTCTATAGCAGTGTCTGAGGAATTATGTGTAGGACTGTGATGGCGCGAGTGGCGCCACCTGTGTGTAGAACTTTAAAGTGCAAAGGTTTAAACTGTATAACATGCCCATACTTGCTTAGTTTGTAAATGTATAGTTGGATTGATTGGTTATTTATAGCTGTCAATCAATGTTGTTTGCACCAGTTATATTGCTTCCTCAGCTCAATTGCTTGGCTCTACCTCTTCCTGGAGGAGGGCAGAGTTTTTCCTTTTCCATTCTACCATCAAACTTTCTATCAGATAGACGTGAGAAAGAGACTTGGCTCTGAAGCCCTTACTTAAGTTACCTCTCATCACTAATTCTAAGGTTTTTACCCTTGGGACTCATACTTCATGTCCAGATTGCCCTGGACAACGTTGAGGAGACCCAAGCGCCTTCAAACTGGTCCTTTGGCATCAAAAGGAAGACTCTGTGCCTTCAACATAGGCCATTGGACTGGGGGTTGTGTTTGCTCCCACCTTCACAACCATTGAGAAAAGAGGGAACAGGAAAAGCTTCTCAGCTGCGAAATCTCCAAGACAACCAGAGACTGTAATGTATATTTCCTTTACCCCCTTTGAAACTTCCAGCTTATTGCCTTAAAGGGATAACTCTTTGTGAACAATAAAACATATTTTGAGTTATCTACAGTGTTTTGGTCCTTGAGAGTTCCAGTTTCCTAAAGGAGGGCAAGAAGCAATCCCCTGGGGGAAAGATGTCATGTCTATGTCTCTTTCACTAAGAGTTATAGCCCCCAGGCGCAACGGCATAAGGACTTTGAACATTCCTACAAGAGGATATATTTTGTGGAACGCAATCAGATGAAAACGAAAGTTCTGTTTCCTCTGGTTATGGGATTCATACTGTACTTCCTGAGATTTTTCCACTTTCTGGGTGAGTGCTATAGCTTACAATGCTAAAAACCATGGTAACAATAATAATCAATGTCATAACTAACAATCTGCAATCTTTCAGCTACTCTCTCCTTGCAAGGGAACTCACTCTGTTAAGGATTATTCTTTTTTACACTGTTTCCTGGCTGTCTTTGTACTAAGGGAGAAATAAAATATGAAACTGCACTACAGCCTGGCACATTTCCCACTGGGATTGTAAGTGGACTTTAAATTTGACACTTAATCTTTGGAGGAATCCAGAATTGGATACCAAAATTTGATATCTATATATAAAAGCAACTGAATTCAGAAAAAAGGAGTTGGCTCTCCTTCAGAAGATGACAAATATTGACTTCAGCTCTGTGTCAACCATCAAATGTTGACTGGCACTCGAAAAAACTTAAGGAGTTGAAATGCTGAGTCAGTCTGCCAATATTTACGCAGACAATTGACACCACCCACACATGAGAGTGAACAGCTATTGTGGGGAGAGATGATGAATTAGTGAGCATGGAGTCCTGACTATTAGGGAAGGTGGGAAATTGGAATGAAGGATGTGTAAGAATCCAATGTGGTCTACTACTGTTAGAGACCCTAAGTTGGGTCTTCTTAGGTCCACATCACGGGAACACATAAGGAAGGAGACAGTCCCAAAAAAGATAAAAAAACAAGGTTTATTTTAGTTTCTTCATGAAGAAGACGGACAGCCTGGCAGCATACGCAGATGCTACCCTTCAAGTGACTGCCGCTCCCCTCCTCTTTTTCTGCTGACTTTTATACTCAAGTAATAGGTCATGGACAGTACTCTCTTTCCAGCCCCTCTCCCTTGACCTTTTGATGGAAAGTACCTTCTTGTACCTGCAGACTCTGCGCTTAACCACAACCTTTGAACTTAACCACAACACAACTTCTGCCCTCTACATGTCACATCTTGTTTCTTAAAAACATTTTCTTCCGTGTTACTCCTTTTCTGCAGAGAAAGTGTATATATATATTTTGCTGTTAATTTCATTCAAAGTTCCTTGCTTAGCATTTGCAAATTTCACTCAAAGACCCTTCCACTAGAAGAGGACCTGGTTGACTCCCTGGAACTTTGAAGAGGACGATTTCCTACTGCAAGAAGCTCCGTAGATTCTTTCCAAGCTGATTTTATGGGCTTGGATCCTATTCCAATCTTTCACATGTATATTTTCCCATATGAAAATGGCATTCATAGCATCTCAGAATCAGAGCTGGAAGAGACCATTTTACATAAGATGATATGAGATGCATGTGTGCATGGCACGTATGGTGTAGATGTGCATTTGGTCGCATGTTCAAATGAACATTTTGTTGATACCAGGGAAGAGTTGGAGCTTGCCTACACAGGCTGAATAACCTGTATTCACTGGGCATTGGACCTAGTTGCCTCCATGATATTTCTGAACTACATGGGGTGAAAGTCAGGAGAAAGCAGCTGAAACACCAGCCCAAGTCTGCAGACACAGTCAACGATGGAAGGTTGGGGCCGGCCTGCAGGCAGGCTGAGATCGTGGGAAAAGATGCCAACTGTCAAGGAGATCACACGGTGCCTGGGGGAGATGATGGCTCTTGACCACTAGCCCTTCGGTATGGTGGAGCAGGACGGCTTCTGCCAATTGATGGCACTTGCTTTCCCATGGTACAAGATCCCAACACGGCACACTTTCTCCAGAAGTATTGTTCCTTCCTTGTACGAGGGATGCAAGGAACTCCTGTACCATTTTATTTTTTGCATCAACCAAGCCTAATATATACACATGCATATAAATCTGTTGCTCAGTGAAGTAGTCCTCTGTGATGTCACTGGGGGGAAAAGGTGACATGTTTATGAGTGGAAGGGAGGGAGGATAGAAGGAGCCACAAAGAGAGCCATGTTGATAAGGACATATTGTGAAGTAGGCCATCTCAGAGCCGTAGAAGGGAGAAAGGAGGCAGGCAGCAATGCCAATGGAATGCAGACAACACCAGGTAAATACGCTAATACACACACTTCTGTTGTAAAGGACAGTGCATTGGATGCCTAGAGATCAGGGACTGAATCCTAGCTTTGCCATGGGATCCCACTGAATAAGCCTGGACAAGCCACACAGTCTTCATAGAATTATACAGTCATAGAATCCTAGAAACCAAGATTATGGCAACAAGAATGACTGACAACTGGAAAATAGAGGGAGAAAATGTGGAGGCCGTGACAGACTGTATTTCTAGGTGCAAAGATTACTGCAGATGCAGACTGTGGCCAGGAAATCAGAAGACGCTTACTTCTTGGGAGGAGGGCAATGTCCAATCTCGATAAAATAGTAAAGAGTAGAGACATCACACTGGCAACAAAGATCCGCCTAGTCAAAGCCATGGTATTCCCTACGGATGTGAGAGCTGGACCTTAGGGAAGGCTGAGCGAAGGAAGATCGATGCTTTTGAGCTGTGGTGTTGGAGGAAAGTTCTGAGAGTGCCTTGGACTGCGAGAAGATCCAACCAGTCCATCCTCCAGGAAATAAAGCCCGGCTGCTCACTGGAAGGAAGGATACTAGAGACAAAGTTGAAGTACTTTGGCCACATCATGAGGAGACAGCAAAGCCTAGAGAAGACAATTATGCTGGGGAAAGTGGAAGGCAAAAGGAAGAGGGGCCGACCAAGGGCAAGATGGATGGATGGCATCCTTGAAGTGACTGGACTGACCTTGAAGGAGCTGGGGGTGGTGACGGCCGACAGGGAGCTCTGGCGTGGGCTGGTCCATGAGGTCACGAAGAGTCGGAGATGACTGAACGAATGAACAACAACAACAGAATCCTAGAGTTGGAAGAGACCTCATGGGGCATCAGGTCCACCCCCCTTCTGTCAAGAAGCAGGACAATCGCATTCAAAGCACTCCCGACAGATGGCCACCCAGCTGCCTGTTAGAAATTGTGAGAGTTGAAGTCCAAAACACTTGGAGGGCTGAAGTTTGCCCATGCCTACTGTATACCTAAACATCTGTGAGAAGCAGGTCTTCTCTTCTCATCAGTTTGGGGAGAAAAATCTTGCTCCAAAGAGAAAGATCAAAAGTTTTGGCCGCAATCTGAATGCTCCTTCCTTAACCTTCCTCCTCCTCCTTTTCCTCTTCTCCTTCTTCTTCTGCGAAAAGAGGTGGAAATTTTCCAGTGAGCAACAGACTCCAATCCTGGGCTTACTGTCATCCTCATTTGAATCTTTAATAAGCAAACAAACGTTGTTGATTCAGACATTACATAGAAGCTCAACCAATAAATAATTCAAGGCTCGCTTTTTTGAGTGCCTCCCTTTTTAAAAAAATCAATTGCGGGATGTTAAAAATATATCAGCATCACAAGCTAATTGATCTGCTAATACCTATTGTTTGCTTTCAGGCTTTGAACAAATGCACAGCAGATTGGTTCTGAAACAGTGTTTGCCAAGGGAGTCAAGGCTGGAGTCAAAATAGACATGACTTCTTTCTCTCTCCCCCCCCCCCCCCCCCCCCCCCCCCCCCCCCCTTCCCTCCGCCCCTTTGAAAAACCAAGCAAACAGAATAGACATGAGCCGGATTCAAATAACTGAGCGGCAGATTTGGTAGGTATAGAGAAAAAAAATCCCTCCAACTCGACACCTCTCTTGATCGTAGCGCCATATGTGGCGTTGCTTTCTTTTTGGAGTTCAGAGAAACCACAAATAAAGTGGACTCAAACACTTTTTACAGAGGAACAAAACCCATAACTATAAGAAAGCAAGACTTCAGCATTCGTAAATTTCCTACATTTGTGGAACAGCGGCAATAGCAATAAACAAACATCTTCCAGTGTGAAAGCATATTATAAGTCCCACTGGAGCAGGCATGGGCAAACCCAGGCCCAGGGGACAGATGTGGCCCCTTAGGCTCTTTTTTCAGGCTCTCTCTCACATCCTATGCTTCCTTCTATCTTTTATTCCTCCTTCCCCTCTTCCTTCCCTCCCTTCCCTTCCCTTTTCCTCCTTCTTTCCCTTCCACTTCTTCATCCTTCCTTCCCTCCCTCTCTCTCTTCCTCCTTCCTTCCCTTTTGCCTTTCCTTCCTTCTTTCTTTCCTTTCTTCTTTCCTCCCTCACCTCCATTCCCTTAATCTCTTTCAACCTTCTCTTCCTCCTTTCCTTCCTTCCTTCACTCTTGCCTTCTTCCTTCCTTCCTTAACTTTCTCTTTCTCCCTTCCTCCTTCCTTCCTTTCCACCCCTTCGTCTTCCCTCTTTCCTCCCTGCTTCCCCCTCACTTTCTCCTTCCTTCCTTCCTTCCTTCCTTCCTTCCTTCCTTCCTTCTTCCTTCCTTCCTTCCCCCCTTCCTTCCTTCCTTCCTTCCCTTTCTTTCCTCCCTTCCCCTTCCCTTCTCCCTCTCTTCCTCCCTCCCTCCCTTCCATCCTTCCTTCTCTCTTTACTTCCTCCTTCCCTCCTTCCTTCCCTTCCACACCTTTGTCCTTATTTCCCTCTTTCCTCCATCCTTCCTTCCTTTCTTCCTTCCCTTTTGTCTTTCCTTCTCTCTTTCCTCTCTCCCTCCCTCCATTCCCTTCATCTCTTTCAACCTTCTCTTTCTCTCTTTCTTCCTTCCTTCACTCTTGCCTTCCTCCTTCCTTAACTTCCTCTTCCTCCCTTCCTCCTTCCTTCCTTTCTGCCCCTTCGTCTTCCTTCTCTCTTTCCTCCCTGCTTCCCCCTCCTTTCCTTCCTTCCTTCCTTTTTCCTTTCCTTCTCTCCCTCCCTCCTTCCTCCTTCCTTCTCCTTTCTCCTTCTCTTCCCTTCTCCCTTCCTTCCTTCTCTCTTCCCTCCTCCCTCTTTCTCCTTTCCTCCTTCCTTCCTTTCCACCTCTTTGTCCTTTCTTCCTCTTTCTCCTCCTTCCCCTCTCTTCTCCTTCTTTCTTTCTTCTCTCTTTCCTTCCTCCCTCCCGCCCCTCCATTGTCTTCCTCCCTCCCTTCCTTCCTTCTCTCTTTCCTTCCCCTTCCCTCCTTCCTTATCTCCCTCTTTCTCCTTTCCTCCTTCCTTACTTTCCACTTCTTTGTCCTTCCTTCCTTCCTCCCTTCCTCCCTTCCTCTCTTTTCTCTTTCCTTCCTCCTTCCCTTCTCCCTCCCTCCCTCTTTCTCCTTTCCTCCTTCCTTACTTTCCACCTCTTTGTCCTTCCTTCCCTCTTTCCTCCATCCTTCCCCCCTCTCTTTCTCCTTCCTTCCTTTCTTCCCTTTTGCCTTTCCTTCCTTCTCTCTTTCCTCCCTCTCTGATTTCTCTGGTTGGAGTAGTCTGCAGTGCCTTTCATGTTCCTTGATGCGTGTCTGGGCGCTGCTGCGTTTGGTGGTCCCTATGTAGACTTGTCCACAGCTGCATGGTATACGGTAGACTCCTGCAGAAGTGAGAGGATCCCTCTTGTCCTTTGCTGAACGTAGCATTTGTTGGATTTTCTTGGTGGGTCTGTAGATAGTTTGTATGTTGTGTTTCCTCATCAGCTTCCCTATGCAGTCAGTGGTCAGCCATAGTAGAGCACCTGATGAACCAACCTGGACACAGCATATTATTTGAGAACACAGAAAGGTTGGACCACTCTCACAACCACCATGTCAGACTACACAGAGAAGCCATTGAAATACACAAGCATGTGGACAATTTCAAGAGAAAGGAGGAAACCATGAAAATGAACAAAATCTGGCTACCAGTATTAAAAAAACTCTAAAATTGCAACAGCACAACAACAGAGAGGAAGTAGGCAGGGACATCTAATTACCTCTCAACAAAAGTTTGCTCCAGGCACAGTCAGCCCATTGTATGCTAATCAAGGTGGTCAGTTGAAACATTCACACCTAGCTCCAGCAGACAAGAGTCCTTTGTCCCACCCTGGTCATTCCACAGATATATAAACCCTTTTTCCTACTTCCAACAGATCTCACTACCTCTGAGGATGCTTGCCATAGATGCAGGCGAAACGTCAGGAGAGAATGCCTCTAGACCAGTGGTTCTCAACCTTCCTAATGCCGTAACCCCTTAATACAGTTCCTTATGTTGTGGTGACCCTCAACCATAACATTATTTTCATTGCTACTTCACAACTATAATTTTGCTCCTCTTATGAATCATCTTGTAAATATCTGATATGCAGGATGTATTTTCATTCATTTGGCACAAATACTCGATACGCCCAAATTTGAATACTGGTGGGGTTGAGGGGAGGATTGATTTTGTCATTTGGGAGTTGTAGTTGCTGGGATTTATAGTTCACCTACAATATCAAAGAGCATTCTGAACTCCACCAATGATGGAATTGAACCAAACTTGGGACACAGAGCTCCCATGACCAACAACAAATTCTGGAAGGGTTTGGTGGGCATTGACCTTGGGTTTTGGAGTTGTAGTTTACCTACATCCAGAGAGCACTGATGCATCTGGACCAAACTTGTCATGACTACTCAATATGACCAAATGTGGACACTGGTGCAGTTTGGGGAAGATAGACCTTGACATTTGAGAGTTGTAGTGGCTGGGATTTATAGTTCACCTATAATCAAAGAGCATTCTGAACTCCACCAATGATAGAATTGGGCCAAACTTCCCACGGAACCCCCACGACCAACAGAAAATACTGTGTTTTCTAATTGTCTTTGGCGACCCCTCTGACACCCCCTCGCGACCCCCCTAGGGGTCACGACCCCCAGGTTGAGAAACACTTCTCTAGACCATGGCCATACAGCCTGAAAAAACCTAAAACAACCCAAATGTTTGATTTTTATACCTGTTTTATATATCTATGTACCCAGGGCCATGTAAAAATATCTCAGGCCAAAAAATTTCTTGAGTGGAAACAT
>NW_026844366.1:10280497-10582997 GCF_025583915.1 Anolis sagrei ordinatus
CATAGAATCAAAGAGTTGGAAGAGACCTCATAGGCCATCCAGTCCAACCCCCTGCCAAGAAGCAGGAATATTGCATTCAAATCACCCCTGACAGATGGCCATCCAGCCTCTGTTTAAAAGCTTCCAAAGAAGGAGCCTCTAACACACTCTGGGGCAGAGACTTCCACTGCTGAACGGCTCTCACAGTCAGGAAGTTCTTCCTAATGTTCAGATGGAATCTCCTTTCTTGTAGTTTGAAGCCATTGTTCCATTGCATCCTAGTCTCCAGGGCAGCAGAAAACAAGCTTGCTCCCTCCTCCCTATGACTTCCTGTGCATAAGACTGTAGACAGGACATAAATTCTGTGTGCCCAACGGGACGCCGGGGCTGCCTCAGATTAAAGGCCCTTGGATTTCCTTAAAACAGAGTCTTTAGATTGCTTAAAGGTTCAACAAAGTTCTTTATTAATGAAAACAAACAGGTACTTTAAGACTTTCTTAACAGTCTATTGGCTCTCTCTCAATCTTGTCCACAGGGAACAGGCACTATCTTCATAACTGTAACTAATGGGGAAATCCTTAACTTCTAATCTGGGCAGTCTGTCTTTGCCTCTGTTGGCGTGGAGCCCCTGCACCCGGTACCAACTGCTTCTGGCTTCCGCGAGTGACCCTTACCAAGCAGAGTTTTGTAGACTTCCAGGGGGAAAAGAACTCAGGTTTTCGTGATGGCTGACTGAAGTCCTTCAGCAAAGGAACTGTAGGACTGTATAATCCTCGACCAAGCTATGGGACCTTTCTCCCCGGCCAAGCTGTAGAAGACGAAGCTTTCTACAGGAGCTCTTGGTATTATGTCCTGCATGAAAGGCTTCTCTGTGTGGACTGAACTCAAACTGGCTCCTATTCCCTCTAAAACTCAAAAAGGGGCGGGACCAGGGAACCTAACGATAATTGACAGGTGGCTTGCCCTATGATTGCAGCCAAAAGAAGCCACCTATCTGCAGAGTCCCTGAAACTTAGGACTACAACAAACATTCAATGCAAAGCAAACAAAATTGGAGCTCCTGGTACAGTTGTACCTGCACACTTCCTCTCACGTATTTATACATGGCTATCATGTCTCATCTCAGTCTTCTCTTCTTCAGATGAAACATACCCAGCTCTTTTGTTCTCCAGACTCTTGATCATTTGAGTCGCCTTCTTCTGGCAGGATGGATCCAGGTGGCCATTTCCAACTCTATGAGTCTATGAATTGTTTGGCCACTTTGTGAACAGACTATTGGACTAAATAAGTCTTTTGTCCAGTCCAACAGGGCTATCCTTATGCATGGCTTATATCCTCAGAAAGAGACTGTCCAAATTCCCCAATAATATTACATTTGAAAACGACCTGATCCTCATTATCCCCTGCAAATAAGGAAGTATATTCCTCTTAACTCCAAGTAGTCCAGTGGTGACTCTTCCAATTAAATGGAGCTGGCGTTTTAATCATGGGAGCCACTATTAAATTATCTGAGATTGTGCAGTGAAGTAATTGGGTCCGCCTTGGTGACTAGCTATTTCTTTTGAAAATGAGCACCTCACTCTTAATCCAATTAATAAGATATCACGGAGAAGCAAAGAATGAGGACATTAGAGAGCCAAGAGAGAGAGAGGAAAGTGAGCCAGGGCAGGACAGGAAGGTAAGAAGCATGCACGTATGTGAAACACACATCTCTTGGCACTTTGTTTTGCACTCATACTTGAACTGCTGGTGAAATAAATCTGGAAAAGAAACTTTTTCCTTTAATCCTTGGATTGTTGATTTTTGGGTACCCTGGCTTTCCAGTTTTATTTAATCACTAGCCGTCCCCTGCCACGCGTTGCTGTGGCACGCTCTGGTGGTCATGGGGGTTCTGTGTGGGAGGTTTGGCCTAATTCTATCATTGGTGGGGTTCAGAATGCTCTGTGATTGTAGGTGAACTACAAATCCCAGCAACTACAACTCCCAAATGTCAAGATTCTATTTCCCCTAAACTCCACCAGTGTTCACATTTGGGCATATTGAGTATTCTTGTAGAGTTTGGTCCAGATCCATCATTGTTTGAGTCCACAGTGCTCTCTGGATGTAGGTGAACTACAACTCCCAAACTCAAGGTCAATGCCCACCAAACCCTTCCAGTGTTTTTAGTTGGTCATGGGAGTCCTGTATGCCAGTTTTGTTCAATTCCATTATTGGTGGATTTCAGAATGCTATTTTATTGTAGGTGAACTATAAATCCAAGCAACTACAACTCCCAATTTTAAAATCAAACATTTTTTTAGTGAAGGACATACATTGGATTGTTAGGTGTATCGTGTCAAAATTTGGTGCCAATTCATCCAGGGGTTTTTGAGTTCTGTGAATACCACAAACGAACATTACATTTTTATTTATATAGATTAATTATTCAGTTCTTGTGGGTTTTTTCGGGCTATTGGCCATGTTCTAGAGGCATTTCTCCTGACGTTTCGCCTGCATCTATGGCAAGCATCCTCAGAGGTGAGGTCTGCTGGAACTGGGAAAAAAGGGGTTTATATATCTGTGGAATGACCAGGGTGAGACAAAGAGAGAAAAACAGGCAGGGACATCTAATCACCTTTCAAGAAGAGTTTGCTCCAGGCACAGTCAGCCCATTGTATGCTAATCAAGGTGGTCAGTTGAAAGATTCACACCTAGCCCAACTGACAAAAGTCCTTTGTCTCACCCTGGTCATTCCACAGATATATAACCCCTTTTTTCCCAGTTCCAGCAGACCTCACCTCTGAGGATGCTTGCCATAGATGCAGGTGAAACATCAGGAGAAATGCCTCTAGAACATGGCCATATAGCCCGAAAAAACCCACAAGAACTGAGTGATTCCAGCCATGAAAGCCTTCGACAATAGATTAATTATTTCTTCCAGCAGGTTTATCCAGACAGTTTTAATTAGACTTGTGCATGGAATTTGTTTTTTCTGTTTCCTCTGTTTCCTTCAGTACTTTCGGTACTTTGGGACCCTATAACTGTAAGGCTCCTCCCGGTACAAAAACCCAACCAACACAAAAGCAAGTGGGAGCAAAAGCAAGATCTCGGCCCCTCTTCTGTTTTTCGGCATCACAGTTAATCTTTTTTATTAATCCCCAGCAAACAAAAAGAAAACCCTCATTCCCTGAAAACTATTACCAATTACCTCTCCTCTACCTGGAAGTGGAAGCCCCCTTAAAATGCCTTGGAAAGAGTGTATGGCTGCTGGTGTGATGCAGCCTGGGAGAGAAAGCACATGCACCTGTGTGAAGCTAAGCACCTCTCCTCTAGAGTAAGAAAGAAACAGCTTTAAGAACTTGCCTCCTTTAAGTGCCTTTGAAAAAGTGTGTGTGGCATACAGATCCAGGAAAGAAAGTGCACACGTCTGCCTGCAGCACCTCTCCTCTAGAATACAGCTTAAATGCCTAATATGATGGGAAGGGGAGCCTGTATAGGAGGTGTCTGAAAATTATCTAAACAATTTCTACTCTATACATAATTAAATTGCAAATATATATTTTTGTCACCCTGTAAGTAAGGTAATCTCATGAAGAATGGGTATATTAAGGATGTAAATATAAACTATGTTTATGGGGGCAAAGAGTAATTTTAGAAAATTTATTGTCTCTTGAAAAAGTACTCAAAATTGCACAATTTTTTTTCCTATTAGTAGATTATTCTGAGCAACAATCTCAGATTGTGGCGGGATTGTGGCGCAGCTGGCTGAGTGTCAGCTGCATTAAGATCACTCTGACCAAAGGTCATGAGTTCGAAGCCAGCCCAGGTTGGAGTGGGTTTCCAACCAATTGTGTAGCCTGTTGTCGACCTTTGCAACCCGAAAGACAGTTGCATCTGTCAAGTAGGAAAATAAGGTACCACCTTAAAGTGTGGGGAGGCTAAATTAACTAATTTATGAGGCCATAAAAAAGACTCCAGCAAAGCACTCCAGCAAAAAGCATGCGGGGAATGCGGAAGTACTTCATCAGCGTCGCAGATGGACGATGAAAGCGACAACTCCCCTGGTGGCCAGAAAAAGTTAAATAGCCTCTGTCTGTGTCCGTATATGTTGTATGTCAAAATTGGCATTGAATGTTTGCCATATATGTGTACACTGTAATCTGCCCTGAGTCACCTGCGGGATGAGAAGGGCGAAATATAAAAGCTGTAAATGAACAAACAAACAAATAAATCTCGCTACAAAAAATATTATTATTTTGTCCAGAAAATAGCATTTCTGCAGAGAAATGTACAAGTATCACCCTTTCCTTTCAATCGCATTTTTGCACCTGGGAACATTTCCCTTGTTCTTGTACATGAACCATTTATTTGCTGCTTAATAAAGCCAAGGAGCACTCTTCAGAAAGAAGCCCAAAAAGTGTACTGTCTTACCTAGCTTCTGCCTCTCAGCCCTGGGGAAGCCATTTATTTAATGGCAGTCTTTCTAATTGGACACACCATGTGCTGGATCCAAAATGTGTGTGAGTTTTTGGCGTGCTTGTTTGCTCAAAGGCAGAAGAACAGCTGTAACACCAGTGGTTGTTTTGTTGTTATTCCAACACGGGGTCGAAAGGCTGCTGTTGTTTCCCTGTGGGTGTTTCCAGGAGTGGGTACCAGAATGCAGAGAATTCAGCAGAAATTAAGCTCCACAAAGCAGCTCTTTGATTCGATTACAACGAGCCTCATTTATCCTGGTGGGCGCGAGGCTTTTGTTAATGAAAGAGGGGAAAGGAGGGCTGAATCCTCTCCAGTTCATGCATTCAGCCGCCTGCCATCCTGAGTCAGAGCTATCATGTCTTTCTCCCAGGGTCGCTTGGCAAGGGATCCCAATGGCATTCAGAAGCTGCAGACAGACAGTTCCCTCTGTTTGTACCATCCACCCTGGCAGGAGGCCATGCCCAGGATCAGCATCTCCATAAAAGGAGTACTGATGTATAATGCAGAGATAGTGAACTGGTTTATTTCTGTCTCTTCCCCTTCCCCGTTTCCTCATTACACCCTAATATTTTCTTTTTCTCTCTCCCCCCCTCCTGCTTCCCTAGCATCCTGTTGCTGATGAACATGGCACTACATTCCTTCCCCTTCCCCAATTCCTCATTAGATCCTCTTTTCCTTTTCCTAGGTGCTTTAGATGTGGGGAATGATGTCAATGAGGGTCAAGATGGCAATGGTTTGGTCAATGATACTGATACAGAGAATGACATAGAGACACGTGTTCAAAGTGTAGTTTCCCATGAGAATGTTCCTACAGGGTATAGGGATGATCGTTTACTCCCTAAATTGCTGCCAGAGAGTCCCCAGGATTTGGGGTTTGAAAACAACTTGGCACCTGGAGAAACTAATGAGCATATAGACAGGCGGGTGGAAATTAGCCAAAACAGACAGCTTGGCCAAGGCCTTCGGCGTTTGGCCAGGCTTTGTCAGATAAGGATGAGAGGCATTCAGGGAAAACGAAACCAATTTCTGAGTCTTAACGAGGGGATATAAAGTTCCAACCAAGGGAAATATAGTCAGATGAAGCATCGTTTCAGAATCCAGCTAAGTTCTTGTTCTTGTCTCATGAAAGCCTTGCCTGTAAGATTAATGTTCAAGGATTTCTTGCTGGACGGTTTGACTCTTTGTCTCTTGTGATTACCTATTCATGCCTTGGATCAACGTTTCCCTGTTTCTTTGGATTTTATTAGAGAAGTCTGGACTTTGTTTTTGAACTTTGCTGAACCATACCTTGGACTAATTTGTTCCTGCTTATCTTCTAACCTAATTGGATTTATCTATTCCCTTAAAGTGTTTTCCTACTTTGCTGTTTTTACTTATCTTCAATAAAAAGGATTGTTTTCCTACTCAATGTGTGGTGTTTTAAAGTCAGAAGGCTATTCCTGTTCTGGAGTGCAACAATTACACTTTATTTCTTAATCCTATATCTCCTTCCCTTCCCCCCCCCCCCCTGTCTGTTGGCATCCTGTTGGTGACACACATGGCTACAACATTTCCTCCAGTTCCTCATTACACCATATTTTCCTCATCATCTTTATCTTTCTTTCTTCTAGAATCCTGGTGGTGATACACATGGGTCTCCCTCTCTCCGTGCCTCTCTCTTCTAGCATCCTGTAGGGGAAGCACATGGGCCTACACTCCCTCTCCTTTCCCAGTTCCTAATAACATCCTCTTTTCCTAATCATGTATCTTTCTCTGTCTCTGTCTTCCTCTCTACCTCTCTTCTAGTGTCCTGTTTGTGACAGCCATGGGATTACATTTCCTCCCCTTCTCCAATCCTTCATTACACTGCATTTTCTTAATCATAGCTCTCCTTCCTCTCCTTCCCTCTTTTAGCATCCTGTTGGAGACACACATGGGACTATATTTTCTCCTCTCCAGTTTCTAATTGCACCATATTTTCCTCATTTTCTTTTTTTATCTTCTAGCATCCTGTTGGGAGTGCACATGGGACTATGTTTCCTCTCTTTCCCCAGCTCCTCATCACAACCTCTTTTTCTAATCATACCTCCCTCACTTTCTCTTCTAGCACCCTGCTGGCGATACAGACGGGTTTCCCTCCCTCTTTCTTTTAGCATCCTGTTGGTGACGCTCATGGACCTATGCTCTCTCTCCTTTCCCAGTTCTTCATTGTATTTTTCTCCATCTCCATCTCTCTCCCTCCTTCCCTCTCTTCTAGCATCCTGTTTGTGACACACATGGGACTACATTTCCCCCCTTCTCCAATTCTTAATTACACTGTATTTTCTCAACCATAGCTCTCCTGCCATCTCTCCCTCCTTCTCTTTTAGCATCCTGTTGGAGACACACGTGAGACTACACTTCCTCCTCTCCAGTTTCTAATTACACCATATTTTCCTCATCTTCTTTTTCTTTCTTCTAGCAATCTGTTGGTGATGCACATGGAACTATGTTTCCTCTCCTTCCCCAGCTCCTAATCACATCCTCTTTTTCTAATCATATCTCCCTCCCTCTTTCTTTTAGCATCCTGTTGGTGGCACTCATGGGCCTACACTCCCTCCCCTTTCCCAGTTCCTCATTACATCCTCTTTTCTTAATCATGTATCTTTCTCTGTCTGTCTTCCTCTCTACCTCTCTTCTAGTGTCCTGATTGTGACACACATGGGACTACGTTTCTTGCCCTTCTCCAATTCTTCTTTACACTGTATTTTCTTAAACACAGCTCTCCTTCCCTCCCTTTTAGCATCCTGTTGGAGATACACATGAGACTATATTTTTTCCTCTCCAGTTCCTAATTGCACCATATTTTCCTCATCTTTTTTTCTTTCTTCTAGCATCCTGTTGGTCATGCACATGGAACTATGTTTCCTCTCCTTCCCCAGCACCTCATTACATCTTCTTTTCCTAATCAAATCTTTCTCCCTTTCTGTCCAGTTTTGTCCCAAAAATAGCCTTAAAATCAAGTTTAAATGAACTAAAAAAGCTTTACGTTAGCAAAGTTTAAAGTAGTGAACTCACATTAATAAAAGCAATTTCACAAAAGGCAAGTTCACAAAACAAGGCAAAAGTAATTTCTTCTCCAGGCAACAAACACTTACAAAGACAAGGCTTCTGGCTGGTACAGATACAGGATCAAGGCTAGATGGATCGGTTTCTGCCAGCGATGGCTGTTTCCTCTGTTTAATAATAATAATAATAATAATAATACTTTATTTATACCCTGCTACCATCTCCCCAAGGAGCCTCCGGTGGTGCAGTGGGTTAAAGCACTGAGCTGCTGAGCTTGTTGATCGAAAGGTCGCAGGTTCGATTCCGGGGAGCGTGAGCTTCCGCTGTCAGCCCTAGCTTCTGCCAACCTAGCAGTTCGAAAACATGCAAATGTGAGTAGATCAATAGGTACCGCTCCGGCGGGAAGGTAACAGCGCTCCATGCAGTCATGCCGGCCACATGACCTTGGAGGTGTCTATGGACAACGCTGGCTCTTCGGCTTAGAAATGGAGATGAGCACCACACCCCAGAGTCAGACATGACTGGACTTAATGTCAGGGGACTACCTTTACCTTTACCTTTACCAATTCCCCATGGGACTCGGTGCGGCTTACACGAGGCCGAGCCCACAATACAACAAATTTACAGCCCTCAGCCCACAGCACATGTGTGTCTAGGAAGTGGTCTGATTGCTGCAAGTCTTTTTAGCAATCCTGAATGACCTATGCCTTATTTGTTGCTTCCTTCGGTGTTATTGAAAAGTAGGAACAACCAGTGTGCTTCCCTCGTTTTCTTCTTTCTCCCGAGCATGCCTAACCATCTGCCCAGAATCCCCAGCCCCTTTCTCTTCAGGCTTCTCTTCCTCCAACTCCTCCTCAGAGGCAGAAGAGGAAGACATAATACTTTCTCTTCTTGCATCCTGGTGGTGATACACATGAGTCTCCCTCTCTCTTCTGGCATCCTGTTGGTGAGGCTTATGGGCCTACGCTCTCTCCCCTTTCCCAATTCCTCATTACATCCTCTTTTCTTAATTATATCTCTCCCTCCGTCTTCCTCTCTTGCTCTCTTCTAGCTTCTTGTTGGTGACACACCTAGGACTACTTTTTCTCCCTTTCTCCTATTTCTCATTATACCATAATTTCCTAATTATGTTTCCCCCCTCGATGGACTGTCACCTTGGACGGCAGAGAGTGTTTGAGGACTGGGACATCCGCAGGGATACCAAGGTGCTTGTCTATAAAGCTATTGTCCTCCCAACCCTGCTATATGCCTGTGAAACGTGGACTGTCTACAGACGTCACATGCAACTCCTGGAACGATTCCACCAGCGCTGCCTCCGGAAAATCCTGCAAATCTCTTGGGAAGACAAGTGGACAAACGTCAGCGTGCTGGAAGAAGCAAAGACCACCAGCATTGAAGTGATGGTCCTCTGCCCAACTCCACTGGGCCGGCCACGTTGTCCGGATACCTGACCACCGTCTCCCAAAGCAGTTGCTCTACTCTGAACTTAAGAACGGAAAACGGAATTTTGGTGGACAGGAAAAGAGATTAAAGATGGCCTCAAAGCCCACCTTAAAAACTCTGGCATAGACACTGAGAACTGGGAAGCCCTGGCCCTTGAGCGCTCCAGCTGGAGGTCAGCTGTGACCAGCAGTGCTGCAGAATTCGAGGAGGCACGAGTGGAGGGTGAAAGAGAGAAACGTGCCAGGAGGAAGGCGCGTCAAGCCAACCCCAACCGGAACCGCCTTCCACCTGGAAACCAATGCCTTCACTGTGGGAGAAGATGCGGGTCAAGAATAGGGCTCCACAGCCACCTACAAATCCACAAGGAAACCCATCATGGAAGACCATCTTACTCGTCCAACGAGGGATTGCCTAAGTAAGTAAGTAAGTAAGTAAGTAAGTAAGTATGTAATTATGTTTCCCTCCTTCTTTCTTCTAGCATCCTGTTTGTGACACACATGGACCTACCTTCTCCTATGGAAGTGGCTGGACCTTCTTTTCCCATTGCAAAATGGCTGTATGGAGTTCAGCATTGTGGAAGGAGAGTCCCATGTGTGGCACTTTCAGTTTGTTTATGTACTTTGTGCATTGTGTGCCGATGCTCAGTCCACACTTGGTTTGCGGTGGTGTTCGATGTATGGGAGATCTATCATCTTCAATTTATGGCAATGCTAAATCATTTCAAGCAAAGCAAACCAATACAATAGGACAAACAGGATCTTATCTATTATTAAATAGAACCAGTGGTACTGCAATTAAAGTTTGATACTGCTTTGCTCAGGAGGTTACAATGTGATGTACCAATCTTCATGTAAACATTTGCCACAAGACATGTGGAAACGTTCCTTCAAAAGCAGTTACAGTAGCTTGAAAATGCTCCAGCCATGGGAGGAAAATCAAGCAGTGGGTTGTTGTAGGTTTTTTCGGGCTGTATGGCCATGTTCTAGAAGCATTCTCTCCTGACGTTTCACCTGCATCTATGGCAAGCATCCTCAGAGGTTGTGAGACCTCACAACCTCTGAGGATGCTTGCCATAGATGCAGGCGAAACGTCAGGAGAGAATGTCTCTAGAACATGGCCATACAGCCCGAAAAAACCTACAACAACCCAGTGATTCTGGCCATGAAAGCCTTCGACAATAAAAATCAAGCAAGAGATCCACCATGTTTCAGGGTGTATGATCTACACTGTAGAATTAATGCAGTTCCACCCCACTTTATGGCTCCATTTTATGCAATCCTAAGAATTGTACTTTGGTGACGCACCAGGACAGAGAAAACTAAAGACCTTGTAAACCTACAACTCTCAGGATTCCATAGCATCAAGACATGAGGCAGTTAAAGTGGTGTCAGGCGGCATTCATTCATGCAGACGCATCCTTGAACAAACTTTTGTACTCATTTGCAATTAATCCTTTTTCTAAAATGGAGACACTGGGATTTGAACCTGGGAGCTTCTACATGTAGGACAGATGTTCTTTCTCTAAGCCACACATTTCTTTCCCCAATAAGCCACATTGTGAAATGCATGAGGCTTTTCTCAGTGAAGTGCCAGAGTAAGCAAGGGAAAACTAGCCACACTGATTGGGGTTCTTATGGAACTATTATCCTAAAAAAGGAGCTTTTCAAACAAGGCCACTCTCTCTCTGACACAACATAGAAAACACCTCTACCTGTTGTGATATGCTACACCAGTGGTTCTCAACCTTCCTAAGGCCACGACCCCTTAATATAGTTCCTCATTTTCTGGTGAACCCCAATCATAAAATTATTTTCATTGCTACTTCAAAACTGTAATTTTGCAAAGGTTACGAATTGTAATGTAAATACCTGATATGCAGAATTCATTGGACCAAATTTGGCACAAATGCCCAATATGCCTAAATTTGAATACTGGTAGGGTTGGGCGGGGTTGATTTTGTCATTTGAGAATTGTTTTGTTGTTTATTCGTTCAGTCACTTCAGACTCTTCGTGACCTCATGGACCAGCCCACGCCAGAGCTCCCTGTCGGCCATCACCACCCCCAGCTCCTACAGAGTCAAGCCAGTCACTTCAAGTCCATCGATCTTGTCCTTGGTCGCCCCTCTTCCTTTTTCCTTCCATTTTCCCCAGCATCATTCTCTTCTCCGAGCTTTCCTGTCTCCTCATTATGTGGCCAAGGTACTTCAACTTTAGGAGTTGTAGTTGCTGGGATTTATAGCTAAGCTACAATCAAAGAACCCCCTCGGAGCCGCCGGTGGCACAGTGGGTTAAACCCCTGTGCCGGCAGGACTGAAGACTGACAGGTCGCAGGTTCGAATCTGGGGAGAGGCGGATGAGCTCCCTCTATCAGCTCCAGCTCCTCATGCGGGGACATGAGAGAAGCCTCCCACAAGGATGATAAAACATCAAATCATCCAGGCGCCCCTTGGGCAATGTCCTTGCAGACGACCAATTCTCTCACAGCAGAAGTGACTTGCAGTTTCTCAGGTCACTCCTGACACGACAAAATCAAAGAACATTCTGAATTCCAGCAATGATGGAATTGAACCAAACTTGCACAGAACTCCCATGACCAACAGAAAATACTGGGGTTTGGTGGGCATTGACCTTGAGTTTTGGAGTTGTAGTTCATCTCCATCCAGAGAGCACTGTGGACATAAACAATGATGGATCTGGACCAGATTTGGCACAAATACTAAATATGCCCAAATGTGAACACTGGTGGAGTTTGGGGGAAAATAGACCTTGACATTTGGGAGTTGTAGTTGCTTGGATTGATAGTTCACCTACATTCTGAACCCCACTGAGAGAATTGGGCCAAACTTCCCACCCAGAACCCCCATGACCAAAAGAAAATTCGGTGTTTTCTGATGGTCTTTGGTGACACCTTTGATCCCTCCCTCACGACCCCCCAGCAGTCCCAATCCTCAGGGTGAGAAACACCCCCAGCCCAGCCCCCCCCCCCCCGACCCCCCCTCACCCCCCCCCCCCACCATGAGTCCCGATCTGCAGGTTGAGAAACACTGTGCTAGACATACATCTGGCTTCTACATTGTTCCCTATTCAGCATGATAGCTATGCCAACATTGTATACATTGAGATGTAGATTTAATAGTATTAGAAACCTAGAGTTGGAAGAGATCTCTGAAGGTCATCCAGTCCAATCCACTTCTTCTGCCTTCATGCAGGAAAAGCACAATCGAAGTACTCCTGACAGATGGTCATTCAGCCTCTGCTTGATAATAATAATAATAGGATCCTAGAGTTGGGAGGGATCCCCAAAGGCAACCCAGTCCAACACCCTTCTGCCATAATGGAACACAAATAAAGTCCTCCCATGAAATGACCACCCAGCCTCTACTTAATAATAATAATAATAATAATAATAATAATAATAATAATAATAATAATATCCTTGGAGACCTCCAAGGGCCATCTAGTCCAGCCCCTTCTGCCATAAGGGAAAAATACAATCAAAGCACTCCTGACAGATGGCCATTCAGCCTCTGCTTAATAATAATAACAATAATCATCATCATGTCTAGATCTAGGGAAGTAATGCTACCCCTCTATTCTGTTTTGGTTAGACCACACCTGGAATATTGTGTCCAGTTCTGGGCACCACAATTCAAGAGAGATATTGACAAGCTGGAATGTGTCCAGAGGAGAGCGACTAAAATGATAAAAGGTCTGGAGAACAAGCCCTATGAGGAGCGGCTACATGTCTGTGGCTACATTTTTGACAAAGAGAAGGCTGAGAGGGGATATGAGCCATGTATAAATATGTGAGAGGAAGCCACAGGGAGGAGGGAGCAAGCTTGTTTTCTGCTTCCCTGGAGACTAGGACGCAATGGAACAATGGCTTCAAACTACAAGAGAGGAGATTCCATCTGAACATGAGGAAGAACTTCCTGACTGTGAGAGCCGTTCAGCAGTGGAACTCTCTGCCCCGGAGTGTGGTGGAGGCTCCTTTTTGGAAGCTCTTAAACAGAGGCTGGATGGCCATCTGTCAGGGGTGATTTGAATGCAATATTCCTGCTTCTTGGCAGAATGGGGTTGGACTGGATGGCCCATGAGGTCTCTTCCAACTCTTTGATTCTATGATTCTATGATCATCATCATCCTAGGGTAGGAAGTATGCTTGAATAATTCAGTGTATCAATTGTATCAACTGTGCATCCTTGGTGCCTCAATGTGTTCATATTACAAGAAAAGCAGAATGCTGAAGGTCATCTTATTTGGGAGAAAAATATGTGACCTCTGGAAAAGTCCAAACAAAAGATCCCTTTATTCCTTCTCTCGTTTCCCTCCCCGTCTGTTTTAAAATGTGCTTTTTTAGTTCGAAATTCTTTGGAGAGTGAAATGTCATTGGGAGGTTTTGTTGCTCCTAATCTGTAGCCTTCAAACGCAAGCACATTCCCAAACTGGTGTTGCACGATTAGGGACTGTGTTGGGATGACTGATTTACACAGAAAGACAACCAGCCATGCACGCACAGTCCCCAAAAGAGGGAGAAAAGATGCTGACTCTCTCTCTCTCCTTTTTGGTTTGCTTTTGCAGTCTGTCACTGTGGAAGTTTGCTTTTAATGGGTTTTAGATATTAAAAGAAGAATTTGCTGTGTATCTTTTGCTTAAATGCACACAAATGCTACTCTTTCAACAGCTCAGTTCCTCTGCTGCTTGTTGAAACAGATTCGCTTTTGTCTTCTCAAAGCCCCCAAGTGATCCCTCTGTCCTGTTTCCCACAACTCTGGGTCAACAAAAGGGTCCCAAACAGGGCTACGTTTGCAACAATGGATGGTGGATCCTTGCGTTTGAGAACTCAAGCCTTTTGAACAAGAGCCTGCAGTGGAAGTCTGTAGCATAAAATCTCTGCCTGCAAAATTATGCATCAGTTCGATAGTGTGTTGAATTGAAACCAAGAACTCAAATGTCCAACCAGTGTCCAACCAGATATGCATGTATATCCATGTACGCAATGGTGTCACATGCTTCTACAGCTGCCCTAAAGACTAGGGCACAGATCAATGGGTTCAAAATCCAGGAAAATATGCACTGTTCCTCACTTATCACAAGGGTTACATTCCAGGCCACCCGCGAAAAATGAAAAACCATGAAGTAGGGAACCCTCCTCACCCTCTTTACCTTCATCTTCCTCGTCCTCATCGCCGCCTGTGCCACACTAGAACAGTGGATGTGTCGCTTAATGGGACATGCCGCATTATCACAGGATATCTATGCCCCACACCACTGGAGAAATTATACAGTTTAGCCGGTATTGCACCACCTGACATCTGGGAAATAGCAATGAAAGGACCAAGTGACATCTCCAGCCATCCTTCCAGAAAGAGGAGAGTGAAGGAGTTTGTTCTGTCGTGCGCTGGGCCTGTAACAGCTGTACTTTTCTATAGGACGTATACTTTAAGCCCAGCGGGAAGCCAGGGCGCATCAAAGAGAGGTTCTCAGGGATTTTTCTGAAGTGATGGTCTTTAGAGTCTTTAATGATACAACAAAGTCTTTATTATGGAACAAACAACAAATCTTCAATGGTTCAAACAACACTTCAAGGCTTTCTTAGTCTAGTCTTCAATGGACTGGCACCTGACTTTGATCAACTGAACCTTCTCTGTAGGAAAAACCCTTTTTAACCTCTCCCAGGCTGCTTTCTATCTATGCCTCATTGGTGTGGGTGCTACTACCGAATCCAAGTGCGTCTGGGTATCGAGCAGACCTTAGTTGAGGCTTGAAGATATTTCAGCTGAGTTCAGTAAATTTCAGTTTTCCAGGATGTTCCTTTTTCCCTGGATGATTCTTTTTTTCCTGGATGCTCCTTTTTCCCTGGATGCTCTTAAGAAAGGAAGCTTTTCTACGGGACGAGCTGGTCTACGTCCTATAGCTTAGCTACCTTGTGTGAGACTGCCCAAAATGGCTCCTTTCCCTCCCAGAAGCCTGAACAAGGGGCGGAACCAAAGCTTAATTAAGATGGACAGGAGGCCTGCCCTATGACTGCAAACAGATAACAGAAAGAAAATAAAGTTGGAGCTCCTGGTACAGCCGTACCAGCACAAATAGTCTCAAATAGACTGCTCCAACATGTTCTATGTGGTTTTGAAGACTGTTTGGAAGCTTCAAGCAGTCCAGCGGGTCCAAGGTTTCTTACTGGAGTGGCATACAGGGACTGGGCACCTTGGAAGGCACTGACAGACTGCACTCTGGCACCATGAGATACAAAGCCAACCTTAAGAAATGGGCCACAAAGTGGAGTTCAAGACATGTGAGTGTGGAGAAGAGCAAACCACACAACACCTACTACAATGCATCTGAGCGCTGTCACATGCACAACCTTCTTATAGCAACACCAGAGGCACTCCAAGTGACCCGCTACTGGTCAAAGGACATTTAGTATAATGCCAAGTTTTTTTAAACTTTGTGTTGTTGTTTTTTTTTTTAAAATACAGCACAGCTGCACCCTTGGTTTGCTTCTGATACAATAAATAAATCTCTTTCATGAGTATGAGCCAAGACGCAACATTAAGATTATGTAGCATGAGGCTCTGCATGAAGGGTTATGCACTGATTGTACTCTGCAACTTTTTTGTTGAATATTGTGCAACAAATGACTTGAATTGTCATTCAATCTGATATTGAATTATATTAACTGATCCTGTTAATTTGCTCTGTTTCCATGATCTTTTCTATATTTATTTTGTCGTGTCAGGGCAACCAGTCAATTTTTTCTATGCATTGTCATCTACCTTACTAAACCATGTTATCCTTTAACTAGTTCACGTAGCTTCCTCCCCCCCCCCTCCAAAATTAGTTTGCTGTTATTGTTGTTGCTAGCTATTTTTGTTATGTTGTTTTACACTATTTTTATGCTATTTTAATTATTATTGCTTTATTTTAATTGTATTCTGCCTGGGCTTGTTCCCCATGTAAGCTGCCCTGAGTCCCTTCGGGGAGATGGAGGCGGGGTAGAAAAATACAGTTCTTCTTCTTCAAAACAAAGACACCGAACGGGCAACCAATTATGTATGACTATATCAATTCACCATGCAAGTGCATTCCATTTCGATATCCTTAAATGCATTTCTGTAGAGGTTTAAGGATTCCTACCATAAAGTGCGATTCCACTTCCAAGGTTTGGATCTTTCCCTCAAATAACATCTTTAGTAAACCAGCAGCCATGCTGGTTGGGAGAATCAGGAACTTGTATAACAAAAAAAAGGAATGTTTCCCAAGCTCTGCTCCATTTCTAAGCCTTTCCAGTGGCTTCCTTCCCACAGAAGAAGCTCACAAACTACTTTTTCTTTCAGCAGATGGATGAGTCTGTGGGGGGAGGTTGCTTTTGGTGTTTTTTTGCAATTAAAAGAAATAATGCACCGCAACAATCCTTAAATATTATTCAGCCACAGATAAATGAGGTTTTTAATTAAATGGCATGCTCTAATACACCACCCAATAGATACGGTAATAGCTGTCTTTAGCGCCCCGGCCATATCTCAGCTTTAATGACAAGATAGCGACAATAATTCTAATCCACGGGATGTATAGCTGGCCAGGCTGTTTGAAACACCCTTGGAAGAGCAACTCTGTGTAAAAGGCTTTCTTGCTGTTGCTGCTTTCCTGATTTATTGGACGTTTGTTTGGGTAAAGATCAGAATCCACTGGAGTGCTTGATAAATCCAGGGATATGGACCCAAATGCATCCTGAAATGGCATATACATCACCCCCAGAGGATTACTTTGTGACCTCATCTACCATCCTGTCATAGATAATCTCCCCAAAAAATAGAAATCGGGATCAATGACTGTTCTGTCACGCGCTGGGCCTGTAAATAATTGCCTTCAAATAGGACGTGCAACTTGAGCCCAGCGGGAAGCCAGGGGGAAGCCAGGGGGCTACCGAATCGAACTGCGTCTCAAGCACCGAGTGAACCTACCAGCAAGGCCAGTAGATTCTCCAGCTGGAGTTCTTTGGTCTTCCAAACTGTTCACCCTCCGAAATTCCTTAAAGCTTTAGGGAGGTTTCCCTGAAAATCTTTGGAGATCTTTGGATGCTCTTAAGACTGTTCTCCCCCAGAAAGTCTTAAGGGTTGAAGCTTTTGTACAGGGAAGCTTGTACATGTCCTCTAAATTAGCTTTCCTTACTGAGACTAACTAGAAATGGCTCCCTTCCCTTCCCAATTGCCCTGAGCAAGGGGCGGAACCAAAACTTAACGATGATGGACAGGTGACTTGCCCTACGACTGCAACCAAAGGAAGCCACCTTTCTGCAGAACCCCTGAAACCCTGGACTGCAAGCAAACACTCAATACAAAGCAAATAAAGTTGGAGCTCCTGGTACAGCCGTACCAGCACAATGACCTTGCTAGGAAATTTCCAGGAGCTCTGGGTTTTCTTTTGAATGTATTTCAAGGATAGTCTGATTTGTTTAGCATTTGTTTTTGTAAATTACCATGATCCTACATCACAACCCAAGACCCTTGGGCCAAATGGGGCCCTTCATGTCATTCAATATGGCCCTCCTCCAGATGCTGGACTACAACTCCTGTATTCCTCATCATTGGACATCATGACTACAGCACATGGGAGTTGGGATACAGTCAGCTGTAGTTTATTCTGTTTAGGGAGGATAGTGGGGCTTGAATACACTCATCGTTGAGCCTGGAACCCAGATCTCAGCAGTGGCCAGGGGAGCTTTTGCACAGTTAAAACTTGTGCTCCATCTGCACCCGTACCTTGGGAAGTCTGACTTGGCCACGGTGGTCCACGCTCTGGTTACATCCTGTATAGATTACTGCAACGCTCTCTACGTGGGGTTGCCTCTGAAGACTGCCCGGAAGCTGCAATGAGTCCAGCGCTACTGACAGGAGCTGGGTACAGGGAGCACACAACTCCCTTGATTCACCAGCTCCACTGGCTGCCAATTAGCTTCAGAGCACAATTCAAAGTGCTGGTTTTAACCTATAAATCCCTATACATTCCAGCATAGATGTCAATCCACTCCTTCAGATTTTATTTATTTATTTATTTATTTATTATTCAAACTTATATGCCGCCACTCCCCTGGGGCTCGGAGCGGCTTACAAGAACAGCTAAAATCTAAAACATTTAAAAACATGTATTGTCGAAGGCTTTCATGGCTGGAATCACTAGGTTCTTGTGGGTTTTTTCGGGCTATAGAGCCATGTTCTAGAGGCATTTCTCCTGACGTTTCGCCTGCATCTATGGCAAGCATCCTCAGAGTTGAGAAGACCTCACTACCTCTGAGGATGCTTGCCATAGATGCAGGCGAAACGTCAGGAGAAATGCCTCTAGAACATGGCTCTATAGCACGAAAAAACCCACAAGAACATAATTTAAAAACAGTTTAAAACAATTTAAAAACAGCAATATTAAAGATCAAAGGCCTGTCGAAACAGATATGTCTTACATGCCCTGTGGAAAGCTGATAAGTCCCGCAAGGCACGGACTTCAGGTGGCAGAGTATTCCAGAGTGATGGTGCCACTGCTGTAAAGGCTCTGCGTCTGGTTGCTGTTAGACGCAAGGTCTTGACACTGGGAATTTCCAATAGATCTTGGTCCTCAGAACGGAGGGATCTCTGGGGTTGGTAGGGGGTGAGGCGGTCCCTCAGTACATCGGCCCCAGACCATGCAAGGCCTTAAAGGTGAGTACCATCACTTTGAAAGTGATCCGGTGCTCAATTGGTAACCAATGCAGCTGTAGTAAGATTGGTGTTATGTGGCATCTCATCGGAATTCCCGCAAGAAGCCGAGCAGTTGCGTTTTGTACCAACTTGAGCTTCCGGATCACCGACAGAGGAAGGCCAATGTAGAGGGCGTTACAGTAGTCCAGTCTTGAGATGACCGTGGCCTGGATCACCGTAGCTAGGTCGTCCCTGGACAGGGAAGGGGCCAGCCGTCTAGCCTGCCGCAGGTGAAAGAAGGCGGTTCTGCTCACGGCGGAGACCTGGGCCTCCATCATCAGCAGAGGGTCCAAAAGGACTCCCAGACTCTTGACCAATGATGACGGGCATAGCGCCTCGCCATCCAGGGTAGGCAGCTGGATGTCCCCACTGCCCGGTTGACCCAGCCATAGGATCTCCGTCTTTGCTGGATTCACCCTCAACCTGCTGGCACGCAGCCATCCAGTAACGGCCTCGAGGCACTGATGGAAATAATCGGGTACAGAGTCCGGTCGGCCTTCCATCTTCAGCACCAGCTGAGTGTCATCAGCGTACTGATAACACTCAAGCCCAAAACCTCGAACCAGCTGAGCAAGTGGTCGCATATAGATGTTAAACAACAGAGGGGAGAGAATGGCCCCCTGAGGAACCCCACAAGATAGAGGGGACCTCTCAGAGACCAGGCCTCCCCTCTCCACTCGCTGTCCACGGTTGTGAAGAAAGGAGGACAGCCAATTTAAAGCTGTCCCCTATGAACCATAAAGGGCATTAAGACCTTCCAGAGAGGCCCTGCTCTTGGTCCCACCACCTTTGCAAGCGTGTTTGGTGGGAACGAGAGACAGGGCCTTCCCTGTGGTGGCCCCTCGGCTATGGAACTCTCTCCCGAGCAAGATTAGATCTGCCCCCTCCCTCTTGTCCTTCAGGAGGCTAGTGAAATCCTGGTTATGGAACGAAGCATTCCCAGAATAATGGCTGAGACTGGTTACAGACCAAAGTGAGTGACCACATATGTGGACTGAGTTGAACATGATTTTACCTTGGTGATTTGGTATAGATGTATTTTAATCTTGTATTATCGTATGATGTTTTAACTTGTATTAGTAGCATTGAATCCTTGCTGCAAGCCGGTCTGAGTCCCTCTACAGAGGTTTGAAAATCAGGATATAAAAGTTTTAAATAAATAAATAATAAATGTAGATACAAGGCTTGTGGATATGACGTCTGACATTAAAATGTCCTTTAACCTTTCCCCAACTTCAGAGCCACGGGTACTGTTCACTTGTGATTCCCATTATCCCCAGTCTGCATGGAGAATAATCAAAAGTGATGGGAGTTGTCACTCAACAACCTCTGAGGGGCCAAAGTGGGTAACAACTAAAGTGCAACAAACATGATGGAAGAGGAAGAAGAGGAAGAAAAAGAAGAAGAAGAAGAAGGGGAAGAAGAGGAAGAAGGAGGAGGAGGAGGAGGAGGAGAGGAGGAGAGGAGGAGGAGGAGGAGAAGGAGGGGGAGAGAGGAAGGAGGAGGAGAGAGGAGAAGGGAGGAAGGAGAAGGAGAAGAAAGAAGAAGAAGGAAAGGAAGGGGAGAAGAGAAGAGAGAAGAAGGAGGAAGGAGAGGAAGAGAGGAGAAGAAGAGGAGGAGGAGAAGGAGAAGGGGAAAGAGGAAGAGGAGAGAGAAGAGGAAGAAGAGGAAAAGAAGAAGGGGAAGAAGAGGAAGAAGAGGAGGAGGAGGAGAGGAGGAGGAGGAGGAGAGAAGAGGAAGAAGAAGAAAGGAAGAAGAAGAGGAAAAAGAAGAAGGGGAAGAAGAGGAAGGAGGAGGAGGTGGTGAGGGAGAAGAGGAAGAAGAGGACTGCTGTAGCCCTCAATGAAAATGAGTTTGATATCCCTGTCCTACATCAGCACCTTCCCAGGCTCTGGAGAAGCTCTTGGAAGTGTTATTCATCTGAGCTGGGAGAAGTCTTGCTTGCCTGCGTACTTGTCAGCATTCTATTATTCTAGTGAGTTTTGGTGAGCTCAGCAGCTCAGCGCTTTAACCTACTGTGCCACCCGGGGCTCCCTAGAAAAAGTAGGTGGCAACTTTGGTATGATTTCATTTACGCAAAAAGTTTGGTCCTTTCTAGGAGTAGTAATACTGGATAAGTACTGCATGAAATACACAGTACAATAGAGAACAGCTCAAAAATCTCCACGCTCTTTTTCAGTCCACAGCTTCACTAAAATAACAGCCTGATCTTGTGCATTTTTACGCAGTGATGCATGTGGCACAGAAACGTTGACAACGACAGAACCATTGGGCAGCTCATCATTCAATGACTGGAACAGAAATGGAGATTATGGGGTAATTGTATCAACATTGGTAATGTTTATTTTCCGGTCCCAATTCAAGGTACAGGTTATCAACCACAAAGCCCTAAACGGTTTGGGACCCGCCTACCATATCTCTCCCCATGTACTAACCCAGGCCCTTCGTTCCTCAGGGAAAGCCATCCTTTCGCCTTTACCAATCTCACAAGCTTGTCTTGTGGGTACAAGGGAGAGAGCCTTCTCTTCTTTGGCCCCCCAACTTTCCTAGCCAGCCCTGACCTAAGCCAATCAGCATTCAGAGAAGCAAAAATCCTTTGTTTTGAAGTGTTACCAAACTCCTATAAATTCTTCTGTATGTTTTCATTGCAGTATGTTGGGTTTTGGGAGTGCAGGCTGTATGGGCAGTTCCAGGAGCATTCACTCCTGACATTTCACCTGCATCTATGGTAGGCATCCTCAGAGGTTGTGAGGTCTGTTGGAAATTAGGAAAATGGGGTATGTATGTGTGTGTGTGTGTGTGTGCGTGTGTGTGTGTGTGTGTGTGTGTGTGTGTGTGTGTGTGTGTGTGTATATATATATATATATATATATATATATATATAAGGTGGCCAATTGAAACATTCACACCTACCTCCAACGGACAAGAGTTCTTTCTCCCGCTCTGGACATTCTACAGATATATAAACCCGTACATTTCTCCAAGCCCTTCCCCTCTCTCTGGGGAGCCATTAGGAACAGTTTTCCTAGTTTCCAACAGACCTTACAACTTTTGAGAATGCCTGCCATAGATGCAGGCGAAAGGTCAAGAGAGAATGCTTCTGGAACTGCCCATACAGCCTGGAAAACTCACAACAACCCAGTGATTCCAGCCATGAAAGCCTTTGACAAAGCATTACTATTGTTTGACAATGGAATACCCTGCCTGAGAAGTTTTAAGTAAATCAGTGGTTCTCAATCTTTGGGTCCCCAGATGTTTTGGCCTTCAACTCCCAGAAATCCTAACAGCTGGTAAACTGGCTGGGATTTCTGGGAGTTGTAGGCCAAAACACCTGGGGACCCACAGGTTGAGAACCACTGGGCTATATGATCATCTGTTGGGAGGGCTTTGATTAGGTGTTTCTGCCTGGCAGAAGGGGATTAAACTGTATATTCCTTGTGGTCTCTTCCAACTGTATGAGTCTATGATTCTAGATCTGCTCTTAGGTTGGAAGTTATGGCTGTTACGGTTTCGTACTACATATTACTAGAGCAATCCATGGGGAACCCTCTGCCTTCATTGACCCCCGCACACTAACATCTGACACTGATTTTCACCACTCGGAAGATGGGCAGCAGATGTCCCAGGCAGGAGCAGCTGTTCCTAATGGCTCCCCAGAGAGAGGGGAAGGGCTTGGAGAAATGTACGGAGGAATTATAGGTCTGCTCCGTGGTTTATTTATGCATTCATCACCAGCTGCGGGGCTGCAGTGGCCAGAGAAGCAGAAGAATAAGGAGCCATCCAAAGCCACAACTCACACCAAGATTTGCTTGCCTTCTCTGCAATGCTTTTTCCAAGTGCGAGAAGCATCTCCATGTAATCAGTCTCACCCTACCTTTCACCCTTGTTGTTGTTGTTGTTGTTGTTGTTGTTATCTCACTTCCTTCTCTTAATGGGTCTCAAAACTGCTCACATTAAAAATTGCACAAAGTACAATTGGAAACCCATGGCATATAAACATTAAAACAGAATTAAACATAGAATCATCACCATGTTTTTTTTTTAAAAAAAAAACTTTTTTTAGATGTGGAAGATTGATTGAAGGACCATTCATAACAAACATATGAGCTGTCAGTGTTGTGTTTTTTTTTTTCTCATATCAGGAACGACTTGAGAAACTGCAAGTCGCTTCTGGTGATAGAGAATTGGCCGTCTGCAAGGATTTTGCCCTGGGGACGCCCGGATGTTTTACCATCCTGTGGGAGGCTTTTTTCATGTCCCCGCATGGGAAGCTGGAGCTGACTAATGGGAGCTCACCCCGCTTCCTGTATTCAAACTGCCAATCTTTCGGTCAGCAGTCTGACTAGATGTCAGAGAAGTCCAGCATTTCTGTGTTCTCAAATAATATTCTGTGTCGAGGTTGGTTCATCAAGTGCTCTACTATATCTGATGTAGTGAATCTTACCTAGTAGGTTGGAAAAGAAGCCTGGATAACAGATGGGAGGAGTTTGAGGTCTCCTGGGATTGGCTAGAGCAAGTGGGAGGAGCCAAGTCTTAGAAGGGAAAAGATTTCAGCTTCTGAGTGAGTTGAGAATTGGGAGCTGGTGGGTGAAGAAGTATTTTTGAAACTGGGTTTTCAGGGAGAGAGTGTCTGTGTCAGACGGGCTGATTCACTGACAGGAGAAGGGTCAGACAGCAACCTGATTTCTTGTGGAAGATAGCACAAGAGATTAGCTCTCTAGACTGAGTTAGTTAGCAGGAAGAACTCTGGGTAGAGTTAGCTGATAACTCAGGGGACTACCTAGGATAGGTTAGTCAGAAACTCATTACTATTCTCTGAAGTAGAGTGAGGGATTTTTGTTACTAGCAGCTAGATCTGTTTGATTAGCTCTGTGTGTAACTAAGTGAAGAAACTCATTCTAGCAACCATCAAGCTGTGGAATTAACCGTTCTGTGCCTCTCAGAAGAAGTTAGTTGTCTGTTTTTATAAATAAATCTTTTTCTATTTAATATTCAAAAAGGTCTCTATTGTGCCTCAATCTATCATTAATCATTTGTGATAATTCCAGCATCTTTAACATATTGATACTACAGGACGACCTCTTAATCAAACAGTCATTCTGGGAGCTAGGGGAAGAGCAGTGTTGGTGAAAGTGGGAAAAGTTTACCTCAAAAACTCATTTTAAAAATCCTAAGGCAACTTGGGTTGGTGGCAGCTTTAAACCAAAAGAAGACTAAAAGACAAGCAGTGTTCATTCTATCATTACACATATCTATCTACATCTCGCTACCAAATTGGAGGCACAGGGGTAGGATTTTTTGAGGAAAAGTGAATCTTTGGGGAAAGAACCATCCTGCCCAGACATATTATCAATAAGCCTCCAGCCTCGCATCACTGGTTGTGATCTGTTCATTCATACTGGTGTCCAGAGGTGTGAATTTACATACATTCCTTTTTAGTGGTGTCCAGCGGCGTGATATTTGGTGATATATTATTTAGGATCTGTTATACTGGTGTTCAGCTGTGGGATATTATAGTGTGTCCGTTATACCTGACTTTTCTGGTTGAGTTAGTCTGCAGTGCCTTTAATGTTCCTTGATTCGTATTTGGGCAATGCTGCTTCATTTGGTGGTCCCTCTGTAGACTTGTCCACAGCTACATAGTACACGATAGACTCCTGCAGTGGTGAGAGGCTCCCTCTTATCCTTAATTCATAGCAAACCAGTGATTCCAGTCATGAAAATCTTCAACAACTCATCAACAGCCCTGCTCAGATCTTGCAGACTGAGAGCTGCCATGGCTTCCTTGCTTGACTCTCTCCAACTGGAATGTGGTCTCCTTTGTAGTGGTTCAGCCTGCACTTCTTCCATTGCCTGAGGTTTCAGTGCTTAATGCCCAAGATCCTGCAGACCCACAGGGGTCTGGAAATGGAGATTTTGGGAAGGAGAATGTTGTTAGCCATGATGAAGCTGAGGATTCTGGGATGGTCAAGCCTGCATTAGATGTGCCAGTACAGACAGAGAAAGAGGCTGATAATCTTGTGTTAGGTTTCCCAGAGGAGTCAAGGTCGGAATGTGAAAAGAATGTTTTAATTGAGGATCAAGAAGAGGACATCTTTTTTGATGGAAGGAGTCAGATTTGTCAACAAAGACATGTGACGGCGCAAGTGGCGCCACCTAAGTATAGAACTGTTAGTTGTAAGATTTAAACTGTTGTATCATGCTTAATCCTGCCCCTTTTACCCTGCTTATGAATAGTTGTATGGATTGGTTGCTTGAAGCTGTCAATCAGTACTGTTTGGCTCCACCTCTTCCTGCAGGAGGGGAGAGCTTCCTTTGTCTTCTTCATTCTGCCATCAGAGTTCCTGCAACATGGACGTGAGTAAAAGACTTGATTCTAAAGGGCCCTGATTTAAGTTACCTCTTAGCACCATTTCTGAGGGTTTTTACCCTTGGGACTCATGCCTTATGACCAGATCGTCCTGGATAACATTGAGGAGTTCCCAAGTGCCTTCAAGCTGGTTCTTTTGGCACCAAAGGAAGATCCTGAATCTTCAAATCATAGGCCATCTGAACTGGGGTTGTGGTTTGCTCCGGCATTCACAGCCATTGAGAAAAGAGGAAACTTGGTGAGGCTTCTTAGCTTCAAACCCCTTGGAGCCAGGACTAATTGTAATGTATATTTTCCTTCACCCCCTGAAGTAATCCAGCTCATTGCTTTAAAGAAATGACTTTGTGATAAATAAAACTTATTTTGAGCTATTTACAGCGTTTTGGGTTTTTGGGAGTTCCAGTTTCCTATAGGAGGGCAAGAAGCAATCCCCTGGGGGAAAGATGCCACGTCCATCCCTCCTTCATTGAGAATAATAGCCCCCAGGCACGACAGCACAGACATCTGGCCAGGGAGAGGTGCTGCTCTCAAAGATTAATAGACAAGAGGGTTCCTCCCGAGTCTTCTCAAGGGAAAAGGCATGGGTTTTTGACTATATATGAGGACAATTGAGATTGTGTCTTCAGAGGAACCAACATTTGGTTTTGACAGCAATTCCTGTCTTGTGTTCAAGTTTCTTGTCATGGTTTTAGACATTCCTATTTCCTGAACTTGATGTTTGGATTCTTGTTTTCCATGTTTAAGTGACTCTTTATGGACAATATACTACTTCTGAACATTTTTTTTATCCTTTTGCTGAAGCTATTTTTATTCTTCAATCAACTGCTTTGCTTATACAGAACTCTAGTGTGTGACATTGGTTCAAAGGTGCTTTCCCAGCCCTGGTGTGTGACATCCTTCTTCTCCTTCCACTCTCCACTTTACCAAGCATAATTGCATTTTCCAACAAGTCACGACATCTCATGATTTTCCCAAAGCATGACAGCTTTGGTTTCACCATCTTGGCTTCCAGGGAGCGTTTAGGTTTGAGTTATTCTAAGATCCATGCATCCATCTGTTTAGCAGCAAAGAAGATCTGCCGGGCTCTCCTCCAGCTCCACATTTCAAATCAGTTGACTCTCCTCCCATCAGCTTTTTCATCCAGCTTTCTCAGCCATACCAGTGGTACATTCTTCAATACACTCATTAGAAAAGATTATTGTGGAATCCTTAAGGTTTTTTAGGATACAGAAGTAAGACGGCGTTTGTTTTGCCTCCTTCCTTCTGTATCCTCTTAGTGGAATAAATAGTTTTAAATCTTTAAAGAGCCAAGGACGAAACACTTAATTATTTGAGTATGGTTTTATTGGCTCTGAGTTTGCTATGCAGTCTTTGCAAGTATTGATTCAAGTAAGTGCTGCATGAAATACCTTTATGCCTTGGTGAATTCTCCAGCAACATAGATTAACTAATTAATGGACTTTTTCCCATGGTGATTTGATTGAAAGCTGGATGAACAGCTTCTCTGCCTTGCTGGATTCTCAGCAAATATTGTCTTAATTAATCCTTTTTCTGGCATCCTCTAAACTAGCAGCCACTGCCATGTCTTATGATGGTGAATTCCAGATATTCATTCCAAAGCAGAAGAGGTTGGTAACTTCCACAAGCCTTTTGCATGCATTATCCCAAAGGGGAAAAAAATAACTTGGAAAGCAAGACTATTATATGTCCATTTTATTTTCTTAAAATAAAATCAGGTTGGTCAGAATTGGAAAAGTGAATCAGTGGGATACACTCTTGGACAGCAATGGCTCCCAAAGTGACCCGTTTAAGGTGGAATCAGGTGTCAAACAGGGATGTGTTATTGCCCCAACTGTATTTTCCATCTTCATTGCTATGATACTTCATCTTGTTGATGGGAAGCTTCCCATTGGAGTGGAAATCATCTATCAGACAGATGGCAAACTATTTAACCTCAGCAGACTGAAAGCCAAAACCAAGGTCACAACAACATCTGATATAGAACTCCAATATGCTGATGACAACGTCATCTGTGCGCATTCAGAAGAAGACCTACAAGCCATTCTAAACACCTTTGCAGAAGCATATGGGAAGCTTGGTCTCTCATTGAACATTGGAAAAACCCAAGTGCTCTTCCAGTAGTCACCAGCTAATCTCTCTGCAATGCCAGAAATATAGCTTAATGGTGTAACATTAGAAAATGTTGACCATTTCTGCTACTTTGACAGCCACCTCTCCACAAAAGTCAACATTGACACTGAAATACAATACCGCCTGAGCTCTGCGAGTGCAGCATTTTTCCGAATGAAGCAGAGAGTGTTTGAGGACCGGGACATTCGTAGGGAGACCAATGTGCTTGTTTATAAAGCCAATGTCCTCCCAACCCTGCTATACACCTGCGAAACGTGGACTGTCTACAAATGTCACACTCAACTACTAGAATGATTCCATCAGCATTGCCTCCTAAAGATCCTGCAAATCTCTTGGGAAAAGAGGCAGACAAATGTCAGCGTGATGGGAGATGCAAAGACCACTAGCAATGAAGCAATGCTCCTACGCCATCAAGTCCGCTAGACTGACCACGTTGTCCCAATGCCCAATCGCCATCTCCCAAAGCAGTTACTCCCAACTTAGGAATGGTAGTGGAATACTGGTGGATATGTAAAGAGATTTAGAGATGGGTTGTTGTAGGTTTTTTCAGGCTGTATGGCCATGGTCTAGAGGCATTCTCTCCTGACGTTTCTTCTACATCTATGGCAAGCATCCTCACTACTTCTGAGGATGCTTGCCATAGATGCAGGCAAAACGTCAGGAGAGAATGCCTCTAGACCATGGCCATACAGCCCGAAAAAACCTACAACAACCCAGTGATTCCGACCATGAAAGCCTTCGACAATAGATTTAGAGATAGGCTTAAAGCTAACCTTAAAAACTGTAGCATCGACACCAAGAAGCCCTGGCCCTTGAGAGCTCTAATTGGAAGTCAGCTGTGACCAGCAGTGCTGCAGAATTCGAAGAGGCACAAATAGAGGGCGAAAGGGAGAAATGGCCCAAGAAGAAGTTGCATCAAGCCAACCATGACCAGGACCGCCTTCCACCTGGAAACCGATGTCCTCTCTGCGGGAGAACATGCGGGTCAAGAATAGGGCTCCACAGCCACCGAAGTGCCCACCGCCAAAACACTACACTTGGAAGGCCATCATACTTAGATAATAAGAGATCACCTAAGTAAGTAAAGTTGATTTTCACATTGATTCCACAATTTTTAATTTTTTTATTTTTTGCAAAGTTTTTGAGATGAAAGCCATTTGGGGTATTGGGATATAATTAATAAATTGCCCCACTGACTCAGACGTTACCAGCCAGAGCATAGTCTATTCTTTGTACTAACACATTTCCCCTGTCTTTTTTTGTGGAGGATTTGAACATATGGGGTTACTGAACCAAGGCCGAAGCACGGCGGGCTTCATTTTTCACAGACAGCCTAGAAAAATCTAATCACCACTTCGGATTGAAAGCAGAGTCGTTTTACGAAGTACAAGTGTAGGTGTCAACGCAAATGAACAATTCCTCAAAACACAATGGAGAACGGTAATCAAGCCATCCATCAACCTATTAAAACAAAGATTTCCACTGTCAAATATCTTCTTAAAACAAAAAAGAAATTATTGCAGGACACACAAGAACAAGTACATGATGAGTGCTCTATATATATAAAAAAAGAACGCCATATAGTGTGCTAATTTTGTGCCTGAGTTGTCCTCTACCTGATTTTCTTCAACTCGGAATGAAAATGTTATTTTGGTGGCATTTGTGTTTGAAAATATATACAGTCGGCTCTGCACATTTGCTGAGATTAGAAGCACAGGATCCCCCCGAAAATAAGGCTAATCAATCTGTTCCACATCATACAAAAACCACTCCATATGCATAGCACAGCTTGTCGCTAAGATCGTCTCTCTCCTACGTACCTGGCAACATTTGTCAATTACTTCCTTCCCTGATCCTCTCTTTTTCTCGCATATCCTCTCCCATTCTGCCCCAGTTCTACAAGAGACACTCTTTTGTGGTTCAGCGTGATTCTAGGCCTGAGATGTTCTCTGATTATGAGGATGATGGGATTCAGATTCCTGGGTCTTTTTCTGTGCCTCAGATCCCTGGGCCTGCTCCTAGGTCTTTTTCTGAGGCTCCCACAGACAGTGCAGAGTCAACACAGCAGTTCTCAGAAGAAAGGAATGCTAATGAAGTAGATAGCGAACAGGTGGAGAGGCCTTTGCCTTCCCATGCTGATAGTGAAAGTGCAGAAAGCCTTGATAGTGACCTGACCCGGCAGGCTCATCTTGATTTGCGGGTCAGGAGGAGTTCTTGCCAAGCCAGAAGATGAGAAGCCAGCTCGGGGAAAGGTCATTGCAATGCTTTCATGTTGGTGAGAGCATAATGTTTTCATGTTAGCAAAAGGTATTTAGGCTTCTTGCAAACGAAGGGAAAGTGTCAGTTCAACGTAGCTTGTTAGCCTGAAAGCTTCATGGAATAACCTTAGCTGGAAAGCAGCACGCTTGGGGTTTCTTGCATTGTGATTCTTGGGGCAATTGTTTCACTGCTTGTACCATGGACTCTGTTTTGAACTTTGCCTATAGGATTGTGCCTCTTGTTTTTACCTGAAGATCTTTGGAACTATATTCTGCATTTAACCTAAATCTTTGGAACTTTGCAATGCTTATTCTTTATTTTGACTTGGACTTTTTCCTCAATAAACCATAAAACTACAGCTCTTGTGTGGTGGTGTTTAGAAACAAGGTGAAGTTTACTCTGAGTTGCAACACACTCATTGTACTTCTCCTTCCCTTCCTTCCTCTCTGGCTTTCCATTTTTTTCTACTTTCCTTCTCCCCAAAGAAATCTCCAGATTATAACCGGAATGTATTAGATTCTCAACATATTAGAGTTACAAATCTTCTGGAACTCAGAAGGTCTTGCTTCTAAATACTAGGTATGGTTAGGTACTGTCGGAATATTCATAATTCGGAAAAAAGTTGGAAAAATTTACCTTTTCAAAGCAATTTTGAAGTTTTAAAGAAAACCGGGAGTCCTTTTGCCCTTCCAAAGTTTTTTCCGCCAGTTTTTTTACGACTCATGAAGTGAGTCGGAAATTATTCAGCTTTTCCCCGCTTCTGGTCCCTGGCCTTGGCTAAAGCCAGAGAAGCCAGTTTTAAACCATAGAAGGAAGGAATTTCCTGGTCTCGGCTCAAACCAGAGAAGCCAGTTTTATAGCCAGAGAAGCCAGTTTTAAACCATAGAAGGAAGGGATTTCCTCTGCTTGCTTTTCCCTGCTTCTGGTCTTTGGCCTTGGCTCAAGCCAGAGAAGCCAGTTTTAAAACAGAGAAGGAAGGAATTTCCTTCGCTTGCTTTTCCCCGCTTCTGGTCCCTGGCCTCGGCTCAAGACAGAGAAACCAGTTTTAAACCAGGAAAGGAAGAAATTTACTGGCCTCGGCTCAAGCCAGAGAAGCCAGTTTTAAAGCCAGAGAAGCCAGTTTTAAACCAGGGAAGGAAGGAATTTCCTCTCCTTGCTTTTCTCCACTTCTGGAGTAAAAGTAAAGGCTACTCAATGAAACAGGAAATAACACTTTCAAACCATTAACAAAAGGATTCGAAAGTCTCTGAAGTTTCAAAAAGTTTTGAACATTTTTTCCTGCGAAAATCGGAACTGACTTTAGAATCGAACCACCAGTGCCCCCTACATCTGAAATGAATTTTGAACCTTTTTTTAAATCAACCTAGGTTACTAAATATAAGGGGCATTCATTAAAGATTTCCTCTGACCCACTTCTATTTATTACAGACTGCAGAAAATGCACATATGTAACAATACAAGGCTCTATAGCAGTGGTTCTCAACCTTTCTTATGCCGTGACCCCTTAATACAGTCCCTCATGTTGTGGGGACATACACAGACCAGTTAGATATGATCTCACTAACATTCCTAGCGAATATACAGTGGAAGTGAAGAACAGATTTGAAGGACTAGATTTAGTAAACAGAGGCCCAGAAGAACTATGGACAGAAGTCCGCGACATTGTTCAGGAGGCGGCAACAAAGTACGTTCCAAAGAAAAAGAAAACCAAGAAGGCAAAATGGTTGTCTGCTGAGACACTGGAAGTAGCCCAAGGAAGGAGGAAAGCAAAAGGAAACAGTGATAAGGGGAGATATGCCCAGTTAAATGCGCAATTCCAGAGGTTAGCCAGAAGAGATAAGGAACTATTTTTAAATAAGCAATGCATGGAAGTGGAGAAGACAACAGAATAGGAAGGACAAGAGACCTCTTCAAGAAAATTAGAAACATTGGAGGTAAATTTCAGGCAAAAATTGGTATGATAAGAAACAAAGATGGCAGGGACCTAACAGAAGCTGAAGAGATCAAGAGAAGGTGGCGAGACTATACAGAAGATCTGTATAGGAAGGATAATAATATTGAGGATAGTTATGACGGTGTGGTGAATGAATTAGAACCAGACATCCTGAGGAGTGAAGTTGAATGGGCCTTAAGCAGCATTGCTAACAACAAGGCAGCAGGAGATGACGGGATCCCAGCTGAACTGTTTAAAATCTTAAAAGATGATGCTGTCAAGGTGATGCATGCCATATGCCAGCAAATATGGAAAACACAAGAATGGCCATCAGACTGGAAAAAATCAACTTATATCCCCATACCAAAAAAGGGAAATGCGAAAGACTGCTCAAACTTCCGTACAGTGGCCCTTATTTCACATGCCAGTAAGGTAATGCTCAAGATCCTGCAAGGAAGACTCCAGCAATACATGGAGCGAGAGTTGCCAGATGTTCAAGCTGGGTTTAGAAAAGGCAGAGGAACGAGAGACCAAATTGCCAATATCCGCTGGATAATGGAGAAAGGCAGGGAGTTTCAGAAAAACATCTACTTCTGCTTCATTGACTATTCTAAAGCCTTTGACTGTGTGGATCAGAATAAATTGTGGCAAGTTCTTGGTGGGATGGGCATCCCAAGCCACCTTGTCTCTCTCCTGAGGAATCTGTACAAGGACCAAGTAGCAACAGTCAGAACTGACCACGGAACAACAGACTGGTTCAAGATTGGGAAAGGCGTACGGCAAGGCTGCGTACTCTCACCCAACCTTTTTAACTTGTATGCAGAACACATCATGCGATGTGCGGGGCTGGATGAATGCAAAGCTGGGGTGAAAATTGCTGGAAGAAACATTACCAACCTCAGATATGCAGATGACACCACTCTGATGGCCGAAAGCGAGGAGGAGCTGAGGAGCCTTCTAATCAAGGTGAAAGAAGAAAGCGCAAAAGCCGGGTTGCAGCTAAACGTCAAAAAAACCAAGATTATGGCAACAAGAATTATTGACAACTGGAAAACAGAAGGAGAAACCGTGGAGGCCGTGACAGACTTTGTATTTCTAGGTGCAAAGATTACTGCAGATGCAGACTGTAGCCAGGAAATCAGAAGACGCTTACTTCTTGAGAGGAGAGCAATGTCCAGTCTCGATAAAATAGTGAAGAGTAGAGACATCAGACTGGCAACAAAGATCCGCCTAGTCAAAGCCATGGTATTCCCTGTAGTAACCTACGGATGTGAGAGCTGGACCTTAGGGAAGGCTGAGCGAAGGAAGATCGATGCTTTTGAGCTGTGGTGTTGGAGGAAAGTGCCGAGAGTGCCTTGGACTGCGAGAAGATCCAACCAGTCCATCCTCCAGGAAATAAAGCCCGACTGCTCACTGGAGGGAAAGATACTAGAGACAAAGTTGAAGTACTTTGGCCAGATCATGAGGAGACAGGAAAGCCTAGAGAAGACAATTATGCTGGGGAAAGTGGAAGGCAAAAGGAAGAGGGGCCGACCAAGGGCAAGATGGATGGATGGCATCCTTGAGTGACTGGACTGACCTTGAAGGAGCTGGGGGTGGTGACGGCCGACAGGGAGCTCTGGCGTGGGCTGGTCCATGAGGTCACGAAGAGTCGGAGACGACTGAACGAATGAACAACAACAACATGTTGTGGTGACCCCCAACCATAACATTGTTTTCGTTGCTACTTCATAACAGTCATGTTACTACTGTTATAAATCATAATGTAAATCTCTGATATGCAGGATGTATTTTCATTCACTGGACCAAACTGGGCACAAATACCCAATGCAACCACATGTAAATGCTAGTGGGGTCGGGGGAGGATTGATTTTGTAATTTGGGAGTTGTAGTTGCCGGGATTTATAGTTCACCTATAATCAAAGAGCATTTTGAACTCCACCAGTGATGGATTTGAACCTAATTTGCCACACAGAACTCCCATGACCAACAGAAAACACTGGGAGGGTTTGGTGGGTATTGACCTTGCGTTCGGGAGTTGTAGTTCACCTATCTCCAGAGAGCACTGTGGACTCATGCAATGGTGGATCTGGACCAAACTTGGCACAAATTCTCAATATGCGCAAATGTGAAAACTGGTGGAGCTTGGGGAAAATAGACCTTGACTTTTGGGAGTTGTAGTTGCTGGGATTTATAGTTCACAAATCAAAGAACATTCTGAACTCCACCAACGATAGAATTGGCTCAAACTTCCCACATGGAATCCCCATGACCATCAGAAAATACTGTGTTTTCTGATGGTCTTTGGTGACCCCTCTGACACCCCTTTGTGACCCCCTCAGGGGTCCCGACCCCCAGGTTGAGAAACACTGCTCTATAGGTTACGTGCCAATTTACAACTCAGAACTGATAACGGTCTTGATTTTACAGGTGCTGAAGTGGCGAAAGGTTTGATACTGGACCCAGTGGAATACAGAGCAGTCCTCAAGTTCCTTTAGTTGAAAGGCCGCATATCAAAAGAGACGTTTGATGAGATGAAAGAGGTTTATGGCAATGATTCCCCATCATATGATGGAGTCAAGAACTGGTATCATCAATTCAAATGTGTTCGGACTTCAGTGGAAACACCTTCAATTCCAGGGCAACCCCACTCTGCAATTGATGAACACACCATCCAGCAAGTGGAGGTCGCCGTTTTGGAAAATCGCCATGTAACTATTTGCCACCTAGCCCAAGATTAGTGTGGGATCCATGGAAAAAACCATCCAAGACCATCTTCACATGCATAAGGTTCCATTCGCTGGGTCCCCCAGCTGCTCACATCTTTCCAGAAGCAGGAACAAGTCAAAGGCTGTATTGACAATGTGCCATGGAAACCAGGACTTTTTCAAGAGACTGATCATACAGGATGGAAGCTGGGTCCTTCACTATGATCCTGAGACAAAAGTCCAGTTGATGCAATGGAAGCATCATGACTCACCACCTCCAAAGAAGGCACGTGCCCATCTCGCGGAATATAAATACTGTAAATAAATAAATAAATAAATAAATAAATAAATACTGAGTTTTCTGAAGGTCTTTGGCAACCCCTTTGACACCCCCTCGTGACCCCCCCATGGGTCCCACCCCCAGGTTGAGAAACACTGCTGTATATCATTGTGATTCCACTGTATTAAAGGCATTGAATGTTTGCCTATCTGTGTATGTTGTAATCCGCTCTTGAGTTCCTTTGAGGTGATAGAGCGAAATATAAATATAAAGTGTTGTTATTATTATTACTCAGCAATATCCAAAGGCCAACCCCCCGTCCTTTGTGTGATGTGACCCATATTGTCCCATTTATTGGTAGTGCCAACTTTGCCTAGACTCTGAAAGCTGGTGCTGTTATTTAGACTCAATTTAAACAATTGGAAAAGTTAATGTAAAAGTTAAAGCCATGGCTCATGCTGCCAAAGTATTTCGAAAACAGCAGACTCATTTCACCCTTGTCTCTTTTCTTTCCCAGCCAGAGAAGGAAAAGGGCTTGCGTGGGCGAATTGAAAATTAATTGCCATTTCGTCCTGTGTCAACGCAGGTACCAAGGGCATCCAGAAATAGACTATTCTCCGGGATTGTGCGGTGGAGAGAGGAGTAGGGGAATGCCGGATGAACCTATGGCTTTCTTTTTATATCACCATTCCACATCTTCCTTCCTTCCTTCCGTGTCATTCCTTTTCCTCTATTGTCAAACACCTGCTTCATGGAAGAACATCCTCCCTAGTTAGAAAGCGCCAGAGTTCCCTTGACGTCTCAACAATAAATGGGAATTATCCAGGAATTTACCAGATCCCCAAGGGTCCTGTTTGCAGGATGGGCGCATTCATCTCGGCTCTTCGCTCTCGTTCCCACTTCCTCCCTTCCTGTTCCCTGCTGCTCCCGACTGCCTTGCCACTCGGCCATAATCATAAACATCATTTCCGGAATACCGTAATATGTTTCAGCCAAGGAAATTGAGAGCCTTAAAAAAAAAGGATGGCGATGAATGGAGAAGAGAGCGCAAGGGAAGCTTTTAAAGATTACCGCCGGGATTACAAGCGTCGGTTCTGCTAACTGGCTAAAAGGTTTGAGAATGATGGACTGAGCTTTTAAGAGGCTGACGGAAGAGCTGGGCCTACAAGGGTTTAGGAAATGCGAATGATAAGTACACGAGGCAGAGATGGGATGCAAGGGAAGACAGGGAGGAAGCTGTGCTAAAGGAGCCAGAGGGGATTCCTCTGGCAGTTCGTATATCATGTGTGTCTATGTGCGAATATGATTGAGACAGTAATGGCACGATCATCTATGCTGATGATCGTGCCATTACTGCTCAAGCAGGGAGCTTTGAAATGGTAGAACAGAAGCTTTCCGAAGCTCTAGGTGCTCTTACTGCCTATTACAGGGGAAACCAGCTGATCCCCAACCCATCTAAAACACAGACATGTGCCTTTCATCTCAAGAACAGAGAAGCATCCCGAGCTCTGAAGATCACCTGGGAAGGAATCCCACTGGAGCATTGCAGCGCACCCAAATACCTGGGAGTCACTCTGGACCGTGCTCTTACCTACAAGAAGCACTGCCTGAACATCAAGGAAAAGGTGGGTGCTAGAAACAATATCATATGAAAGCTGATGGGCACAACTTGGGGATCACAACCAGATACAGTGAAGACACCTGCCCTTGCGCTGTGCTACTCTGCTGCTGAGTATGCATGCCCAGTGTGGAACACATCTCACCACACTAAAACAGTGGATGTGGCTCTTAATGAGACATGCCGCATTATCACGGGGTGTCTGTGCCCTATACCACTGGAGAAATTACACTGCTTAGCCGGTATTGCACCACCTGACATCCGCCGGGAAGTAGCAGCCAATAGTGAAAGGACCAAGGCAGAGACATCTCCAGCTCATCCCCTGTTTGGGTTTCAGCCAGCACGTCAATGACTTAAATCTAGAAATAGTTTTCTAAGATCTACAGAGACACTCGCTGGAACACCCCAGCAAGCGAGAGTCCAAAAGTGGCAGGCTCAAACCCAGCACCTCAATCTGTGGGTGATACCAGATGAGAGACTCCCTCCTGGGCACACAGAAGACTGGGCGACTTGGAAGGCGCTGAACAGACTGTGCTCTGGCACCACGAGATGCAGAGCCAACCTCAAGAAAAGGGGCTACAAAGTGGAATCCACAACATGCGAGTGTGGAGAAGAGCAAACCACAGACCACCTGCCGCAACGCAACCTGACCCCCGCCACATGCACAAGGGAGGACCTCCTTGCAGCAACACCAGAGGCACCCCAAGTGGCCAGTTACTGGTCAAAGGACATTTAATCAACTACCAAGCTTGCAAACTTTGTGTTTTGTTTGTTTGTTTTGTTAAAAAATGCAATGCAACTGTTTGGTCTGCTCCTGACACGATAAATAAATACTGCAGAATTTTCAAAACCCAGCAAAGGACATTTAATGAACTACCAAGCTTGCAAACTCTGTTTTGTCTGTTTGTTAAAAATTTGTTAAAAATGTAATATAATTGTCTGGTTGCTACTGACAGGATAAATAAATAAATAATTTTCTTCCCCCTTCCACAGAAAATATAGAAATCACAAACCACACTCCGTTGTCACCCATCTTACTCTCTCACAAAGATAATAAACTCAGAAAATAAAAATCCCATCCTTGATAACATCGTCTGGAATCCTCCTTTGGGCTGGCATAGCATAAATCTCTATACTAACCAAACAAAAATCTGGCACCAGCAAGGAGAGAGTTAAACTAGGTGTCTGGGATTCTCAGGAGAGAAATTCTGTCAAGGATGCTAAAAGGAGTATTTAAAGGCGAGCCCCAGAGTACGGCGATAATTGGAGTTCTGCTCTTTCTAATCTAAATTAATAATCCAGCCCGAGACATCAAAGGAGAGCCGGCGAAAGGAGCCGAAGAGAAGAGACAAGATTTATTCATTGTAAAATATTAGGTGGGACTGAATTTAATTTAGACTTACGAGGAGCGAGGAGCAAGCCGTTCCAAAGCTTGCTTTCCTTTTGGAATCAATGTGTGGTATGGACACCATGTCTGGAGTGTTTGAAAGAGTAGAGCCCAGGCATGGGCAAACTTGGGCCCTCCAGGTGTTTTGGACTTCAACTCCCACAATTCCTAACAGCCTATCGCAAGGCAAAGCCTATCGCAAAGCCTGTTGCAAGGCCGAACAGGGCACAGGGTTACAGCATGTGTTGGATGGGGTTACACTCCCCCTGAAGACGCAGGTTCGCAGCTTGGGAGTGATCCTGGACTCATCGCTGTCCCAGGTCTCGGCGGTGACCAGGGGAGCATTTGCACAGTTAAAACCTGTGCGCCAGCTGCGCCCGTACCTTGGGAAGTCTGACTTGGCCACGGTAGTCCACGCTCTGGTTACATCCCGTATAGACTACTGCAACACTCTCTACGTGGGGTTGCCTTTGAAGACGGTACGGAAGTTTCAATTAGTCCAACAAACGGCAGCCAGGTTGTTAACAGGAGCAGTGCGCAGGGAGCATACAACCCCCTTGTTGTGCCAGCTCCACTGGCTGCCAGTTTGCTACCGAGCCCAATTCAAAGTGCTGGCTTTGGCCTAAACGGTTCTGGCCCAACTTACCTGTCCGAACGTATCTCCCCTTACGAATCACTGAGGACTTTAAGATCATCTGGGGAGGCCCTGCTCTCGGTCCCGCCTTCGTCACAAGCATGTTTGGTGGGGACGAGAGACGGGACCTTCTCAGTGGTGGCCCCTCAGCTTTGGAATGCTCTCCCTAGGGAAATCAGCTCTCCTCCCTCCCTCTTGACGTTTCGGAGGCAAGTTAAAACGTGGCTATTCGAGCAAGCATTTACAAATACAGAGTAGCTAATATAGGAAATCGAATGACCTGACAGTGGAATTGGACAATGCTTGAGAATAATGAGACGCTGATGATGTTGCTTTTATTGCTTTTGTGATGTCTTATATTGTTTAATGTTTTTGATCTATATTATGTTTTCCAACACTGATTTGTTCGAAACCGCCTTGAGTCGCCAGTTGGCTGAGAAAGGCGGTATACAAATACAGCAAATAAATAAATGCCTGGTATAGCCAGTAGTGACATGGCATGAGGAAGGAGAACCATCTTATCCCATTGGCCCAGACAGAAAAATATCAGGTCAATGGATGGTCACCTAGAACAGGTGGTTACCAAGGTCACATGCATCCAGAAAAGATGTTGCCACTTTCCTCTTCCTCTCCTCCTCCTCCTTCTATTCTTCGTCTTCAAATACTTCCTTATTTACTTACTTAGGAGATCCCTCATTGTCCGAGTAGGATTGTCTTCCAAGATCAGTGTACTGGCAGTGGGACCGTAGGTCACTGTGGAGCCCTATTCTTGACCTGCATCTTCTCCCATAGTGAGGACATTCGTTTCCAGGTGGAAGGTGGTCCCAGTCGGGGTTGGCTTGACGCACCTTCCTCTTGGCATATTTCTCTCTTTCGCCCTCCATTCGTTCCTCTTCAAATTCGACAGCACCTCTGGTCACAGCTGACCTCCACCTGGAGCGCTCAAGGGCCAGGGCTTCCCAGTTCGCGGTGCCTATGCCACAGTTTTTAAAGTTGGCTTTGAGCAAATCTTTCAATCTCTTTTCCTGCCCACCAACATTCCATTTTCTGTTCTTGAGTTTGGAGTAGAGCAACTGCTTTGGGAGATGGTGGTCGGGCATGCGAACAACGTGGCCGGTCCAGCGGAGTTGATGGCAGAGGACCATCGCTTCAGTGCTGGTGGTCTTTGCTTCTTCCAGCACGCTACCATTTGTCCACTTGTCTTCCCAAGAGATTTGCAGGATTTTCCGGAGTCAGCGCGGATGGAATCGTTCCAGGAGTTGCATGTCTGTAAACAACTGAGTGTGTTTTGTGACTTGTGGTCCCGGTTGGGATTGGCTTGACACACCTTCGTCTTGGCACATTTCTCTCTTTCCACAAAAGTCTCTTGACTTTTGTGGAGAGGTGGCTGCCAAGGTAGAGGAAATGGTCAACATTTTCTAATGTTATACCATTAAGCTATATTTTTGGCATTGCAGAGGGATTGGTTGGAAGAGCACTTGGGTTTTCTCGATGTTCAATGACAGGCCGAGCTTCTCGTATGCTTCTGCGAAGGTATTTAGAGTGGCTTGTAGATCTTCTTCTGCATGTGCACAGATTATGTTGTCATCCGCATATTGGAGTTCTATAACAGATGTTGTTGTAACCTTGGTTTTGGCTTTCAGTCTGCTGAAGTTCAGCCTGCTCAGTCCATCGAGGGGAGATCGCCTAAGTAAGTTAAGTAATAATTGTGCTCAGTAACTGACAAGTAGCCAGTGGAGCTGATGCAACACGGGGGTTGTATGCTTCCTGTATGCCGCTTCAATGAGAAATCTAGTGAATATAGTACAGTGAATGTGTATTATACAGTATTATAGTTGTGCTGGTACGGCTGTACCAAGAGCTCCAACTTTATTTGTTTTGTATTAAATGTTTGCTTGCAGTCCTAGGTTTCAAGGGTTCTGCAGAAAGGTGGCTTCCTTTGGTTGCAGTCATAGGGCAAGTCACCTGTCCATCATCGTTAAGTTTTGGTTCTGTCCCTTGCTCAGGGCAATTGGGAAGGGAAGGGAGCTATTTTTAGTTAGTCTCAGTAAGGAAAGCTAATGTACAGGACGTATGCAAGCTTCCCCTGTACAAAAACTTCAACCCTTAAGACTTTCTGGGGGGAAACAGTCTTAAGAGCATCCAAAGATCTCCAAAGATTCCCAGAGAAACAGCCCTAAAGCTTTGAGGAATTTCGGAGGGCAAACAGTTTGGAAGACCAAAGAACTCCAGCTGGAGAATATCTAAGCCCTTACTGGTAGGTCCACTCAGTGCTTCGAGACGCAGTTCGACCCGGTAGCGGAGCCCACATCAGTAAGGATTAGATTACAGTCAGCATGGAAGAAGTTAAAAAGGGGGATTTTCCTTTAAAGTAAAGAATCAGTTATTGAAGACAATTGCCTGTCCTTCGTGGACAAGATTAGAAAGCTACCAGTTGCATAAAAGCCTGGAATCGTTTGTTTAACTTTACTGAAGACAAGAGAAGTTTCTGTTTGATTGTTCATTAATAAAGGACTTTGTTATACTTCACAAGCCATTTAAAGACCATTTGTGGTGGAAAACCTCTGAGAACTTTTCTTCAGGGCCCCCTGGCTTCCTGCTGGGCAAAGGTTGCACGTCTTATTTTGAAGGAAATTCTTTACAGGCCCAGCACACTACAGAACAATAGTTGTGGTTCCCATTTTCCTTACTCAGTGTTTCAGCCATATTAATGGAGAGAGGCAACTGTTCGCTTATAGTAACCAGAAGCTCAAATTCCTAAATGGAGCAAATATTTGTGAATATCCCCCTCCTTCATCCGCCAATTATTTTCATAGCCTCAGATGTGCCTTTTGCAAAACAAAGCGCGATAGTCACTTCCACGCATTCCTAGAGGCGAAGGCAGAATAATGGGTTAACAGCAATTTATAAGGAAGCCTTTCCATTCCAACAGATTTCCCTCATCAAACAAAACTTTATTTGCTGTATATGTACAGGGAGCGAGTCTGCTGTGGACTCATTTGGCGGCTGTAATGATTGTGCATTGTAATGAGCCCCATTACATAATTAAACGAGGCCTCTCCTTGTTGCGCGGTATGCTAATTAGCATATTATGCAGTCTGCAATGGACACGTTGGGCTCCAAAGAGAAGCTGTAATTACTGAGCGTGCTTCACCAAGTTGTTTATGCATTATTAATTAATATTAAAACTGCTGATTAAAAGCTAATTGTTCGCCGCCCCTCCCTGTTCCTCACACAAGGATTCCCTCGGCGTGTTCTCAGCCCTTTACAAAACTGCAGGGTCCAGGCTTGGAAAGGACCGGGTCCCAAAGCTTCAGGAAGGCCTCTTTGTGTGAGAACAGCAGGTGTTATTCCAGAAAATCCTGTTGCCGGAGCTTTAATTAGAGGAATCCACCTCGGAGGCAGGCATTAAGAAATCTCATAGCATAACACATGAAATGTGCTCATTTTTCATAAAGAAGTTTAGACCAAACTGTATGCTTCAAAAAAAGCAGAATCATAGAATCATAGAATCATAGAATCAAAGAGTTGGAAGAGACCTCATGGGCCATCCAGTCCAACCCCATTCTGCCAAGAAGCAGGAATATTGCATTCAAATCACCCCTGGCAGATGGCCATCCAGCCTCTGTTCAAAAGCTTCCAAAGAAGGAGCCTCCACCACACTCCGGGGCAGAGAGTTCCACTGCTGAACGGCTCTCACAGTCAGGAAGTTCTTCCTCATATTCAGATGGAATCTCCTCTCTTGTAGTTTGAAGCCATTGTTCCCTTGCGTCCTAGTCTCCAGGGAAGCAAAAAAACAAGCTTGCTCCCTCCTCCCTGTGGCTTCCTCTCACATATTTATGCATGGCTATCATATCCCCTCTCAGCCTTCTCTTCTTCAGGCTAAACATGCCCAGCTCCTTAAGCCGCTCCTCATAGGGCTTGTTCTCCAGACCCTTGATCATTTTAGTCGCTCTCCTCTGGACACATTCCAGCTTGTCGATCATAGAATCATAGAATCCTAAAGCTGGAAGAGACCTTAGAAGTCATCCTGTCCAACCCCATTCACGAACACACAATGAAAGCACTGCAAACAGGTAGCCATCCAGAGAAGGATGTATTGTGTGTGTGTGTGTGCCTACCTGTGGTCAGACAGCTGCCTCACTGCACCGTGAAGGATGCTTCAATATAACCTTCCCCAGGGATGTAAAACAATAATCCTTTCTGATCCACTGCCAAAGAAACTCAGCCTGCACTGCACAGTGCACCAAAGTGACTTTATTTCCCTTGCTTAACCAGCAGTAATTTTATTTTAGCAGACAGCGCTCGGCCACTTGCTGGTCATCGAATGTTCTTATGGGAACTTAAATGACAAATACCTCTGACTCTCATAAGACAGTCTGTGTCCAATTCTGGGCACCACAATTCAAGAGAGATATTGACAAGCTGGAATTTGTCCAGAGGAGGGTGACTAAAATGATAAAAGGTCTGGAGAACAAGCCCTATGAGGAGCGGCTTAAGGAGCTGGGCATGTTTAGCCTGAAGAAGAGAAGGCTGAGAGGAGACATGATAGCCATGTATAAATATGTGAGAGGACGCCACAGGGAGGAGGGAGCAAGCTTGTTTTCTGCTTCCTTGGAGACTAGGACGCGGAACAATGGCTTCAAACTACAAGAGAGGAGATTCCATCTGAACACGAGGAAGAACTTCCTGACTGTGAGAGCCGTTCAGCAGTGGAACTCTCTGCCCCGGAGTGTGGTGGAGGCTCCTTCTTTGGAAGCTTTTAAACAGAGGCTGGATGGCCATCTGTCAGGGGTGATTTGAATGCAACATTCCTGCTTCTTGGCAGAATGGGGTTGGACTGGATGGCCCATGAGGTCTCTTCCAACTCTTTGATTCTATGATTCTATAATAGTAAAGGTAAAGGATTTCCCTTGACATTAAGTCCAGTCATGTCCGACTCTGGGGGTTGGTGCTCATCTCAATTTCTAAGCCAAAGAGCCGGTGTTGTCCATAGACACCTCCAAGGTCATGTGGCCATCATGATTGCATGGCGCGCAGTTACCTTCACACCGGAGCAGTACCTATTGATCTATTCACATTTGCATGTTTTCGAGCTGCTAGGTTGGCAGAAGCTGGAGCTAACAGTGGGAGCTCACGCTGCTCCCCGGATTTGAACCTGCGAACTTTCGGTCAACAAGTTCAGCAGCAGTGGCCACCAAGGGCTCCAGTAATAGTTGGTTACTTTCTTATCAGTAGTGTGGCGTACCTTTGTATATGGAATTAATCGGCCTTGCAAACCCTTCGACACAATGAATTGTAATACTGCCTGGACCACCCTCTTGAAAATCAGAAGAAGTGGATGTAAAGTAAGAGTCTATATCTTTATATGTATTATTTAGATAGTGGACTGTGAGCCCTTAATGGAAATATATTATCAGATAAATGATTATAGAGCATAGATAGACGGTATTGCACTGTATGCAACAAACACTTTCAAATGTATGTCTATTTAAATTAAATTAAATAATAATTGAAAAGAAAATCAGATGCCCTGATAACTTTGTGAACATGCTCCAGCTCCTCCATGATGCCATCAGTCTTGGACAGCAACGGCTCCCAAAGTGACCCATTTAAAATGGGATTAGGTGTCAAATAGGGATGTGTTATTGCCTCAACCGTATTTCCATCTTCATAGCTATGTTTCTACACATTGTTTACAGGAATCTTCCCACCGGTGTGGAAATTATACACCGGACAGATGCAAGCTCTTTAATCTTTGCAGTCTGAAAGCCAAAACCAAGGTCATAACAGCAACTGTTACAGAACTTCAATATACTGCTGATAATGTAGTCTGTGCTCATCCGAGGAAGGCCTACAAGCCATTTCAAACACCTTTGCAGAAGCATATGAGCATCAAGAAATCCAAAGTGCTCTACCAGCAGGCATCAACTAATCCCTTTGCAATACATCATCAGAAATACAACTTAATGATGCTGAAAGTGCCTGTTTCTAAATAGGTCCAGCAGTATCCTGTTCATTTTTGGATGCTCTGCTAAATAGGTCCACTAAGCTTACCAAAACCTGGCATGGGTTCACCACCTCACTGAGATTGTTCTGAGATTTTAGGAAACTCCAAAAAAGATGTTGAAATGAAATGGCAACATCTAAGTTCAGAAATCATTGGAAAGATTCAAACCATCAGGGTGGGCAGATCACATCCTGGACCATCAATACAGAAATAATCCAGATATGAGATATTGACAAGCTGGAATGTGTCCAGAGGAGAGCGACTAAAATGATAAAGGGTCTGGAGAACAAGCCCTATGAGGAGCAGCTTAAGGAGCTGGGCATGTTTAGCCTGAAGAAGAGAAGGCTGAGAGGGGAAATGATAGCCATGTATAAATATATGTGAGAGGAAGCCACAGGGAGGAGGAGGGAGCAAGCTTGTTTTCTGCTTCCCTGGAGACTAGGAAGCGGAACAATGTCTTCAAACTACAAGAGAGGAGATTCCATCTGAACATGAGGAAGAACTTCCTGACTGTGAGAGCCGTTCAGCAGTGGAACTCTCTGCCCCGGAGTGTGGTGGAGGCTCCTTCTTTGGAAGCTTTTAAACAGAGGCTGGATGGCCATCTGTCAGGGGTTATTTGAATGCAATATTCCTGCTTCTTGGCAGAATGGGGTTGGACTGGATGACCCATGAGGTCTCTTCCAACTCTTTGATTCTGTGATTCTATGATTCTATGATTCTATGATATGATCTTCCTCTTTTTCTATTTGCCCCCACTTTTTCCTCATACTGTTGTCTTTCCCAGTCCCAAAGACTTAGAAGGAAACCATCTTCACAGATCAGTTGCTGGGGAATACAACACCAAAGGTGCAGTTGTCCCTTGACCTGTTTATTGGTTCCCCATTGAGGCATCTGGTTGACCTCTCTGTGAATGGGATGCCGGATAAGATAGACTCCAAGGTGGCCCATCATTACTGTTCTTGTGCATCACATTAAGCCTGAAATCTGAATTAGGCTTAATTAGGAGTTCCAACAACAGTAGGCTCATTGACTTAATGGGATCTACATGACCGCTGATTGACCATATAGCAACCAACATGAGTGTGCTCTAATTGGCACCGGGATTGTGGCGCAGCTGGCTGGGTGTCAGCTGCATTAAGATCACTCTGACCAAAAGGTCATGAGCTCGAAGCCAGCCCGGGTTGGAGTGGGCTTCCAACCAATTGTGTAGCCTGTTGTCGACCTTTAAAACCCGAAAGACAGTTGCATCTGTCAAGTAGGAAAATTAGGTACCACCTTGTGTGGGGAGACTAAATTAACTAATTTATGAGGCCATAAAAAAAGACTCCAGCAAAGCATTCCAGCGGGGAAGCATGCGGGGAATGCGGAAGTACTTCATCAGTGTCGCAGATGGATGATGAAAGCGACAGCTCCCCTGGTGGCCAGAAAAAGTTAAATAGCCTCTGCGTATGTCTGTATACGTTGTATGTCAAAATTGGCATTGAATGTTTGCAATATATGTGTAGACTGTAATCCGCCCTGAGTCCCCTGCAGGGTGAGAAGGGCAGAATATAAATACTGTAAATAAATCAAATAAATAAATATTATAATATGAACCCCATTTCCATGTCATGGTGAACTCTACTGAATGAAGCACACCACAAAGACACGTCTTCAGAAATCACTAGATCTTCCATCATGACTGCATGGTCCACTTCTAGCAGAAGCATACCACAGAATTATTTGGAGGAGCTACAAAATATCTAGAGAAGTCATATTTTGTCATAGGTGGAAAAACAAAAATGCCAGTCCCAAGAATACAGAAATCATACTGTACTAATAATATCCATGTGTTAAAGATGGAGCTTCTCCAGCCAAGCTATAAATCATGGTTGAACAAAGTGGAGCCCTCCAGATGTATGTGTAAATGCAACTCTCAGAATTCTTCATTGCTGGTTAGAGTGGCTAGGGCTACTGGGAATTGCAGTCCAGCAACACACTTTGTCCATTTAAGGCCTAAGGACTTCAACACATGAGCTGTGGGAAGCAAGGGGAATCATCTGAAATTGTAGCATTCCACAATGGAGGGAAAGCTGGGGAACATATTCATGTGATGGGAAGCCTTGAAGTGTAACAATCCATTCCATCCCAAAAATGGATTGTTACATTTCAAGGCTTCCCTTCACACGAATATGTTCCCCAGCTTTCCCTCCATTGTGTCCCACGTTAGTACCCATTGTGTCCCTTCCCACCCCATATCCCCTTTTTTAAAATGGGGAAATCTTTGGAATCTCTGAATTCCTAAACTTTGTGGTACTTCAAAAGAGGATTTTCTGATCACTAGTGATATCTTTCCATACTGCAATTTCCATCAGTGGCATTAAAAATAATTTTAAAAGGAACCAGGCTCAAACAGAAAGAATTGGGCAAGATTCAGAGCATTCATGCTCGTCGGAAGACCGCCATAAGAACAGCCATTGCTCCATGTCACTGAAACAAAACAACCCTGGAAAACCTGACAGATCCCATCCCATGCATTTCTCTCACTTTTGAGCACTTCGGGGGCTCAGAAGACGACTTCTCCCTATCTTTGTTGTCTTCCGTTTCTACACACTTCAACCACATTTCAAGGATGAAATGCTACAGATGACACGCAGACATCAAGAAACATCATGTGATGGGCTTTGTGGCACTTCGTCCTGGAAATGGATTAGAAGTGTATAGAAATGGGGAAGGGACTTCATCTGATGAGGTCCTTTATGGTTCTGGCCCAGCTTACTTGTCCGAACGCATCTACCCCTATGTCCCACCTGGTAATCTAAGATCATCCAGGGAGGCCCTGCTCTCACTCTCGTCAACAGCACAAATGCATCTGGCGGGGACGAGAGACAGGGCCTTCTCGGCTGTGGTCCCCCGCCTATGGAACACACTCCCAAATACATTTACTTCTACTGCCCAAAGGCCTGGTCCCAAAACCATGATTTTAATTTTTTTCTAAAAGCCAGGAGGGAGGGAGTGGATCTTATCTCATTTGGGAGTGTGTTCCATAGGTGGGGGGCCACCGCCGAGAAGGCCCTGTCTCTCGTCCCCGCCAGACACATCTGTACTGTTGACGGGAGCGAGAGCAGGGCCTCCCCAGATGATCTTAAATGATGAGGTAGGACGTAAGGGTGGATGCGTTCAGACAAGTAAGCTGGGCCAGAACCATATAGAGCTTTATAGGTCTAAACCAGCACTTTGAATTAGGCTCACAGTGTTAGAGTAGCTCAGACCCAGTTACTGATTATTAAGAAATGAAGCTATTTCTTATTATTGTAAATAAACCTTTTGTGGTTTTAAAGATCTTTGCTTGACTAAACTCTAAATTCTTTACAACCACATCACACGGCGCTTTACATTCTGCTCGCTAGTGAGCTGATGCTCAACTTTTAGTATCCTGTTTGTTTTTGGATGCTCTGCTATGTATTTTAGGGTAGTTTTCCCTAACACAAACTAGGTGCAAGCATCCTTTATCACAGGAGAGGCAAAGTAAACTTTATATTGCATGTTTTATTATAAGTGATGTTGGGAAATGTAGTTATCCAAGATCTCCTGGGGAGCTAAAGCTGCCCTTTATCCTTCCACAGTTACCCACCTCACCTTTAGCATAAACGTTTTCACAAATTTACATTCACAGAATCATAGAATCATAGAATCAAAGAGTTGGAAGAGACCTCATGGGCCATCCAGTCCAACCCCCTGCCAAGAAGCAGGAATATTGCATTCAAATCACCCCTGACAGATGGCCATCCAGCCCCTGTTTAAAAGCTTCCAAAAAAGGAGCCTCCACCACACTCCGGGGCAGAGAGTTCCACCGCTGAATGGCTCTCACAGTCAGGAAGTTCTTCCTCATGTTCAGATGGAATCTCCTCTCTTGTAGTTTGAAGCCATTGTTCCGCGTCCTAGTCTCCAAGGAAGCAGAAAACAAGCTTGCTCCCTCCTCCCTGTGGCTTCCTCTCACATATTTATACATGACTCTCATATCTCCTCTCAGCCTTCTCTTCTTCATGCTAAACATGCCCAGCTCCTTAAGCCGCTCCTCATAGGGCTTGTTCTCCAGACCCTTGATCATTTTAGTCACCCTCCTCTGGACACATTCCAGCTTGTCAATATCTCTCTTGAATTGTGGTGCCCAGAATTGGACACAATATTCCAGGTGTGGTCTAACCAAGCAGAATAGAGCATGGGGAGCATTACTTCCCTAGATCTAGACACTAAGCTCCTATTGATGCAGGCCAAAATCCCATTGGCTTTTTTTGCTGCCACATCACATTGTTGGCTCATGTTTAACTTGTTGTCCATGAGGACTCCAAGATCTTTTTCACACATACTGCTCTCAAGCCAGGCGTCCCCCATTCTGTATCTTTGCATTTCGTTTTTTCTGCCTAAGTGGAGTATCTTGCATTTGTCACTGTTGAACTTCATTTTGTTAGTTTTGGCCCATCTCTCTAATCTGTGAAGATCATTTTGAATCCTGCTCCTGTCCTCTGGAGTATTGGCTATCCCTCCCAATTTGGTGTCGTCTGCAAACTTGATGATCCTGCCTTCTAACCCTTCATCTAAGTCATTAATAAAGATGTTGAACAGGACCGGGCCCAGGACGGAACCCTGCGGCGCTCCGCTCGTCACTTCTTTCCAGGATGAAGAGGAAGCATTGGTGAGCACCCTCTGGGTTCGTCCATTTAACCAATTACAGATCCACCTCACCGTAGTTTTGCCTAGCCCACATTGGACTAGTTTCCTTGCCAGAAGGTCATGGGGGACCTTGTCGAATCCTAAGCTTCTAAGTAAGGCACCCACAGTTCACCCGGATAAAGAGAGAAGCACATCTTAGTTTTAACTTTATAGTGTCTGGGTGTGACGGCACAATATCACCGAAAAGAAACAACATTGGCAAAACTGACAGATTCCGTTCCACATATTTCTCCCACTTTTGAGTGCTTCAGGGGCTCAGAAGATGACTTCTCCCCATCTTTTTTTGTCTTCCGTTTCTACACACTTCAACCACATTACAAGGATGAAATGCTACGGATAACACGCAGAAGTCAAGAAAAATCAAGTGATGGGCTTTGTGGTCTGGAAATGGATTAGAAGTGTATAGAAATGGGGAAAGGACTTCATCTGATAAGGTCCTAAATGTATAAACTGTTGGAATTCAACCCTACACTGCCCAACTCTCAAGTCCTCAACAAGGAGCAGTTGGTTTAGGATAGGCTGCGGGAATTCCCTTTCCCCCATATCTCCTGTATGGCAGTTGTATCTAATTTATTCTCTCCTCTCCGTTTCTGCTCTCATTCTGATTGATTGTGTAGAATAGACACTACCAATCAGAATAAGAGAGATGTGTGTTTGTAATGGCACACCTGAGCCTTTGGGAAAAACTAAATTGTCTGGCTTTACTTGGGGGCTATCTGTTTACCTTCTGCTAAGATTGAGGCCCTTAACACACAGGGGCACTTCAGGCAAGGTGAAAAGATAACCAAAACAGGTTTACTGAAAATAAGACGAATAAAGGGTTAACTCCACCCAGGACTATTATAAGGTAACTTAAAACAGTGCATTACAAAAGTAGCCTTTGCTGGCTGCAGTCATCTCTCTGGAGTCCTCTGCCTCTGGTGCAAAGTGATGGTTTACAAGCTGTTGCTTATAAGCTGTCTCAAACTTCTTTCTTGTGAAGCTTAAGCTGGTCAAAAGCTTCTGTTGTCACTGGGACTGATGGTATAAAATCCTGCTGAATGCAGGTGCTAAAGATGCCTGTTTTTTGGATTGCTTGGGCCTAGGGTTACCAGACTAAACCCAAGCCTCTGTTCTCTGTAGCTCTGCTGCAGAAAAAGGAAGAGTCCAGCAGAGGAGCTCTATACAGGCAAATGTAATAGACCAACTAAAGCTGGCCTCTAGGGGTTTTTAAGCTCCACCCAATACTAATACCAAGGAAGGTTTCTACACTATTGGGAAAACCTATAAACAGGGGAAACCGAAGCAGAGGAGAGGAAAGGCAGAGCCAAGACTTCACAGTGTTAGAGTAGCTCAGACCCAGTTATTGATTATTAAGAAATGAAGCTATTTCTTACTATTGTAAACAAACCTTTTGCGGTTTTAAAGATTGGACTCTGCATCTTTGCCTGCCTAAGTTCTACATTCTTTACAACCATATCACATGGCCCTTCACACTCTGTTTGCTAGTGAGCTGATGCTCCACCTTTAATATCCTGTTTGTTTTTGGATGCTCTGCTATATATTTTAGGGTAGTTTTCCCTACCACAAACTAGGTGCGAGCATCCTTTATCACAGGGAAGGCAAAGTATATTTTATATACTGGTATTGGGAAATGCAGTTCTCCAAAGTCTCCTGTGGAGCTAAAGCAGCCCCTTATCCTTCCACAGTTACCCACCTCACCTTTAGCATAAACTATTTCACAAATTTACTTTAAAGCAAGGGAGTGATTCATGTTTCCAGTATCCACTCCCATTGAAACCAATAAAGAAGAATGCTGGACATTGCAGTCTGAAAGTCTGCACGATTCCCACCCTTGCTCTAAAGAAATGTTTCCTTTCTCCCTGCATAGATATGGGGGTAAATTTAGAAGGCGAGAACCAAAGAGAAAAAAAATGGAAGCACAAATTATTTAACAGATGGCATCCAAAAAAAGGAAGAAGGAAACCAACAACAGAGCTTGGCTGCAACCCAATTTTCCCCTTCCCACGTGACAGGCAGCAATTTTATTACTAAAATCCAATAAAGCCCATAATTAAAGCAAAAACACCTGGTACAGCAAGAGAATAAGCCCTTTAGTGTGGTTAGTGCAGGATTAGCAAAGCAAATTCTTGGCGCTCCAAACACACTATGTTTTTTTTCCCAAGGGGAGAGAAGGAGAAAGAGAGAGGAGGGGAAAGGGACAGGAGGCATTAATTCAGTACCAACATTTCAATCTAAGACACAATGCTGATTTTACCTGGGACCCTTTGTAAATGTAGAATGGGGTGTATTTTTGTGTATTTATCGTACCAGACCTCACCATCCATAGGCTTGTTTTACTTTGTCCCCCATTGTCACTAGAAGCTCTGTTGTTCCTGTTCAGCACTAACTTCCAGCCTTCCCCAGCCTGGGATCTACAATTCCCAAAAGCCCTTGGGAAGGCAGAAACTGGCCTCACTTAACTTCATGTACCAATGAGTTCAGGGTTTTCATTTGGGGCTTCACGACTCCAGGTATTCTCCAGGCTTCACAACTCCAGGTATTCTTGGAAGACACGGATTATCTGGATTCGGCACAGTCTGGCTTTAGGCCGGGACATGGAACTGGAACAGTCTTGGTCACCTTAGTGGATGATCTACGCCAGGAGCTCGACAGGGGGAGTTTGTCCCTGTTAGTTCTGCTGGACCTCTCAGCGGCCTTCGATACCGTCGACCATGGTATCCTTCTGGGACGCCTCGCGGGAATGAGCCTTGGAGGCACTGTCTTTCCTAGAGGGTCAATCGCAGAAGGTGTTGCTGGGGGACACCTGTTCTGCCCCATAACCATTGTCTTGGGGGTTCCTCAGGGTTCTATATTATCTCCCATGTTGTTTAACATCTACATGAAGCCACTGGGGGAGATCATCCGGAGTTTCGGGGTACGGTGTCATCTGTACGCGGATGATGTCCAACTCTGCCACTCCTTTCCACCTGCTACTAAGGAGGCTGTTCAGGTCCTGAACCGGTGCTTGGCCGCTGTAACGGTCTGGATGAGGGCGAACAAATTGAAATTGAATCCACACAAGACAGAGGTGTTGTAGAGCTAAAATTTGGGGGTCTTTGCCAGGAGGCAGAGACCAATTAGACTCTCAAAGAGTTCTTTTTTCCCTGGCGAGACAGAGAAGCATCCCATATTTTTCCTTGATTTCCCAATGAAAAGTCTCACCAGTTGAAGAAAGGCCATCGAAGTTTATTGCGATTCAGCTGAAACGGATGCAAAGCTGCAATCATTCGCCAGCAGAGCATGAGAGGAATACACCAATACAGTCATATTTATAGCAAATTCAAAGTTGTAGAGTTCAAACTCCCTGCCCCGGCTTCCCTGTTGTTCCCTGCCATGATTGGGCGATGGGCTCCAGTGGTCCGTAGGAACCAATGGGGAGACCTCTGCCACTTGGTGGCGACAGCCAATCAGGAGAGATGGAGGCGGGATGAGGGAGCACAAAGGAATCTGGGAAAGGAAGTGCCATGCCATGCGGCCAGCAAGACAAAGGCCAGCCTGATCTATTGTGCTTTGAGTGGAATGAATAATCAGAGCGAAGGCAAAAGGTTTTTTTTCGAGGACCTTTTGTTCTTCAGGAGGAAATATCATTAAGATTTTTGCCAAAGGGGCAAGCTGAGGGCTGGGCAATTCCTCCGAGGGCCACCAGCTGCCCAGGCTATTGTCCATGCAAAAGGAAGTTGTGGATAAAAAATTCCTGGAATGTTTGGGGCTTTGTAGTCCCTTTGGTGGAGTTTCTTCATGTATATAGGGGAAACAAAGGTAGAGGAAAAGGGGAAAGGCTTCTGCCACACAAAGAAATCAGAAAACACATTTCATATATCTAAAGTTCATAAAAGGCAAGATTTCATAAGGTTTGTCCATGTGGGGGGAAAGAGCGTCCATAGGGGATGGCTAAAACGCAAGGGTGTTGCACAAAGGTCCTGGCAGGAGTTCTTGAGTGGCCCAAATGGACCTGGTGTCTCTGGAAGCAAGCTTTGCTCCCCGTCCTTGGAGAACTACAGCTCCCGAGAGAGGCAGAGACCCCAAGGTCTAGCTATTCCCAAAGTTTTGTGAGGTCCTCATTGTTGTTAAGGCCTTGGCAAATTGACCAAGACTTAACCCCTATTGTGCAGTCTGGTACCTTTGTCCTTTGCAGAACTATAAGTCACCATCCCTTGTTGGGGGGGGAGGGGTCATGCTCGGCTTCAGAGGTACTCCTGGTCAGTTGCAAGGCCGAACAGGGCATAGGGTTACAGCCTGTGTTGGACGGGGTAACACTCCCCCTGAAGACGCAGGTTCGCAGCTTGGGTGTGATCTTGGACTCGTCGCTGAGCCTGGAGCCCCAGGTTTCAGCGGTGACCAGGGGAGCATTCGCACACTTAAAACTTGTGCGCAAGCTGGGCCCGTACCTTGGGAAGTCTGACTTGGCCACAGTAGTCCATGCTCTGGTTACATCCCGTATAGACTACTGCAACGCTCTCTACGTGGGGTTGCCTTTGAAGACTGCTTGGAAGTTTCAAATGGTCCAGCATTTGGCAGCCAGGTTGCTAACAGGAGCGGCACTCAGGGAGCATACAACTCCTCTGTTGCGCCAGCTCCACTGGCTGCCAGTTTGCTACCGGGCACAATTCAAAGTGCTGGCGTTAGCCTATAAAGCCCTAAACGGTTCTGGCCCTACTTACCTCTCCAAACACATCTCCTCCTATGAACCGACTAGGACACTAAGATCATCTGGGGAGGCCCTGCTCTCTGTCCCGCCTGCATCACAGGCGCGCTTGGCGGGGACGAGAGACAGGGCCTTCTCAGTGGTGGCCCCTCGGCTGTGGAACGCCCTGCCTGCAGATATCAGATCGGCCCCCTCCCTGCTGGCGTTTCGGAGGAAAGTGAAGACCTGGCTGTTCGAACAAGCATTTGATTAAACAGTGTAATTGAACATAGGAATACGGAATAATGGATGATGAGACTGGATTCTGATTTTACTGTTGAGGCGCTAATGATTGTTATACTGATGTTTAATGATTTATGTTACAATTGTTTTTAATTGCCCTATACTTGTCTCGTGATGTTTTGTATCGATGTTGTTCACCGCTTTGAGTCGCCTGAGGGCTGAGAAAAGCAGTATATAAATAAAGTAAATAAAGTAAATAAATAAAATTTGAAGCAGGGGTGTTAACGGGCCGTAAACCAAGAAGTAGCCATGCTGGCCGGGAAAGATGGAAGTTGTAGTCCAGCACTTTGGGAAGTTAGAGAAGCCTGGTGTGGTGGATAGGACTTAGAGCTTGGAAAATTTCCTATCGGAAAGAGTTCACAGCATGGCCTGTGGTTGGGAGGTTATAGGAGTTGTGGTTTCAAAAGTAACTTTGCATCTAGCCAACTCCTGCTAGTTGAAGGTGGTTTGCTTAGGGTGCATCTCCGCTAAAGTAGTAGTAATAGTAGTAGTAAGTAGTAGCAATAATAATAATCTTTATTTATACCCCACCACCATCTCCCCAGAGGGACTTACATGAGGCCAAACCCAACAATACAACAATGCAAATAAACAACATACAACAGTAAAATAAAAAAAAATAAAATACAAAAACCAATACAGATAAACATCAACAATATAAAATCACAATAATTTAAACACAAGAAAATAAATCACAGTGGGCAGGGTTAAAAGTTTAAAAACACTGGATGAGAAGGCAATGTATTGTATCTGGACAGGGGATCAGGGCGAAAGTAGGGTTTAATTGCACTAATAGATAGAAAATAAAGTGCTTCCGAGGACAATTATTTTGCAGTTTGATGTCACTGTAACTGTCTTGCTATGGAATAATGGGAGTTGTAGTATTACAAGATATCTAACCTTCTCTGCCAAAGAGTGCTGGTGTCAGGTGTCTTGGGAGAGTGTTGGCTAGCTAATCATTTTCCAACAAAGGATTCCCCCAGGCAGGAAGCAGCCATACCTTGAAGCTGCAAAGCCATTCAATGCGAATCAAAGTGGCCAATTGTAACATTTACACTTGCATCCAACAGACAAGAGTTCTTTCTTCCACCTTCGACATTTCACAGATATATAAACCCCACTTTCCTAATTTCCAACAGGCCTCACAACCTCTGAGGATGCCTGCCATAGATGTGGGCAAAACGTCAGGAGAGAATGCTTCTGGAATATGGCCATACAGCCCGGAAACCTGCATCAATAGGAGCATAGTGTCTAGATCCAAGGAAGTAATGCTACCCCTCTATTCTGCTTTGGTTAGACCACACCTGGAATATTGTGTCCAATTCTGGGCACCACAATTCAAGAGAGATATTGACAAGCTGGAATTTGTCCAGAGGAGGGTGACTAAAATGATAAAGGGTCTGGAGAACAAGCCCTATGAGGAGCGGCTTAAGGAGCTGGGCATGTTTAGCCTGAAGAAGAGAAGGCTGAGAGGAGATATGATAGCCATGTATAAATATGTGAGAGGAAGCCACAGGGAGGAGGGAGCAAGCTTGTTTTCTGCTTCCCTGGAGACTAGGACGCGGAACAATGGCTTCAAACTACAAGAGAGGAGATTCCATCTGAAGGAAGAACTTCCTGACTGTGAGAGCTGTTCAGCAGTGGACCTCTCTGCCCCGGAGTGTGGTGAAGGCTCCTTCTTTGGAAGCTTTTAAACAGAGGCTGGATGGCCATCTGTCAGGGGTGATTTGAATGCAATATTCCTGCTTCTTGGCAGGGGGTTGGACTGGATGGCCCATGAGGTCTCTTCCAACTCTTTGATTCTATGATTCTATGATTGTATGAAATAGTTTGGCTACCTGCTGGAAATGCTCCAAGTGGAGTTTGTGAATTGATCAGGGGTCTAAATGCTCGAAAAGCACCAGAACTCGAAAAGCATTCCCCAATTAATCCCAGCAAGACCACCTCCTAAGAAAACTCTATTGAATTCCTGAGGTCTCCATAAGCTGACAGGTAACTTAAGGGTATGTTTACACTTTCAGAAGACAGAAAAGGATCAACGTCCCCAGCTGCTGCAATTGATCTCCAGCTCTGATCTCCATCTTCCATCCCCAGAGAGAGACTTGGTTCCCCAGACAGCTTTCGCACCTGTTAATGATCTTGAGGGCACAATTAGCTGCTAATCAGCACATTCTCCCAAATTGTTTCCTTGAAGCTTAATTACATTATTCTTCCAGGAGCTCCTTCGCTGCCTATCTGGTTGCAGTAAAGATGAAGCCTCCTGGGAAAATTGGTTCTGCTTCCATTTTGTCTACCTGGGTTGCAAACATTTGTGCCATTTGTGCCCTGATAATAATCATTAAAGGGCCAACTGCACCAGCAATGGCTGCTTTAATTATTCCCAGCAATGGCTGAGCAAAACAGAACAGTGTATGACCAACATCATGACTTAGATGAAGGACTAGAAGGCATGATCATCAAGTTTGCAGACTACACCAAATTGGGAGGATAGCCAATACTCCAGAGGACAGGAGCAGGATTCAAAATGATCTTGACAGATTAGAGAGATGGGCCAAAACTAACAAAATGAAGTTCAACAGGGACAAATGCAAGATACTCCACTTAGGCAGAAAAAACGAAATGCAAAGATACAGAATGGGGGACAATGCCTGGCTGAGAGCAGTACATGTGAAAAAGATCTTGGAGTCCTCGTGGACAACAAGTTAAACATGAGCTAACAATGTGATGTGGCAAAAAAAAGCCAATGGGATTTTGGCATGCATCAATAAGAGCATAGTGTCTAGGTCTAGGGAAGTAATGCTACCCCTCTATTCCGCTTTGGTTAGACCACATCTGGAATATTGTGTCCAATTCTGGCACCACAATTCAAGAGAGATATTGACAAGCTGGAATGTGTCCAGAGGAGGGCGACTAAAATGATCAAGGGTCTGGAGAACAAGCCCTATGAGGAGCGGCTTAAGGAGCTGGGCATGTTTAGCCTGAAGAAGAGAAGGCTGAGAGGAGATATGATAGCAATGTATAAATATGTAAGAGGAACCCACAGGGAGGAGGGAGCAAGCTTGTTTTCTGCTTCCCTGGAGACTAGGACGCGAAACAATGGCTTCAAACTACAAGAAAGGAGATTCCATCTGAACATGAGGAAGAACTTCCTGACTGTGAGAGCCGTTCAGCAGTGGAACTCTCTGCCCCGGAGTGTGGTGGAGGCTCCTTCTTTGGAAGCTTTTAAACAGAGGCTGGATGGCCATCTGTCAGGGGTGATTTGAATTCAATATTCCTGCTTCTAGGCAGGGGGTTGGACTGGATGGCCCATGAGGTCTCTTCCAACTCTATGATGTTGGCGTTAGCAGAGTATCACAGAAGCTCAGGATAATGGACTCTGGAGTCTCCAGTAAAAGCAGGTTTTCAGCTTTACTTAAGCAGAGGACAGACGTGAAGAACACAAACTGAAAGAGATAGGAACTAATACAAACTGCAGCTGGAAGGAAGTTTATCTCTGGCACTCCCTAATCTTTCACACAGCAAGAACTCAGGGTCACATTCTCACAGCTTGTTATTTTGCTGTTTAACCCTTCTTTGTCAAAATACATCCTGGCAATACAATTCTATTACAATCACAATCCTATCACATAAAATTACATTTAAACACACATAATGTATGAATTACACACTGACATATGATTCTCTGATTTTATTAGCTTTTTAAAAATTTGTCATTCAATTTTAATTCTTGGTTTTTGGTAAAGTAAAATTGCTAATAGACTCCAAATAGAGTTTTTGTTAAAGCATCATGGGGGGGATCTTCATTTCCAAGGTATCATCACAGCCCTTATTCAGAAACCTTCTTGTTCATCTATTGGCTTCTTCCTTATCAGCCATCATTTTCCCAACTGAAACACTGAAGGACACAGATTGCAAATTAGTTTTAATTAGCCCACGGCACCTGCCTTCGGACCGTGCCAAGAAGCGGAATAATCCATCCATATGTTGCTGAGGTCACTGAAAGAGAAAACAAGGAATTCTATTTTGCAGAGTCTTTCAAGAGTGGTGTGTTCCGTATGGCATAATATGATTAATAATTTCATGCTAATATTAAGCCAGACGTGGTTACACTTACTTTATGAAACAGCTCCCTTTTTGCTTCCCCTCCTCACCGTGGCTTATCAATATGGAAATTAGGTTTGTCTTCCCTGACGTCTGCTCCCAAAGCGGGGTCTAAATGAATTTGATTAATAGGATTTGCTCTCCATTGCAACGTGTGGAAGGCTGCACCTGCCTTGATAAGGGAACCACGTCGTGTGGGTCAGAGAGGAGCCAGCCTCTGTAAACTGCCTCATTGGGAACAAACCAGGAGAGACGGATGTTTTTCTTCCCATGCTTGTTAAGCAGTGAATCTGCTTTGGGGTTCAGTCCGAACTTGACAGTAGCTTTCCAATGTTTTGAACCTATTTCTTGTATCTATGTGCCTTCAAGTCATTTTTGATGTATGGTGACCCTAAAGCAAGCATGGGCAACCTTCGGCCCTCCAGATGTTTTGGACTTCAACTCCCACAATTCCTAACAGCTAGTAGGCTGTTAGGAATTGTGGGAATTGAAGTCCAGAACACCTGGAGGGCCGAAGGTTGCCCATGTCTGTCCTTAAGCAACGCTATCAATGGGCTGAGAGTATGTGACGTATTCAGGGCCACACAGTGGGTTTCTATGGCCTAGAAGGGATTCAAATGGTGACGGCCAACAAGGAGATCTGGCGTGGGCTGGTCCATGAGGTCACAAAGAGTCAGAAGTGACTGAATGAATGAACAACAACAACAAAATGGTATTTCATTGTCCATTTGGATAAATCTTCCTCCAGCAGCTCATGAAGCAAGAGCACACTTCAAACTGTCTCTCTCTACTTCTCTCTTCTTCTCTCTCTGCACCTGAATAACTCAAGCCTGAACAAAAATGGAACAGTATCCAAAAGTCCCAGGCTCAGCCATCACTCTGGGCATTGCTCGACCAATCAGCTTCATGCACCTTATTTTGCAGTTGACACACACACTCGCTGATTCCTTGCATGCTCCAACATATTTATGGTGGAATCACCCCAAAGGAGGGTTATTTTGAGTCTAACAGCTAAATTCCACAACAGTATGTAATGAAAAATTGTTTTTGTTTTCTATGGTTTGTGCTTAGTTTCTCATCATTTCATTTGCATTTTATAAGTATGTGTTTCCTTTGGTTGTATGTCTGAATAAGAAAAACACAACATTGATTCTCCAAAACCTGTTGCTGGAGACCCAACTTCACCGTTTTTCACGGGCGCCTCTTTAAGGCAAACTACACTTTTGTGCACAACTTGTTAAATGTTTTCCCTGCGTCTTTATGTGTTTTCTTAGGGGCAAATTGAAGCCATAAATAATGCACATGTGAGGGCAGAGCCTTAATAAGTTACTGCATATGTTTTCCCGGACTCTTCATATGGCCCATGAGGGCAGTTCCTTTTTGACAAGTTACTGCCCTGACCGAAGCACCAGACCTTTGGGAAAGAGTAAACTTTTCTTTAATGCAAGTGTGCTAACTTCATTTTTTTTTATAGCGAATGATGCTCTCGGTCAGAAATTTGCCTTCCTCAGGTGTGGACTGCAAGAGGCCCAAGGGAAATATTCATAAGGTCAACAGGTCTTGAGAAATCTCCGAGGGCTAATGTGTGGAGCCCAATGAACATATTCCTTGAGCCACTTGCGAGCTATTATTCGCTTCAACAGACCACTTGCAGCCATTAGAAGGGCTAGCTACTTCATTAGGAAAGGCAGAGTGGATGCCATAAGCAGCAGATTTGAGAGGATCAACAGAGGCCAAGAAATGATTAGTGTGCTCCTTTATTGTTATTCCATTTTTCCAAATGTCTCCTTTGAGATTGTCTGAGGTTAGAGGCATTTAGGAATAGTTTACCATCACTTCATCTGTAAAATGCAGAAAGTCGTGTATTTACCTTGAAAACAAATTAATTAATTACGTCAGCACCAAAGTCAGAATTATCCATGCCACAGCCCTACCAATTTCTATGTACAGTTGTGTAAACAAAGCTAAGAGGAAGAGAAACAACTTATATTAAATGTGGTACTGAAGCAACCAGCTTCCTTTCTCAATACCTTTCTCAATGTTCTGTCGCGTGCTGGACCTGTAATAGCTGTACTTTTCTATAGGACATATACCTTAAGCCCAGCGGGAAGCCAGGGGCACCTCAAAGAGAGGTTCTCAGGGATTTTTCTGAAGTGATGGTCTTTAGAGTCTTTAATGATACAACAAAGTCTTTATTATGGAACAAACAACAAATCTTCAAAGGTTCAAACAACACTTCAAGGCTTTCTTAGTCTAGTCCTCAATGGACTGGTACCTGACTTTAATTAACTGAACCTTCTCTGTAGGAAAAACCCTTTTTAACCTCTCCCAGGCTGTTTACTATCTATGCCTCATCGGTGTGGGTCCTACTACCGATTCCAAATGTCTGGGTATCGAGTAGACCTACCAGCCAAGGCTTGAAGCTATTTCAGCTGGAGTTCCGTGGATCTGTAGTGCTGTCCTCCCTCAGAGAATTCTTTGAGAACTTCAGGGCTGTTTTCCCTCTGTTTGCTGTGAGGCTGAGAGGCTGTGAGCTCTCAGCCAGAGCCTTGGGACCTTTTCCCTAGAATTTCTGTTTCTGTTTCCCTGGATGCTCCTTTTCCCTGGATGCTCTTGAGAAAAGAAGCTTTTCTACGGGACGAGCTGGTCTACGTCCTATAGTTTAGCTTCCTTGTGTGAGACTGACCAAAAAATGGCTCCTTTCCCTCCCAGAGCCCTGAACAAGGGGCAGAACCAAAGCTTAATTATGATGGACAGGAGGCCTGCCCTATGACTGCAAACAGATAACAGAAAGAAAATAAAGTTGGAGCTCCTGGTACAGACGTACCAGCACAGATGCTGTAGATGGCTAAAAAGTGAACTTACTTAGTTTTGTTTAATTCTATTTTAATATTGGTATGTTGTGGATTTTAAATTGTACTTTTTAAAATATTATGAGCCACTTCAATTGAGATGAAAGCAGGAGGAGGAGGAGACTCGTAAATGGGTCCTGAAGCAAATCAAGCCTGATCTCTCCCCAAAAACTAAGATGGCTAAATTGAGGTTGTCATACTTTGGCCATATCATGATACACTAGAAAAAGGAATAATGCAATAGGAAAAGATTATGAAAGTACTGTTGCAGTAGAGCCTGTATGTAACGTTGCAAGCAGTAGTATGGGTGCCAGAAGGGGGAAAAGGGTTACTTGTGAGCAGGAGTCTGATGAGGAACAACAGAGGAAAAGGATCCGGGATATACTTATGGCACCTACAGATGAGGACTCATTTGAGGGGTTCTCTGGGGATGAAGGGTCAATGAGTGAAGGAGAAGGAGATACAATGGATGGGAATAGGGGAACAAAGAGGGTTACTTGGGAGCAGGAATCAGATGAGGAGTGACAAAGGAAGAGGATCTGGGATATACTACAGAAGAGGAATCATTTGAGGGTTTCTCTGGGGATGATGGGTCACAGAGTGGGCAAACGGGGATGACACTGGATTGGACTAAGGTAAAGGAAATGCAAGCTGTTTGTGCAGAGCCAACATCTAGTGATACATTTATTGGATTTTCTGGAAGTGAAGACTGGCAATTGGGGGATCCAACTGAGTCTTGGGGGGATCTAAGTCTTGACAGGAGATGGAGAAGATGGAGGGATGGGCGTGGGACTTCACGTGAAGAGTTGGGAGCAGCTGCAAGGGATAATCATGGGGCGGTGGTCAGTTCATCTTCTGATGATGATGATGTGTAATAAAAGTGGGTTCAGAAATGGGGAATCTTTGCAGAAGGCAAGGTGTTGGTATACGTTCGTGCATTGGGTACTGTCTGGACTTGTCGCTGCCTGTTCCGTGTTCTGCATTGGGTTTGGGATCTACAGGTTGCTGCTCCTGTTCGTGTGTGCTTTCGACTCAGCTTGGATTCTCGTGAGTGTGGATTTCCCCCTTCCTTACCCTTACACACTGTCCTTATATCCCAGGATCTGATCCCAGATTATCAGTTTATCCCAGATTATATGACAATGGAGAATCATATAATCCAGTTCAAAGCGATAACCTGGGATCAGATCCTGGAATATAAGGACAGTGTGTAAGGGTCCTAATTCTGCCGAGCTTCCAAGATCAGATGAGATTTGGTGCCTTTAGGGTGTTTAGGCATTTCCATGCAACCATATAACTCAGAAAATCAAGTTGTATAATCCACAATATCTGCTTTGAACTGGATTATCTGAGTCCACACTGCCATATAATCCAGTTCAATGTGGATTTTATACAGCTGTGTGGAAGGGGACTAATTCATAGTAACCCAAGACAAATGTTTACTGCACTAGCAAAATAGGATTTCAGCCTGATGTAGCTCAGACTACAAAGAGTATTTTTAAAGAGGAAAAAAAACAAAGGAAACTTGGGATGAGACGATTCAAAAACCAGGAGAACAAAAAACTGGAAACAGATGGAAAAGTCAGGAAGGAAGTGCAAGGATTAGACATGCACATGTAGAACACGCCAGCCCACATCACAGACAGACTCCCACAAATGAACTGAAGTGAAACATCATTATGAAGCGCACTACAGAGACCTTCGAAATACTCAGAAGGAAAATGCGGCAGCATTTGGAAGGGAAGCCAACAAGAAATGGATAGAAACCAGTGGTTGTTGGTTGCTTCCATAGCAAGTAGGATGATGACACCACTCTGGTTTTTAGTCCGAACTTTAAAGGTAGATCTAAAGTTTCACACATAACCTCTCTGTCTTTTGCATTTTCGATAACTTCTGTGAATCTGAAGCTCAGAGCTCCTTTAAAATTCAAACTCTTGTGAGATACAGGCCCTCTCTATTCCAAAAGATAGGCTCACTTTTAGGTAGTAATGCCGTATTTCAGCAAAACAGGAACTCGTACTCTATCCTGATTCCTGTCAGAGAGATATCATATTCATCGTATATATGTAAGTTGTACAAATCAAATACTTTTCCCATATAGGTCACACCTTTTGCGGTCTTCTCCTTCATTGGACAGGTAATCAAAACATTGCCCCATTTCCACTCATAACTTTCATTTGAGAAAGACCTTTGGTAGTTCATTCTTCTCGAAACAAAAGCCATCCATCAACCCAAACAAGACATGCCTGAATTCCTGGCTAATGAGGTTCTGCTGTGCCACACTAAGCAATTAATTTTCCAACAAGCGGTTTTCCCATATGCTCCCATTCCCTATTGTACATGTGAATATTAAAGCATGTACGGTATATAAAACTGTACCTTACTTGCTTGCTTGCTTGCTTGCTTACTTAGGCAATCCCTTGTTGTCCGAGTAGGATAGTCTTCCAGGATCAGTGTATTGGCGGTGTGTCCGTAGGTGACTGTGGAGCCCTATTCTTGACCTGCATCTTCTTCCGCAGTGAGGGAATTGGATTCCAGGTGGAAGGCGGTCCCGGTCAGGGTTGGATTGGCATGCCTTCTGCTTGGCATGTTTCTCTCTTTCACCCTCCATTCGTGCCTCTTCAAATTCTACAGCACTGCTGGTCACAGCTGACCTCCAGCTGGAGCACTCAAAGGCCAGGGCTTCCCAGTTCTCAGTGTCTATGCCAGAGTTTTTTAAGGTTGGCTTTGAGCCCAGCTTTAAATCTCTTTTCCTGCCCACCAACATTCCGGTTTCCGTTCTTGAGTTTGGATTAGAGCAACTGCTTTGGGAGACGGTGGTCGGGCATCCAGACAATGTGGCCAGTCCAGCGGAGTTGATGGAGGAGGACCATCGCTTCAGTGCTGGTGGTCTTTGCTTCTTCCACCATGCTGACATTTGTCCATTTGTCTGCCCAAGAGATTTGCAGGATTTTCTGGAGGCAGCGCTGATGGAATCGCTCCAGCAGTTGCATGTGACATCTTTAGATAGTCCACGTTTTGCAGGCATATAGTAGGGTTGGGAGGACAATAGCTTTATAAACAAGCACCTTGGTATCCCTACGGATGTCCTGGTCCTCAAACACTCTCTGCTTCATTCGGAAAAATGCTGCACTCGCAGAGCTCAGGCAGTGTTGTATTTCAGTGTCAATGTTGACTTTTGTGGAGAGGTGGCTGCCAAGGGAGCGGAAATGGTCAACATTTTCTAATGTACAAAATTTTCTATTTTTTTAATGTGAATATTAAAGCATGTATGGTATGTATAGCTGTAGCTGAATGCTGTATATATGACAATACAGTAAAATACCAAAAGCAAAGATACTGAATAGGGCACGCCTGGCTCAACAGCAGTAAGTATGGAAAATATCTTGGAGTCCTTGTGGACAAAAAATTAAACATGAACCAACAATTGGCAAAAAAGCCAATGGGATTTTGGCCTCCATAAATAGGAGTATACTGCCTAGATCCAGGGATGTCATGCTACCCATGCTCTATTCTGCCTTGGTCAGACCACATCTGGAATACTGTGTCCAATTCTGGGCACCACAATTGAAGAGAGATATTGACTCTAAGCTGGAATGTGTCCAGAGGAGGACGACCAAAATGATCAAGGGTCTGGAGAACAAGCCCTATGAGGAGCGGCTTAAGGAGCTGGGCATGTTTAGCCTGAAGAAGAGAAGGCTGAGAGGAGACATGATGAGGCCATGGAAGATGGGAGGGGAATTCATAGGGAGGAGGGAGCAAGCTTGTTTTCTGCTGTCTGGAGACTAGGACGCAAGGCAATGGCTTCAAACTACAGGAAAGGAGATCCACCTGAACATACGAACAATTTCCTGACTGTGAGAGCCGTTCAGCAGTGGACTCTCTGCCCCGGAGTGTGGTGAGGCTCCTTCTTTGGAGGCTTTTAAACAGAGGCTGGATGGCTATCTGTCGGGACTGCTTTGAATGATTTTCCTGCTTCTTGGCAGAATGGGGTTGGACTGGATGGACGAAGTCTCTTCCAACTCTGTGATTCTATGATTCTAAAACAAGTAAATGGGTATTAGAGCCACTTAGACTGCATCAATCCTAGGGAGTTTGGTGAGCCACCAGACCATGTAAAAATACACCACCACTACCATCCAGATTATGTAACATTAGGCAGATAAAGTGATTTCAATCTGCGTTCATTCTGCAATGTAGATGGACCCCTAACTGTGCTGGTATGGCTGTACTAGGAGCTCCAACTTTTTTTCCTTTCTATTGAGTGTTTGCATGTATTCCAAAGTTCCATGCATTTTGCAATAAGGTGGCTTCCCTTGGTTTGCAATAATAGGGCCAATGACCCATCAATTATCATTATGTTCTTTAGTTCCACCCCTTTTTCTGGGTTAAGGAGGGAAAAAGGGGACCTCTAGTTCAGTTCACACAGAGAAGCCTTTCGTACAGGACGTGAATCAGTTCCACCTGTAGAAAGCTTCGTCTTTTACAGCTTTGCTGGGGATCCAGTCCCACAGCTCTACAGAGAACTACAGCATAGCCTTTGTTGGGGAATTTAGTTCCACAACTCTACAGCCAGCTCTTTGCTGGAGAAATACAGCTCCACAGTTTTACAGCCAGCCTTCGCTGGGAATTGAAAGCCTTCTTTCCTCTTGGAAATCTACTAAAGGACTCTGTTTGGTAAGGACCACTCACGCGGCAGCCATAAAGCAATTTGGACTGGGTGTAGGGGCCCACGCCAGCAGAGCTTAAGTCAGATTGCCCAGGGAGGGGTCAAGGATTTATTTATTTATTTACTTCATTTATATACCGCTTTTCTCAGCCCTCAGATGACTCAAAACGGTTAACAACAGCAAAATTCAATGCAAAACATCATAAAACAATTATGGGACAGTTAAAAGAATAGCATCATCAACAATTAAACATCAATATAATAATCATTAGCATCTCATCAGTAAAATCAGAATCCAATCTTATCATCCATTATTCCATATTCCTATATTCATTATACTGCTTAATTGAATGCTTGCTCGAACAGCCAGGTCTTCACTTTCCTCCGAAACGCCAATAGGGAGGGGGCCAATCTGATATCTGTAGGAAGGGCGTTCCACAGCCGAGGGGCCACCACTGAGAAGGCCCTGTCTCTCGTTCCCGCCAGGCGTGCCTGTGATGCAGGCGGGACCGAGAGCAGGGCCTCCCCAGATGATCTTAATGTCCTAGTTGGTTCATAGGAGGAGATGCGTTCGGAGAGGTAAGTAGGGCCAGAACCGTTTAGGGCTTTATAGGCTAAGGCCAGCACTTTGAATTGTGCCCGGTAGCAAACTGGCAGCCAGTGGAGCTGGCGCAACAGAGGAGTTGTATGCTCCCTGAGTGCCGCTACTGTTAGCAACCTGGCTGCTGAGCGTTGGACCATTTGAAGCTTCCGAGCAGTCTTCAAAGGCAACCCCACATCGAGAGCATTGCAGTAGTCTATACGGGATGTAACCAGAGCGTGGACTACCGTGGCCAAGTCAGACTTCCCAAGTTATGGGCGCAGCTGGTGCACAAGTTTTAACTGTGCGAATGCTTCCCTGATCACCGCTGAAACCTGAGGTTCCAGGCTCAGCGATGAGTCCAAGATCACACCCAAGCTGCAAAGCTGCGTCTTCGGGGGGAGTGTAACCCTGTCCAACACAAGCTGTAACCCTATGCCCTGTTCGGCCTTGCGACTGACCAGGAGTACCTCTGTCTTGTCAAGAATTTCCCTTGTAGAAGGAAGAAACAGTTTATGAAGAAAGTTGCCTGTCCCCTGTGGACAAGATTTAAGCAAGCCACCAGTTGATTCAAAGCCTTGAAGTATTTGTTTGATTTATTGAAGATTTAAGCAACAATAAAAACTTTGTTGAATTTTCTAAGTCTTTAAAAGAACTTTGTGTTGGGAAATCCGAAAGGCCTCTCAGCCGAGGCACCCCCAGCATCCCATTGGGAATTCAGAAAACACGTCCTGTCTACAGACTCTTTCACAGGCGCAGCGCATGACAGCACACTAACCGAAACAGTTCGGAGGCTGTACAGATACACACTTAGGACATTATTGCAGCAGGCCAGATGTGTCCTGTGTTACCAACAGGATGCTACAACTCCAATTGGTTCTCCATCTTTTTTTTTTTAACCCAGATCTTTTTCTATTCCATTCTTGCAGCTGGTCTGTTCCTTCAGACTAAACTCAGTTTTGATCTCTGTGAGCCTCTGATCTTTTCTGCTTTCAAATGCAAAGTCTCTTTCCCTTCATCTCTCGGCGCATAGAGAGAGCGGAGTATTTCTACCAGGCCATCTTTTCCGAACGCGGCCAATTAAACCGCCTAAACTTTTCCTTCTCAGGGTTAAATTTTCCCAGATGGCAGAGCTATCATTAATGCATGGCATGCTGAGATCAGACCGTTCAGCCGCTAGCTATCTCACCTGCGAGTCATGTTCACCTTTCTGTACTAATACAGATATTGTAAAATATGCCATTGCTTCCCATTGTCTGTTTTGGTCGTTCTCTGTAAGGGAGTGGGGCGCATAAGGGAAGCGCATCGGTAGAGAGAGAGAGGACCACGGGGAGACCAAAGTCAGAGCAAGAAAAGAGCAGGAGTGTTAGAGTTTGGACTTCGATTGTATTGTCGGAGACTTTCATGGCCAGAATCACTGGGTTGTTGTGTGTTTTCTGGGCTGTATGGCCATGTTCCAGAAGCATTCTCACCTGACGTTTCACCTGCACCTATGGCAGGCATCCTCAGAGGTTGTGAGGTCTGTTGAAACTAGGAAATTTGGGTTTATATATCTGTGGAAGGTCCAAGGTGGGAGAAAGAACTCTTGTCTGTTGGAGGTAGATGTGAATGTAGCAACTGGCCACTTTGATTAGCATTTAATGGCCTTGCAGTTTTCAAAGTCTGGCTTCTTACTCTCTGGGAGAATCCTTTGTTGGGAGGTGATTAGTTAGCCCTGAACGTTTCTTGTCTGGAATTCCCCTGTGTTTGAGTGTTGTTCTTTATTTATTGTTATAATTTTAGAGTTTTTGAAATACTGGTAGCCAGATTTTGTTCATTTTCATGGTTTCTTCCTTTCTGTTGAAATTATCCACATGCTTGTGGATTTCAGTGGCTTCTCTGTGTGGCCTGACATGGTGGTTGTTGGTGTGGTCCAGCATTTCTGTGTTCTCAAATAATACGCTGTGTCCAGGTTGGTTCATCAAGTGCTCTGCTATGGCTGACTTCTCTGGTTGAAGTAGTCTGCAGTGCCTTTCGTGTTCCTTGATTAGTGTTTGGTGGTCCCTATGTAGACTTGTCCATAGCTGTATGGTATCATAATAATAATCATCATCGTCATCGTCATCGTCATCGTCATCATCATCATCATCATCATCATCATCATCATGTTTGGTCCAAATCCATCATTGTTTGAGTCCATAGTGCTCTCTGGATGTAGGTGAACTACAACTCCACAACTCAAGGTCAATGCCCACTAAACCCTTCCAGTATTTTCTGTTGGTCATGGGAGTTCTGTGTGTCAAGTTTGATTCAATTCCATCATTGGTGGAGTTCAGATTTCTCTTTGATTTTAGGTGTACTATGAATCTCAGCAATTACAATTCCCAAATGCCCATGTCTATTTTCCCCAAACTCCACCAGTGTTCACATTTGTGCATATTGAGTATTCGTGCCAAGTTTGGTCCAGATCCATCACTGTTTGAGTCCACAGTGCTCTCTGGATGTAGGTGAACTACAACTCCAAAACTCAAGGTCAATGCCCACTAAACCCTTCCAGTATTTTCTGTTGGTGAAGTTCTGTGTGCCAAGTTTGGTTCAATTCCATCGTTGGTGAAGTTCAGAATGCTCTTTGATTGTAGGTGAACTATAAATCCCAGCAACTACAACTCCCAAATGAGAAAATCAATCCCCTGCAAACCCCACCAGTATTGAAATTGGGGCGTATCAGGTATTTGTGCCAAATTTGGTCCAGTGAATGAAAATACATCTTGCATATCAGATACTGACATTATGATACATAACAGCTGCAAAATGACAGTTGTCAAATAGCAACTAAAACAATGTTATGTTGGGGGGTCACCACAACACGAGGAACTGTACTAAGGGGTCGCAGCATTAGGAAGGTTGAGAAACACTGTTCTAAACTATAGTTGATCTCCAGAAGAGATAGTGTTATCACTACTGGGAGGACTGAAAATAATGTTTGCTGTGCAACAATGGCCTTCCTTGGTGCGGCAGGAAAGACAGACTGTATTGTGTTTTCCTCTCATTTGTTATTTTTCCATCAAAGGAAAGCTTCCTCCCCGCACCACTTTTATGAGGATAATGGATGGAAAACAATAAACCTTCCTGGCTGGCTCTTCTTAACCCCTTGGTTTCGCTAGTCAACAATAAGGAGAGTGGGTTGTTGTAGGTTTTTTTGGGCTGTATGGCCATGGTCTAGAGGCATTCTCTCCTGATGTTTCGCCTGCATCTATGGCAAGCATCCTCAGAGGTAGTGAGGTCTGTTGGAACTAGGAAAAGGGTTTATATATCTGTGGAATGACCAGGGTGGGACAAAGGACTCTTGTTTGCTGGAGCTAGGTGTGAATGTTTCAACTGACCACCTTGATTAGCATACAATGGGCTGACTGTGCCTGGAGCAAACTTTTGTTGAGAGGTAATTAGATGTCTCTGCCTACTTCCTCTCTGTTGTGCTGTTGCAATTTTAGAGTTTTTTAATACTGGTAGCCAGATTTTGTTCATTTTCATGGTTTCCTCCTTTCTGTTGAAATTGTCCACATGCTTGTGGGTTTCAATGGCTTCTCTATGTAGCAAATAATTATATTGTATTGTCGAAGGCTTTCATGGCTGGAATCACTGGGTTGTTGTAGGTTTTTTCGGGCTATATGGCCATGTTCTAGAGGCATTCTCTCCTGAGTTTCGCCTGCATCTATGGCAAGCATCCTCAGAGGTAGTGAGTTCTGTTGGAACTAGGAAAAAGGGTTTATATATCTGTGGAATAATGTCCAGGGTGAGACAAAGGACTCTTGTCTGCTGGAGCTAGGTGTAAATGTTTCAACTGACCACCTTGATTAGCACCTTGACTGTGCCTGGAGCAAACTTTTGTTGAGAGGTAATTAGATGTCCCTGCCTGCTTCCTCTCTGTTGTTGTGTCAACCAGAGAAATCAGCCATAGCAGAGCACCTGATGAACTAACCTGGACACAGCATTTTAATTGAGAACACAGAAATGCTGGACCACACAAACAACCACCATGTCAGAATACAAAGAAGCCATTGAAATCCACAAGCATGTGGGCAATTTCAACAGAAAGGAGGAAACCATGAAAATGAACCAAATCTAGCTACCAGTATTTAAAAAAAAACCTCTAAAATTGCAACAGCACAACAGAGAGGAAGCAGGCGTGGTCATTCCACGGATATATAAACCCATTTTCCTAGTTTCAACAGACCTCACTACCTCTGAGGATGCTTGCCATAGATGCAGGCGAAACGTCAGGAGAGAATGCCTCTAGACCATGGCCATACAGCCCCAAAAAACCTACAACAACCCAGTGAGTCCGGCCACGAAAGCCTTCGACAATAAGGGGGAGTCTTTGTGAATAACAGCTTCGCAGGAAGAAGAGGCGAAAGGTCTTTGGGGACCAGGAAAAACAGCTCATCCCCACTATGGATGAAATCTGAGACGTAGAACCAGACTTCATTCAGCAGAAAAAGAAACACATACAATGAGAGGTTTCTTTCCTATTGAACCTATTAATTATCATGTGGGTTTGTTGTTCTTCCCTTAGGTCTTCTTCAGTCTGGCTCAACAGGAATTATGGGATTAGTAGATCCAGATCATTTGGAAGATTGTATTTTCCTATATGAGCCTGTCTGAGTCTTCAGATCCCTCAGGAGTGGAACAAATGGAACGGGTAGCATCTTGAAGCAACATTTTATTGCAGCGCCTTTTGCATCTTTATATGTTTCAGGTAATAAATAGTCCAAAATTTAATCTGGTTCAAAGGGAAGCGTTTTGCCTGCATCTACGACTGGCATCCTCAGAGGTTGTGAAGTCTGGGTTGTTGTAGGTTTTTTGGGCTATATGGCCATGTTCTAGAAGCATTCTCTCCTGATGTTTTGCCTGCATCTACGACTGGCATCCTCAGAGGTTGTGAAGTCTGGGTTGTTGTAGGTTTTTTGGGCTATATGGCCATGTTCTAGAAGCATTCTCTCCTGATGTTTTGCCTGCATCTACGACTGGCATCCTCAGAGGTTGTGAGGTCTGGGTTGTTGTAGGTGTTTTGGGCTGTATGGCCATGTTCTAGAAGCATTCTCTCCTGACATTTCACCTGCATCTATGGCAGGCATCCTCAGAAGTTGTGAGGTCTGTTGGAAACTAGGAAAATTGGGTTTATATATCTGTGAAAGGTCCAGGCTGAGAGAAAGAACACCTAACTCCAACAGACAAAAGTTCTTTCTTCCAACCTGGACTTTCCACAGAAATATAAACCCAATTTTCCTAATTTCCAACAGACCTCACAACGTATTGTTGAAGGCTTTCATGGCTGGAATCACTGGGTTGTTGTAGGTTTTTTCGGGCTATATGGCCATGTTCTAGAAGCATTCTCTCCTGATGTTTCACCTGCATCTATGGCATCTTCACAACCTCTGAGGATGCTTGCCATAGATGGGTTTATATAGCTGTGGAAAGTCCAGGGTGAGAGAAAGAACACCTAACTCCAACAGACGAGTTCTTTCTTCCACCCTGGACTTTCCACAGATATATAACCCAATTTTCCTTATCTGATCATGTTGTCGAAGGCTTTCATGGCTGGAATCACTGGGTTATTGTAGGTTTTTCGGGCTGTATGGCCATGTCCCAGAAGCATTCTCTCCTGACATTTTGCCTGCATGCATCTTCAGAGATTGTGAGGTCTGTTGGAAACTAAGAAAATTGGGTTTATATAGCTGTGGAAAGTCCAGGGTGGGAGAAAGAACACCTAACTCCAACACAAAACCACACACAATAATAAAACTGACCCTAAATCAGCAAAACATTAAACAAGATTGAAAAGTATTGTTGAGGCTTTCATGGCTGGAATCACTGGGTTGTTGTAGGTTTTTTCGGGCTGTATGGCCATGTTCTAGAGGCATTCTCTCCTGACGTTTCGCCTGCATCTATGGCAAGCATCCTCAGCCGTTGTGAGGTCTGTTGGAAAGAAAATTGGGTTTATATATCTGTGAAGTCCAGGGTGGGATAAAGAACTTGTGCTGGAGCTAGGTGTGAAATGTTTCAATTCCATTTCTGGACTTTCCACAGATATAGAAACCAATTTTTTTCCTAATTTCCAACAGAATCCCAACGTATTGTTTGAAGCTTGCATGGTTTTAATCACTGGGTTAATTGTAGTTTTTTAAGGTCTGTGGTCATTTTTCAGAGCCTCATCCTACTTTCGCAGTTCCAACAGACCTCACTACCTCTGAGGGTGCTTGCCATAGATGCAGCTGAAACGTCAGGAGAGAATGCCTCTAGAACATGGCCATATAGCCCGAAAAAACCTACAACCCATTTTCATCATTCTCCTTCTATGTCTCAAAGTGGTTCTCTCCAAACCAGCTGATCTCTACATGCGAAGAAACAGGGCACAATGAAGCTTTTGCAACATGAAATGACGGAAAAGTCAGTGCTTATGGTGGCTGTATGGCCATGTTCTAGAAGCATTCTCTCCTGACGTTTTGCCTGCATCTACGACTGGCATCTTCAGAGGTTGTGAGGTCTGTTGGAAACTAAGAAAATTGGGTTTATATAGCTGTGGAAAGTCCAGGGTGGGAGAAAGAACACCTAACTCCAACATACAAGAGTTATTATGGGGACCACAACTGAAGAGAGATATTGACAAGCTGGAATGTGTCCAGAGGAGGGCAACTAAAATGATCAAGGGTCTGGAGAACAAGCCCTATGAGGAGCAGCTTAAAGAGCTGAACATATTTAGCCTTCAGAAGAGAAGACTGAGAGGAGAGGCCTTCGACAAGGTTCTCCATGACCTTCTGACAAACAAACTAGTCCAATGTGGGCTAGGCAAAGCTACGGTGAGGTGGATTAGTAATTGGTTAAATTGACGAACCCAGAGGGTGATTCTCCCCAATGCTTCCTCTTCATCTTGGAAAGAAGTGATGAGTGGAGTGCCGCAGGGTTCCGTCCTGGGCCCGGTCCTGTTTAACATCTTTATTAATGACTTAGATGAAGGGCTAGAAGGCAGGATCATCAAGTTTGCAGACGACACCAAATTGGGAGGGATAGCCAATACTCCAGAGGACAGGAGCAGAATTCAAAACGATCTTGACAGATTAGAGAGATGGTTGGCCAAAACTAACAAAATGAAGTTCAACAGTGACAAATGCAAGATACTCCACTTTGGCAGGAAAAACGAAATGCAAAGATACAGAATGGGGGACGCCTGGCTCTAGAGCAGTACGTGTGAAAAAGATCTTGGAGTCCTCGTGGACAACAAGTTAAACATGAGCCAACAATGTGATGTGGCGGCAAAAAAAGCCAATGGGATTTTGGCCTGCATCAATAGGAGCCTAGTGTCTAGATCTAAGGAAGTCATGCTACCCCTCTATTCTGCTTTGGTTAGACCACCCCTGGAATATTGTGTCCAATTCTGGGCACCACAATTCAAGAGAGATATTGACAAGCTGGAATGTGTCCAGAGGAGGGCGACTAAAATGATCAAGGGTCTGGAGAACAAGCCCTATGAGGAGCGGCTTAAGGAGCTGGGCATGTTTAGCCTGAAGAAGAGAAGGCTGAGAGGAGATTGATAGCCATGTATAAATATGTGAGAGGAAGTCACAGGGAGGAGGGAGCAAGCTTGTTTTCTGCTTCCCTGGAGACTAGGACGCGAAACAATGGCTTCAAACTACAAGAAAGGAGATTCCATCTGAACATGAGGAAGAACTTCTTCACTACCTCTGAGGATGCTTGCCATAGATGCAGGCAAAACATCAGGAGAAATGCCTCTAGAACATGGCCATATAGCCCGAAAAAACCTACAACAACCCAGTGATTCCGGCCATGAAAGCCTTCGACAATACAACTTCCTGACTGTGAGAGCTGTTCAGCAGTGAAACTCTCTGCCCCGCAGTGTGGTGGAGGCTCCTTCTTTGGAAGCTTTTAAACAGAGGCTGGATGGCCATCTGTCAGGGGTGCTTTGAATGTGATTTTCCTGCTTCTTGGCAGGGGGTTGGACTGGATGAGCCATGAGGTCTCTTCCAATTCTATGATTCTATGATTGTTTGAGTCCACAGTGCTCTCTGGATGTAGGTGGACTACAATGCTAAAACTCAAGGTCAATGCCCACCAAACCCTTCCAGTATTTTCTGTTGGTCTGGATAGCCCATGAGGTCTCTTCCAACTCTATGATTCTATGATTCTATGATTGTTTGAGTCCACAGTGCTCTCTGGATGTAGGTGAACTACAATGCTGAAACTCAAGGTCAATGCCCACCAAACCCTTCCAGTATTTTCTGTTGGTCATGGGAGTCCTGTGTGCCAAGTTTGGTTCAGTTCCAGTGAATGAAAATACATCCTGCATTATGATTCATAACAGTAGAAAAATTACAGTTATGAAGTAGCAACGAAAATAATTTTATGGTTGCACCACAACATGAAGTCCTGTATTAAGGGGTCGTGGCATTAGGAAGGTTGAGAAACACTAAGAGATCCAACACAAGACCCTGAGCTTTGTCAATCCTAGGGAGTGCAGGTACCCTCTCCAAAACCCTCAATGAAGAGGAGATACCAACCAACCTCAAGCCCATCTTCAGGCTGGATGTCTATGCCCAGTGGCAGCTGGTTTCTCCAAAATATGGGGAGACAGATTTATTTATTTATTTATTACGGTTGCTTATACCCCGCCCTTCTCACCCGGGGGGACTCAGGGCGGCTTACACAAACAAGGCACAATTCGATGCCCGCATTACATGACAACAAAAACATAACATCAGTAACGGCAGCAATTATAGCAATGATAACAATGAACATAAACAATCATTATTATCGGCAAAACAGCCATAAAACCCGTAAAAGCAATTAAAACAATAAAAGCAATACAAACCCAGCGTTTAACAGACACATAGTTTAGGTTCTACTTTCCGCACATTGTCGGTCCTATCCATCTGGTTTCCATATCTAATTGTCAGGATGCCCAAAGGCCTGGTCCCATAGCCACGTCTTTACCTTCCTCCTGAAGGCAAGGAGGGATGTTGATGCCCTGATTTCCCCCGGGAGTGAGTTCCACAGGTGGGGGGCCACCACTGAGAAGGCCCTGCTCCTCGTCCCCACCAGCCTCACTTGTGATAGGTGGGGTCGAGAGCAGGGCCTCCCCAGATGATCTCAAATTCCGGGATGGGACGTAGAGGGAGATACGTTCGGACAGATACGCTGGACTGGAACCGTAAAGGGTTTTGTAGGTCAAAACCAGCACCTTGAATTGTGCTCGGAACTGAATCGGCAGCCAGTGGAGCTGACACAACAAGGAGGTGGTGTGTTCCCTGTATGTCGCTCCGGTAAGCAGTCTGGCTGCCGCTCGTTGGACCAGTTGAAGTTTCTGAACAGTCTTCAAGGGCAACCCCACGTAGAGTGTGTTGCAGTAATCTATTCGGAAGGAACAAAGGAAGGAAGGAGGAAAGAGGGAGGAAGGGAAGAGAGAAGGAAGGAGGGATGAAAGGGTGTAAGGGAATGGGGAGGGAGAAAGAGGGAGGGGAGGGCGGAAAGACAACAGACTGACAGACGGCCCACGAGGCACTCATTCCTAGGAGATGTCCCCACCAGATATTGCACAGGACTATAGGGATGGTGAGAGCCTGAAATGGGTATTTTCCAGCAGCAATCTTTAAGTAATAATTCGTATTGTTTTATATGTTGCTGTTTTTAAATTGTATATTGCTTTTATCTGTTGTTAAACCGCAATGAGTCGCCGTTCCAGGCTGAGATACTGCGGTATATAAGTGTATTAAATAAATAAATAAATAAATAAGTATTGCACAAGGCAAGTGTGGATCCCAGGAGGAAACCCTTCCAGCTGGGTGTGAACTCAGGCTCATCTGGCAAAAAAGAACAATTCAACCACAAAATGCACATTCGCCCCGGAAAGTCGCATCTAATTAAACCTCTTTCTGGGAAGGCACATTCTCATGACAGCCTCATAGTTCCAAGGGCTGGTGATCCAGCGCCACCAACCGTTCAAAGGACGTCCAAGACTATTACACTATGTATCCTCATTATGAGTGTCATTTCCTTATTGGTTCTATCATATAAACATGGGGAAAGTTTACTAAACTGCAAAAACTTTGTTTTTTGCACAGATTTTCATAATATATAACACTGAAATGACATCTTACAAAACCAAAATGAAAACGAATATACTAATCCAGGCATGGGCAAATTTTGGTACTCCTTATATTTTGGACTCCAACTCCCACCATTCCTAACAGCCTCAGGAAGGGGCCTGAGGCTGTTAGGAATGGTGGGAGTTAGAGTCCAAAACACCTGGAGGGCCAAAGTTTGCCCATGCCTGTACTAACTTAAGATATACCTACACATACTAGACACAAATACAGAAACCATTCTAGAAACCTCACACTTGATGCCTATTGATTTTCCCCCTTATTATCCTCTTCCCCTTATATAATACTATGTGACCACACTTCTGCTTTTAATAACATTCCTCTAATTCAGGTATGGGCAAACCCAGGCCTAGGGGCCAGATGTGGCCCCTTGGGCTCTTTTCTCAGGCCCTCCTCTCTCTCACCATCCTATCCTTTCATCCTTCTCCCTTCCTTCCTTTCATCCTTCTCCTTCTTTCTTCTTCCCTTCCACTCTTTCGCCCCTCTTTCCTTCCTCTCTTTCCTCCCTCCCTCCTTTCCTCTCCTCCCTCTTTCTTCTCCTCCCCTCCCTCCTTCCCTCCACTCTTTTTCCTCCTTCTTTCCTTTCTCCTTCCTCCCTTCCCTTTTGTCTTTCCTTCCTTCTCTTTCCTCCTCCCCTCCCTCTTTCTCCCTCCTCATTCCTTCCCTCTTTCTCCTCCTTCCTTTCTCTCCTTCCCTTCCTTTATTTTCTTTCCTTCCTTCTCTCTTCTTTCTTCCCTCCTCTTTCTCCTCCCCTTCCACCCTTTTTTCCCTCCTTCCTTCTCTCTTCCTTCCTTCTCTCCTTCCTTCCCTTTTGTCTTTCCTTCCTTCTCTTTCCTCCCCTTCCCTTCCTCCTCTTCTTTCTCCCTCTCATCCCTTCCACCCTTTCATCCTTCCCTCTTCTCTCCCTCTCTCCCTCCCCTTTTGTCTTTCCTTCTCTCTTTCCCTCCACTCCCTTTCTCCCTCCCCATTCCCTTCCACCCTTTCCTCTCTCCTTCCTTATCTTTTCCCTCCTTCCCTCCCTTCCTTCTCTTTTTCCTTTCCTTCCTTCTCTCTTTCCCCTCTCCCCTCCCTCTTTTTCCTCTCCCCATTCCCTTCCACCCTTCTCCCTCCTTCCTTCTCTCTCTTCCCTCCTCCCTTTCCTTCCCTTTTTCTTCCTTCCTTCTCTCTCTTCCCTCCCTCTTCCTTCTCCTCCCTTCCCTTCCCTTCCTTTCTCTCCTTTTCTTCCTCCTTTTCCTTTCCTTCCCTTCTTTCTTTCCTTTCTTTTTCTTCTTCTTTTTTTTTCTTTATTTTTCTTTCTTCTTCCCTCTTAGGTAATCAGATACAAGGCGGGTTTGTGAACTCCACACATCTTTCTCCCCCATTCCCTTCCAACCTTTCTCCCTCCTTCTTCTTTTCCCTTCCTTCCTTCCCTTTCTCTTTCCTTCTTCTCCCTTTCCTTCCTCTCCTCCTTTCTTCTTCCTCTTTTTCTCTCTTCCTTCCTTCCTTCCTTCCTTCCTTCCTTCCTTCTTTCCTTCCTCCCTCCCTCCCTCCCTTTGTCTTTCCATCCTTCCTCTTCTTCCCTCCTTCCCTCTCTTCTCTTTCTCCTTCCTTCCTTCCTCCTCTTCTCTCTCTCTCTCTCCCTTCCTTCCTTCCTTCCTTCCTTCCTTCCTTCCTTCCTTCCTTCCTTCCTTCCTTCCTCCTTCCTTCTCTCTTTCCTTCCTCCTTCCATCACCGGGAAGCCAGTCCTCTTAGCAGAGAGTGCTAGCATGCGACTCCCAAGTTGGAAAGTTTGCCCAGGCCTGCTCTAATTCCTAAACCCAACAATGGAAACGTTCCCTCTTTATATTCTCCACCCCATAGGACCGCAACAAGAGGCAATGCCAACTGGGGGAATCCCAAAAAGTAACTTTCCCAACGTTTGTTGTCACTCATTATCAGGTTCCTTTAGGCCTGGAGAGAGAGAGAAACAAACAAACTGGCACTGTTTAATAATTTCTCCATTCCCTGATTGATTTTTGTGGAATGGAGGCAAGTTTCAGATTGCAGGCACTGAAAAAGCAGAAACTGATTTAAGTGTCACTTGTGCAAACAGCCTGAAAATTGGCCATAAATCCAGCTCTGGTGCCAAACACAAGCCCTGGTCTCTAGCAAGGAAAAAAATGAGCTGGTAAATTAAAAGACCGCTGTCTACACCGGGCTCCGGAATGCCATACACTTCCCCTCTTTGAAATCCTGTTTTATTATCCCTCTTCTTCTTCATCAGAAAACACAACTATAACGTGACAATTCTGGCTCCAATTTAGGGGAAAATATATCTGCTCCCTCCTGGGCATATTTTACTATCAAGGTTCAATGGGGTTGGAGGTACTTTCCATCTCCTCCCAGCTTTTGCCCCTCTCAAAGGAATCAAAATCTATAGCTCTGCATCCATCGAAACCATCTTGATTGATTGTAACCTGGGTTTGTTGGAGCAGAAAATGAAGAGATAAATTTCCCCTTTCTGGCAATTTGCACCACACAAAAAAAAAAAAGCAAAAGAGGTGCCAATGGTATCAGCATCAACAGGAGTGTATTGCATTATAGGTATGGTAAAGGTAAAGGTTTTCCCCTGACATGAAGTCCAATGTGTCCGACTCTGGGACTCTGGTGCTCATCTCCATTTCTAAGCCAAAGAGCCGGTGTTGTCCATAGACACCTCCAAGGTCATGTGGAGCCCTGTGTAGACAGGAAGGAGTGGAGCCACTGCAGAACAGTACCTCCCATCATTTGGGAAGGCAGGCAGACAAACGTCAGCATGCTGGAAGAAGCAAAGACCACCGGCACTGAAGCGATCCTCCTCCGCCATCAACTCCGCTGGACCAGCCACGTTGTCCGGATACCCGACCACCATCTCCCAAAGCAGTTGCTCTACTCCGAACTCAAGAACGGAAAACGGAATGTTGAAGGACAGGAAAAGAGATTGGAAGATGGGCTCAAAGCAAACCTTCAAAACTCTGGCATAGACACTGAGAACTGGGAAGCCCTGGCCTTGAGCGCTCCAGCTGGAGGTCAGCTGTGACCAGCAGTGCTGCAGAATTAGAGGAGGCACGAGTGGAGGGTGAAAGAGAGAAATGTGCCAGGAGGAAGGCGCGTCAAGCCAACCCCGACCAGGACCGCCTTCCACCTGGAAACCAATGCCTTCACTGCAGAAGAAGATGCGGGTCAAGAATAGCCACAGCCACCTACAGACTCACAAGAATTCTGATCCTGGAAGACTATCCTACTCAGCCAACAAGGGATCGCCTAAGTAAGTACCTCCCATACAAATATTGAACTAGAACTACGCATAGAAAACAATTGAAATCACTTAAACCACTTCAAAACACTTAGAATAATAGAGTTGGAAGAGGCCTCGTGGGCCATCCTGTCCAACCCCATGTCAAGAAGCAGGAAAATCACATTCAAAGCACTCCCAACAGATGGCCATCCAGCCTCTGTTTAAAAGCTTCCAAAGAAGGAGCCTCCACCACACTCCGGGGCAGAGAGTTCCACTGCTGAACGGCTCTCACAGTCAGGAAGTTCTTCCTCATGTTCAGATGGCATCTCCTTTCTTGTAGTTTGAAGCCATTCTTCCGCATCTTAGTCTCCAGGGCAGCAGAAAACAAGCTTCCTCCCTCTTCCCTATGACTTCATCTCACATATTTATACATGGCTATCACATCTCCTCTCAGCTTTCTCTTCTTCAGACTAAACATGCCCAGCTCTTTAAGCCACTCCTCATAGGGTTTGTTCTCTAGACCCTTGATCATTTTAGTCGCCCTCCTAGACAGCTAGACAGTGTTACTATACAGGGATGTGCTCTCAGAGTCAGAAAGTTCTTCCTCATGTTCAGGTGAAATCTCCTTTCTTGTAGTTTGAACCCATTGTTCCATTGCATCCTAGTCTCCAGGGAAGCAGAAAACAAATTTGCTCCCTCCTCCTCCCTATGACTTCCTCTCACATATTATTTATACATGGCTATCATGCCTTGATTTTCATTTTTTAGGATTCGTATTTGTTGGGAGCTGGCCATGGTTGCAATAAACACCACTTCCTATTTCGGATGCATAAACGTCCAAGCAAAGCCTGCAGTGGGTTGTTGTAGGTTTTTCCGGGCTATATCGCCATGTTCTAGAGGCATTTTTTCCTGACGTTTCGCCTGCATCTATGGCAAGCATCCTCAGAGGTAGTGAGGTCTGTTGGAAGTAGGAAAGTGGGTTTATATATCTGTGGAATGACCAGGGTGGGACAAAAGACTTTTGTCTGCTGGAGCTAGGTGTGAATGTTTCAACTGACCACCTTGATTAACATTTAATGGCTTGGAAGTGCCTGGGGGGAATCTTTTGTTGAGAGTGATCTGATGTTCCTGATTGTTTACTCTCTGTTGTTTTGCTGTTGTATTTTTTGAGTTTTTTTAATACTGGTAGCCAGATTTTGTTCATTTTCATGGTTTCCTCCTTTCTGTTGGAATTGTCCACATGCTTGTGGATTTCTGTGGCTTTTCTGTGTAGTCTGTCATGGTGGTTGTGAGAGTGGTCCAGCACTTCTGTGTTCTCAAATAATATGCTGTGTCCAGGTTGGTTCATCAGGTGCTCTGCTATGGCTGACTTCTCTGTTGAAGTAGTCTGCAGTGCCTTTCATGTTCCTTGATTCATGTTTGGGCAATGCTGCTGCGTTTGGTGGTCCCTATGTAGACTTGTCCACAGCTGCATGGTACACGGTAGACTCCTGCAGAGGTGAGAGGATCCCTCTTGGTCAGTTGAAACATTCACACCTAGCTGCAGCAGACAAGAGTCCTTTGTCTCACCCTGGTCATTCCACAGATACATAAACCCATTTTCCTACTTCCAACAGACCTCACTACCTCTGAGGATGCTTGCCATAGATGCAGGTGAAACGTCAGGAAAAAATGCCTCTAGAACAGTGTTTCTCAACCTTCCTAATGCTGTGACCCCTTAATACAGTCCCTCATGTTGTGGTGACCCCCAACCATAATATTGTTTTCATAGCTACTTCATATCAGTCATTTTAATACTGTTATAATATCATAATGTAAATATCTGATATGCAGGATGCATTTTCATTCACTGGACCAAACTGGGCACAAATACCCAATACACCCAAATGTGGGGTTAGGGGAGGATTGATTTTGTAATTTGGGAGTTGTAGTTGCTGGGATTTATAGTTCACTTATAATCAAAGAGCATTCTGAACTCCACCAACAATGAACTGAACCAAACTTGGCTCCCATGACCAATGGAAAACACTGGAAGGGTTTGATGGGCATTGACCTTGAGTTTGGGAGCTGTAGTTCACCTATATCCAGAGAGCACTGTGGACTCATACAATGGTGGATCTGGACCAAACTTGGCACGAATATTCAATATGCCCAAATGTGAACACTGGTGGAGTCTGGGGAAAATAGATCTTGACATTTGGGAGTTGTAGTTGCTGGGATTTATAGTTCATTACAATCAAAGTACATTCTGAACTCCACGATAGAATTGGCTTAAACTTCCCACATGGAATCCCCATGACCATCAGAAAATACTGTTTTCTTATGGTCTTTGGCGACCCCTCTGACACCCCCTCGCGACCCCCTCAGGGGTCCCGACCCCCAGGTTGAGAAACACTGGTCTAGAACATGACCATATAGCCTGGAAAAAACCTACAACAACCCAGTGATTCCGGCCATGAAAGCCTTCAACAATACAAAGCTTGCAGTCCTTGAGTAAACAGAAATGGAGCTTTGATTGACTTTCGATCACAACGATATCTGGGGCCGTCTGTTGAAATGAATGGAGGCTCCGTGATGGACTGAACCCATTGTCCTTGGCCAATGTGGGGCAGGAAGGGGGGCTGATATAAATGTAGCTGTCCCTCGATGATGGATGAGGGTGCTCCAGGGCCTCCGAGGTATTATTCCCCGACTTTGCATAAAGAATGGAGAAGTGTGTGGATTATAATATACTCCATCCTTTTCTAGAGACTCCGAAGGCCGTCTCGCTTACAAAACAGCCACGCATTTGAATAACTCTGAGCTTTTGTGAACAACCTGCTTCCCGGTCGGACAAAAGGGTTATTTACTTCGTGGCCACCGCATTAAATGGCCCCGTTGTATAGCAGAGGTCCAGCTCAGAAGAAACAATGGCCATGTGCGCATGCCAAATGAAGGGCATGTGGCGGCTGCGGGAATCGTAACCGAGTTTATCGATACCGGCGGGCAGGACAATGAAAATCAAATTAATGCAGAACAATGGGGCGGCTCAAAGGGAGGCAGCTGTCGCTGTCCCGTTGAATGGGGTTGCAATTTGTCCAAGCGAAAATTGGACATTCGGCACCATTAAAATGCAAGCGGCCTCTTTTCGGAGAAGGCCGAGAATGAGTCCAAGGGGACCAGGGAACAGTTAGCAAGCACAGTGCTTAGGGCAACGCTCGGGGACAGTCAAATTTCCTACAAATTGCACATCAAACTCCAACATTGTCAGGCAAGAGCCAAGACCAAGGCGAGAGTCTCACTGTGTCCATCTACACTGTTTGAAATTGCATTATTGGTTTAGTGTAGACTGCATTGAAGTGCATTATAGGAGTCTACGTCTACACTTATTGCATAATGCAGCTCCAAACTCCATTATATGGCGGTGTAGATGGAGCCTTTGTCTTAGCTTTAGGATTAGATTTATCCCATCCCTACAATGTAAGGTATCCTTTATTTGAAGTGCTCGTTGAGCAAGCTTTTGAGAATACAGCGGAATAGATAAGATGAAACTATGATGAACTCGGATTGATTAGACGATGTTACTGGAAATCGATTTTAACAGGGTGACACTGGAGATTAGTTTTATTAGCTTTTATATATATATATATATATATATATTTGGAGTATTGTCGAAGGCTTTCATGGCCGGAATCCATGGGTTGTTGTAGGTTTTTCCGGGCTATATGGCCATGTTCTGGAGGCATTTTTTCTCCTGACGTTTCATATAGCCCGGAAAAACCTACAACAACCCATATATTTGGAGTGCTTCTACCCCGCAACAAGAATGATTGACAACTGGAAAATAGAGGGAGAAAATGTGGAGGCCGTGACAGACTTTGTATTTCTAGGCGCAAAGATGACTGCAGATGCAGACTGTGGCCAGGAAATCAGAAGACGCTTACTTCTTGGGAGGAGAGCAATGTCCAATCTCGATAAAATAGTAAAGAGTAGAGACATCAGACTGGCAACAAAGATCGCTAATCAAAGCCATGGTATTCCCTGTAGTAACCTACGGATGTGAGAGCTGGACCTTAGGGAAGGCTGAGCAAGGAAGATGCTTTTGAACTGTGGTGTTGGAGGAAAGTTCTGAGAGTGCCTTGGACTGCGAGAAGATCCAACCAGTCCATCCTCCATGAAATAAAGCCCGACTGCTCATTGGAGGGAAGGATACTAGAGACAAAGTTGAAGTACTTTGGCCACATCATGAGGAGACAGCAAGCCTAGAAGACAATTATGCTGGGGAAAGTGGAAGGCAAAAGGAAGAGGGGCCGACCAAGGGCAAGATGGATGGATGGCATCCTTGAAGTGACTGGACTGACCTTGAAGGAGCTGGGGGTGGTGACGGCCGACAGGGAGCTCTGGCGTGGGCTGGTCCATGAGGTCACGAAGAGTCGGAGACGACTGAACGAATGAACAACAAACTACCCCGCCCTTCTCAACCACCTAGGGGGGACTCAGGGCGGCTTACAAAAGGCACAATTCGATGCCCAACAATTCACAAAATACAATATACAATTTACAATATAACGACGACAGTTATAACTAATTAAAACAGTCAAATTAAAACAACAGCAGCAATAAAATCATCTTGTGGTCAACGTTCGTCAATTCATAAATCCATAATCCATCCAGCATTGTCATTGTCCTTTCCTACTCTGGTCATTGTCTTTTATCCATCTGCCAGCTTACCCAAAGGCCTGGTCCCATATCCAGGTCTTTAGCTTCCTTCTGAAAGAGAGGAGGGATGTTGATGACCTAATTTCCCCGGGGAGCGCATTCCACAGGTGAGGGGCCACCACCGAGAAGGCCCTGTCCCTCGTCCTCACCAGTCTCACTTGTGATAAAGGTGGGGCCGAGAGCAGGGCCTCCCCAGAAGATCTTAAACTCCGAGATGGGACGTAGAAGGAGATACGTTCGGACAGGTACTGGGCCGGAGCCGTATAGGGTTTTGTAGGTCAAAACCAGCACTTTGAATTGTGCTCGGAACTGGATTGGCAGCCAGTGGAGCTGACATAACAGCATAACAGCATATAGTTATGCTGATTGTTTTTAATGGCTCTAATTGCTCTTTTGTGAATGTATGGCATTGAATTGTGCCAGCCTGTAACCCATCTTGAGTCGCCGTATGGCTAAGAAAGAGGGGCTATAAATAGCGTAAACAAACAAATAAATAAATAAGAGATGGGAATGTGCTGCCAGTAAGTTTCCACAGGATGTTATTGCATGCAGCTACTTTGTACTTGTTCATGCAGCGTTTCCTAAATGTCACCATTCAGTCTAAGGTGACACCAAGATATTTAGGATGGGAGAAGTGTTCGAGCTCTTGGCTTTCCCAAGTAACTTTCAATTTTCTGTTGGCTTCACAGTTTCGTAGGTGGAAAGCACATGACAGTGCTTCACTGTGACAGTGAAGCGTCAGCTCCCCCGATGGCCAGAATACCCTCATGAAAGCTGGAAAGTTAAATAGCCTCTGTGTGTCCGTCGATATATGTTGTGTGTCTATGGTATTGGATGTTTGCCATGTATTTGTACATTGTAATCTACCCTGAGTCCCCTGCCGGGTGAGAAAGTTCAAGGTTCCAGGATTCCAAAGGTTCAGGAGACAAGTCAGGACACCGAAAATCCACAAACCTGGGGGAAAACCAGCAGCATCTACCACCAAGATAAGACAGAATGTAAATATTGTAAATAAATATATCAATTTTGGGATTGATCTAGCAGGGTGCTTACACTATAATTATCAATGTCATGTATCATGTTCTGCAGTTGTTGGCGGTGGTAGGTCTAGCTGTTGGTGATAGAAGGATTAATTTAAGTCTTAGTTCTAAAGGGTTAAGTAATCTGTAAGTAAGAGTTCGAGGGTGAAAGCAATTAAGGATGGAGGTATGCAAGAGATGGGTTGCAGCTGGGTGTTTCTGGATATAAGGAGCTAGCCGTGGGACTGATCTTGGGGAGAAAAGTATCGTCTTATCTTGGTGGTGCCCCCGGTGTCGCAGTGGGTTAAAGCCCTGTGCTAGCAGGATTGAAGACCGACAGGTCGCAGGTTCGAATCCGGGGAGAGGCGGATGAGCTCCCTCTATCAGCTCCAGCTCCTCATGCGGGGACATGAGAGAAGCCTCCCACAAAGGATGATAAAAACATCAAATCATCTGGACGTCCCCTGGGCAATGTCCTTGCAGACGGCCAATTCTCTCACACCAGAAGCGACTTGCAGTTTCTCAAGTCGCTCCTGACACGACAAAAAAGTAATCTTGGTGGTAGATGCTGCTGGTTTTCCCCCAGGTTTGTTGGTTTTCGGTGTCCTGACCTGTCTCCTGAATCCTGGAACCTTGAATCTTGGACTGGCTTTTGACTACGGTATAGACTCTTGATCCCTGGACTTTGTTTATTGAATTATTGGCGTTTGACCACTGGACTGGACATTTTGACTACGGAGTTATCTTGAACTTGCAACAGTGTTTGCTGTTTTTGTTTTATATTCTGTGGCTGAGTGCAATCTTTACGTTTTATAGTTTGGACGATTAAAACAGCCAGAAAGTAAGTGCTGTTTTAATTAAATTGTTTTATATAAACTGGGTATTTGTTTGGTTCATCTCTGCCTGAATAAGGCAGAGCCCTGGCATCGTGACAATCGAGCCCCATGGCAAGTTTTTTGCTTTGCCAGATTGTACATTTCTTCCATTCTGAAGTCCCAAATGAAGCACATTAACAGTCCGGTTTGAGTAATAAGCATCCCTTTATTCGCCAACACCATTACAAAAACTGATTACATTAGCAACCAAAAAAGAAAGGAAGGAAGGAAGGAAGGCGGGAGGGAGAGAACAAAGGAGAGGGAGAAAGGAGGAGGAGTGTTCACTTGAAGATGGAAGTCGGAGGCCGCTACTCCCCAAAATGTATCTAAGTAAAACAGCACAGGCCGTCAGTATTAAAATGTTACGTTACGTTGCTGTTGTTACCACGTCGGGTTTGTGTTGTGTTCTGAACAAGTTTCACTGAGCATAGCAAAGATAAAAGGTTATGTGTTTACTGCAGCTCCCGGAATGTGAAGCTCTAATTATCCAAACTTTATTTTATTTAAGTATTACAAAACTAAACTCTGGAGGTGTTCGCAGAGTCTTCATCATCATCTCGTTTAAATCAGTAGTCTAACAAGGAGTAGAAAAGACAAAACTCTGTTCAGTGTTTGACGAAGTAGAAAGGGTGAACACATAAATAAGGCTTTAATTTGGCAAAATATAAAATACAGTGCCTTCTGCTACCCCCAAATTAAGGATCTCCCCATGATTTCATTCTGTAAAAAAAGAGAAACAGAAAACAAGAACAACGGTGTAAGTTCAGGGATTCGAGAATCACAGAAAAACATGACAGAACTTAATGCAGATAATTACTATCTACTATTGATGCGGATGGAAGAAAAAGCAGAATGAGCAGTACTGAATTTTTAAATAATACACTGTCCAACACATATTTTGGTGTCTCAAACATTAGACCTGTTTCTAGGTATATTTGACCTGCTAATTCCAAAAATTGCACCAGCTTCCCCCTATTTGCCTCTAGTTTTTGAGATACAGATGCCATATACCAATCTTGAAATGCTCGGCCATAGAAAACCATGATAGACATATCAAAGAAACTAGAACTGATGCAATCTATTTCGATAAAAATTTTCTGAATCAGCAACTCAAATAACCTCAGGAATGGCCCTAAAAACCAAGACAGCAAGAACCTTTTTTTGGTTGTGTTGTTGTTATTATACATTATTATTTGATACACAACAATATTTGATCTCACGTCGAACAGTTCCAGGACTGTGTGATGTATCTGTAAATAATGCATGCAGATCTGAGTAGAGTGGCATTTTGCAGATGACAGATGGTAATTTTGTCAGTGCCAATTGTTTTTAAGTGCAGGCCAAGGTCTTTAGGCACTGCACCCAGTGTGCCGATCCCCACTGAGACCACCTTTACTGGCTTATGCCAGAGTCTTTGTAGGAGAAAGAGGAGGAGGAGGAGGAGGAGGAGGTGGCAGAGATGAGAAGATGGTGACGATGACTTTGTCACAGGCCAGAAAAGGTGGACCCAGTGGTGATCGGCACACTGGGTGCAGAGCATAAATATCCTGTCCTGAACTTAAAAACAATCGGCACTGACAAAATTACCATCTGCCAGCTGCAGAAGGCCACCTTACTCGGATCTGCACACATCCTTCGCCAATACATCACACAGTCCTAGACACTTGGGGAGTGTCCAATGTGTGATCCAATACAAAAGCCAGCAGAGTGATGTTGTTTGCTGTCTACTAATCTTGTTGTGTATATAATAATAATACTTTATTTATAACCCGCCCTATTTCCCCGAGGGGAGGAACAAAGTCAATACAGGAGCAGAGTCAAGCTTTACAAATTACATAAGACTATATTGAAAAAACTACATTTCTATATAGGAAAGTAAAGGCCTAGCTATTTAAATATAGATCTCTCTCTGGAGACATCTTGTCTCTCTCCAAGCTCACAGGAGAAGAACACAAAATGCAAGAATACAAAACCCAGCATAGTGATCTTGTTTGCTGTGTACTAATCTTGTTGGGTATCAAAGGATATAACAACAACAACATCAACAACAATAACAATATAGAAGTCCAGAAGTCCAGACATTGAACAATATTAAACCCAAATTCACACGCAAAGTATTCAAAATATTTTTTCAATTCAAAGTCTGAATTTCTTTTTCTTGTCTATGGGGCGTGCGGGTAAGAAAACAGAACTGTGAACCATTATAAGTTTAATACAAACCTCTGCACGACTGAAAAGTCTTACTATGCCCCCACCCCTTTAACTAAAATATTACTTTCAAATTTTATATTTACTTAGAAAAAGAGACATGTACTTCAAGGGTCTGAAGAAGTGTTAATTTTGAGTCTGTGAAAAAAGGTGGACCAAAAGCCAAGTTAGGAGGCCTAGCTTACTTAGATCCTGCCTAAAAACAGAGAGAGCCCAGGGGCTGTCAATATATGACAGGGGTTCCCAACCTGTGGTCCGTGGACCACCAGTGGTCTGTAAGAACTAAAATGTGGTCCGCGCCCTCACCGTTGCAACAGGAGCGACTGGTCTCACAAAACCCTCTTATTGTGCCGAGGCTTATTAAATGTGGTTTTCTGTGGGCGAGCAGATGGCAATTATTGGATGGCATATGTTCTGTATCAGAAACTAGAGCTGATGTGGTCTACCCAATGCAATTTTCTGAATCAGCACCCCCAAATAACCAAACTGAATCTAAAGTTCCTCAGAAACTGATTCAGAACTAATGTTGGAGAGTGGTCCTTGGTGAAAAAAAAGGTTGAGAACCACTGATCTATGATTTAGTTACTGGTTTTGTTCAACAAAATCCAGGTGGCTCACATACAAGTGAGTCAAGATGCATAATCCGGGCTCTGTGTGTATTTGTGTGTGTATATCACTCCCTCATAAAATTGCTGGGCTGTTTTACTCAGAGGATTTATTTCCTTAAATTCAGGAGTCATTTCAGACCCAGTGTATGAAGCTGATTAACCTAGACTAGTTCCCACTACACATAAAAAGTGCTTCGATAAGCACTGGATCTGCCATGGCTGCACCCAATGCAATACTGGAATTGGTAGAGATCTCTGCAATAACTGAATACCATGAAAGACAATTTGGATTTGCTCATTCACGGATTGGATTACAAAGCTCTACATCTTCCAGGGTGACTCTATAAGCAACGCCAGCCAGAGTTTGACCACAGAGGACCTTGGCTTGGATGAAATGGCCTCTTCAGCATCTGAATGCGGAGAGGAAAAACACTCTCACTTTTAAAATAATCTGAACACTCCTCCAGGCAAGTTTACTGTGTATTGTTTTGTTGTATATTCTTTCGAACCTATATAGGAATGGCTGGGCTTGAGGCTCATGGGTCTTTCCCAGGGGGCAAATACGAGGAGTATTTTTAAAGTAAGGTCCGTTTTGTTGTAGACACTAGTAGTTCGTGCGCATACCGCAATGAGCGCGTGTGTCGTGTACCAGCATGCCTCGGGAACAACTGTGCTCAGTTTCTGCTCTGTAGCTAACCTGTACGGTTCTGTTCTGTGCTTTAAAAATGTTTAAGACTATCAACTCACCCTCCGCATGTGAGGTTCGCTCAGTGATACGGTTTTTGTCAGCAAGGAACCTGCCTGCTGCAGAAATTCATCGACAGTTTTGTGAAGTGTACGGTGATACTGTTATGAGTGAAAGCAAAATGCATAAGTGGTACGACAATCCAAAGATGGCCGTGACAACGTCCATGATGAGGACCACTCCGGTCGCCCTTCTTTGATTACAGACGATTTGGTGGCTTCAGTTGAAGTGAGTGAACCTCACATGCGGAGGGTGAGTTGATAGTCTTAAACATTTTTAAAGCACAGAACAGAACCGTACAGGTTAGCTGCAGAGCGGAAACTGAGCACAGTTATTCCCGAGGCATGCCGGTGCACGACGCACGCGCTCGTTGCGGTATGCGCCGAACTACTAGTGTCTACAACAAAACGGACCTTACTTTAAAAATACCCCTCATACAACTGTGGCCTCTTCCCTGGTGCAACACCAAAGTGATACCATCAACTTTACTGCCTTCTTGGACTATCACCAAAGATCGGTTCTGGAGATACTTTCAAAGTTCATTCTCTGGCCTCCCAAATCCCAAGAAAACCCCATTATCTGGTTTGCTCAAACCTCTCCTACCTAGTAGCTGGTAGTGTTCTTTTCCCTTTGTGAGCATTTGGCTGACAGATGCAAGCAGCTGTTTGAGATGGGTCACATTCTGGCTTAGATTCACGGCTACGTTGAGATTTTTATCGGGTCCGCCCTGAAACGAGAGGAGAAAAAGCAGTTCCATTGATTAATAGCTTAATGCCATGGTCAAAACAGGGGGTGGCTGGGAAATGGATATAGCAGAAGTGGAAATCAGATGGTCCTCCAAATGTGGCAAGGCTATAGTGCCTGGCTTTCCTGGCCATTGGCTATGCTGCTTTGGGCTGATGGGACTTGAGGTTCAGCAATATTTGGAGGGTCACATGATTCCCAACCCTATATCTACAAGGGTTGAATGAAAAGTAATGCCTCCATCTTCGTAACTCCTCAACAGATGGCAGTACTGGTATGCGGCAGGTACTGGCTTGTTCAGTAGGCTCTCCTCTACAGTTCCATTTTGGCGGGAAGCCTTAGCATTGAACGGTTGTGTTGTTAAAGTGTGAAGTATGGGACCCTGAGCAGACGGTGGGTCAATGCGACTTAAGCAACATACAGTCATTGAATTCTTGACAGCAGAAGGTATCACCCAAAAGAGATTTATCAGAGAATGCAAGCTGTTTATGGTGATTGTGTTGAGTGAGTACTGTGCATTGTTGGGCGAGTAAGTTTAAAGATGTTGAGGTGGGAACATCTGACTTGCGTGACAAACAAAGAGTTGGACATCCTGTGACAGCAACCACCGAGTTTCACAAGCAAAAGGTTGACAGATTGATTCAGGATGATTGTCGTATCACTCAGAGAGAAATTTTAAGGAAAATCAGCATTTCACAAGAACGTGTGGGTCACATTATTGCTATCACCTTCTCGTCCATGTCCCAGCATTACTTCCAATTTTAATTTTACATTTGGCCTCCCCACTGTTTTAATTGTGTTGTCTTTTTGATAATGCTGTATATTTTATTGTCTCTGTTTTATTTTAATTTGCTTGTACTGTTGTTATTGCTTGTAGTGTGCCAAGTTTGGTGCAGATCCATTGTGGGCTGGGTTCAGAGGGCTCTTTGATTGTAAGTTAACTATAAATCCCAGCAACTACAACTCCCAAATGTCAAGGTCTATTTTCCCCAAACTCCACTAGTTTTCACATTTGGGCATATTGAGTATTCATGCCAGGTTTGGTCCAGATCCATCATTGTTTAAGTCCACAGTGCTCTCTGGATGTAGCTGAACTACAACTCCAAAACTCAAGGTCAAAGCCCAACAAGCCCTTCCAGTACTTTCTCTTGGTCTTGGGAGTTCTGTGTGCCAAATTGGACTCAATTCCATTGTTGGTGGAGTTCAGAATGGGCATATTGAGTATTCGTGCCAAGTTCGGTCCAGATCCATCATTGTTTGAGTCCACAGTGCTCTCTAGATGTAGGTGAACTACAACTCCAAAACCCAAGATCAATGTCCAACAAGCCCTTCCAGTACTTTCACTTGGTCTTGGGAGTTCTGTGTGCCAAATTTTGACTCAATTCCATTGTTGGTGGAGTTCAGAATGGGCATATTGAGTATTCGTGCCAAGTTTGGTCCAGATCCATCATTATTTGACTCCACAGTGCTCTCTAGATGTAGGTGAACTACAACTCCAAAACTCAAGATCAATGTCCAACAAATGCTTCCAGCACTTTCTCTTGATCTTAGGAGTTCTGTGTGCCAAATTTGACTCAATTTCATTGTTGGTGGAGTTCAGAATGCTCTTTGATTATAGGTTAACTATAAATCCCAGCAATGACAAAATGAATGCCTCCCTGCAACCCCACCAGTTTCTAATGTGGGCGTTTCAGGTATTTGTGTCAGATTTGGTCCAGTGAATGAAAATACATCCTGCATATCAGATATTTACATTACAATAGCAAAATTACAGTTGTGAAGTAGCAACGAAAATAATGTTATGGTTGGGGGTCACCACAACATGAGGAACTGAATTAAGGGGTTGCAGCATTAGGAAGGTTGAGAACCACTGGGTTAATTAACCTAAGGATCACTGTGGAAACTTAAGATACATATCAACAACAAAGTGCATTACTACTCTGCCATCTTCTGGTAGAACTAAGTAGCACATGGTCCTGGTCAGTTTTATTCATTGAGAGATAGAGTATGTCCAACTCACCTCTCAGCTCAAATAGCCAGGGACACATAGTCCTAATGTAAGTGACCTATAGATTTCCCATAAGGGTTTCTGATTTGTTTACTTTATTTCTATCCCACCTTTCTCCCAATGTAGGGCTTTAAAGGCAGCTATGGTACAGCAGGTTAAACTGCTGAGCTGATGAACTTACTGAGCAAAAGGTCAGCAGTTCGGGAGTGGGTTGAGATCCTGCTGTTAGCCCCAGCTCCTGCCAACCTAACAGTTCAAAAACATGCAAGTGTGAGTAGATGAATAGGTACCGCTTCAGCAGGAAGGTATTGGCGCTCCATGCATATCCAAGGTGATATGACCAGCTAAAGTGAGTGACCACATATGCGGACTGAGTTGAACATGATTTTACCTTGGCGATTTGGTATATATGTATTTTATCTATATGTATTTTAATCTTGTATTGTTGTATGATGTTTTAACTTGTATTAGTAGCATTGAATCCTTGCTGTAAGCCGGTCTGAATCCCTCTACGGAGATGAGAAGATTGGGATATAAAATATTTAAATAAATAAATAAATAAATAAGGAAGGAAGGAGTTTCCACCAGACACTGAGGCAGAGAGTTCCACTGTTGAACAGCCCTCATGGTCAGGAGGTTTGTTTATTTATTTGTTTGTTTGTTTACAGTATTTAGTTCTTCCTAATGTTCCTAATGTTGACCACACCACCAGTGGAACTGAACAGCTGTCTTAGTTCTAGTAACCAAAAGATGTACAGCTTGTGCCATTTCACCAGTGTACTCTAAAGACACACTTACCATTGGCGAACAGACATCACTGTTTTCTATCACTTGAGTGTCTCCAGCAGCTTTTCCTATTTCCCTTTCTAGAGTCATCAAGGATTCGTGGGCCTTGAAAGAAAAGCAACAGGTTATTTATTTATTTATTTATCGCGTCAGAAGTGAACTGAAAATATAATTATAACACATAAAAAACCCACAAAAAAATTGGCATTATACTGGATTTTAATGTATTGTCGAAGGCTTTCATGGCTGGAATCACTGGGTTGTTGTAGGGTTTTTCGGGCTATATGGCCATGGTCTAGAGGCATTCTCTCCTGATGTTTCGCCTGCATCTATGGCAAGCATCCTCAGAGGTAGTGAGGTCTAGCAAAAAAGGTTTATATATCTGTGGAATGACCAGGGTGGGACAAAGGACTCTTGTCTGCTGGAGCTAGGTGTGAATGTTTCAACTGACCATCTTAATTAGCATTTGATGGCCTGGCAGTTGTTTGGTGTGGCTTGTTAGTGCCTGGGGCAATCTTTTGTTGAGAGATGATTAGATGTCCCTGATTGTTTCTCTTCTGTTGTTTTGCTGTTGTAATTTTAGAGTTTTTTTTAATACTGGTAGCCAGATTTTGTTCATTTTCATGGTTTCCTCCTTTCTGTTGAAATTGTCCACATGCTTGTGGATTTCAATGGCTTCTCTGTGTAGTCTGACATGGTGGCTGTGAGAGTGGTCCAGCATTTCTGTGTTCTCAAATAATATGCTGTGTCCAGGTTGGTTCATCAGGTGCTCTGCTATGGCTGACTTCTCTGGTTGAAGTAGTCTGCAGTGCCTTTCACGTTCCTTGATTCGTGTTTGGGCAATGCTGCTGCGCTTGGTGGTCCCTATGTAGACTTGTCCACAGCTGCATGGTATACGGTAGACTCCTGCAGAAGTCTAGATTTCCCTTGATCAGATTTCCCTTGATCAGAAGCTGGCCACTTGGGAGTGCCTCTAGTGTTGCTAGGTAGTAAGTGGTGTGTGGTTTGCTCTTCTCCACACTCGCATGTCGTGGACTCCACTTTGTGGCCCCATTTCTTAAGACTGGCTCTGAATCTTGTGGTGCCAGAGCACCTTCCAGGTCGCCCAGCCTTCTCTGTGCCCAGGGGGGGAGCTTGTCATCCAGTCTCAGCCACTGATGATTTTTACCTGCCACTTTTGGACTCTTGATTGCTGAGGTGTTCCTTTGAATATCTCTGTAGATCTTAGGAAGCTATTTCTTGATTTAAGACATTGGCATGCTGGTTGATATCCAAACAGAGGATGGGTCAGAGATGTCACTGCCTTGGCCCTTTCATTACAGGCTGCTACATCCCTGTGAATATCAGGTGGTGTGATACCGGCTAAACCAGTGTCGTGGGGTGTAGGCATCCTGTGATAATGCATCATGTCTCATTAAGAGCCACATCCACTTTTTTTAATGTGGTGAGATGCAGAATCATAGAATCAAAGAGTTGGAAGAGACCTCATGGGCCATCCAGTCCAACCCCATTCTGCCAAGACGCAGGAATATTGCATTTAGCCACCCCTGACATATGGCTCACACTGGGCATGCATATTCAGCCACAACAAACTAGGCTGCTGAAAGGTGTAATGTGCGTCTGTGACGTCTGGTTCCAACCCAATTATAGAATGGGTTCTTTCGGGAAGAGTGAAGTGCCATCCAAAGCGGCTTGAACGCCTGCTTTATCAACAGACAACTTTGAGCTTCCGATTACTTACCTTGGGTAAATCAGCTACTATTTTTTTCCTCTCTTCCTGATCCATGTTGAGTTTGGCTGCCGTCTCATTCAATTGTGTTTTTAGCTGTTAACAAAACCAAAACAAAGTTAGGTAACTCACTTGGTCAGCGTAGGGCTAGATGAGGCATGGGCAAACTTTGGCCGTTTGGGTGTTTTGGACTTCAACTCCCACAATTCCTAACAGCCTCAGGCCCTTTCCTAAGCGACTGAGGGGGAAAAGGAAAGGGCCTGGACTAGACAGAAGGAAAGGCAAGTCTCACACACAAACAACCATGATTAGTCAACATGTATTGTAAGGAGCGTAGAATATCTGCAAAATAGATGAAAAAAGAGGCAGCTAGAGAAGCCTGAAACAGGTTAGAATCAGCAAAACAGCCCAGCAGATTATTTACAACCCTGAATGCCTTGCCAACATTGTCGGCGAATTTGCACAAAACCTTTCCACAAATATGCTTCTATTTCCAAAGCTAGTGATGCTCTATTCTTCTGTTATCCCAGCTCCAAGGCACTGAGCATAGATCCCTTTCAATAATGTAAACATCTAGCATTTTCATCATTGTCGAAGGCTTTCATGGCCGGAATCACCGGGTTGTTGTAGGTTTTTTCGGGCTATATGGCCATGTTCTAGAGGCATTCTCTCCTGACCTTTCGCCTGCATCTATGGCAAGCATCCTCACTACTTCTGAGGATGCTTGCCATAGATGCAGGCAAAACGTCAGGAGAGAATGCCTCTAGAACATGGCCATATAGCCTGAAAAAAACTACCACCCATTTTCATCATTCTCCTTCTATGTCTCAAAGTGGTTCTCTCCAAATCAGCTGATCTCTACATGGCACAACGAAGCGTTCGCAACATGAAATGACGGAAAAGTCAGTGCCTATGGTGGCTCAAGCTCTAATATTTCCTTTTTCCAAGGTGGATTAAGAATTTCCTTGGTTCTAGAAATCTCATTTTCGAACAAGCTGCAAAATATATGAACGGAATTGGTCATATTCCTAATGGAGATGCCTGATAGAATATGCTGTAAGTCACCCTCAGCTGCTTCTAATAATTTATAACTCAAGGGTTTTCAATCTGATGAAGGAGTGGGCAAAAGTATGATAGCTGGGACCCAATGCTGGTCAGAATTAGAGAAGCAAAGACATTACGTATTTGAACGTGTTTGCATACGATATTCGGATAGCCTTGAGCACTATATGCTTGGCTGTTTGTTGCCCCCCCCCCCACTTTCTGTCTCCCCCCTCCCCCCCCCTTTCTGGCGAACTATCTTGCCACGACTCGGTCGCACCTGCATCTCTCACTCGGTGCGCTGTCTCGGCACTGGGTCCCAGCTATCATACTTTTGCCAGGGACTGTCTGGTCTGGTTCCCTTTTTATTTCAAGCTTTGTTCTTTTCCATCAATCAAGCAAAAGTGACATCTCAGACTAAGAAGTACTTATAGAATCATAGAATCAAAGAGTTGGAAGAGACCTCATGGGCCATCCAGTCCAACCCCCTGCCAAGAAGCAGGAATATTGCATTCAAAGCACCCCTGACAGATGGCTATCTAGCCTCTGTTTAAAAGCTTCCAAAGGAGCCTCCACCACACTCCGGGCAGAGAGTTCCACTGCTGAACGGCTCTCACAGTCAGGAAGTTCTTCCTCATGTTCAGATGGCATCTCCTCTCTTGAAGTTTGAAGCCATTGTTCCGCGTCCTAGTCTCCAGGGAAGCAGAAAACAAACTTGCTCCCTCCTCCCTGTGGCTTCCTCTCACATATTTATACATGGCTATCATATCTCCTCTCAGCCTTCTCTTCTTCAGGCTAAACATGCCCAGCTCCTTAAGCCGCTCCTCATAGGGCTTGTTCTCCAGACCCTTGATCATTTTAGTCGCCCTCTTCTGGACACATTCCAGCTTGTCAATATCTCCCTTCATTTGTGGTGCCCAGAATTGGACACAGTATTCCAGTATTCTAACCAAAGCGGAATAGAGGGGTAGCATTACTTCCCTAGATCTAGACACTATGCTCCTATTGATGCAGGCCAAAATCCCATTGGCAAGATTTTTCTATCTTACGAAGGATTGGGCAAAAGTATGATAGCTGGGACCTCATCACAAACATTCGTTAGAGAAGCGAAGACATTACATATTTGAACGTGTTTGCATATGATATCCGGATAGCGTTGAACACTATGCTTGGCTGTTTGTTGTCTCCCCTATCTTGCCACATAGAATCATAGAGTTGGAAGAGGCCTCATGGGCCATCCAGTCCAACCCCATTCTGCCAAGAAGCAGGAATATTGCATTCAAAGCACGCCTGACAGATGGCCATCCAGCCTCTGTTTAAAAGCTTCCAAAGAAGGAGCCTCCACCACACTCTGGGGCAGAGAGTTCCACGGCTGAACAGCTCTCATAGCCAGGAAGTTCTTCCTGATGTTCAGATGGAATTTCCTTTGTTGGAAACGGCTTTGAGATCTTCCCTAGGGTGAAAATAATGGTAAACAAGTGAACTAAATGAATAAAATAATACCTTCTAGTAAGAGTTCATCCCTCACTTGCTTTCAGACCCATTTAGTTTCTGAAAAATCCACAATATCTGTGGAATTCTCCTCTAGGATCACATTGCAAATGACTTGATTTGTTTCCTGTCATCTTTTTTTCACTGATCAGCTTTAACAATCGTTCATAAAAATTGGAAAAATAGCGCAACACAGATTATTCTGACTGGCATTTAATGATACATGTAATGATATAAATATCTGCCAAAAGAGGCAATATTCTCTGCATCTGATAAAGTAGCTGCAGACCATGAAAGCTTACGCCAGAGACAACATGTCAGTCTTAAGATGCCTCTTAAGTTTTGATCCCATTGTCTCATTTTGATCCCATTTCAATTTTCAACAGCTCGAGTCAATCAAAAGGAAACGTTCAATCCCAAGCCCTCCCTACCTGGATGAGTCTCAACATCCTGTCTTAACACTTACGGTAGAAAAAGCAGCAATTTCACACCTAGATTACTTCACCTACATTCTGTGAAAGCAGCTTTTCAAATTCACAAATTACAAAAACATAAACGGTTGAGCAAGATGGGTGAAGAGAGAGTAAGACGACATGCTTCAAGCGCTAGCCGTGTTGTTATGAAGAGGCAGAGAAAGGCTATCGAAGTGGTTGCGCTGGGCAAAGACTGTGGAGAAGTGGTTAGCAGACAGAAAAAAAAAGGCTTGGAAAGGGGTCTCCACTTTGGAATAGACGCACTTGGGTGGAGAGTGGGCCTCTTACCAAATTTAACTCTTCGTTCTGCCTTACGGCTTCAGAATATGAGTCATCAAGCTTTTTCTGCAATTCAGTCAACAGATCTTTGAGCTGAAATGAAGTTTTTCAGAGGCTTTAGGATGCATCTCCTCGTAATGGTTATCAGAAGCCCTGCTCAAGATCTGACCAACAAGTCGGGCCAAGTTGGTGGGAACACGAGACAGGGCCTTTTCGGTGGCAGCACCTCACCTTTGGCACTCTCTCACCAGGGGGATGAGGCTAAATGCTTTACTATTTGCCTACTAGGAAGTACTAGGAATGTAATAATTCTTAACAAGTGTACTGTTGACCTACTCCGACATGTTTAGAAAGTGCCAAAGGTGAGGCCCTGTCTTGTGTGGCCAGGTTGGTGGAAACACGAGACAGGGTCTTTTTGGTGGCAGCACCTCACCTTCAGCACTCTCTCACCAGGGGGATGAGGCTAAATACCTTACTATTTGCCTACTAGCAAGTACTAGGAATGCAATAATTAAAGTTCACCAGTCCCACCACTTTTTCTTTGAGTCATAGAATCATAGAGTTGGAAGAGACCTCATGGGCCATCCAGTCCAACCCCTTGCCAAGAAGCAGGAATATTGCATTCAAATCACCCCTGACAGATGGCCATCTAGCCTCTGTTGAAAAACCTCCAAAGAAGGAGCCTCCAGCACACTCCAGGGCAGAGAGTTCCACTGCTGAACAGGTAGGGTTTCCTTTTTATGAATTACAGCTGAAGCATCTTCTGCAGAGTCCATTATAAACACTACACAACAGATTTGTGTAAATGCCTAAAACAGCCATTAGGTGACATTCAGAAAACTTTTCCTGTTGCCAACGTTTCCAAGACTCCCAACATTGAGCTAAGGGGACCCCATTTGGGGTTGGCACCTATAGTTTAAGAAGCAGTGCTCTATATCATCATCCCTTCCCTCTTCTCCTTCTCTATGTTAGTGTGTCATGCCCAAGTTTTTTGAATCCTTTGCTGATCAAACATTTTATTCTTGTGTGCAGTTACGTCTTATCAACTTAACTCCAACTTATGGCGACCCTGTGAATGAGAGACTTCCAAATCACCCCTCCCTCAAGAGCCCTGCTCAGGTCTTTTGATCTTGGGCCACTCACATTCATGTTTGTATTTATTGGGGTGGCGGAAAAGAGGAGGAAGCAAAAGTATCCACAATATTTCCATTAGTACCTTACCTCTCGAACTTCTGAGACGTACGTTGACCGCTCTATTTCCGCCTTTTCCAGTTCCTGCTCCAAATGTTGTCTCTCCCTTTTAAGCTGCCAAAGAAATGAATACACAGGTTCAGTTTCTTTCCAGACTGGCTGGCTGCTTCCTTCCTGGGGGAATCCTTCCTTTGGAAGTGTTAGCTGGCCCTGTGTTATTATTGTCTGGAATTCCCAATGGCACAGGGGGTTAAAGCGCTTAGCTGCTGAGGTTTGTCAGCCCCAGCTTCTGCCAACCTAGCAGTTCGAAAACATGCAAACCATGGTTTACTTAAATCAGATTGTTAAATGTGAACTGGGTCATGTCTACTTTCAGAACAGGCTTGGGATGAAAATAACTTTGAAGCAGAAATTAAGTCAAATGAGACATACGGCATCGACTTCTTTGCTTTCTTCCTTTAGTCTTTCTATTTCCTGCTCTAGAAGAGTGGCCGAGGACTGGACCTGCAAAGAGACACATAAAAATATTGCCATTATTCCCAGTTCAGATTTTTGTCTTCTTCACGAGTTTTAAACAGACCTACTCTGCTTTCTGTGTCATCAACAGAGGCATTCTTCCCCGGAATTAGTCTATTGCCAGTTTTGCATAACACATACACTGTCTACCACACAAGGCTATCTATTTTAGGCTCCATCTTTTCAGGGCTTAAGATTAGCAAATTGTAACCCAAATTAGCATCCAGCCTGCATCACACTCTGAAATTTTCAACATCACAGCACTCTGTGAAGCAGTGCTTATTTCAGATAACAATAAAACTTTATTTATATACCGCTCCATCTCCCCGAGGGGAGTCAGAGAGGTTTCCAAGTAACATCATCAATACATACAGATAAACAACATAAACATAAGGGTTTGTTTCGGACTATACGGCCATGTTCTGGAGGCATTTTCTCCTGACGTTTCGCCTGCATCTATGGCAAGCATCCTCATAGGTAGTGAGGTCTGTTGAAACTAGGAAAAATGGGTTTATATATCTGTGGAATGACCAGGGTGGGAGAAAGAACTCTTGTCTGTTGGAGCTAGGTGTGAATGTTTCAACTGACCACTTTGATTAGCATTTGATGGCCTGGCAGTGCCTGGGGCAATCTTTTGTTGAGAGGTGATTAGATGTCCCTGATTGTTTCCTCTCTGTCGTTTTGCTGTTGTAATTTCTCTGCCTGAAGTAGTCTGCAGTGCCTTTCATGTTCCTTGATCCGTGTCTGGGCAATGCTGCTGCGTTTTGTGGTCCCTCTGTAGACTTGTCCACAGCTGCATCGTATACGGTAGACTCCTGCAGAAGTGAGAGGATCCCTCTTGTGCTTTGCTGAACGTAGCATTTGTTGGATTTTCTTGGTGGGTCTGTAGATAGTTTGTATGTTGTGTTTCCTCATCAGCCTCCCTATGCGGTCAGTGGTTCCCTTGATGTATGGCAGGAACACTTTTCCTCTGGGTGGATCTTCATCTTGACTCTCGTGGCTTGTTCTTGGTCTTGCAGCTCTCCTGATGTCTGAGGTGGAGTCTCCATTGGCCTGGAGAGCCCAGTTGAGGTGGTTCAGTTCATCTTGGAGGAGGTGGGCTTCGCAGATTCTTTTTGCACGGTCTGCCAAGGCTTTAATGGTGCTTCTTTTTTGACTTGGGCGATGGTTGGAGTTTTTATGTAGAAAATGAAGGAAGGCTGCCTTTTCTAGATGTCCTAGTCATCCGCAAACCAAATCAACAATTGGGTCACACCGTTTACAGAAAAACCACACACATAGATAGATATCTACATAAAAACTCCAACCATCACCCAATCAAAAAAGAAGCACCACATTTGTTCCTTGCCAATAAGTTTAATCTCTGATCTACATTAATACCATATACATCCTCATAGGGAAAGGCTTTTTAAAAAAGATATTTATTTATTCTTTATAGTATTTACACCCCGTCCTTCTCACCCTGAATGGAATTCAGAGCAGCTTACAGAACACACAATACGGCAAACATTAGAATCATAGAATCAAAGAGTTGGAAGAGACCTCATGAGCCATCCAGTCCAACCCCCTGCCAAGAAGCAGGAATATTGCATTCAAATCACCCCTGACAGATGGCCATCCAGCCTTTGTTTAATAGCTTCCAAAGAAGGAGCCTCCACCACACTCCAGGGCAGAGAGTTCCACTGCTGAACGGCTCTCACAGTCAGGAAGTTCTTCCTCATTTTCAGATGGAATCTCCTTTCTTGTAGTTTGAAGCCATTGCTCCATTGTCTCCAGGGCAGCAGAAAACAAGCTTGCTCCCTCCTCCCTATGACTTCCTCTCACTTATTTATACATGGCTATCATGTCTCCTCTCAGCCTTCTCTTCTTCAGGCTAAACATGCCCAGCTCTTTAAGGTTACCATCCATCCATCTTGCCCTTGGTCGGCCCCTCTTCCTTTTTCCTTCCATTTTCCCCAGCATCATTGTCTTCTCTAAGCTTCCCTTTCTTCTCATGATGTGGCCAAAATACTTCATCTTGGCCTCTACTATCCTTCCCTCCAATGAGCAGTCAGGCTTTATTTCCTGAAGTATGGACTGGTTGGATCTTCTCGCGGTCCAAGGCACTCTCAGCACTTTCCTCCAGCACCACAGTTCAAAAGTGTCTATCTTCCTTCGCTCAGCCTTCCCTAAGGTCCAGCTCTCACATCCGTAGGTGACTACGGGGAATACCATTGCTCTGACTATGCGGATCTTCGTTGCCAGTGTGATGTCTCTACTCTTCATTATCTTATCAAGATTGGACATTGCTCTCCTCCCAAGAAGTAAGCGTCTTCTGATTTCCTGGCCACAGTCTGCGTGTGCAGTCATCTTTGCACCTAGAAATGCAAAGTCTGTCACGGCCTCCACGTTTTCTCCCTCTATTTTCCAGTTGTCAATCACTCTTGTTGCCATAATCTTAGTTTTTTTGATGTTTAACTGCAACCCAGCTTTTGCGCTTTCTTCTTTCACCTTGATTAGAAGGCTCCTCAGCTCCTCCTCACCTTCGGCCATCAAAGTGGTGTCATCTGCATATCTAAGGCTGTTAATGTTTCTTCCAGCCATTTTCACCCCAGTCTTGCATTCTTCAAGCAACTCTATAATAACTGCTGGCAAATCATATCATAGATAGGATGCACTTTGCAGAATGCACATAGGGACAAGAACAGTAGATAGAAGAACCATAGATACAAAGATCGTGAAGCCGCGGTTGTACTGAAGTATTTAACTTTGCCCTTTTCTGGAGCCTTGGAAGGTTACTCTCAATGTTACGGTAAGCAAATGAAAAGCAAAGAACTACTGCCTCGCCAATCAGAAAGACTTTCCAGTATCAGAGCAACCTCCCTTCATCTAAGTGGCAAAAACAGCTCTTATCCACAAACTAGATACTGCTAAGCCCAGAGCATTTATCATCTTCGGTTGAGTCAATGCAACAGCAGATGGTCTTTTCTAGTTAACGCTGAAGTGCTGCTGGCCTTCTCTTTGAAGGGGTTATCCCCTCTCAGCTCTCCCCATTTGCATCGAGTCGGCTTCAGCAAGCACTTGTGAGATGCATAATCCAAAATCATTTCACAGGGATTAATTCGTATCGAAGAAGGCGAGGACAACCACGGAAGTGCCACATTAAAAACAGCGGCAGCACGATTAAACCCCTTGATACGACTTTGAGAACATATTGCTATTTTTGTGCGTGATCACCATCCGATGTATAACAGAGCAAGTCCTCACCAGTGCATCACTACAGTATAAAAAAGGTAAAGGTAGTCCCCTGACATTAAGTCCAGTCATGTCTGACTCTGGGGTGTGGTGCTCATCTCCATTTCTAAGCTGAAGAGCCAGCGTTGTCTGTAGACACCTCCAAGGTCATGTGGCCGGCATGACTGCATGGAACGCCGTTACCTTCCCGCCAGAGCGGTACCTATTGATCTACTCACATTTGCATGTTTTCGAACTGCTAGGTTGGCAGAAGCTAGGGCTGACAGCGGAAGCTCACGCCGCTCCCCGGAATCGAACCTGCGACCTTTCGATCAACAAGCTCAGCAGCTCAGTGCTTTAACCCACTGTGCCACCGGGGGCTCCTTTCACTACAGTATACTGCCTATCTATTTTTTATTACTGTCTCTTCTGGCTGCCTCCTCTTGCAGGTTGTTTAACTCATGTTTTCAATTCCATATTTTTAGTTTTGTCATCCACTTTAACAGCTGTTATATCGAGAGGAAGGATGGAACTTTTTGAAATGAACAATAACATAAAATGGAGTAATCTAGAGACACCTTCTACATGGCGTATGGCTATCCAAGTGGGGGGAATAGAGGGCATTGGCTTCCAAATAAGAATTCTACCTCCCTAATATGACTTTTTCCTTCAATACTCAAATTTATGTCATTGCAGTAACTTAAAACTTCAGCTGAACATTCAGAAATAGATTTAGGGCATCCAAAGTAAAGGGGCAGACAAAGTTAATGAAGTTACTAAGAAAAATCCAACTTTATGTACTTAAGTACCGTATATACTCAAGTATAAGCTGAGTTTTCAGACCTTTTTTGGGATGCAAAAGCCTCCCGTAGCTTATACTCGAGTCAAAATTATTTATGATTTTACTCTATTATTTTTATTATTATTACTATTATTATTTTACTCTATTTATTATTATTTCTACATTATTTCATTCTATTTATTGTTATTACATCCATTATTTCACTGTATTTATTATTATTACTACTACTACTACTACATTTATTATTACTACATTTATTATTTTACTCTATGCAAGTGTGAATGTTGCAATTGGCCACCTTGATTAGCATTTAATGATCTTGCAGCCTCAAAGCCTGGTTGATTGCTGCCTGAGGGAATCCTTTGTTTGAAGATGTTAACTGGCCCTGATTGATTCTTGTCTGGCAATCCCCTGCTTTTCTAAAAAAAAAAAATCAGGACTGTAAATAAAGAGCAACATTAAAAAATGGGAATTCCAGGCAAGAATAACACAGGGCACCACAATTCAAGAGAGATATTGACAAGCTGGAATGTGTCCAGAGGAGGGTGACTAAAATGATCAAGGGTCTGGAGAACAAGCCCTATGAGGAGTGGCTTAAGGCACTGGGCATGTTTAGCCTGAAGAAGAGAAGGCTGAGAAGTGATATGATAGCCATGTATAAATATGTGAGAAGTTGTCACAGGGAGGAGGGAGCAAGCTTGTTTTCTGCTTCCTTGGAGACTAGGACGCAATGGAACAATGGCTTCAAACTACAAGAGAGGAGATTCCATCTGAACATGAGGAAGAACTTCCTGACTGTGAGAGCCATTCAGCAGTGGAACTCTCTGCCCCGGAATGTGGTGGAGGCTCCTTCTTTGGAAGCTTTTAAACAGAGGCTGGATGGCCATCTGTCAGGGGTGATTTGAATGCAATATTCATGCTTCTTGGCAAAATGGGGTTGGAGTGGATGGCCCATGAGGTCTCTTCCAACTCTTTGATTCTATGATTAAACAAGGTGGTAAATTTGCCTCATTCACACTTGCCTCAAGCAGACAAGAGTTCTTTCTCCCAACCTGGACATTATATCACAGATAGAGAAACTTCACTTGCCTGGTTTCCAACAGACCCCTCAACCTCAGAGGATGCCTGCCATAGATATGGGTGAAATGTCAGGAGAGAATGTATGGGTGAAATGTCAGGAGAGAATGCTTGTGGAACATGGCTATACAGCCCAGAAAACTGTCAGCAACTCAGTGATTCCGGCCATGAAAGACTTTGACAACACAACCCCCCCCCCCCCCCCCCCCCCCCCACACACACACACACAATTTTTCTTACCTGAGTGTAAACACCTCTCTAGGAATCTCTAGGCACTTTTGGTGGATACTTACCTCAGAACCTTTGGTGGATACTGACCACAGAATAAAACCAGAGGACCCAGAGATTCACAGAGAAAGCATATTAAGTATATTCATGAAAATCAAATCTGCAAAAATGAATCCTACAAATGTGGCTTGCAGGCTGGACAGTAATTTTCCATGCTTACTTTCTACTGAAGTAAAACTTCAAAGAGTGGCAGTATTCTTAACTGGGGAAACTTTGTCCCTGCTCAGGTAGCTACATCCAATCATCTATAAACAACTTGAGAGCACTGTATTTTAGTGTTCTCTATGTTTCTGAAGCCAGAAACATGGTGCCTACAAGTCTTTCGGTGAAGCGGTGAGACACACAACAAAAAATATTACCTGTTGGAGTTCCTTCTGAGACTCTTCAATTTTTATTTTCCATTTGCTCTCCTCTTCTTCCACGCTCCTCTGCAACCTTTGCAAGATTCCCTCCTAGCAACACACAATTTGAGGCTCATAAGAAATTGAAGCAGGTGGAAATTCCATTGAACACAGCAGAATTTAGCAGGCTCCTCCTTACCGTCTCTGCAAGGACTACTTTATACTTCTCACACTCCTGCTGCAACATTATGTGCAATTCGTCTGCCTCTTTCAACTTCTGCTCCATGGCCTGTCAGAACAAACAAAATTCTATACATATTCAGAAGTTCATGCCATATAAGCACTGAATGTATTTTTTTTTTTGCATTGCAATTTCCCTTGTTTCAATTCTGGTTCTACTAATTATAATTTCCACCCAAACATACAAATAACAGTTTGGGACAATGCTCCATGCGTAACCCTTAAACAGCAATAGTTGTGCATGTGCAAATACTACTCTGATTTTCTTTTGTAGAGCTATTCAGGAGGGCCTGGTCTATCTAAAGATATATGCAGTCTGCAAGTGACACATTAGAAGCCAAATTTTAAGCTTCTGCATATGAGATGGATTTAATGTCAAAGACAGGGCATACTTCTTTTCTCCTTTCCATCATGCAATGTGATAGAAAGTGGCATTAAAATCAAAAACATGGATGCACTCATAGATCGTACTAACCTTAACTTCATCTGGTCGTGACGTCTCCTTCGTATGTTCTCTTACTGCCTGTTCGAACCCATGCAGCCACTCATTGTGACTCTGTGTAAGAAATAGGAATTCAAACTAAAGTGAGAGAAATTTTAAAATCTATTACATGGCAGAACAGTAGCCAACAACCAATAATTACTAAAGGTCTTTGGCCAGATTTACAATCATCCAGTAAGAGGGCAAAAAGGACACTTTTCCGGATGCTGGGGTCCATTCCATCTCAAAGAGAGAGAGCTCATTTCTGGCTAAGAAACAGCCTGGAATATATCTCCAGTTCATTTGCATGTGTTGCAATACATGTGTATGCATTGCAGCGCACCCAAGTACCTGGGAGTCACTCTGGACCGTGCTCTTACCTACAAGAAGCACTGCCTGAACATCAAGCAAAAAGTGGGTGCCAGAAACAATATCATACGAAAGCTGACTGGCACAACCTGGGGATCACAACCAGACACAGTGAAGACATCTGCCCTTGCGCTGTGCTACTCTGCTGCTGAGTATGCATGCCCAGTGTGGAACACATCTCACCACACTAAAACAGTGGATGTGGCTCTTAATGAGACATGCCGCATTATCACAGGGTGCCTGCACCCTACACCACTGGAGAAATTACACTGCTTAGCCGGTATTGCACCACCTGACATCCGCCGGGAAGTAGCAACCAATAGTGAAAGGACCAAGGCAGAGACATCTCCAGCTCATCCCCTGTTTGGGTATCAGCCAGCACGTCAACGACTTAAATCAACATAGTTTTCTAAGATCTACAGAGACACTCGCTGGAACACCTCAGCAAGCGAGAGTCCAAAAGTGGCAGGCTCAAACCCAGAACCTCAACCAATGGCTGATACCAAATGAGAGACTCCCCTGGGCACACAGAAGACTGGGCGACTTGGAAGGCGCTGAACAGACTGCGCTCTGGCACCTCGAGATGCAGAGCCAACCTTCAGAAATGGGGCTACAAAGTGGAATCCTCGACATGCGAGTGTGGAGAAGAGCAAACCACTGACCACCTGCTGCAATGCAACCTGAGCCCTGCCACCTGCACAATGGAGGACCTTCTTGCAGCAACACCAGAAGCACTCCAAGTGGCCACATACTGGTCAAAGGACGTTTAATCAACTACCAAACTCACAATTTTCGTATTTTGTCTGGTTTTTTTTTGGCTTTGTTCTGTTAGAAATGTAATATAATCGACCGGTTGCACTGACACGATAAATAAAGTAAGAGTGAACTGAGGGGCCCAGTTCCTGATATTTCTGCTTGCAAAGCTCCTATCTACTTAAATGGTACATAGAACCATTGGAAAAGTTTTCCACATTGAGGTGGCAGGCTAAAACCTTTTGTTTCAAACAGGCTTTTTGAAGAGGAAAGGTTTTGAGACCAAACTAGGGGGTTGCTGTGTTTTATGTGCACAGAGGAATGCCGAGGAGGAAAGCTCCTCGGCATGAAAGATGGAGCAAAACACCTTGAGAGCCAATGCAAGATGGGGATACCTAATTTCTCTATTCACAGCTCACAGCTGTTTTTGAACTGCTTAGGTGGATAGTAGGCTGGGCTGAAGGTCAGGTGCTCACCCCAACCCGAGCTTTGAACTGCCAATCTTTTGATTGGTAAGATGTGTTGCTGCTGGTGATTAACCAGCTGGGCTAAAGCCCGGTCTTTGAAGGAGTAATGTCACTAACTGGTAGCCTTTTGTGTCAATCACCTTCTTCAGGCTGGGTTATAAGTATCCACCAAACATCAAAAACTGTCTTTCTTGACTATTTCTTGCTCTTTACTCCTTACCCTACTTACTCCTTACTCTTCGTTCAACTCCTCCTTTACATCAGGGTAATTCTCGCAAGACAAATGAAGAATTTGCATTAGCAGCAGCCATGAGGCAGTGACATCTCTAGCTCACCCCCTGTTTGGGTATCAGCCAGAAATCAAGAAATAGTTTTCGAAGATCTACAGAGACACTCACTGGAACACCTCAGCAAGCGAGAGTCCAAAAGTGGCAGGCCCAAACCCAGAACCTTAATCAATGGCTGATACCAAATGAGAGACTCCCCCCTGGGCACACAGAAGACTTGGAAGGCGCTGAACAGACTGCACTCTGGCACCACGATGCAGAGCCAACCTTAAGAAATGGGGCCACAAAGTGGTGTCCATGACATGTGAGTGTGGAGAACAAACTACAGACCATCTGCTGCGATGCAACCTGAGCCCTGCTACATACACAATGGAGAACCTTCTTATAGTAACACCAGTGGCCAGCTACTGGTCAAAGGACATTTAATCAACTACCAAGCTTGCAAACTTTGTGTTTTGTTTCTTTGTTTGTTTGTTTAAAAATTCAATGCAACTGTTTGGCTTGCTCCTGTCACAATAAATAAATAGCAGCCATGAGAATGAGAACACCAGAGGGGAGAAGGAATTATTACAAACTAGCTGTCCCCTGCCACGCGTTGCTGTGGCCCAGTCTGTTGTTCTGGAAAATAAAGTAATGAGAAGATGTTGGTTTCTAATATATGTAATTTCTTTATGCTTGTGGGTAAACAATATGTCTTGCTGTTTCTTTGTCAGTGTTGATGTGGAGAGTGTTTGGTTTGCCCACCCTGGAACATGCAACGTATCATTGTCCTTCTTTAAGGGTCCCTTTCAAATCTAGGATACTATATCTGTGTGTGTGAATCATATCTATCTATCTATCTATCTATCTATCTATCTATCTATATCTATCTATGGCTGGGTGGCTCTTTGATTTTCTTGCCCTGGTGAAGGTGGTTGGAGTGGATGGCTTTAAGTATTTTCTGTTGGTCATGGGGGTTCTGTGTGGGAAGTTTGCCCCAGTTCTGTCATTCGTGGGGTTCAGAATGCTCTTTGATTGTAGGTGAACTGTGAATCCCAAATGTCAAGGTCTATTTCCCCCAAACTCCATCTGTGTTCATATTTGGGCGTATTGAGTGCTTGTGCCAAATTTGGTCCAGATCCATCATTGTTTGAGTTCACAGTGCTCTCTGGATGTAGGTGAACTACAACTCCCAAACTCAAGGCCAATGCCCACCAAACTCCAGTATTTTTGGGTGGTCATGGGAGTTCTGTGTGCCAAGTTTGGCCCAATTCTATCATTGGTGGGGTTCAGAATGTTCTTTGATTGTAGGTGAACTATAAATCCCAGCAACTACAACTCCCAAGTGTCAAGGTCTATTTTCCCCAAAGTCCACCAGTGTTCACATTTGGGCATATTGAGTATTCGTGCCAAGTTTGGTCCAGATCCATCATTGTTTGAGTCCACAGTGCTCTCTGGATGTAGGTGAACTACAACTCCAAAACTCAAGGTCAATGCCCACCAAACCCTTCCAGTAGTTTCTCTTGGTCATGGGACAACTCCCAAATGACAAAATCATAATTTTTTGAGTGATGGTGACTCCTTGTGTTGTGAGACGTTTTGTTGCCAAATTTGGTGTGATTTCGTTCATTGGTTCTTTTGTTTTTAAGGTACGCATATTTTCCGGCATATAAGACGACTGGGCGTATAAGACGACCCCCAACTTTTCCAGTTAAAATATAGAGTTAAGACGACTCCCATGCATAAGACTACACCCGCGTATAAGACGACCCCTGACTTTTGAGAAGATTTTCTTGGGTTAAAAAGTAGTCTTATACGCCAGAATATACTGTACTCATTATGCACAGAGCATTTATATATATATATATATATATAGATGGCTCCTTGTAGTAGGGTAATATTTTGCCCTACAGTGACAAGGATTTGCTTAAATTTCACACATAAAACATCAATTTAAGGTGGAAGAGAATTGAAGCAGGTAATATTCCTTGACTGTAAAAATGAATAGGAAATAGTAAATCGGTCGGCAGGAACTCTGGAAAACCTGGTATCACAGGAATGGGCAAACTTGGGCCCTCCAGGTGTTTTGGACTTCAAGTCCCACAATTCCAGCTGTTAGGAATTGTGGGAGTTGAAATCCAAAACATCTGGAGGGCCCTAGTTTGCCCATCCAGCTCTGAGACAGTAGCTGTTCCTCGATGCCTAAAAAACAACTGGTTAAGTGCAGCACAGAGATATTTCTCACCAAGGTAGAAGGAAGAGAGACGGTGGGAAACAGCTTCTGCAGGACCCCTCTCATCTCTGCTTCGGCGACCTCCACAGATTGCTGTCCCTCCTGGAGTGACAAGAGCAAAAGGGAGAAGAAAAGAACTATGTAAATTAAGAAGGGCCACTATAAGGTTGGTAAGTTCTTTGGGCTACATATCCTGCCCTTGATCTAAAGAAGACTGGTTCCAAGGAGCAACCAAACCCTTCTTGCTCCTTGGACGTGCAACAAGAAACTGTCTCAGGGCTCTGCACCACTTGTGCCTTTCAAGCAAAACTTTCTTTGGCCTTCTTCATTCATTGCCTTCTCTACACTGCAGAATTAATGAAGTTCCACAGCACTTTAACTGTTATGGCTCAATGATAGTTTTAGAAAGTTTTTGTTCTTTTCTGCCAAATAGTACTAATAATAATATAGTTTAATGTATTGTCGAAGGCTTTCATGGCTGGAATCACTAGGTTCTTGTGGGTTTTTTCGGGCTAGATGGCCATGTTCTAGAGGCATTTCTCCTGACGTTTCGCCTGCATCTATGGCAAGCATCCTCAGAGGTAGTGAGGTCTGTTGGAGTTTGGAAAATGGGTTTATATGTCTGTGGAATGACCAGGGTGGGACAAAGGACTCTTGTCTGTTGGAGCTAGGTGTGAATGTTTCAACTGACCACGTTCATTAGCATTTGAAGGCCTGGCTGAGCCTGGGGGAATCTTTTGTTGAGAGGTGTTAAGATGTGCCTGGTTGTTTCCTCTCTGCTGTTTAGAGTTTTTTTTAATACTGGTAGCCAGATTTTGTTCATTTTCATGGTCTCCTCCTTTCTGCTGAAATTGTCCACATGCTTGTCAGCCATAGCAGAGCACCTGATGAAAAGCCACAAGCATGTGGACAATTTCAACAGAAAGGAGGAAACCATGAAAATGAACAAAATCTGGCTACCAGTATTAAAAAACTCTAAAATTACAACAGCAAATGCTAATAAGGTGGTCAGTTGAAACATTCACACCTAGCTCCAGCAGAGAACAGCTCTTTGTCCCACCCCAGTCATTCCACAGATACAGAAACCCAATTTTCCTAGTTCCAACAGACCTCACTACCTCTGAGGATGCTTGCCATAGATGCAGGCGAAACGTCAGGAGAAAATGCCTCTAGAACATGGCCATATAGCCCGAAAAAAACCACAAGAACCTAATAATATAGTTTATTTATATTCCGCTCTATCTCTCCGAGGAGACTCAGGGTGGATTACAGGACACATATACGGCAAACATTCAATGCCGTTACACAATTAACAAGGACAAACAATACATAAACAGAGGTAAAGGCTTTCCCCAACTTTTCCATTTCCGGCACCTGGAGGCTATGCTCAATTCCAGCCACAGGGGGTGCTGTTGCTCCATCTTCCATGCCAAGGAGCTTTGTCGTCCTTAGATGTCCACTCAATCAAATCACCAGCATGTCCTTATGGGTGCCTTTTATTACCTCCCCGCTTAAAGCGGTACCTATTTATCTACTCACATTTCTATTTTCGATCTGTTAAGTGGGCAGCTGGGGCTAATGGCAGGTGCTCACACTGACCTGAGATTGAATTGCCAACCTTTCGATTGGCAGGGTTTTCTGCAGCTTAGAGGTTTAACCCGCTGTGCTAAGCCCGGCCCCATGCTAAGCCCGGCCCAATTTTCGTGAATTGTGCTGCACAAAACGACAACTTCCAGGATTCCCTATCATTGAGCCATGGTAGCTAAAGAGGTGTCAAATGGCATTAATTCTACAATATAGATGCACCCTTGGACTCTTTATGATGGAAAAGGGCAGTTTTCTGGCGGTATCTGGTGCAACTACACCATGGAGGACACCAGTTTCACTACTCAAAAGCATCTGGAAAGATTAATGCTCGTGCCCAAATTAAGTACTGTTGCTCTTCACTTTAAAGAACGAGAAGGGTGGGAGTGACTCTGAAATAGGCTTTATGAAGGCTTTTTAAAGTTGATGTTATATTGTCCAAAAAAATTTAGAGCAAAAAATATCAAAAATGGTTTTACTGCATGTGATTACACATTTTTTGCCGCTCTTCCTGCTGCTTCTTTCCTTCTTTCTGCCTGTCTTCCTCTTTTGCACACAAACTGGGAAACCCTTAAGACTTTCTCCCAGTGAGTCTCCCGCATTTGCTGAGGATATGGTCACAGAATCCCTGCAAATGTGGGTAAGTTGTCAACAAAATAGAACTACACTTTACACCAGGGGTTCTCAAACTAAGGCCCGGGGGCCAAATACGGCCCTCCAAGGTCATTTACCCGGCCCTTGCTCAGGGTCAGCTTAAGTCTGAAACTACTTGAAAGCGCACAACAACAACAATCCTATCTCATCAGCCAAAAGCAGGCCCACACTTCCCATTGAATTACTGATAATTTTTTTATTTGTTAAAATTGTTCTTAATTCTAATTATTGTATTGTTTTTAAGGTTTTTTTGCACTACAAATAAGATATGTGCAGTGTGCATAGGAACTCAGTCATGCTTTTTAAAAATTATAATCCGGCCCTCCAACAGTTTGAGGGACTGTGAAGCAGCCAGGGTTTGGAGCTGCAAGGCTATTTAATGCTACTCAAGATGGCTAATTGCAACATTCACACTTGCCTCAAATGGACAAGAGCTCTTTCTCCCACCCTGGACATTCCACAGATAGGTAAACCCTATTTTCATAGTTTACAACAGACCTCACATCCTCTGAGGATGCTTGCCATAGATGCAGGCGAAATGTCAGGAGAGAATGCTTCTAGAACATGGCCATGCAGCTTGGAAAACACACAGCAAACCAGTGATTTATACTGTTTATAGTGCTGTGAACCACCTCGAGTCTTGTTAAAAGAAGGAAGCGGGACATAAATAATCATCACCACCTTCATCAACCCTTCTGTTTAAGGAGCTCCACTGGCTGCCATTCATTTTCCAGTCCCAATTCAAGGTGCAGGTTTTGACCTACAAAGCCCTGAACAGTTTGGGACCTGCCTATCTGCGTGACCGCATTTCTGTGTACAAACCCACACGATCTCTTCGATCATCTGGAGAGACCCTGCTCACGCTCCCACCTACTTCGCAGGCGCGATTGGTGGGGACGAGGGAGAGGGCCTTCTCGGTGGTGGCCCCCCGACTCTGGAACTCACTTCCCAGTGACATCAGACATGCCCCAACTCTGGCAGTCTTTAGGAGGAGCCTGAAAACGTGGTTGTTCCAGTGTGCCTTCCCAGAATAAGGAAAACTCTCAACAATATGCTCTCAAAATGCACTTTATCATTGATTTAAGACTGACTGCGTTCCCTCAATTCTCTCTGAAAATGTTCACGTCACATCAGCATTATTTTAATTTTAATCTATTACATTTGGCCCGGCCATTGGTTTTTTAACATGCTGTATATCATTGTTGTTTGCTTATTGCTTATTTTTGTTTATGTTATTTATTTGAATTGTATTGTATTGACTGTTTTATTTGATGTTTCGTTTATTGATGTATTGTGGGCTTGGCCTCATGTAAGGCGCACCGAGTCCCTTGGGGAGATGGTAGCGGGGTACAAATAAAGTATTATTATTATTGTATTGTATTGTCGAAGGCTTTCATGGCCGGAATCACTGGGTTGTTGTAGGTTTTTCCGGGCTATATGGCCAAATTGCCTCCAGAACATGGCCATATAGCCCGGAAAAACCTACAACAACCCATTATTATTATTATTATTATTATTATTATTATTATTATAACTTTATTTGTACTCCGCTAGCATCTCCCAAGGGATTCGATGCGGCTTACAACAGGCCGGAGCCCAACACAATACAACAATACAATACATAGCAAATAAAACAGTTAAAGCAGAAAACAATAGCAACAGCAATACAACAGGACATTATTAAAAACTGAGCCGGCCAGGAGTAGGGTACAGGATTAAAAGTGCTGAAGTGTCGGAGGGATATGGGATTAAAATATAAGTGCAGTGTGCGGTGAGGGTGATCTTAACTCTACTAAAGTGCTTCTGGGCTTTGGTAGTGGGGTTCCTAATCTGAGAAGGCACGTTGGAACAGCCAGGTTTTCAGGTTCTTTCTGAAAACCGCCAAGGTAGGGGCCTGTCTGAGATCTTTCGGGAGGGCATTCCAGAGGCGGGGAGCCACCACAGAGAAGGCCCTGTCCCGCGTCCCCACCAAACGCGCCTGCGACGCGGGCGGGATCACGAGCAGGGCCTCTCCTGATGACCGGAGTGAGCGTGTGGGTTCGTAGACTGTGATGCGGTCTCGCAGGTAGGGTGGTCCCAAACCGTTCAGGGCTTTGTAGGTAAGCACCTGCACCTTAAATTGGGCTCGGAAAATAAACGGCAGCCAGTGGAGCTCCTTAAACAGAAGGGTTGACCTCTCTCTGTAATGGGCCCCCGTTAGCATCCTGGCTGCTGCCCGTTGGACCAATTGGAATTTCTGAGCCGTTTTCAAGGGTAGCCCCACGTAGAGCGCATTGCAGTAATCCAGTCTAGAGGTGACTAAGGCATTATTATTATTATTATATTGTCAAATTAATGCTGTTTGACACCCCTTTGACTGCCATGTCTCAAAGTTATGGGATCATGGGAAAAATGTAGTTTTGCAGGGTCTTCAGCCTTCTCTGCCAAAGTATGCAGCTGTCTCCCCAAATTACAGAACCGGAGATACCCTAACACTGAGCCATGGCAGTTAACAAGGTATTAAACTGTATTGATTTTACAGTGTAGATGCATCTGGAGATGGAGAGGCATGCTCTTCCTTTCTTGAAACCTACAGGCACCCCCTTGCATGACAGATACATTTCTTTGGGCACAAAGAGGCCAATGGCTTTGATCCCAACGTTGTAGTGATAGGAAGGCATCCTTTCAGCTCTGGCAACTGTTCCAAGCAAAACCAACATAAATCAGCATGCTCACAAATCAAAGTGGGAGGGAAATAAAAGAGAAGGATTAAGATGACGGGCACAAGCAGAGGTGAAAGGGACAGCATGAGAAAGAGAGAAAGAGAGAAAAAGAGAAAAAGAAAGACAGCATTCAGAACAGAGTGTATTTATAATTGCAGTAAAAGCTAAATGCTTCCATTTGATTCTAGAAGGCGGCTGCAGAATTACTTCTAGCTCAATGCATGGTTTTCTAGCAGTTCGGATATTACAACCTTGGCAGTCTTGTTCACTTTGTCCTGCAGCAATTTTTCAGTTGAGGCCAATGCTTCCATTGCTTTCCAGTTTTTCTCCCGAAGGTCCTAATCGGTTTTTAGAAAGAATGGTTTCAGTTCAGCCAACAATCAAACGGTTGTCTGCTTTCACTTCAGAGAGCGAGCGTTTTTGCATTTTGAGGGCAGGTTACTGCAAAATGGGTGCTTTGGTTAAGATGGCGCACGCTAGCAAAAGACAAGTGCGATGTTAAATAGGGGGGGAAATGGGGGAAGTTCGTATGGAAAACTTTCAAAACAAACCAAAAAAAAACTTTCCGCACCCCACCACTTTATTTTCTGACTTTAGGGCTTTACTAATAGCAACCCAAATACTTTGACTGCATTTTTTGTGAGGAAGGATAAAAGAAGAGTGTTCAAAAGTGAGCAACATACACACATAGACACCCATACCCAAGCATACGAAAACCAAGCTTTGGGAGATTTGAGTGAGTAACATAACCCAGAAATAAACCAAATGGGTTGCTGTGAGTTTTCAAGGCTGTATGTCCATGTTCCAGAAGCATTCTCTCCTGACGTTTCACCCACATCTATGGCAGGCATTCTCAGAGGTTGTGAGGTCTTAGAATCATAGAATCAAAGAGTTGGAAGAGACCTCATGGGCCATCCAGCCCAACCCCATTCTGCCAACAAGCAGGAATATTGTATTCAAATCACCCCTGACAGATGGCCATCCAGCCTCTGTTTAAAAGCTTCCAAAGAAGGAGCCTCCACCACACTCCGGGGCAGAGAGTTCCACTGCTGAACGGCTCTCACAGTCAGGAAGTTCTTCCTCATGTTCTTCCTCAGGTCTGTTGGAAACTAGGCAAGTGGGGTTTATATATTTTTATTTATTTATTTGCGACACTTATATGCCGCCCTTCTCACCCCAAAGGTGACTCAGAGCGGCTTACAAGATATATATATATATATATATATATATATATATATATATATATACACACACACACACACACACACACACACACACACACACACACACACATACAATATTTTATATTATTAGCATAGTACAATATCAGTATTATATATTGTACTATACCATTATATTGTAATATTATTAGTAATGGGTTGTTTTAGGTTTTTCCGGGCTATATGGCCATGTCCTGGAGGCAATTTTTCTCCTGACGTTTCGCCTGCATCCTCAAGGATGCTTGCCATAGATGAAGGCAAAACGTCAGGAGAAAAACTGCCTCCAGAACATGGCCATATAGCCCAGAAAAACCTACAACAACCCAGTGATACTGGCCATGAAAGCCTTCGACAATTATTAGTAATATTACATGTAATATAAAATATATAATTATAATATCATATTATTATTAGTAGTAGTAGTTATATTATATTATATTATAATATAATATAATATTATAAATATTATATGTGTATACAATATATCTGTGCAATGTCCAAGGTGGGAGAAACAACTCTTTAGGCAGGTGAGTATGTTGCAATTAGCTACCTTAATAAGCATTTAATGGCCTTGCAGTTTCAAGGTCTGGCGGCTTTCTGCCTGAGGGAATCCACAGATATATAAACGCCACTTTCCTAGTTTACAACAGACCTCACAATTTCTGAGGATAACTGCCACAGTTGCAGGTGAAATGTCAGGAGTGAATGCTTCTGGAACATGGCCATACAGCCTGGAAAACTCAACCCAAACCCCAAGTAATTAGCCATCAAAACAGCAATAAAGAGCAGCATCTGAAAAGAGGTGTTTCAAGTCACCAATCTTTCTATGTTCTTCTTTCACTAGTCGTTATACTAAAGGGGAAGTTAATTTCCCACAGTGAATTTTAGAACTGAAATAACTGAAGAAGGATATTCTGTTTTTCTGGAATATGGCAAGCTCTGCAAATTGTAGTTCTGTTCGCTTTAGTTCTGAGTTCTGTTTGAACTCACAACAAAAATACAACTCATGGCATGTTTTCATTCTTTTTTCAACACGATCCTCCATCTTTACTTGCAACTATGGAAATGGGACAGACTAATAACATTAGGAGTATAAAACATTTCAGTCTGGATGTTCTTCATCGACACATTAAGAAACAGACGAAAGTAATGGTTCTCAGCCTGTGGATCCCCAGGTGTTTTGGCCCACAATTCCCAGAAATCCCAGCCAGTTTACCAGCTGTTAGGATTTCTGGGAGTTGAAGGCCAAAACATCTGGGAACCCACAGGTTGAGAATTTCTGGGAGTTGAAGGCCAAATCATCTGGAGAACAACAGGTTGAGAATTTCTGGGAGTTGAAGGCCAAAACATCTGGGAACCCACAGGTTGAGAATTTCTGGCAGTTGAAGGTCAAAACATCTGGGGAACCACAGGTTGAGAATTTCTGGGAGATGAAGGCCAAACGCTCTGGAGAACCACAGGTTGAGATTTTCTGGAAGTTGAAGGCCAAAACATCTGGGGAACCACAGGTTGGGAATTTCTGGGAGTTGAAGGCCAAAACATCTGGGGAACCACAAGTTGAACATTTCTGGGAGTTGAAGGCCAAAACATCTGGGGACCCACAAATTGAAAATTTCTGGGAGTTGAAGGTCAAAATATCTGGGGACCCACAAGTTGAAAATTTCTGGGAGTTGAAGGCCAAAACATCTGAGGACCCAAAGGTTAAGAATTTCTGAGAGTTGAAGGCCAAAACATCTGGGGACCAACATGTTAAGAATTTCTGAGAGTTGAAGACCAAATTTCTGTGAGTTAAAGGCCAAAACATCTGGGGACCCACAGGTTGAGAATTTCTGGGAGCTGAAGGCCAAAAGATCTGGGGACCCACAGGTTGAGAATTTCTGGGAGCTGAAGGCCAAAACATCTGGAGAACCACAGGTTGAGAACCACTGATAAAGCTTCCCATTTGAACTGAGGATTGGCTTGGCTCACAGTGGGATCTTTCAGTGTCCCTGATATGCAATAACACAGAAAAGTCACAACATAATTGGTGGAGAAAAAAATCTAAGTCATCATCTGCAAATATATTTATTCCCTTCTGTTTCCAAATGCTTTCAAATGTGAGGAAATGAAAAAAATATGGAGCAGAGTTCTGGATGCAAAAGCAGACTTTAAGCAGCACAAATGAGCATTGCTCCAAACAGAAACACAGAGGTGAACTGCAGGGCCAAAATGGTTTTGGTCATTTGGAGGGTACCTGCCAGCTTGTTTCAAAGGTTGGAATTTGCAATGAAACTTCACAATTTCTAAATAGGAAATAGATAAGGTGGCTCCCTAAAAATTGTGGAAGAGGGAGGGTGTGCCATAGATGCAGGTGAAACATCAGGAGAGAATGCTTCTGGAGCAAGGCCATTGTTGTTGTTGTTCATTCGTTCAGTCGCAGTCCAGAAAATTCACAAGAACCCAAATGACTATCTGTTTGAATTTTGCACATTCATTTTGCCCTTCATCTAACAAGGCCTTGAGCATAAATACACCTCTACAGGTGACTAGATCTAAGGAAGAAAGGGCAAGGCAAGATGAAGATACCGAGACCACACAGTGGCTGACACTAGTTTGATTTGTTGTTGAAGACTTTCATGGCTGTAAGTTTTCCAGGCTGTCTAGCCATGTTCCAGAAGCATTCCCTCCTGACGTTTCGCCCACATCTATGGCAGTCATCCTCAGAGGTGGTGAGGTAGACCTTGAAGCTGCAAGGCTTTGCAATGCTAATCAAAGTGATTAATTGCACCATTCTCACTTGCCTCCAACAGACAAGAGTTCTTTCTCACACCCTGGACCTTCCACAGATATATAACCCTCCCTTGTCTAGTTTCCAATATACCTCACAACCTCTACAGATGTCTGTCATAGATGTGGGCAAAATGTCAGGAGAGAATGCTTCTGGAACATGGCCATACAGCCCGGAAAACATCACTAGTTTGATTCTTTGGGCCAAGCAAGGCCTTCTGAAACTTTTGGCAGCCAAAGTCATGTAAGGATAATCTCCCAGATGCCCCTTTACTGTCTGTGTCCAGTAAGAAACACTTTCCTAGCCTAAGGTGCATCTACACTGAAGAATTAATGCAGTTTGACATTATTTTAACTCAATGCTATAAAATCATTAATGATACAATCACAGAATCCTAGAGTTGGAAGAGACCTTGTGGGCCATCCAGTCCAACCCCGGGCCTAGAGGAAGGAAAACTGAATTCAAAGAACTCCCAACAGATGGCCATTCAGCTTCTGTTTAAAACCCTCCAAAGAAGGAACCTCCGCAACACTCCAGGGCAGAGAGTTCCACTGCTGAACAGCAGTTATATTACTTTATGAGTTGTTACATTACTTTAGCCTTCTCTGACAAAGAGTGCCTGTGCCTCACTTAACTAGAAATCCCAGGATTCCGTAGCACTGAGTCACAACAGTCAATGTGGTTTCAAACTGCATTAACTCTACAGTCTAGATGAGAGCTTTCCAAACTGTGTGTTGTTACATTTCAGTGTGTTGGCATGTTGTGCAAATGTAACAAGCATCCTCGGAGTCTATATGAAATAAGCAATACCGAGGGCGCTACAGTTGGAGACAGTTCCATCTTGTCTCCTGTGCCATAATATAATATAATATAATATAATATAATATAATATAATATAATATAATATAATATAATATATATTGTATATACATATAATATTTATAATAGTATAATGCAATACAATACAATACAACGACAACAACAACAACAACAACAACAACAATAATAGGTAAAGGTAAAGGTTGTCCCCTGACATTAAGTCCAGTCATGTCTGACTCTGGGGTGTGGTGCTCATCTCCATTTCTAAGCCAAAGAGCCGGCGTTGTCTGTAGACACCTCCAAGGTCATGTGGTCGGCATGACTGCATGGAGCACCCTTACCTTCCCGCCGGAGCGGTACCTATTGATCTACTCACATTTGCATGTTTTCGAACTGCTAGGTTGGCAGAAGCTGGGGCTGACAGTGGAAGCTCACTTCGCTCCCTGGAATCAAACTTGGGACCTTTCGGTCAACAAGCTCAGCAGCTCAGCGCTTTAACCCACTGCACCACCGGGGGCTCCAATACTAATAATACTAATACTACTACTACTACTACTACTAATAATAATAATAATAATACAATATTACAATTATATATTTTATATTACATGTAATATTACTAATAATATTACAATATAATAGTGTAGTACAATATAGTAATATATAATACTGATATTGTACTATGCTAATAATTATATATTAGCATAGAGGCATACTCAGAGCGGCATACAAGATATATATATATATATATGTATGTATCTATCTTGTATGCTGCTCTGAGTCCCCTTCAGGGTGAGAAGGGCGGCATATAAATGTCGTAAATAAATAATAAATGAATAATTTTTTTACATGGCAAAATTGCAATTAATGTGGTGCACTAGTATATCTACCTTGGGAAAAACTTGGAAATGTATATTATTATTGTTTTCCATATTCACGTTATTGTTACAATTTATGTCTGTGCCCATATTACTTATAAGGGGTGGGCTTAATCACCTGAGGGGGAAGGAATTGTTAGGAATTGAAGTCCAAAACACCTGGTAGGCCCCAGTTTGCCCATGCCTGGTTTAACCTCTGATTTTCTAGTAAAAATGAATTACTATGTCACTAACATGAAATGTTTGGAAAACTCTGGTCTAGACACATCCCATGTGCCTTCCAAACAGAGGTCAATTACTACTGTGGTAAAGGCACAATGGGAGTTGTACTGGTTTAATGCAGCTTGAAGAAAACATTCCTGTTTGTGAGATTCTTGACAGAAGGTGGTTCATTTGGCAAAGCCAATCTTCCCAGTCATTTATTCATAAGCAGTTACTTACATTGTTTTTCTGTCTCTGCTGCTCCACTGCGTGTTTCAAGGAGCCCAACTCCTGTTGGAGGCCGGCAATCTCTTGCTCTTTCCCAACAATGCTGAACAACCAGCCAAAAAGAGAGAGAAAGAGAAATGGAGAGTCACCAGAATAAAATTATTCACATTCCTCATATAAGTAGGACATCATTGTCTGAACCTGAAGTGGTGCTCAAGGCAAGTATTGCTGATGTCTTTCCTAGAAACTTTCCTTTCTTCCAAGTCAGGACAGTTATGCTAGATATATAGTTCACTGGGATTGTGGCGCAGCCGGCTGAGTGTCAGCTGCATTAAGATCACTCTGACCAAAAGGTCATGAGTTCGAAGCCAGCCCGGGTTGGATTGGGTTTCCAACCAATTGTGTGTAGCCTGTTGTCGACCTTTGCAACCCGAAAGACAGTTGCATCTGTCAAGTAGGAAAATTAGGTACCACCTTAAAGTGTGGAGAGGCTAAATTAACTGATTTATGAGGCCATAAAGAAGACTCCAGCAAAGCATTCCAGCGGGGAAGCATGCAGGGAATGCGGAAGTGCTTCATCAGCGTCGCAGATGGACGATGAAAGCGACAGCTCCCCTGGCGGCCAGAAAAAGTTAAATAGCCTCTGTCTATGTCTGTATATGTTTGTATGTCAAAAATTGGCATTGAATGTTTGCCATATATATGTACACTGTAATCCGCCCTGAGTCCCCTGCGGGGTGAGAAGGGCGGAATATAAATTCTGTAAATAAATAAATAAATAAATAAATAAATAATATATCAAAGCATCCTGGGTTATGATCCCAGGATGCATCTCTACTACTAAAGCAAAAGTGGCTAGTGAAAAGTAAACATGGACACAGGAGCAAAGAATGCAACACAGATTAGTTGGGATCACAATCACTTACAGTTGCAAAAGCTGTTCATTCTTGACAGCCAAAGATTCCTGGAAAAGATTAATACATATTGCTTAGCATAAGTCAGCAGAATTTCTTGTTTTTTTAATACATACATATTTAATATGGCATGCACAGTACACATTGGAATTCATTAAAAGTTTCCAGACCACATGGCAAGTCCCTGAGTTGTCCTCCTGTGAGCTTGGAGAGAGACAAGATGTCTCCAGAGAGAGATAAATAGATAGCTAGGTCCTTACTTTCCTATATCATCATCATTTAATTACTTATTAATCGCCCTCCATCCAAGATGCTCTAGGCCAGTGTTTCCCAACCTGGGGGTTGGGACCCCTGGGGGGGTCACGAAAGTGTGTCAGAGGGGTCTAGATCTAGGGAAGTAATGCTACCCCTCTATTCTGCTTTGGTTAGACCACACCTGGAATACTGTGTCCAATTCTGGGCACCACAATTCAAGAGAGATATTGACAAGCTGGAATGTGTCCAGAGGAAGGCGACTAAAATGATCAAGGGTCTGGAGAACAAGCCCTATGAGGAGCAGCTTAAGGAGCTGGGCATGTTTAGCCTGAAGAAGAGAAGGCTGAGAGGAGATATGATAGCCATGTATAAATATGTGAGAGGAAGCCACAGGGAGGAGGGAGCAAGCTTGTTTTCTGCTTCCTTGGAAACTAGGACGCGGAACAATGGCTTCAAAATACAAGAGAGGAGATTCCATCTGATCATTAGGAAGAACTTCGTGACTGTGAGAGCCGTTCAGCAGTGGAACTCTCTGCCCCGGAGTATGGTGGAGGCTCCTTCTTTGGAAGCTTTTAAACAGAGGCTGGATGGCCATCTGTCGGGGGTGATTTGAATGCAATATTCCTGCTTCTTGGCAGAATGGGGTTGGACTGGATGGCCCATGAGGTCCCTTCCAACTCTTTGATTCTATGATTCTAGGATACAATCAAGGAAATGTAAAGCAAGTCAACTGATTTTACTTCCTAGCCACTGACAATGATTTTACACCGTTCTCCTTTCCCTCTTCTCCCCTCAGCTTAAAATCAGCAACCAGGAGAAAATACCTGCTCATTGTTTCCTTGATTCCTTTCCTGAATTTGTGCTCTCAGTAACTGGTTCTCTTCCTGTACTACCTGTAAGAGAGGAGCAGAGTTACACCCAAATGCCCAGCTCATAATATTTGACCCTCCCGTTCTTAGGCTGTTAAAACATCACCTGCAATTCTTTTCTGTGCTGAGCAACTTCTTTCCCCCTCTCGTCTAATAAGGCCTCCATCTTTTGTACTTCTTCTTGCTTCCCCTTCAATCTGTATGGACACAGTTTTTCAAGTTATTTACATGTAATTTCATGAACGGAAGATAAATTTATTCTCGTTACGTACGTATTTATCCTACTATAGTTTATGTCAGTACTGTTTAGAGTGGCGATTAATAGAAAGTATCCAAAACAATGGCTGAGAATCACCAGCAATTTTCCAGGAAAGAAACAAACAATTTTATTTTTTTAGTATTACAGCAGTATTTAATATAGTTATGGGTTCTCAATTCGGTAAACACCATAAAAATGTCATACAGTTCTTTCACAAGTGTCATTATCAATCTCAACATTACCTTCATTGAGTCACATATTATGACATAGAAACATTAAAGCAAGTTGTATTGTCGAAGGCTTTCATGGCCGGAATCACTGGGTTGTTGTAGGTTTTTTCGCACTATATGGCCATGTTCTAGAGGCATTCTCTCCTGACGTTTCGCCTGCATCTATGGCAAGCATCCTCAGAGGTAGTGAGAACTACCTCTGAGGATGCTTGCCATAGATGCAGGCGAAACGTCAGGAGAGAATGCCTCCAGAACATGGCCATATAGCCCAAAAAAACCTACAACAACCCATTAAAGCAAGTTCTCTAGCCATCTCTTGAGGGAGCTTTGAATGTAATTTTCCTGCTTTTCCTGCTTCTTGGCAGGGGGTTGGACTGGATGACCCATGAGGTCTCTTCCAACTCTATGATTCTATGATTCTAAGTTGTGAAAAAACTATGTGATGGAGCAAATATGAGGTCATTTTTTAGTTTGGAACTCAAGCATAAACCAAGTTTTTCAGCCCATTTTTAAGACTGAAAAAGCCCCCCCTTGGTTTATGCCAAAGTCAAAGTTATTATTTTACTTTGTTGTTGTTGTTGTTGTTACATTTGGTATTTTTTCCTCTTTATTATTATTCTTATATTTATGATCTTATTCTATTTCTTATTATTACATTTATTATTTTACTCTATTATTATTACATTTATTATTTTACTCTATTTATTATTATTTGAAACACAACAAGATGAGTCCATGGGAGGCACGATCTCTCTGCTGGCTGTTGTATTGGATCACACGTCGGACACTTCCCAAGTGTCTAGGTCTGTGTGATGTATTGGCGAATAATGTGTGCAGATCCCACTAAGGTGGCCTTCTGCAGCTGGCAGATGGTAATTTTGTCAGTGCCAATTGTGTTTAAGTGCAGGCCAAGGTCTTTAGGCACTGCACCCAGTGTGCCGATCACCACTGGGACCACCTTGACTGGCTTGTGCCAGAGTCTTTGCAGTTCCATCTTTAAATCCTCATATTATGCAATACAACAGCCAGCAGAGTGACCTTGTTTGCTGTGTACTAATCTTGTTGGGTTCCAAATATTAGTAATAATAATACTCTATTTTTTATCATTATTATATTTATTATTTTACTCTATTATTATTATTATTATTATTATTATTATTACATTTATTATTATATTCTATTATTACTGTTATTATTACATTTCCATTATTTTACTCTATCATTATTATTATTATTATTACATTTATTATTATACTCTATTATTACTGTTATTATTACATTTCCATTATTTTACTCTATTATTATTATTATTATTACATTTATTATTTTACTCTATTATTACTGTTATTATTACATTTCCATTATTTTACTCTTTTATTATTATTATTATTATTATTACATTTATTATTATACTCTATTATTACTGTTATTATTACATTTCCATTATTTTACTCTATCATTATTATTATTATTATTACATTTATTATTATACTCTATTATTACTCTTATTATTACATTTCCATTATTTTACTCTATTATTATTATTATTATTACATTTATTATTTTACTCTATTATTACTGTTATTATTACATTTCCATTATTTTACTCTATCATTATTATTATTATTATTACATTTATTATTATACTCTATTATTACTGTTATTATTACATTTCCATTATTTTACTCTATTATTATTATTATTATTATTATTATTACATTTATTATTTTACTCTATTATTATTAGAATGGTATGAAGGCAGAAAATGGTTAGAATTATGGTTTTATCAGAGTTGGATACTCTTATCTTAAATTACAGTTTTATGTCAATATTCAAAAACATTTAGCCTACTGATGCCTTAATTAATGTAATTTTATTGATGTCTGCAGTAGAGTCTTGGTTATCCAACATAAACGGGCCAGCAGAAAGTTAATAACCAAATATGTTGGACAATAGGGAGGTATCAAGTAAAATCCTATTAAGTCCTCGCCTTCCTACCTCCTCCAGGCCCCACTTAGCAAAGGCCGCCCTCACTCACTCACTCACTCACTCACCCACTCTCCCTTTGTCTTTGCCACCGGGACAAGGAGCCAAGGCCCGGAGGAGGCAGGAAGGGGAGGCCAGGCTCCTGGTTCTGCCACCATCTTTGCACGGTGAGTGAGCGAGTAAGAGGGGGCGGGTGAGTGACCGAACGAGTGAGCGAGCTCACTAACGCTCCCTCACTTGCTTTTGGAGGGGGGGTGTAGGGGCGTCGGATAATACAGAATGTCGGATGAGCTGAGGTCGGATAACCAAGACTCGACTGTATTTTTATTTTGAAATTTACCAGTAGCTGCTGCCTTTCCCACCCTCGTCTTATACTCAAGTTAATATGTTTTCCCGGTTTTTGTGGTAAAATTAGGTGCCTCGGCTTATATTCGGGTTGACTTATACTCGAGTATATACAGTATATTTTTCTTTAAAAATCCAGTGAGTCTTAATTTTGCAGGACTTTTGTACTGATGCCTAGTTTGAGGGAAAAGAATGGTTGCAAATCCATTGATCAGTTGGGCCGGAGAATCCCCAAGCCATGTTAATGCTCCCAAGGTCTGATTTGAAGATGTCAAGGCAATTATTTAGTATTTCAACAGATCTTCAAAAAAGTAGTCTTTGGAATACAGAAAACGACACAGATACACCTTTCTCTCTCACACACAGACTGCAAAAACAACTGCTCAAAAGTCTCACACAAACATAAAAGAGAAATAATAGCAAAGACTGGCGCTCCTTCTGGTTTACTTACAGAGCTTCAAGGTCCTTGACTGAGGAACCAACAGAAACCTAACAGGGAAGAGACATGAGGAATATGAATACAACAGTATATCAAAGCTCTTCTAGCAATTTCATGGCTGATCAGATAATTCGACTGGCAGCTTCTCTAGAACAGTGATTCTCAAACCTTTTCAGTCATGGAATCCTTCAGAAGACATTTATTTTCTGCAGAACACTAATTCTATTCCTAATTTGTTTAATCAAACTATGTATTATGGATCATTTTACACGAATTCAAATATGTTTCTTAAACGTCTATAACAGGCATGGGCAAACTTTAACCCTCCAGGTGTTTTGGACTTCAACAGTTCAAGCTCAAGTTGGGGTGAGTTCCCAACTATCAGCCCAGCTTCTGTCCACTTAGCAGTTCAAAAATAGCAATGTGAGTAGATAAATAGGTACTGCTTTGGTGAGGATATAATAAAAAGTGCCCATGTGGACATGCCGGCGATTCGATCAGGAGAGCGACTAAGGACAACAAAAGCTCATTGGCATGGAAGATAGTGCAACAGCACCTCCTGTGGCTGGAGTTGAGCACAGCCTCCAGATGCCGGAGATGGAAAAAGATGGGAAGCCTTTACCTCTGCTTATGTACTGTCTGTTTTGTTAATTGTATAACGGCATCAAATGTTTGACATATATGTGTACTGTAATCCGCCTTGAGATAGGGCGGAATATAAATAAAGTATATCATAATTATTATTAAATAAAGTATATTAAAGAGGTTAGTGTGTTTATGCTTATTGATGTTTGATTTTGCTTGTTTTTCGATGCGTATTTTAACCTGTTTTGTTGGGCATGTCCCTTTGTAAGCCACCCCGAGTCCCTTCAGAGGAATGGAGGCAGGGTATAAAAATAAAGTTGTTGTTGTTGTTGTTGTTGTTGTTGTTGTTGTTGTTATGACACAAAAACACGGTATGTTACAGCAAACGAGATCTATATGCTGGATTTCGTATCACAAAATCACAAATCGAACACTTCCCAAGCGTCTAGAAGGCCTGATGGACAGTGCACAATAAATAATTAAGTTTAAATTTAGATCCAAGATTGTGTGATGTATTTTCGAATGATGCGCACAGATCCTAGTAAGGTGGCCTTTTGCAGTTGACAGATTTTGTCAACGTGTATTGTTTCCAAACGCCGGCTGAGATCTTTTGGCACGGCACCCAGTGTGCCGATGACCACTGGGACCACCTGTACTGGTTTATGCCAGAGCCTTTGCAGTTCGATTTTGAGGTCTTAATAACAGCTGAGTTTTTCCTGTTGTTTTTCCTCAATGCGACTGTCACCTGGTATGGCGACAACAATAATCCAAACTTTTTTCTTTTCCACAATCGTGATGTCTGGTGTATTGTGTTCCAAAACTTTGTCAGTCTGGATTTGAAAGTCCCACAATATTTTTGCATGTTCATTTTCCACAACCTTTGCAAGTTTATGATCCCTCCAGTTCTTTATTACTGGCAGGTGGTACTTGTGACATAAGTTCCAATGAATCATTTGGGCCACACTTTTTTTTTTTTTTTGGAAGAAAGTTGGCACCTTCTTCCACCAATGGTGGGAATGTGAGAAAATTAAGAAATTTTGGAAGAAAGCCCATCAGGCTTCTCAAAAAATTTTAAAAATAAAATTCCCGTTAGCACCAGAAGTTTATTTACTAGGAATAACAAATGGAACTAAGATGAATAAAAATCAGGACAAAATTCTATTTTTAATAAGCACCGCTGCCAGAATGGTAATTGCAAAAAAATGGAAGCAAAAAGAAGCTCCAACTCAAGAAGATTGGATTATAAAGGCTTTTGATATAATACAAATGGACAATCTGTCCCAAAGAATAAATGGAGTGACCAAAAAAACAGACTGGACTGGCTTTAAGGATTTTTTAAGAACTAAAGAAATTTCAACCATTATAGATTTAACCAATTTCTAGAAGGAATAAGGAAAAGAAATATTGTCAGCATAAGATTTGAAGAAGTTGAAAATCACTTACTGAAGATGAAGACTCTTGGAAGACCCTGGGAAGTCACAATCATCGACAGAACTGGTGTTTGGGTCCCCCCCCACTCCCTCCCTTTGCTCCCTCTCCCCCTTTCCCCCCCCCCCTCTCTTCACCCTTTAATCTAAACACCCCCCCTCTCACTCCTCCCCCAGCCTTTCACTTCTTCCCTCGCTACACCCAATACTGTTGTATATTTGAAATTCAATAAAAATTTATATAAAAAAAAATCATTTGGGCCACAGAGCTGTGCCTCTGTTTGTAGTCCGTTTGTGCGATTTTCTTACAGCAGCTGAGGAAATGATCAATGGTTTCATCGTAAATAATAATGTTGTTGTTGTTGTTGTTATTATTATTATTGTAGTAGTAGTAGTAGTAGTGGTGGTAGTAGTAGTAGTAGTAGTAGCAGCATAAACTTTCATAGACAAAGTCTACTCCCTTAGATGGAATGATACTGCATGCTGATAGTACAGACTAACATTGCTATGTCTTTAAATTCTACTCTGACTTGAATAGGAGCAACTTAGCCTCCCTACATTTAGCAAAATTGACAATATGTTCTTTCTATCTTACATTATTTATCTGTGAGTTTCTATAAAAACAGAGAGGGGCAGGGCACACCCAAAATGTTGTGGTTTGTTATGTTCCTGCAGCAAACGTTATGTACTTCTCACGGACTCAGAATGGCTGAGGACCCTGTACTTAACACAGCACGATAAAATTCTTTCTGCTACATTAAATAACTTGTGAAAGCCACAAAGCAAAATGTAAAAGTTCTCCCACCTGTTCAGAGTTCAACTGTTCAAGTTCTTTGACTTTGTTGTTCAAATGCTGCAATGTATCCTGTTGACCCTTTGGGAATTGGAAAAAAATCACATCAAACACCAAGGTCCTGCATTTTGTAATGAAGGAGAGTTTTTTCCAAGTGGCACTAGACTCTACCTGAAGCCGCTCCCCTTTCTTGGCAAGTTCGTTCTCCTTTTCTTTCAAAGACACCTCCAGGCTTCTCACCTGTTCCTCTTTCCCCTTCAGTCTGCAGGAGGGAACACAAGGAACATAAATGATTCACCATGGAAAAAGAAAATGAAGAAAAACTGTCATTTTTAGATGTCCTAGTCACCCACAAATCCAATCAACAATTGGGGCACACAGTTTATAGGAAACCAGACCACTATGCCACACTGGCTCTCATCCAGCAAATTTAAGCCCCTTTCTAACTGGAAATGCCAAGGGTTAAACCTGAGACCTTCTGCATGAAAGAAATGATCAATGGTTATGCCTATGATTCTGACAAATTAAGAACCAAATGAAAAAGCTATTTGTTAAACATATTCTGTATTAGCCAAATCAGGCATGGGCCAACTCCGCCCTCCATAGCTCCCCATCCTTGCACTGCTGCCCAATTTGTTTGTGAAATCTCCCAATCCGTTCAGACTCACATGGTGTCCTTCATTAGAGGAAAATAGCAACTTAACTTAACCAGCAAAGATCTCAAAGTTGACTTATGTTTGTTATTGAAACCATATTTGCCTGAGACTGACTTGACTACCTAACCAAAATCAGAAAGTGAAGTTAGATTCAAAGGTTCTACCATCTCGGATCACGCCAAAATGTTTTTAATTGCATTTTATTCTTTTAACCTGAACTCCCACTGGAGGGAAGTGGGATATAAATAAAAGAAAAAGAGGAGGAAGAAGAAGACAAATAAACATATACACCAATGGTCCTCAACCTGTGAGGCCACAGCTTGAGAATCACTGACATACACAGATAAAACTGTAGAAATAATTTAGAATGACTGCAAAGTCTGAGTCAACTAGAAACACGAATGTTGTAAACAGAAAATAAATGGCAAATAACTACAATTCGGATTAGCAGCAGTACTTACAAACTCTGAAGCTCTTTGACTTCTTGGGCAACTGATATCTACAGAAAAAGCACACAATATTTTTATACATGTTTATAGTTACTTTGAAAAGAAGCACAAAATAATTGCAAGTAGCAACAACATAAAGAGATCAGATTTCAGGAAGCCAATGACGCGCGCGTGAGTGTGTAAATGAAATGTTTGTATTTCTAGAAGCAGCTAGTGTGGTATAAAATTCCATCTACTCCATACAGAAGAGTGCTTTCATTCACTAAGTTACCATTTATAAAGCTCTTTTTGTTGCAAGCAGCTTTGATTGAAAATACCAGTAAACAGTTTTAAAATATATCAAAATCAGCAAAGCTTTCTCTCCTTATTCCCTTTCCACGTTCCATAAGCATGAGAGCCGTTGTTCTTCCACTCTCTTAGCCAGTTGGCCCTCCAGGTGTTTTGGACTTCAACTCCCACAATTCCCAACAGCCTCAGGCTCCTTCCTTTTGCCCCTCAGTCACTTAAAGCATTACACTTGAAGCCCATCGGTAGTGAAACCAATATGGAAGAGTTAGGAAAAATGATCTGTGGTTAATAAGTAATCCCCGAAGCAAAGGAATGGAAGGAAAAAGGAAGAGGGGCCGACCAAGGGCAAGATGGATGGACGGCATCCTTGAAGTGACTGGTTTGACTCTGAAGGAGCTGGGGGAGGTGACGGCCGACAGGGAGCTCTGGCGTGGGCTGGTCCATGAGGTCACAAAGAGTCGGAAACGACTTAGCAAATGAACAACAACAAAGCAAAGAAATGAAATGTTACCTCCTAATCCAAGTGTATTATTTTCAGCACCGAAAGTCAGAAATATGTAGTGAGATGACATTCCCAGGATTGATTTTGATATAAGTTGAATATCTGAAATGCTTTGAATTAGAAGTTAGCGCTTTCTTAATTTTGGAGCACCTCTATTTGCATATACGTACATACTGTGGGATTATCTTGGAGATGCAAATGAAATTCATTTATATTTCAAATGCACCACATATATATATATATATATATAGAGAGAGAGAGAGAGAGAGAGAGAGAGAGAGAGAGAGAGAGAGAGAGAGAGAGTGAGGGAGGGAGGGAGGGAGGGAGGGAGGGAGTCTGAAAGTAAATGTATGTAAAATATTTTTAATTATTTGATATATGAACCAAGGTAGGTTCATATGACATTGCAGTTGACAGATCGTGATTTTGTCAATGTTTATTGTTTCCAAATGCCGGCTGAGGTCTTTTGGTACGGCACCTAGTGTGCCAATTACCACTGGGATCACCTAGACTGGTTTATGCCAGAGCCTTTGCAGTTATTATTATTATTATTATATGATCATTTTTAAAAACTGCACCTTAAAATATCAACAGGTATAAAATATATAAGAGTTTGATGTTCAACATATTTTTTAAGTCATGACAATGTATTTAAAAGTTAGACTTTGTGTCAAAGTCTATTACTGCCATGAATAGAAGGTGATATCAGGAAGTCATTGAGCTAAACATTAGCCAATTAAGAGATACATCACAAATGAAACAAAACAGTGTTAAAGAAGAAAGCACACCTTCTTTGATTTGCGTGAGCCACATTTATTACAGCAGGCATCATCTTAGAAGAATTGCCTTTCAGGGGATGGGAACATTATTTCTGGAGAACAGCTAAGAGAGTCCTCCATCCAATCTGGACAGTAATCATACTAATTGGGAAATTATGGGAGCTCTAGCCATGGAATATCATATATATTCATGTGTAAGTCCAAAGCAAGATAGGCCAAGGGTTATTCCAGGTAAAAGAGACAATGAGGAAGTCAACCATTCCTGGCCACCATTTCTGCCATTTTCCCACCCAAGCACCCCAAAAGGCCAGAAGTGGTACCATAGAAGAGAGTAAGTGGAGCGGTTCACTGCTTCTTTGAGCTTCTCATAGGTTGGTTAAGTTCTTGCCTTTTGCCACACTATCCTGAGAAAAAATATGAATAGAGCGAGTATTTTTGTTTGTTTCTCTCTCTCTCTCTCTTTTAAAGAGTTAATGTATGATGATCCTTGGATAAAGCAACCCAGATTTCTGGACTAGTTGTTTGACTAAAATTTCTAGACTTATACAGAAGTATATGCAGTAGCTTTTCATATGTTTTATGTAATTATGTTGTTTGTTGTTTATTGTTTGCGTTTTCAGTTTTATTTTATTGTAATTTTCTGTTTGGGCTTGGTCTCATCTAAGCCACTCCAAGTCCCCATTGGGGATGGTGGCGGGGTATAAATAAAGTTTATTATTATTATTATTATTATTATTATTATTTTCCAAGCACCGTTTTTTTTCCGGTGCGTATTGTTCCTAATATGTGAACTTTTCATATTTACTTGCTGTTGTGGTTCAGACAGAGGCTGAAGTTGAGGGGATTGTTCTGTCAGATGTTGTGAGGAATGATGGGCTTTCCAGTGTGGAAAATGAAGGGATATTGGATCATGATTCTGTCTGGAAGGATGGGTCTGTGTCTGGTCAGAAAGAAATGACTTCAGAACAGGGAGGAAATTGAGATGCTATGGCATATGAAGATAGGGAAGACCTTTCCCCTGCTAGTTCCTTGGCAACGGAAGATAAGGAGATGGAAGGGAATGATCTTTCCCCTGGGAAAACATCTGAGGTCAGTAGGAGACTCGATCTCTGGGAAGAGGGAATCAGATTAAGGAGATCACAGAGACTCTGTGAGAAATCCTTGAAACAGATCGATGTCAAAGGCATGACTTCATGGCTTGTGGACCTTAAATTAAAGTGCTGCTAATTGAAAGAGTCAGAGCAGGCAACACTGTGTTCCTGTGTACACCTTGTGTACAGATGTCCAAGATCTTTTGGAAAGTCTTATATTCATGTTCATGGATTCATGCTTTGGAAGAAGTTCTGTGTTCTTGCTTATGGATTTATGCAGTAGCTTTTCCAAGCACAATTTTTTCCCTGTGTATGACACTGCATATTGTTTCTAATATGTGAACTTTTCATATTTACTTGCTGTTGTGGTTTAGCCAGAGGCTGAAGATGAGAAGATTGTTCTGTCAGATGTTGTGATGAATGATGGGTTCCAATGTGGAAAATGTTTTGATTCCTGGTTTTTTCATGTACCTTGTCACTTTTGAACAGAACTTTGATGTTTGGACTCTTGGCTTTTTGGACACTGGTTTTTACATTGCCTCTTGCCTTTTTATATTTGCTTTCTGCAATAAACTTTTCAGTTAGTATTACTGGACTCTTGTGTGGTCCTTGGGCGCAAATGTGACTTCAGGCCAGAGTGCAACACTTGCAAAATAAAGATAACTTTTAAAATGTAGAGGTCACTGACCTAATAGCTGAATACACCTGTAGTGAAATCATACCTTTGCTTCGTAGGCCGCAGCCTGGGAGTCAGTGAGCAGGCCTCCATGTTGGGAGGGCAGCTCGGGATAGCTGACATTTTGGTAAGGCAGAGAGGCAAGGGGAGGAGTCAGCTAACTCCTGATTGGCTCAGACCTCTAGGGGAGGAGTTGAAGGAGTGTGTAAAAAGGATATACTTTCTGTTATAGAGGGAGAAGAATGATTTGATCTTAGAGAGAGATGGTTTTGATCTAAGAGGGAGAAGAGGGATTTGATCTGAAAGAGATAGGATTAGGATTTTCAGGCAGGGAGAAGAGAGTTTCTGAGTGAGTTAGAATTAGACTGGGAGGGAATAATAGAGGGCAAGTGCTTCAGGGTACTTTGGCTTTGACAGTCAAAGAGAAGGCTTGTTGACTTGTATTTGGAGAGAATACAAGTGGGTTTATTTCCCTATAGTGCAGAGTAGTCTAGAAGGAACCTAGTTACTCTCGCAGGCAGCCAGGGCGGCTGGTCTGAGAAACACACTGTTACTTGTTATAGAATAGTGTGAGGAAAGTAACTCACGTCAAAGAAAAGTTACTCTTTCTTAAGCAACCATTTATTTTATAAGTCTGTGCCTCAGAAACCAACTACGCATATGTACCACTCAGTAATGAGTTGTCTGTTTCAAATATTTCAATAAACCTGTTCTCTAGTTTACTTTTAATCTGCCTCAGCCTTGTTTTGTTATATAAAGCTAGATTTAGTCAGCCTCTACATCTCTGCAGTCCAGTCACAAGAAAGGGAGCCCAGAAAGAAGAACCGGTGTATAGGGACATTTTACCTCAAGTATATCATCTAGTTAATTCCTCAATCAGAAGTTTGAGGTGGTGGCAGCAGACCTACCATATACACACACCTTTCCCTCTCATCACTTGTAACACCCTCACATATTCCTGTCACACAGGAGCAATAAGAGACCCTGATCTCTTAACCCCCTTTACAATACCCCTTTTAAATCAAGCAACATGCTTTTTAGTTGGTATCAAACTGCATGTGTTAACAAAGTGCTATAATCCTAGAAGCTTCCTTTTGCTGTGAAATGCTTGGCTCAATGGCCATAGATGGAAAAGCCAAGCTTCTAACAATGCCCTGGTCACAGCAGACTGGGAAAGGAGCAGCACACACCGCAAGGAGAGAGATTCTGCCAGCCAAAGGCCCACTGCAAGCTTCCTCCCAGCTTCTAGCTTAATATCACTTTACCTGCGAGTCTTTTTCAAGCTTGGCCTTTCCTACTTCTTCATTCAGAGCCTCTATTTCCTGTGTTAACGCCTTTTCAATGACAAAACAGACAGAATTGGGCAATGGAGACAATCACACAAAATGGAAACAGTGGGTGCAAAAACAAGTAATTACTACTAAAAAAAATGTGAAGCAGGGTCAAAGACACACATGTGGGAAGATGAGCACACAACAAGTCTCAAACTTACCATGACTGTTTTTTCCTTGGTAGCAACTTTAAGGACTTCAGCCTGAAGCAACTCCTCCACAGATTTGATCTTTCCATCCTTTTCGTTGATTCTTTGGGAGAGAAAGGAGGGAACAGGGCAAGAAGTGAAAGACCGTGCTTGGTACAGAATTCTCTTTAGAGTCCATTGAGACTGTATTCCAAATTAGCTCTACTATTCTATTTGCTCAAACTATATCAGAACTGCTTTTTGAGCTTAAAAATTGTTTATAACTGGAAATAGGTTTATATAAGCATCAAATTAAAGTGTAAGTTTGTTGTACTTAAAAATAAGAAAAAGAATTGACAAGTGTTGAATAATATCAGTGAAAAAGCTGGGATGCTCTGCTAATAAATAAACCATTGTTGCAAGCAGAGTTATTCTTTCCAGTTGAAAAATGATAGCTTTCTCTTTTCTAGCATCTTCACATCTCATCTTATGGATAATGAGCTAGTTCAGATAATATAGCATGGATCCCATAATTCAGTTTATAAGACCAAATCCTAATCTTTCCCCAGATTTCTGTGACCTCTCAATGCATCTCACTCCCTTGTGACTGGATTGGTTGTAGATTAGCTATAGCATGTAGCAATTATTACTCTTAAGGTGGCACAACGGGTGTAAGGTTTACAATCTATTGTAATGTAATATAGCTGAGTCATGCACTGCTAATGGGCTTCTATTGGAAATGCTGAGTCATGCATTAACTGTATATAGAACTTCATTTGGGGAATGTGTTCTGGCCTAGTCCAGGTGATTGTGAATGATGTAATCCTGGGTCTGAGTTAAGTTAATGAGTTGGGAACCAATCAGAGATTGCTATGTGTAATTGTATAGAACTGTATATAAGGAAGTCATGTACAGTGTATACTTCTCCTTGTGCTGTGATGTTGTTTGTCGAAGGCTATATGTAATTAAAAGAACCTGTCTGCTACGGTAGGTTTGTAATATCATCTAGACTGTGGGAAAGACAATGGTAAAACTGACAATGGCTGGGCATGTGCTCAAGTGTCTGTAAAAGGTTCCAGAGTGACTGCAGGCTGTGAGAGCAGTTGACTGAAAATACTGTGCAGGAAGAAGCTACTGGAAAGCGCTAAAGTTGTGCAACTGATCTGCTGCTGAATTGTGAAGTTAATCTCAACAACGGGTTAAACCGTTGCACTGTTGAATCTGCTGACCTAAAGGTTGGCTGTTCAAAGCTGTTAGCCCTAGCTCCTGCCAACCTAGCAGTTCGAAAACATGTAAATGTGAGTAGATCAATAGGTACCGCTTCAATGGGAAGTTCTGTTGCTTACTATGTCTGCTTGCCACCTCAGAAGGAGAAGGAGGAAATCCTGCTGCTACTCCCCCCTCCCAAGCCAGCTAAGAGGAGGAAGGGGACTGAGGAAGGGACTTTAAAAACACCTGCCTCCTGGCTCTTGGTTACTACATCTGCCTGCCACCTCAGGAGGAGAAGGAGGAAATCCTGCTGCTACTCTCCCCTTCCCAAACCAGCCAAGAGGAGGAAGGGGTCTGAGGAAGAGACTTTAAAAACACCTGTCTTCTGGCTGTTGCTTACTACGTCTGCCTGCCACCTCAGAAGGAGAAGGGGAAAATCCTGATGCTACTCCCCCCCCCCTCCCAAGCCAGCTAAGAGGAGGAAGGGGACTGAGGAAGGGACTTTAAAAACACCTGCCTCCTGGCTGTTGCTTACTACATCTGCCTGCCACCTCAGAAGGAGAAGGAGGAAATCCTGCTGCTACTCCCCCCTCTCAAGCCAGCTAAGAGGAGGAAGGGGACTGAGGAAGAGACTTTAAAAACGCCTGCTTCCTGGCTGTTGCTTACTACACCTGCCTGCCACCTCAGGAGGAGAAGGAGGAAATCCTGCTGCTACTCCCCCCTCTCAAGCCAGCTAAAAGGAGGAAGGGGACTGAGGAAGAGACTTTAAAATGCCTGCTTCCTGGCTGTTGCTTACTACATCTGCCTGCCACCTCAGGAGGTGAAGGAGGAAATCCTGCTGCTACTCTCCCCCTCCCAAGCCAGCTAAGAGGAGGAAGGGGTCTGAGGAAGAGACTTTAAAAACACCTGTCTTCTGGCTGTTGCTTACTACATCTGCCTGCCACTTCAGGAGGAGAAGGAGGAAATCCTGCTGCTACTCTCCCCCTCCCAAGCCAGCTAAGAGGAGGAAGGGGACTGAGGAAGAGACTTTAAAAACACCTGTCTCCTGCTTATTATTTCTGTTGGGGGTTTATATTGTATTTAATGTTTTTATGTGCATTTTGATATTATGTATATTACTTGTTGCCTGTAAACCGCCTTGAGTTGCTGAAAGGCTGAGAAAGGCGATAAACAAATACAGTAAATAAATAAATAAATAAATAAAGGTGCCCATACAGCCATGCCGGCAAACACAACCAGGAGGTGTCTAAGGACAACAGGCTCCATGGCTTGGAAATGGAACAAGAGCATCTCCCCATGGCCAGCACCGCCTCCAGAAATCCAGAGATGAAAGAGGAAGCCTTTGCCTTTCTTCTGTGTATTTGTATGTCATTGTTATTCCATTGTATTAAAGGCACTGAATGTTTGCTTATCGGCATATGTTGTAATCCGCTCTGACTCCCCTTAGGGAGATAGAGCGGAATATAAATAAAGTGTTGTTGTTGTTACTATTACTATTAGAATTATATTAGAATTAATTATCAACAAGCTTCCACAGATGATTTAGCTGGCTAAATTTCAGAACTACAATTATGATTAAGCATCGTTCAGATGGCAGACTAAAGTGCAAGTGTTTTAAAGGGGAAGTGGATGTTCCTGCTCTCCTCTCTGTCAGAATTAAGGGAGGAGGAAGAAAGACGTAAGTTTCTCTGCTGGCCTGTAACAAATTCAGTTACCCTGTTGTAATTAGCCTGATTAACTCCATTTTGACAATAGCAGGCATCTCACCCATGGCTTGTATTGTTTTGCTGAGCTCTGCCACTTCTGCTATGCTAGAAATGCTGCAACTGCAATACTATGTGCCTAGGGCTACCCCACGTAATGTTGTGAGTATGATGCTGGACTCTGTGAACATCTTCATAAACCGCAATCTCAGTTTAAGTTCTAAGTGGATCACATACACCTTAGAAAAGAATTACCATGTATATATTAGAGTACATTAGAACTGAAGAGGAAGAAAACTGTAGCTGCTACTTACACTTTTTGCAACTCTTCAACCAAAGATGCAAAGGAAATCTTGGGGAGACACAAAAGAAAAAACACCAGGTCAACCTATATTTCTGCTTGCCATTCCTTTTCAAGTCAAATGCATTTGAAGATGATGGAATGGCTGTAGGCCATCTTTCTAACTGGAGAGTTTCATCTATGCTGATGATCGTGCCATTACCACTCAAGCAGGGAGCTTTGAGATGGTTGAACAGAAGCTCTCCGAAGCTCTAGGTGCTCTTCCTGCCTATTACAGGGAAAACCAACTGATCCCTAATCCATCTAAAACACAGACATGTGCCTTTCACCTTAAGAACAGACAAGCATCCCGAGCTCTGAGGATTACCTGGGAAGGAATCCCACTGGAGCATTGCAGCACACCCAAATACCTGGGAGTCACTCTGGACCTGTGCTCTGACCTACAAGAAGCACTGCCTGAACATCAAGCAAAAAGTGGGTGCTAGAAACAATATCATACGAAAGCTGACTGGCACAACCTGGGGATCACAACCAGACACAGTGAAGACATCTGCCCTTGCGCTGTGCTACTCTGCTGCTGAGTATGCATGCCCAGTGTGGAACACATCTCACCACACTAAAACAGTGGATGTGGCTCTTAATGAGACATGCCGCATTATCACAGGGTGTCTGCGCCCCACACCACTGGAGAAATTACACTGCTTGGCCGGTATTGCACCACCTGACATCCGGGGAAGTAGCAGCCAATAGTGAAAGGACCAAGGCAGAGACATCTCCAGCTCATCCCCTGTTTGGGTATCAGCCAGCACGTCAACGACTTAAATCAAGAAATAGTTTTCTTAGATCTACAGAGACACTCACTGGAACAACTCAGCAAGCGAGAGTCCAAAAGTGGCAGGCTCAAACCCAGCACCTCAATCCGTGGGTGATACCAGATGAGAGACTCCCTCCTGGGCACGCAGAAGACTGGGCGACTTGGAAGGGGCTGAACAGACTGCGCTCTGGCACCACGAGATGCAGAGCCAACCTTAAGAAATGGGGCTACAAAGTGGAATCCACGACATTCGAGTGTGGAGAAGAGCAAACCACTGACCACCTGCTGCAATGCAACCTGAGCCCTGCCACATGCACAATGGAGGACCTTCTTGCGGCAACACCAGAGGCACTCCAAGTGGCCAGATACTAGTCAAAGGACATTTAATCAACTACCAAGTTTGCAAAATTTGTGTTTTCTGTTTGTTTGTTTTGTTCTGTTAGAAATGTAATACAATGGTTTGGTTGCTGATGACACAATAAATAAATAACTGGAGAACCAGGGCACCTATCTTCTGCAAATCCCCTCCTCGTGGTATCCTTTTGTTTGTGAAATGAAGGCATTTATGAGAGCAGAAGAGGCATGCAACTCAATTTTTGTTTTACTCAGGGTCTGTTTTTACTCAGCTTCACTTGTTTCACTCTATTTCTGCATAAATTCACTTTTTTAAAAAAGTGCAAAATCTAACATACAGTTCAACTATTTCCCCTAATACAACACATTGTTGGAACATCATTATGGACAAAATCTGGCTACCAGTATTTAAAAACACCTCTAAAATCAGGATAGTCAATAAAAAGCAACACTCAAAAAGCAGGATCATTCCACACAAGAATCAATGAGGACGAGCTAAACCCTCCTAACAAAGGATCCCCCAGACAGCAACAAGCCAGGCATTGAAGCTGCAAGGCCATTCAATGCTAATCAAGGTGGCCTTTTGCAACATTCACGCCTGCCTCCAACACCGAAGAGTTCTTTCTCCCACCCTAGACAGTCCACAGATATACAAACCTCCCTTGCCTAGTTTCCAACAGACCTCAAAACCTCTGAGGATGCCTGCCATAGATGTGGGTGAAACGTCAGGAGAGAATGCTTCTGGAACAAGGCCAGATAGCCCAGAAAACTCACAGTAACTCAGTGATTTTGGCCATGAAAACCTTCGACAACACTGCACTGCAGAATTTGGGGAAAAGCTAAGTCTACGTGCTTTTTTGGTTTGCAAATTAGGAAGTGCGAAGTTTGCATTGAAATGCAGATCAAATAAATGTCTCTGCATCCTTATTTAGATGATTGCAGTAGTATTTGCCACCAGACATCTTCAAGTCTCTAACTCTTTGAAGCTCAGCTACAAGAAAACTGTATTTATACAACATATTGCAAATACGAGTAAACCACTTTCAATGAAACTATTTATTTGAAACTGGTCCCAAATTAGGAAATAACATGGAAAGAAATAGGTTCCTTCACTGCAAAAAAGATTTTAATAATACTATGTCCAATTCTGGGCACCGTAATTAAAGGGAGATGTTGACAAGCTGGAATGTGTCCAGAGGAGGGTGGCTAAAAGGATTAAGGGTCTGGAGAACAAGCCCTATGAGGAGTGGCTTAAAGAGTTGGGCATGTTTAGCCTGCAGAAGAGAAGGCTCAGAGGAGACATGATGAGAGCCATGGTTCAAGAGGTGAGGGAATATCATAGGGAGGAGGGAAAAATTTATTTTCTGCTGCACGGGAGACTCGGATGCAATAGAACAATTGCTTAAAACTACAGGAAAAGAGATTCCACCTGAACATTAGGAAGAACTTCCTGACTGTGAGAACTGTTTAGCAGTGGAACTCTATTTCCGGAGTGTGGTAGGGGCTCCTTCCTTCTTTGGAGGCTTTTAAATATCTGTTGGGAGTGCTTTGAATGCGATTTACCTGCTTCTTGGCAGAATGGGGTTGGACTGGATGGTCCACGAGGTCTCTTCCAACTCTAGGAATCTATGATTCTAATATTACCAAAGCTTTATTCCAAACTAACTATTTGCATATGTGAAATGAAACAATTAGCTTACCCTTGCACACAGAGACAAAAACACTCCTTCAAATGCATCCAGGGATTATTGCTTATCCTTCACCAGACTCTATATTCTTTATTTTGAGGGCCAGGATCTCATTCTTTTCTTGGCGCAAGACCATTTGTGTTGTTACCTCCAAATATATGTATTATTTACCCTAAGTATCTTATTGCTATCTCATACTGAAAATCAGTGTTTTTCCAGCACTCCTTTACCAGTCTCCCAATGCCAATAAAAGTTACAAAAAAACACATACATCTGGACAGAGAACAAAGAAGGAAAAGAGGATTAGACCAATTGGGGAGAAAAATCGTCATCAGACGAGTAGTTCAAAGTGATGTGTGCCTGTAGAGCTGAGAAGTATCAAATATAGCAGTAACTTGATAATGTAGGAATTGAGTCTTTTCCTCTCAAATCCTCCAACTGGCATAATTATAATGAACAATCTAGCATAATTATAATAACCAACATACCTGTTCTGTCTGCACCCTCCGCAGGCCTTCAAGTTCATTTTTCAAGGATGTGTTCTCTGTTCTCAGTACCTTCAAAAAACATAAATGTGTTTAGAATTATTTATTTTTTTATTTACGATATTTATATGCCGCCCTTATCACCCCGAAGCAGTGATATATTACATTAGCATAGTACAATATATTACATTAGCATAGTACAATATCAGTATCAAATATTACTATATTGTACTATACCATTATATTGTAATATTATTAGTAATATTACATATAATATAAATAATTATAATATATTATTATTAGTATTATATTGCATTACATTATAACATTATAAATATTATATGTATATTATATATGTATGTGTGTGTATATATATATATATATATATATATATATAAATGTATATTATATATATATGTGTGTGTGTGTGTGTGTGTATGTATGTATGTATATAAATGCAATGTTCGCCTGTGGGACCAACACAACTCAAAAACCAATGGACGAATCGACACCAAATTACATTAATTCTCACAGAAGGGAAAATACTCTTTGAATACTTTGAACAACGCTGTCAAAAATTGTGTTTTCGTGTTCCTGATAAACGTGCTTCAGACAGTATTCTTATTTGGGTTGTGTCTATTACTCACCGAGTTAAAGCCAACACTAACAAAACTAACAAAATGAAGTTCAACAGTGACAAATGCAAGATACTCCACTTTGGCAGGAAAAACGAAATGCAAAGATACAGACTGGGGGACAATGCCTGGCTCGAGAGCAGTACGTGTGAAAAAGATCTTGGAGTCCTCGTGGACAACAAGTTAAACATGAGCCAACAATGTGATGTGGCGGCAAAAAAAGCCAATGGGATTTTGGCCCGCATCAATAGGAGCCTAGTGTCTAGATCTAGGGAAGTAATGCTACCCCTCTATTCTGCTTTGGTTAGACCACACCTGGAATATTGTGTCCAATTCTGGGCACCACAATTCAAGAGAGATATTGACAAGCTGGAATGTGTCCAGAGGAGGGCGACTTAAATGATCAAGGGTCTGGAGAACAAGCCCTATGAGGAGCGGCTTAGGGAACTGGGCATGTTTAGCCTGAAGAAGAGAAGGCTGAGAGGAGATATGATAGCCATGTATACATATGTGAGAGGAAGCCACAGTGAGGAGGAGGGAGCAAGCTTGTTTTCTGCTTCCTTGGAGACTAGGACGAGGAACAATGGCTTCAAACTACAAGAGAGGAGATTCCATCTGAACATGAGGAAGAACTTCCTGACTGTGAGAGCCATTCAGCAGTGGAACTCTCTGCCCTCCGGAGTGTGGTGGAGGCTCCTTCTTTGGAAGCTTTTAAACAGAGGCTGGATGGCCATCTGTCAGGGGTGATTTGAATGCAATATTCCTGCTTCTTGGCAGAATGGGGTTGGACTGGATGGCCCATGAGGTCTTTTCCAACACTTTGATTCTATGATTCTATGACTAGTCTGATTCAGAACAGACTCATTAAAAATGGGTTTGGGTTGTTGTAGGTTTTTTCGGGCTATATGGCCATGGTCTAGAGGCATTCTCTCCTGACGTTTCGCCTGCATCTATGGCAAGCATCCTCAGAGGTAGTGAGGTCTTCATAACTACTGACTTAAGATACATTTATTTCATTAGATCTATTCCAAATAGAGCTAAATGGCTTGGAAACTCAAGGTATATGCTATTTATTTATTTTTATTTATTTACAGTATTTATATACCGCCTTTCTCACCCCTGGGGGACTCAAAACGGTTTATGCTACTGAATTAGGAAGTACTATAGTGTGCATAAAGCCCCAAAAGTGGCTTTCCCTTTTACACTTCACATAAACACAAGTGTGTTTACGTGCATTGTCTTATGGGAATACCATGGATTTCATAAAGTTTTCTAAGGCTATCTTCAGAGATTTTTTTCCCCAGTTCCTTCCCCTGAAATATAGCCTACAGCACCTGGTATTCAGTGGTGGTCTCCCAGCCAAGTATGTACCAGAAATGGTCCTAACTTAGCTTCCGAGATCAGATTACATCTGGTGACTTGAGGGCATTGAGGCCTGCTACCGGTTGCCCATGCATGCATATAATTTTCTCAGAAAGATATAACTTTGACATGTATGGACTTGGGGAAGCAGTTTTAGGAAGAAAGATACAGGAAAAAATTCAGTGCCTTCAACCAATAGTAGACTCAAACTCTAGTATTCTAACTAGAAGTTTCACATCAACACATCCAATTAGATCTTCTGACTTGACCTCCTGCTGGTGGTGGTTGCAAATATTTAATATTTTTTTATAGTTCAAGTGGAATAGAATACAATATTTTCGTGGGTGAGGCATGTGCAACTTTGACAGAGATTTTACCTTAAGCTCATCTTCCTTATTTGCCATTTCTATGAGCCCAGTTTCAAGGAGTTCTTCAACTGTCTTTATTTTGTCATTTTTTTCTGTGATGCTAGGAAAGGAAAAAATATATATATCAAGAACTTCATCTCTTCATCTTCATCCGGTGGCGCAATAGGTTAGACCTTGTGCTGGCAGGACTGCCGACTGAAAGATCGGAGGTTTGAATCTGGGGAGCAGGGTGAGCTCCCGTCTGTCAGCTCAAGCTTCTCACGCAGGGACATGAGGGAAGCCTCCCACAGGATGGTAAAACATCTGGGCATCCCGTATTTATTTATTAATTTCTGTTCCACCCTTCTCACCCCACAGGGGACTCAAGGCGGATTACAATGTACATATACATGGCAAACATTCGATGCCATAGACACACAACATATATAGACAGACACTCAGAGGCTATTTAACATTCCAGCTTCTGGCCATCAGGGGAGCTGTCGCTTCCTCATTCTTTGCATACTTCCTGGAGATTTTTCATGGCCTTGTAAATCAGTTAAATTAGTTTCCCCACATAAGTGGTACCTAAATTTCCTACTTGACAGATGCAACTGTCTTTTGGGCTGCAAAGGTCGACAACAAGCTACACAATTTTGTTCGGGAGCTCACTCCGACCCGGGCTGGCTTCGAACTCATGACCTTTCGGTTAGTAGTAGCACTGTGCCAGCTGCGCCACAGTGCCGGCACAGTCCCATAGGCAACATCCTTGCAGACGGCTAATTCTCTTGTACCAGAAACAACTTGAAGTTTCTCAAGTTGCTCCTGACACACACACAAAAAATCTCTAAACCAGCTGTTACAACCCAAAGCACACTACTCTAGGAACAAGTATATCCTGTAGAAATTGCTGGTGCTTGTTGAAAGGCAATGCCTTGAATCAAGGATGCGAAGATCTCATGGGTGAAATCTTTACAACGTGAGCTGCCAGAAATGAAAACCTTAACACCACCCCATGCCAAATGTGTGTGTGATTTGACTGGTGATTTCTGCATGGAAGAGTGGGGTTAGACTGGATGACCCTTGGGATCTCTTTCAAGTCTAGGTTTCTATTCAGACAGCAATGTAAAATATAGTCCTCAGTTTGCTCATCTCTTACCTTTGTTCCATTTGCTCCAATAAATCCTTGTCAGCCTACCGAGGAGGAGAGAGAGAGAACAATTGTTAGCTTGCAGCTTTAGTAAATACAATTAACACCATTGGATCTAATTGCTTGCACCTGTGTCAAACAGCAGCCAACAGAGTATTTTCTCTAAAATTGAGAAAAATTAAAGCAAATGCAATATAGTTAAAGCCAGGGTCGTAGCCAGAAAAAAATGGGGGGGGAAAAAAATTTCGGGAGGGTTGAAACTTTTTTTAGCAAATCATGAAGAGTAGTTCAATCACACAACAACATTTTAATACAGTCCAAAGACCCTTATTGCTCCGTAAAAGGTATAAGATATAAGGTACGCAAGGTTAGTAAGGCCAAAAATAGCCAAAAAAAAGGGGGGGGTGGTTAACTTGAAAATTTTTGGGGGGGGTTAACCCATACACCCCATCCCCCCCCCCTCCCCCGGCTACAGGCCTCAGGGAAGATTCCAACAAACAAAAAAGCAAACATTCAATGCCTCAATAACAATAAGTACAAGTGTAATAACCCAGACATCCGTAACTTAGATAAAAACATAATCTATTGAAAATTATAATTAACATAAAAAGTGAATGTAAGTACATAAGACAAAAGCCAACGAAGGTTCAAAAATGTATGTGTTGATAACATTACAAACAATTTAAAATTTACCATTACAATCATATATTAAAAACAATACAATTATAACAGTGGTGCCACCTTGTTTTTAAAAGATCCAGTTTTCCAAACCCTATCCAAATAAGATCCTGCTAACTGAGCAGGACTCTACTACAGCTTGCACAGCTTGATCATCCCTTACTCTGAAATTCAAAATTGTGGGTTGTTGATAGTCACCCATTTGCTTTGTGGTGGTTCAGTGTACACAGTTTTAGCACCTGCCTTGGATAAACAGAAATCCAGAATTCAAGCAAGAGCACTGTTTTCTTTTGCATCTAGCAACCTATACTTATCCATGCTGCTCTTTTCCAATTCCTTGTTCTCACTCCCCACTCAAGCAGCTGTCTAACAACCTGTCTTCCTATACATACTGTATGTAGGTCTGTATACAATACAGCATGCCATAAGTACTGTACATAGTACATAGACTGAACAAAAAGATGCTCTTACATGCTGTATTTTCCTCCCAATTGCCTTGGTGCCATATTTTTATTCGTCTGTGTATTGCACAGTATAGTAGTGGTGTCACTATGTGATGATACAGTAACACAGTAGAGTTATTCATATTTATATATTGGGTTCCACTTTTCAACAATTTCTGTTCATTAACAGAGCTGAAAACCAGTCAAATAAGGGGGAAATGCCTATAACTGTAAGTGATATGTAAGGAAAAACAAGACCAAAGACAGGCAATGAACTTTGCATACAAGGCCAGATATTATAAAATTTCCTTATTTATTAATCGTGTCAGGAGCAACCAGACAGTTGTATTACATTTTTAACCAAACAAACAGACAGACAAACAAAACACAAAGTTTGCAAGCTTGGTAGTTGATTAAATGTCCTTTGACCAGTATCTGGCCACTTGGAGTGCCTCTGGTGTTGCCGAAGGAAAGGGTGGAAGGAAAGGGTGGAAGTAAGTGAGGGAAGGAGGAAGGTAAATGAGAAGGAAGGGAGGAAGGGAGGGAGGGAAGGATAAAGGAAAGAGAGAAGGAAGGAGGGATAAAAGGGAAGGAAGAAAGGAAAACGAGGGAGAGAGGGAGAAAAGAGGGAAAGAAGGATGAAAGGGTGTAAGGGAAGGATGGAAAGAGAAAGAGGAAGGGAAATCAGAGCATCATCATCCTTCCTCTCCTTCAGGAGGAGGGTGAAGACATGGTTATGGGACCAGGCCTTTGGGCAACCAGGCAATTAAATAAGACAATCAGACGAGTAAGACCAGCTGGATTGATGAAGTGGAATTAAAAAACAGATCTATGAGATAGCGAACACTGACAATGTAGGAGGAGGAATTGGGTTTGTATTGGTTTTATTGATTTTATTGATTTTATTGGGATAATGCATGAATTGTTGGTAATTGTGAATTTGTTGTAGTTTTGTGATGATTGTTTTGTGATGCAGGCATCTAATCGTGCCTTTGCTGTTGTAAGCCGCCCTGGGTCTCCTTCGGGGTGATAAGGGCGGGATAAAAGAACCCCAAATAAATAAATAATAAAAAAATTATAACTGTCTTGCGGGCGGGGATTCCTTCCTGCCCGAAGTCACCCTGCGGAGAAGGAAAAAGGGGAAGGGGAAATGAAAGGGACGGGGGGGGGGGGAAGGAGGGGGGAAGGAAGGAGGGAGGAAAGAGAAAAGGAAAGAAAAATAAAAGGGAAGTAAGGAAGGTGAAAGTGGGAGAGAGGGAGGGAGGGTAGAAGGGAAGGAGGGAGGGAGGAAGAAGGAGGTAAGGAAAGAAGGGAAGGAGGAAGGAAAAAAGGATGGAACGAAGTGAGGGAAGAAGGAAGGAAGGAAAGAAAGAGAGAAGGATGGAAGGATAGGATGGTGAGAGAGAGGAGGGCCAGAGAAAAGAGCCCAAGGGCCCACATCTGGCCCCTGGGCCTGGGTTTGCCCATACCTGGGCTAAAAGGAACACTATACTTTTACAGAATTATAAATATATTCTCCACAACCACACATGTTGTGTAACTTCGTAGGTGCAAGTTCTACAAGAGTAACCTTGTTAGTCTAAGAGCAAACCACTATGATATCTGTGTCTTCTTAAAAACTAAATTAATTATACCGTAAGTTTCCATAGGTATTGGATAGAACGAGTATAGTTTGATGCATTAATGGAAACCTTGTACCTCAAGCAAGCTGCTACCTTAAGCGGCACAAGGGAAAGTTAGAAAAGCCAAAAGCAACAACTGTTCCCTCACAGCTTCCCTTCAAAACAGAGAGTGGCTGTATTTCTAGGTCCGGTCTGTTTGCAAAACAACCATTTCTAGGTCAGAGTGCATGAGATTTAATACCCTGCCATCTGGAGCACCCAGGAATATTGCAACCCTATACTGGCCAACCTCCAGTCTGAGCTCTTTGGAGTCAAAAATCAATGGAACCCTTTCTCTTTCATGAGCTAAGAAGGAGAGAGAGAAAGGACTTACCTCCTATAAGGAACTACCAGACGTCCCAAACCTCTTCAGGAAGATTTAACAATTCAGAGAAACACCTATTTCTTATTTCTGTGCCAAAGAAACTGCTCCCAATATTGTTCACCGTAGAAATACTGTACTTTCAATGCTACCATGCGCCCCATCTGCCCCTCAAGCTGTCAAATGTGCAAAAGAGTCACCAACAGCTCTACGAACATCTGGGACTAAGGAAAGGCTTACGAAAATAGGCTGGCCTGGATGCCCTGCTTCCCTATATTCTCAAACAACTGTATTAGGGTTTTTTGCAGGTTTCAAACACAATGATGTGGTGACTAAGGAATTTCTTTCCTTGGGCAGAAATATTGCCCAATAAATAGGAACTTTCATTTGGTTGCTTTTAATAAATCCTTCAGATTTATTAAAAGAGGCTGAAAAAGTGAGATCAAAATAATGGATTTTATTGCATGCTTTCTATCCATATCCATGTGGATCCCACACTTATAAATGACGAATCTTTTGAGATTCAACAGCAGTTCATTAGAATGTTGTAAACCCTGTTGTAAACACAAAAGGATTTCAGAGTTTTCCTACATCACTTAGACACACTTTCTGTATACAAAACCTGTACTGTACCACCGAGCAATTGCCTCTTTCTTTAAAAAGACCCATTATTTATTGTTTTACTCTGTTATTATTATTATTATTATTTGAATCACAACAAGATGAGTCCACAGCAGACACTCTGCTGGCTGTTGATTTGGATAGACACTTCCCAAGTGTCTAGGACTGTGTGATGAATCGGTGAATAATGCGTGCAGATCCCAGTAAGGTGGCCTTTTGCAGCTGGCAGATGGTAATTTTGTCAGAGCTGATTGTGTTTAAGTGCAGGCCAAGGTCTTTAGGCACTGCACCCAGTGTGCCGATCACCACTGGGACCACCTTGACTGGCTTGTGCCAGTGTCTTTGCAGTTCCATCTTTAAATCCTCATATCGTGTCAGTTTTTCCAGTTGTTTCTCTGCAATCCTGTTGTCACCTGGGATTGTGGCATCAACGATCCATACTTTGTTTTTTAACATGATTGTGAGGTCAGGAGTATTATACTCCAAAACACTGTCTGTCTGAATCTGGAAGCAACAAAGGAGTTTGGCGTGTTCATTCTCTGTAACCTTTTCAGGCTTATGATCCTATTATTATTATTATTATTATTATTATTATTATTATTATTATTATTATTATTGCTACATTACTTATTTTACTCTATTTGTTATTATAATTTCATTTACATTATTTTATACTATTATTTTAATTGCATTTCTTATTTTACTCTATTTATTATTATTACATTTATTATTTTACTCTATTATTACTATTATTACATTTCCATTATTTTACTCTATTATTATTTTTATTATATTTATTACTTTGTTCTCTATTTTTATTGGAAGGATACGTAGGCACATTCCCATTGAGGAAGGTTAGACTAAGAGTTGGACACTCTTATCTTAAATGACAGATTTATGCAAATATTCAAAACATTTACCCTCCCGATGCCTCAATTAATGTAATTTTATTGGTTTTTATTTTGATTTTTAAATTTAACAGTAGCTGCCACATTTTCCACCCTCAGCTTATTCTTGAACCAATTCGTTTCCCTAGGTTTTTTGTGGTAAAATTAGGTGCCTCGACTTACATTCAGGTCAGCTTATACATTACGATTGACTATATTTTCAAAATACATTTTCTCTGAATTTATGTCTCTAAAATATACACACATGCATAGCTAAAACAGTAAGATAGTCTGGGACCACAGAATAGCAGGTTAATGTTTTATTTCTTGAACCCTGGCATATCAGTCATTTTGCAGCAGTAAAAGCATGCAATATCTACTAGTGCTGAGTCTTAGGTAAAAAAAAAAATCCACAGTGCAGGGATGTAACGGAAAAACTATTAATGCACCTTTTGCAGCAACTAGAAGTAATAGGATGGTTGTGTTTTCAAAATTCACTCCTGGCGTTTTCTTCTACAGTCTCAAACTTGAACAACGATCTCCGAACGGGGAGGTATGATCTGTCTTACCTGATCGGAGAGGACAGCTTGGAGCTTCTGCAATTCCAAATGCAAAACTTTGTTTTGATCCCTCAGCACCTGGAATGAGATTCCCAGACCTCCGTATCACTTCATAATTCCAAACTCAAGACCCTGATCATGCAGTATTACCCATCTAAGAGGGAAGTGGGCATCAAGTGTCTCTGCTCTCCTATATACTTTCATGTGCCCTAGTTTCAGCCCTTGGAAGAGACTGCAAGGGCCATCCATTACACATTCTGCCAGGTAGGAAAACACAATTACAGTCCTCCTGACAGATGGTCATCCAGTCTCTGTTCAAAACCCTCCAAAGGATGAGACTCCAAGGCAATGTATTTTACTGTCATGCATCAATAACAATAATATAAAAATACTCCAGATAAATGTTGGAAGTGTGGAGACCAGGTGGGCACTTTTTTTCACATGTGGTGGATATGTAAGATAACTATAAAGTACTGATCACGAATCCACGAAGCAACGCAATTTTTTTTAAAGAAGTTCTTCCCAATGAAACCTGAATACTATCTCTTAGGCTTTACGGACTCAGATCTACAACTTAGAAGCTTTTGACATTTATAACAACGGCTGCAAGAATCAGCTTTGCGAAATTGTGGAAACAGGAGCAAATCCCAGCTCATGAAGACTGGTTGGATAAGTTGAGAGAGATAAAAGATAGGGACAAACTGACTTTTTTTTAAAAGAAAGAATACCGGAAATGTAATAAAAAGAACCAATGACTATAATAACAGTAAAAATAAGAAATAACTCTACAAACAAATTTAGATAAGAATTATAACATCAAGAAATGAAGAAATCAGGAAGATGGAATGAAAGTCAAATTTTTTTGGGGTTTTTTTTCTTTCCTTTTTTTTCTCTTCTCTTTTCTTTTTTTAAATATTATTTATTTCCTGCTTTACTATCTCCTTAGAAATATTCCCTCACTTTCCATGTTATTATGTTATTATACACTTTAAATAAAAACATGTAACAAAAAAAAACCAGTAATATATTTTTCTTTATTACCCACCCTCGCCTCACAGCTTAAAACATGGAGAGCTCCTGTAAGCATTTAGAAAGGGCAATAATAATAATAATAATAATAATAATAATAATAATAATACTTTATTTATACCTCGCTACCATCTCCGGGATTGTGGCGCAGCTGACTGAGTGTCAGCTGCATTAAGATCACTCTGACCAAAAGGTCATGAGTTCGAAGCCAGCCCGGGCTGGAGTGGGTTTCCAACCAATTGTGTGTAGCCTGTTGTCAACCTTTGCAACCCGAAAGACAGTTGCATCTGTCAAGTAGGAAAATTAGGTACCACCTTAAAGTGTGGGGAGGCTAAATTAACTGATTTATGAGGCCCTAAAGAAGACTCCAGCAAAGCATTCCAGCGGGGAAGCATGTGGGGAATGCGGAAGTGCTTCATCAGTGTCGCAGATGGATGATGAAAGCTCCCCTGGCGGCCAGAAAAACGTTAAATAGCCTCTGTATATGTCTGTATATGTTTGTATGTCAAAAATTGGCATTGAATGTTTGCCACATATGTGTAATCCGCCCTGAGTCCCCTGTGGGGTGAGAAGGGCGGAATATAAATACTGTAAATAAAATAAATATTTTTTTTCCCTTCTCTCTTTTCTTTTTTTATATTTTTCTATTTCCTACTTTACTATCTCCTTAGAAATATTCCCCCACTTTCCATGTTATTATATACTTTAAATAAAAACATTTAACAAATAATAATAATAATAATAATAATAATAATAATAATAATGATAATATATTTTTCTTTATTACCCACCCTTGCCTCACAACTTAAAACATGGAGAGCTCCCGTAAGCATTTAGAAAGGGTAATAATAATAATAATAATAATAATAATAATAACTTTATTTATACCCCGATACCATCTCCCTTTCCGCTGTCAGCCCTAGCTTCTGCCAACCTAGCAGTTCGAAAACATGCAAATGTGAGTAGATCAATAGGTACTGCTTCGGTGGGAAGGTAACGGCGCTCCATGCAGTCATGCCGGCCACATGACCTTGAGGTGTCTACGGACAACGTCGCCTCTTCGGCTTAGAAATGGAGATGAGCACCACACCCCAGAGTCAGACATGACTGGACTTAATGTCAGGGGACTACTTTACCTTTCCTACCATCTCCCCAAGGGACTCGGTGCGGCTTACATGAGGCCGAGCCCATAGAACAACAATAATAAAAGCAATAACAAAACATCAATACAAAACAATCAAAATAAATCTCATAAACAAAAAATAAACAGTAACAGTAACAACAAGCATTAAAAAACCTATGGCTGGGCCAAATGTGATGATTAAAAATTAAAAAATAATGCTGGGCATGAACAAGGTAATATACTGGGATAGAAAATTCGGCGAGAGATGGGGCGAGCAAACAATCCTAAATCAATAATAAAGTGCATTTAGAGGACCTATTGCTGAGAGTATTTCCTTATGGAAATACTAACACAAGTTACTGAAACACAAGTTACTGAAAGAGAACTCCTGTCTCTATTTCTACAGGAGGATGTAACCTTTCGAATTCTCACGCCAAAGGGGACAGGTGAGCAAACCTATGCTTTGCCTCACAATACCTGAGCTTCCTCCTCTGCATTTGAAGCTTTGGCGTGCTGTTCCTGCAGCTGCTCCTCCAAGGCTCTGAGTTTTTCGTCTCTGACCTGAGTACTGAAGTACAGGGTAAAAGGAAAAGGTCAAAAAGGCTCTGCCCCTTGCACCCAAAGTCTTCAACCAGACCCGTCCATTATCCCAACCAGAATAGAAAGCTCAAGGAACCTCCCTTTCCCAAACGAGACTCCTTTTATTTACCTCTTTTGCATCCTTTCGAACTCATGTGCCGTCGCCGCCTAGACATAAAGAGGATTAGCACTGTTTAGTAGCACATCACGCTGGAGCCAACGTCCAACAATAAAAGACAGAAGCTGAGCCTACACTACACATCTTATCCTCTTCCTATCTCTCAATTTCTAAGTAAAGGATAAAATACAGAAGCCGGCACATGTTTGCTGTCTTGTTTTTAAAAAACTGTGCTTTCAAAGCATTCAGATCTTGGAAGGAAAGCACTTTATTTTAGGTGCTGAGTTAGAAATGGAAATGCTCAGGGCAACGTGCTAGTCCGCCGGGATAATGATGCATGCAACTTTTGTGAAGGTCCTGAAAGCAAACACAAGGGAACCAAAACCAGCTGCAAAAGAGAGATTGAGAAGCAGAGAGAAAGCTCTGTGTATGAGCGTGCTGAAAGGTTATCTCGGGTTGGGAGAAACAATTCCACTGCACTCATGTCATGAAAATGACTTCAAGCTGCAATCTTGGAAATGGAGGGTTTTCCATTCAAGCTAGAACAAGGGTTGATAGTTTGGGTCATTGAGGAGGGCTGTGCTTGCCTCCTTTTAATTCACCACGGACTGGACCCCGCTGCCGTGTCTCCAAGTTCACCAGAGCACTGTCAGTTGTCACCTGCCTCAACATACCCTCTCCCTGATTTCATTTTAAAACAATGTAAGCTCATGAGTTGTTTGACGAACCTAGATAGATAGCTGTTGTTGTTGTTCATTCGTTCAGTCGTCTCCGACTCTTCGTGACCTCATGGACCAGCCCACGCCAGAGCTCCCTGTCGGCCGTCACCACCCCCAGCTCCTTCAAGGTCAGTCCAGTCACTTCAAGGATGCCATCCATCCATCTTGGCCTTGGTCGGCCCCTCTTCCTTTTACCTTCCACTTTCCCCAGCATAATTGTCTTTTCTAGGCTTTGCTGTCTCCTCATGATGTGGCCAAAGTACTTCAACTTTGTCTCTAGTATCCTTCCCTCCAGTGAGCAGTCGGGCTTTATTTCCTGGAGGATGGACTGGTTGGATCTTCTCGCAGTCCAAGGCACTCTCAGAACTTTCCTCCAACACCACAGCTCAAAAGCATCGATCTTCCTTCGCTCAGCCTTCCCTAAGGTCCAGCTCTCACATCCGTAGGTTACTACAGGGAATACCATGGCTTTGACTAGGCGGATCTATGTTGCCAGTCTGATGTCTCTACTCTTTACTATTTTATCGAGATTGGACATTGCTCTCCTCCCAAGAAGTAAGCGTCTTCTGATTTCCTGGCCACAGTCTGCATCTGCAGTAATCTTTGCGCCTAGAAATACAAAGTCTGTCACGGCCTCCACATTTTCTCCCTCTATTTCCCAGTTGTCAATCATTCTTGTTGCCATAATCTTGGTTTTTTTTATGTTTAGCTGCAACCCGGCTTTTGCGCTTTCTTCTTTCACCTTGATTAGAAGGCTCCTCAGCTCCTCCTCGCTTTCGGCCATCAGAGTGGTGTCATCTGCATATCTGAGGTTGTTAATGTTTCTTCCAGCAATTTTCACCCCAGCTTTGCATTCATCAAGCCCTGCACATCCTCGCATGATGTGTTCTGTTAAAAAGGTTGGGTGAGAGGATGCAGCCTTGCCGTACGCCTTTCCCAATCTTGAACCAGTCTGTTGTTCCGTGGTCAGTTCTGACTGTTGCTACTTGGTCCTTGTACAGATTCCTCAGGAGAGAGGGAAGGGGGCTTGGGATGCCCATCCCACCAAGAACTTGCCACAATTTATTATGATCCACACAGTCAAAGGCTTTAGAATAGTCAATGAAGCAGAAGTAGATGTTTTTCTGAAACTCCCTGCCTTTCTCCATTATCCAGCGGATATTGGCAATCTGGTCTCTCGTTCCTCTGCCTTTTCTAAACCCAGCTTGAACATCCGGCAACTCTCGCTCCATGTATTGCTGGAGTCTTCCTTGCAGGATCTTGAGCATTACCTTACTGGCATGATGAGAAATAAGGGCCATTGTACGGAAGTTGGAGCAGTCTTTCGCATTTCCCTTTTTTGGTATGGGGATATAAGTTGATAAGATATAAGATAGATAGATAGACAGAGGATATCAAAAGCATTGCATAAATTAGTATAAAAACTATTGTTGAAGGCTTTCATGGCCGGAATCACTGGGTTGTTGTAGGTTTTTTCGGGCTATATGGCCATGGCCTAGAGCAGTGGTTCTCAACCTTCCTAATGCCACGACCCCTTAGTACAGGCCCTCATGTTGTGGTGACCCCCAACCATAACGTTATTTTCGTTGCTACTTCATAACTGTAATTTTGCTCCTGTTATGAATTGTAATGTAAATATCTGATATGCAGGTTGCATTTTAAGTCACTGGACCAAATTTGGCACAAATATCCGATACACCCCAAATTTGAATACTGGTGGGGTTGAGGGTGATTGATTTTGTCATTTGGTAATGCTGGAGTTGCTGGGATTTATAGTTCACCTAAAATCAAAGAGCCTTCTGAACTCCATGAATGATGGAATTGAATCAAACATGGCACACAGAATTCCCATGACCAAGAGAAAATACTGGGAAGGTCTGGTGGACATTGACCTTGAGTTTTTGGAGTTGTAGTTCACCTACATCCAGAGAACACTGTGGACTCAAGCAATGATGGATCTGGATCAAACTTGGCACAAATACTCAATATGCCCAAATGTGAACACTGGTAGAGTTTGGAGAAAATAGATCTTGACATTTGGGAGTTGTAGTTGTTGGGATTTATAGTTCACCCACAATGAAATAGCATTCTGAACCCCACCAACGATAGAATTGGACCAAACTTTCAACACAGAACCCTCATGACCAACAAAAAATACTATGTTTTCTGATGGTCTTTGGCGACCCCTCTGACACCCCCTCGCGACCCCCAGATTGAAAAACACTGGCCTAGAGGTGTTATCTCCTGAAGTTTCACCTGCATCTATGGCAAGCATCCTCAGAGGTAGTGAGGTGTTTTGGAACTAGGAAAAAGGGTTTATATATCTGTGGAATGACCAGGGTGACAAAGAACTCTTGTCTGCTGGAGCTAGGTGTGAATGTTTCAACTGACCACCTTGATTAGCATATAATGGCCTGACAGTGCCTAGGGCAAACTTTTGTTGAGAGGTGATTAGATGTCGTTGTTTGTTTCCTCTCTGTTATTGTGCTGTTCTAATTTTAGAGTTTTTTAATACTGGTAGCCAGATTTTGTTCATTTTCATGGTTTCCTCCTTTCTGTTGAAATTGTCCACATGCTTGTGGATTTCAATGGCTTCTCTGTGTAGTCTGACATGGTGGTTGTGAGAGTGGTCCAGCATTTCTGTGTTCTCAAATAATACGCTGTGTCCAGGTTGGTTCATCAGGTGCTCTGCTATGGCTGACTTCTCTGGTTGAAGTAGTCTGCAGTGCCTTTCATGTTCCTTGATTAGTGTTTGGGCAATGCTGCTGCGTTTGGTGGTCCCTCTGTAGACTTGTCCACAGCTGCATGGTACACGGTTTGCAATAGATGAAGGCAAAACGTCAGGAGAGAACGCTTCTAGAACATGGCCATACAACAACCCAGTAGGGTGCAACCTACAACAACCCAGTAGGGTGCATTACTTGCCAAGGTAAAAAAAAAAGTTAATGTTTACCTGCTCATTTATAAGTGCCTGCAACTTTTGCACTTCTGCTTTCAGGGACATATTAATGTTCTGCACAACCTAGAGAAAGAGGCACAAGTATGATGGCAGATTAGTTGCATTAAGGTCAGTGTCTCTGTATTATAATATTAGACTGTAAGTTTAGGTGTGACTATGAATACTGAGCCATGAGTGTAGAAAGTGAAATTGCACAGGGAATGGCTGCAAAAGTACAAGTGGGAGGTGTTATTGGAATCATGTGAGAAGGAAGACAAAACTGCCTGTTAAGAGTTAGGGCTTTAGCTAATATCCAGTGGAAAGTAAGAATGTGACACAGCGAGAGCAAAGAACCAGAAGAGAGCGCTCTGTAACTACATTTGGCTTCAGACCAATTCAGGATTCCTGATTTGGGAAGCTATGCAATTGCTTTCAACCAAATACAGAATCCTCTTTTTTAAAAAGACCCACACTCATTCTAGAGCAGAGGTTCTCAACCTCCCTAATGCCACAACCCCTTAATACAGTTCTTCATGTTGTGGTGACCCCCAACCATAAAATTATTTTCGTTGCTACTTCATAACTGTAATTTTGAATCATAATATAAACATCTGATATGCAGGATGTATTTTTACACACTGGGCCACATTTGGTACAAATACCTGATACACCCAAATTTGAATACAGGTGGGGTTGGGGAGAGCTGATTTTGTCATTTGGGAGTTGTAGTTGCTGGGATTTATACTTAATGTAACATGCACAGATATCTATAACAACAAATACAATGAAACTTAAGCTTCCAAAATCACAATTACTATATACCAGGAGATCCCTTATGAGTACATGACATCCGAAATAGTAACTCAAATAACTCAAGGTCTCCCGGGTTGTTTCCCTTGTTTCGTAATTTCTTCTTCGGGTGTTATTCTTATCTATGATGCTTGAATTCAATTCTAATTAGTTGCTACTGGCTCTGTTGTAAGTTCCTATCTGCATTTATAGGCTTTGGATCCAATTCCTGTGAACAGCCTAGGCGCTGTAGTGAGAGGAGTTCTGTCACGAGCAATTGTAATGGTAACAGGGTGACTCTTAAGTAAGACTGAGTGATACAGGAAGCAAGTGTAATCTATTCCATCATTAAGCCCTTGGGGGATAAGTGTTTGTAGAGACCTTGTTGTGTTACTGTTCCTGACGTCATATATTGATGAAGAACCTTCTACAATATTGTTATCTTGGAAGCTGAAATCTCATTATATTGCATTTAACAATATTTGAGTTACTATTTCGGATGTCATGTACTTATGAAGAATCTCCTAGTATATAGTAATTGTGATTTTGTAAGCTTAAGTTTCATTGTGTTGACAAAATATTGATAAACAATCTTTCATTTATAAACTGCTACTAATTAATTGTGTTAATGTTCCCACATTACACTGAATGAAGAATTTCTTGTAATATTGAAACTGTGATTTGCAAACTGCAGTTTTTGTATTTATTTGGGATTTATACTTAACCTACCATCCAAGATCATTCTGAACTCCACCAATAATGGAATTGAACCAAACTTGGCACACAGAACTCCCATGACAAGCAGAAAATGCTGGAAGGGTTAGGTGGACGTTGACCTTGAGTTTTGGAGTTGTAGTTCACCTACATCCAGAGAGCACTGTGGACTCAAACAATGATGGATCTGGACCAAACTTGGCACGAATGCTCAATATGCCCAAATGTGAACACTGCTGGAGTTTTGGGAAAATAGATCTTGAAATCTGGGAGTTGTAGCTGCTGGGATTTATAGTTCACTTACAATCAAAGAACACCCATGACCAATATAAAATACTGTATTTATACTGTATTTATGGGGCGGCTTTTGTCATTTGGGAGTTGTAGTTGCTGGGATTTATAGTTCACCTACAATCAAAGAGCATTCTGGACCCACAAACAATAGAATTGGGCCAGACTTCCCACATACAACACACATGACCAACAGAAAATACTGTGTTTTCTGTTGGTCTTTGGCGACCCCTCTGACACCCCCCTTGCAACCCCACCCCCACCCCAGTGGTCCCAACCCTCAGATTGAGAAACCCTGTCCTATGCCCTCTCTCTGTTGTTGCAGCTTGCACTTATTCCATTCCTATTGTTTACAGCATGGCCATGTTTACAGCAGCTTAGCGCCACTGGCTGATGATTTCAGTTTTATTGAGTCTGAGTTGAAGTTTTCATATGCGTGTGTATTTTATTTTATAGTATTTTATATTGTGCTTCATTTTTATGAGGGGGGGGTAGACACTTTGTGCCATCTGTAAGCCGCCCCGAGTCCCTTCGGGGAGATGGTGGCGAGATTTTTATTTTTATTTTTGGGTCATGGCAGGAGCGACTTGAGAAACTGCAAGTCGCTTCTGGTGTGAGAGAACTGGCCATCTGCAAGGATGGTAGCAGGGTATAAATAAAGTTTTATTATTATTTTATTATTATATTATCTGTTTAATTCGTGTTTCCGTTGCGTTCCATCCATTCGGATTTTATTTTTTTGTCGTGTCAGGAGTGACCTGAGAAACTGCAAGTCGCTTCTGGTGTGAGAGAATTGGCCGTCTGCAAGGACGTTGCCCAGGGGACGCCTGAATGTTTTTATTTTTTTATCATCCTTGTGGGAGGCTTCTCTCATGTCCCTGCAGGAGGAGCTGGAGCTGATAGAGGGAACTCATCCGTGCTCTCCCCGAATTCGAACCTGCGACCTGTCGGTCTTCAGTCCTGCCAGCACAAGAGTTTAACCCACTGTGCCACCGGGGGCAGGATATAAGAATAAAGTTATTATATTATTCTTGTATAGCAGAATGAGGTTGGACTACATGACTCTGGGTTTCTCTTCCAACTCTATGATTCTATTAGTTCTGCGGATAAATGTAATTCTTCCAAGAGCAATGGAAGCATCTGAAAGGCTACAACTTCCCCATTGTAGTTTATGGGCTTCCAGAAATGTAAGCACAGCAGAGGCCAGGATCTGGAGCAAAACTTGCAGGAGGAAAAAAAAATAGCTACCCTGCTGAGGTCTACAAGACCGATAATGCAAAAGTAAGGAAGGAGGTTAATATTCTTCCTCAAATAAGTTACGCCATCACTAGTGCTTGACAAGGGGCATCAGTGTGTTGACGGAGGAACCTCTAGTTCACATGGAATTTGATTCATACTGTATAGTCATGAAAGAAAGAAATGTAAACATCCATTCTCTTAATCCCCAATACCAGGATTAAATATATGTACTAGGTATACTCCCCACCTCCACGGTTTATAGAAATTCATCTAATCAGCTCCACATCTTTTCACAGACAATACTGGAGCTTTTACTGTACCATTAGATCTTCTTCTTTGCTTGTCAGCTTGATGCGTTCGTTGCCTAATGCCTCCTCGGCTTGGCTTATCTGTTTATCCTTTTCTGAAATTCTGGAACAAAAAAAAAAACCACAATGAATACCAGAAACAATACACAATAAGCAGTTTGGTGGAGTCTGGTCTTATTGTCGAGGAAGTAATTATTATTGTTGTCTGGCCCAATCAAAAACATCATAAACATATTAGACCTCATTTCACTTTGCTGAAAATTCAGCTCATCAAGAGCAGCAACTTGGGGATTGCACCAGTCACTATTCTGAGCTTGAATATGCACAAACATATATAAATGCCTGATGAAAGATGGGCCATTAAGGAATGCTCATGATATTTTTGTTATTGTTTTGCTTTGCTATGAGTTATTTATTGTTGTATTGTTGTTGTTGTGTTTTTTTGTTTCTGATGTATGTTGGGCTCGGCCTCTTGTAAGCCACACCGAGTCCTGCGGGAGATGGTAGGGGGGTACAAATAAAGGATTATTATTATTATTATTATTATTATTATTATTATTATTACTATTATTATTATCCAGGTTACAGTGTTTCTAATTTCTATGAAAGCTGGAAAGAAAAAAAATGAGGACAAGAAGATAATCAATTTATCACATCCCTTTTGGACTACTGCAACGCTTTCTACACGGGGCTGCCCTTGAAGATAGCGCAGAAGCTGCAATTGGTGCAGAGATCAGCAGTCAGATTGCTAACTGGAGTGCTGGATCGTGACAGGATGACTCCCATCCTGCAGCAATTCCACTGGTTGCTGGGTCCACTTACAGGCCAAATACAAAGTGCTGGTTGTTAAGCCCTAAACAGTTTGAATCCAGGATATTTGGCCAATTGCATCATTCTATATATAGACCATCCTGTGCACTGTGGTCAAGAGAGGAGGCCCTCCTCTCGGTCCCATCCCTGTCACAATGCGGTTGGTGGGAACGAGAGAGACAGCCTTCTCCGTGATCGCTCCCCATCTCTGAAACTCTATTCCCAAAGAAATAAAAATGTTACCCACCCTCCTCGCTTTTAGAAAGCTCTTGAAAACGCACTTGTGCACTTTGGTGTATAGAGAGAAGGATTAGGACACTTCAGTTCCACCGGAATGCTGGCTAACCTATCTGTGTTCCATTGCTGCTATGGTACATGAGAAGAACAACCTTGATAGCCATTTTAATGTATTTTAATTGCCCTTTCTAGGATTTATGTCTAAATGGTTAATTTATGTTATTAGTATCATAATGTTTATATGATTTTTCATATTTGGTCCTCATTTTTGTTATTAATTTCTCTTTTGTCCCAAGTTTATGGTTATTATTTTTGTATTAGGGCCAAAGATGAGATGAGATGGGCCAAAGCTAACAAAATGAAATTCAATGGGGACAAATGGGGATACTCCACTTGGGCAGAAAAAAATCAAATGCAAAAATACAGAATGGGGGACGCGTGGCTCGAGAGCAGTACGTGTGAAAAGGATCTTGGAGTCCTCGTGGACAACAAGTCAAACATGCGCCAAAAGTGTCATGTGGTGGCAAAAAAAGCCAATGGGATTTTGGCCTGCATCAATAGGAGTATAGTGTCTAGATCCAGGGATGTCATGCTCCCCATGCTCTATTCTGCCTTGGGTAGACCACACCTGGAATATTGTGTCCAATTCTGGGCACCACAATTGAAGGGAGATGTTGACAAGCTGGAATGTGTCCAGCCAAGTGGGTGACTAAAATGATCAAGGGTCTGGAGAACAAACCCTATGAGGAGCAGCTTAAAGAAATGAGCATATTTAGGCTGAAGAAGAGAAGGCTGAGAGGAGACATGAGAGCCATGTATAAATATGTGAGAGGAAGTCACAGGGAGGAGGAAGCAAGCTTGTTTTCTGCTTCCCTGGAGATTAGGACAAGGAACAATGGCTTCAAACTATGATTATTCTATTTATTTTTAAAATGTTGGTATTTGAGTTGGGCATTGAATGTTTGCCTTTCTTGTGTGAGAGAGAGTGGTCTATAAATAAATGAAATTGAGGATATCGCACACATATTATTTGATTGTAAATTGTACCAGAAGGTGAGAGACTTGTACCTTGGTTCATATATCAAATGGACAATTTATTGGGATTCCCACATCAGAACAACATATTTTATGTGTGGCCAAGATCCAAAAACAACATATAAAACAGATCTGTTTTTAAGCAAAACAATACGTCTGAAAGCCACATATGTGGGGCTGATTGGGGTAAATTGTAGAGGTGATATGGAAAAAATGATGTATATATTCAGTTGTATACTATTTATTTGCTATATTGTTATAAGTGTTTTATTTAACTTACTATATAGAGCAGGCATCCTCAAACTGCGGCCCTCCAGCTGTTTGGGCCTTCAACTCCCAGAATTCCTGACAATTAAACAAACTCATTAGGACTTCTGGGAGTTGGAGGCCCAAACAGCTGGAGGGCCACAGTTTGAGGTTGCCTCATATAGAGTGTAATCAAGTTTTCTCAAGACTCTTTGTTTGGTCTGATATTGTGATATGGCCTAAGGGCTAAACCATAAAATTTACTACTACTAAATAAAATTTTAGTATTATTATTTTTTGAAACTACAAGAAAGGAGATTCCATCTGAACATTAGGAAGAGTTTCCTGACTATGGGAGCCGTTCAGCAGTGGAACTCTCTGCTCCGGAGTGTGGTGGAGGCTCCTTCTTTGGAAGCTTTTAAACAGAGGTTGGATGGCCATCTGCCAGGGGTGCTTTGAATGTAATGTTCCTGCTTCTTGGCAGGGGGTTGGACTGGATGGCCCATGAGGTCTCTTCCAACTCTAGGATTCTAGGATTCTATGAAAGTATTACTATTTTGTGAGAAAATAAATATGGTCATATTCGCCCTCTGCCCCTTGTTCCCTGGTTTCACAATCATACGCAGCCAATGTTATTTCTCTACATTAAAAATGGGGCGGGTCTCACTTTCTTTTGCGAAAACAATAGGCAACACAATGTCCTGCAAACCTTAAGCATAAAAGGGAAATCCTTAGGAAAATGTTTATGACTTCTAAAGGGAATGTGTAACAATAGAGGGTAAAAATACTGGCAATTACAACATTTCCTTCAAGAAAATTCTCTCCTGTCCTTCAAAGCAAATAAGTCAAGAAACAACTAGGGCAGGGGGTAGAGTGGGACAAAAAGAGAGACTTACACTTTGTGCAATTCTTCTGCGAGGGCTGAAGCCGAGCTCTAAAAAGAGAAGAAAGAGGACACAGCTGAAAAATTGCTATGATGCAGCAGTTCCCTCTCAACCGCTGACCAGGCATCATGTTTAATGGGCAATTGACAATAATGCAAGCTGAGGATTAACAGATTCACCTTTGACCACAGGCAGGAAAAGCGTGGCCCCTGGGCTCCATACAACCTACTCTGCAGCCCATGAAATGCCCTCAGAAGATCCATGGCCTTCTCTCCCAGTTCTTTTGTAATTTGTCTGTCCTCAAATGCCCCCAAACCGTAACACTTTAGGGTTCCTCTGCTGTGGCGCAGCTAGTTAGTAGCCAGCTGCATTAAATCACTACTGACCGAGAAGTCATGAGTTCGAATCCAGCCTGGGTCGGAGTAAGATCCCAACCATTAATAGTCTAGCTTGCTGTCGACCTATGCAGCCTGAAAGACAGCTGCATCTGTCAAGTAGGAAATTTAGGTACCGCTTTATGCGGGGAAGCTAATTTAACTAATGTCATAAAACTTTCCAGCAGCGTGAGTAAGAATGAGGAAGTACTCTATCAAGGACTCGGTGTCACAATGGATTGTGAATTGGCAGCTCCCCCTGTGGCCAGACTCGAGCATACCTTCATGAAGCCGGAAAAAACTGGAGTGTTAAACTGCCTCTGTGTCTGTCTATATATGTTGTATGTATAATAACATTGAATGTTTGACATGTGTATGTGCATTGTAATCCACCCTGAGTCCCCTGCAGGGTGAGAAGGGCGGAATATAAATACTATGAATAAATAAATAAAATAATTATTAGCAACCGAGTCCTGGAAAAAAGTACATGTGTGTCTGGGAGCAGGGGATCATCGGGAGGTGGGAACAATTCATAACTACACTGTAGAAATTTCAGGTAAGAGGAGCATCTAGTGCAAAGGTAAACAAAGTACGGTACACAACTTCTTCAAATAACTAGGTAGAGCAGTGTTTCTCAACCTGGGGGTCGCAAGGGGGTGTTAGAGGGGTTGTAAAAGACCATCAGAAAACATAGTATTTTCTGTTGATCATGGGGATTCTGTGTGGAAAGTTTGGTCCAATTCTATCGTTGGTGGGGTTCAGAATGCTATTTCATTGTGGGTGAACTATAAATCCCAACAATTACAACTCCCAAATGTCAAGGTCTATTTTCTCCAAACTCTACCAGTGTTCACATTTGGGCATATTGAGTATTTGTGCCAAGTTTGATCCAGATCCATCATTGCTTGAGCCCACAGTGTTCTCTGGGTGTAGGAGAACTACAACTCCAAAAAAACTCAAGGTCAATGTCCACCAGACCTTCCCAGTATTTTCTCTTGGTCATGGGAATTCTGTGTGCCCAGTTTGATTCAATTCCATCAATGGTGGAGTTCAGAAGGCTCTTTGATTTCAGGTGAACTATAAATCCCAGCAACTCCAGCATTACCAAATGACAAAATCAATCACCCCCAACCTCACCAGTATTCACATTTGGTCGTATTGGGTATTTGTGCCAAATTTGGTCCAGTGACTGAAAATACATCCTGCATATCAGATATTTAGATTACGATTCATAACAGTAGCAAAATTACAGTTGTGAAGTAGCAACGAAAATAACATTACGGTTGGGGGTCACCACAACATGAGGAACTATATTAGGGATCGTGGCTTTAGGAAGGTTGAGAACCACTGAGGTAGAGTAATCACACAGTTGATTCCTGCTTAGAACAAATTGGAGTTACTGTTTTGCCATATGTATGATCACAGAAAATAGTGGCATTACGGAAAGTGGGTTTTGTAAACAACTGAAATTTAAGGCCCAACGCAAAGTTACTTATTAAAAACAGACAGCAACCTGTGTCTATTAAAGCTGGATAGTTTCCACTCACATACAATACTCTAACAAAGGCCTCCTGGATGTGTGGCTGACTGTTCTCCTAGAAAGGGAACACCAGCTAAGCAGAAACATGGATCACTGAGGCCAAGCTACTATATAGATTGCATAGAACAAGCTGCATTGCCAGACGAGCAATTGTTCATTATTTCGAGCACTAAAACAGTGGATGTGGCTCTTAATGAGACATGTCGCATTATCACGGGGTGTCCGCGCCCTACACCACTGGAGAAATTACACTGCTTAGCCGGTATTGCACCACCTGACATCCGCCGGGAAGTAGCAGCCAATAGTGAAAGGACCAAGGTAGAGACATCTCCAGCTCATCCCCTGTTTGGGTATCAGCCAGCACGTCAACGACTTAAATCAAGAAATAGTTTTCTAAGATCTACAGAGACACTCGCTGGAACACTTCAGCAAGCAAGAGTCCAAAAGTGGCAGGCTCAAACCCAGAACCTCAAGCAATGGCTGATACCAAATGAGAGACTCCCCCCCTGGGCACACAGAGGAATTGGAAGGCACTGAACAGACTACGCTCTGGCACCACGAGATGCAGAGCCAACCTTAAGAAATGGGGCTACAAGGTGGAATCCTCGACATGCGAATGTGGAGAGGAGCAAACCACTGACCACCTGCCACAATGCACCCTGAGCCCTGCCACATGCACCATGAAGGACCTTCTTGCAGCAACACCAGAAGCACTCCAAGTGGCCAGATACTGGTCAAAGGACATCTAATCAACTACCAAACTCACAAATTTTGTATTCTGTATTTTGTATTTTTGTATCTTGTCTGTTTGTTTGCTTTGTTCTGTTAGAAATGTAATATAATTTACTGGTTGCTGATGACTCGATAAATAAATAAATAAATAAATAAATATTTCGAGCATGGAACTTTATTTTGATTCTTCCTGAAGACTTCATTCTCTGTCTTTTTGGTGGCAAATGTGCACTCTCTCTTTCTCTCCCAAACGAAGTATAATGTTGGGTTTGTTGTCATTTATAGGAAGGTCAGCCACCCACATATTCCTACTGTTTGCATTCAGCTAACAAGATTCTTCTCTGAAAGGATTTACTACTGCTGAGTGAGAAGTGGAAGCTTGGTTGTTGCCAAAAGATATGCAACATCTGGGTCAGTGGGCATTTCAAGTCTCTGCGGCCGGCTGCCAAATAACTAACTGTTGCTTTACGGAAGCCAAAATCACACTGGCACTCGGCCATTATGGACTGAATACATGAGGAAATCAGAGGATGCAATGCTCTCTGGTGTGGAATACTGCTGTAATTCAGACGCTTAGTATTCCAAAGTTAAGGAGCTAGTGCATGCATTGGGCAAACTTCTGCCCTCCAGGTGTTTTGGACTTCAACTCCCACCATTCCCAGCAGCCTACTGGCAGACCAAAGTATGCCTATTAGGCATGTGCAAACCATTAAAAAATTATTCTAAACTGTGTTCAAAAGTTATGACGCTTTGTTTCTAAAGTTCTTTCCGAATTTTGGGGGTAAACATTTTGGAACTCTAATTAAACTTACTAATCTTCCTAAGTACTTCATTAATGGCGGTTGCAATTGCGCAATAGGGAAAACATCACTGTCAGTAGGGAAACTTGAGGGGCTTCTCTCTCCCTAAACTTTTTGAGCTATCCTGATGAAACTTGCAACACCGGTAGAACTCATTTACCACAGTTAGCTCACCAAATCTCAGAACATTTGATTTATCCACCAAATTTTGGTGAATTTTTAAAGTTTTCATAAACAACATTTTTTAAACAAACTACAAGAGCTACCTACTTGAATTTTATACACAATGCACAAGATAATGAGGACATTATCTTTAAATTTTAATTATAGCACCTGGCCCAGATTTTAAACTGTCGTTGTGTTATTGTTAATGTTTATTGCTTTTTGTTGTGAGTTTTATCTTATTGCTTTGTATTGTTTGTTGTTATTGCTTTGTTATTGATGTGTTGTAGGCTCGGCCTCATGCGAGCCGCACCGAGTCCCTTGGCAGATGGTAGCGGGGTATAAATAAAGTATTATTATTATTATTATTATTATTATTATTATTATCGATCCTCAAGGGTTTCAGAAAAATTCACACATCTAAATATTTTTGGGGATTTTTTAAAGTTTAGACCAAAACAATTTATCCCTCCAAAAAGCGACAATAGCAATCCACTTGAATATCCGTATGCCTATATGACACACAACCACATAACTTCAACTTAGCACACATAGTATTACTTACTTACTTAAGCCCTTTTTGCAAATATTTATTTTATTTAGACTAACTCTAAGGGCAGCCCTAACTTGGGTCCTTCAGCCTCATTTGAGTCCTAAGCAGCTTTGCATTCTGGGAAATGTAGTTTACGGAAGGCCTTTTGCAATTCCCTATGATTGGGAGCCTGGTCTTTCCAAACTACAGTTAAGACGGCTGTGATTAGTCATGCTCATACCTCCCTTCCTTGTGACACCAGTGAGGAATGAGATTTAAAAAGCACTTTATGTTATCCTGGCTTTACCAAAGTTGCTTGATGGTTATAGTGAAAAATTGACTGACCTTGGGAGATATCCGAATGTTACAGAACATTTAAGAAAAAAATTAGTAAGTGATTCAAATTCTAAACCCCCCCCCCCCCTTTCCAGCATGCCTGAGAAATAGCTTCATACGCACAAATTTAACAAATTGTCGAAGGCTTTCATGGCCGGAATCACTGGGTTGTTGTAGGTTTTTTCGGGCTATATGGCCATGTTCTAGAGGCATTCTCTCCTGACGTTGAAAATGAACAAAATCTGGCTACCAGTATTTAAAAAAAATTCTAAAATTACAACAGCAAAACAACAGAGAGGAAACAAACAAAAACATCTAATCACCTCTCAACAAAAGATTGCCCCAGGCACTGCCAGGCCATCAAATGCAAATCAAGGTGGTCAGTTGAAACATTCACATCTAGCTCCCACAGACAAGAGTCCTTTGTCCCACCCTGGTCATTCCACAGATATATAAACCCTTTTTCCTAGTTCCAACTGACCTCACTACCTCTGAGGATGCTTGCCATAGATGCAGGCGAAACGTCAGGAGAGAATGCCTCTAGAACATGACCATATAGCCTGAAAAAGCCTACAACAACCCAAATCAGATACGATTTCTGATTAGATCCGCCAACAAATTCAGATCACTAATGCCTATAACACCTGGAGCTAGTGTTACTTTCTGGTTGAAAAGGAGGAGGAACCAGGAGGTTGAGATGACAATAAACACGGTGCTATGCCCATACCTGGACTGCCATCTGTGAATGGAACTTCTGGAGCTGAGCTTTTAAAGCCTCATTTTGTTCCATCAGTTCCTATGAGAAATAAAAAAAGATAAAAGTAAATAGAACATTTAGAAAGGTAAAAGCACAAATAATGTAACTTTGGGCACACTGGTAGCTGACACCATCCATATCAGTGGCCAATGAATCCAGAACACAAAAGAAGTTATTTGGGGGTCTTGAGTCCTTGAGCCCTATTCCCAAATAAGTTCACCACCTTGGTCCATTTACAATTTCAGACAAAAATGCAGAACAGTTACTGGCAGGACCAGTCTTCATGGTGGAATTAACATGTTAAAATGATTAAAACTGATCAATGAAATTATCCCATGCAGTGTCATGAAGATGTTAAATAGACAATCAAAATACTTGACATTATCAATATCGTGGATGATTAACTTACAATAAACAATTCAGATTAGGCTTGGAAGCCTTCACTTCTGCAGATGCTTCTGACTCTTACCATGCTAGTGTTGGAATTCAACCCCCCACTGCCCAAGTCTCAAGTCCACAACAAGGAGCAGTTAGTAAGTTTAGTATAGGCTGAAGGAAAGATTACCAGGCCAATCAGATTTGATGCTGATGACTACGACGGTTTTAAATGGTGTATTTTAATATTTTCATAAATGTTTTTAATGTTTATGTATGTATATAAGAATGTGTGTCCCGGCATTGAATGTTTGCCGTATATATGCCCTGAGTCTCCTTCGGGGTGAGAAGGGCAGAATATAAATGGTTTAAATAAATAAATAATACTTCAAGCCTTCTGAATCTGACTTCTTTTTTACATTGGGGTATGTGCTGTGTGCTTTGAGATCTCTCTCTACATGTGCACCAGAGAGATGTAGTGATGGTGCTTTCCCCCTCTCCTATCTCCAAAAACCTATCAATTTCACCTGTCATGTCTAGCATTTTTAAAATTTTTAATCGTTACATTTGGCCCGGACTTAGTTTTAAATGCGTCGTGGTGTTATTGTCTAATGTTTACTGCTAGTTTTTTAATGTTTATTGTTTTGTTTTATGAGTTTATTTATTATTGTATTTGTTATGCTGTTGTTTTATTGATGTTTTGGGCCTCGGCCTCTTGTAAGCCGCACCGAGTCTTTCGGGAGATGTTAGCGAGGTATAAATAAAGGTTTATTATTATTATTATTTGAAACCTTAGAAGAGATGGGTGTTAGAGTAGGTCAGACCCATTATTAAGAAATGCAGTTATATCTTATTATTGTAAATAACCCTTTTGTGATTTTTAAGATTGGATTCTGCATCTTTGCTTGCCTAAGCTCTAAATTATTTACTGCCACATCACACAGTACTTCACACGTTGCTAGCTGTGAGTTCTTGCTCAACTTTAAGTATCCTGTTTGATTTTTGGATGCTCTGCTGTACATTTTAGGGTAGTTTTCCCTAAGAGCTAGCAGGCTTATCGGCCAAAACATCTGGTAGTAAAAAGCTTTTTTTATCCACATCATATTTGCTAATGTTTAATAGTGCTTTAGCAGGCATATATGAGCCCACCGACTCTTTCCAAAATACACATTTTTTTTCTTATTATTGTAAATAAACTTTTTGTGATTTTTTAAGATGGACTCTACATCTTTGCCTAAGCTCTAAATTCTTTACAGCCACATCACACGGCGCTTCATGTTTTGCTAGCTGTGAGCTGTTTAAGTATCCTGTTTGATTTTTGTATCCTACTTTAAGTATCCTGTTTGATTTTTGGATGCTCTGTTGTACATTTTAGGGTGGTTTTCCCTAAGAACTAGAAGGTTTATAGGCCCAAAATTCTGATAGTAAAAAGCTTTTTTATCCACATTATACTTGCTAATGTTTAATAGTGCTTTAGCAGTCATATCTGAGAGCGCACCGACTCTTTCCAAAATACACAATTTTTTCTTATTATTGTAAATAAACCTTTTGTGATTTTTAAGATTGGACTCTGCATCTTTGCCTAAGCTCTAAATTCTTTACTGCCACATCACACGGTACTTCACACATTGCTAGCTGTGAGTTGTTGCTCAACTTTAAGTATACTGTTTGTTTTTGGATGCTCTGCTGTACATTTTAGGGAAGTTTTCCCTAACAGCTAGGTCAAAACATCTGGTAGTAAAAATCTTTTTCATCCACACTATGCTTGCTAATGTTCAATAGTGCTTTAGCAATCATATCTGAGAGCCAAACTGAATCCAGCCGTACCTGCACCTGTCTCTGGATTGAGTCCTCAGCCGTGACCCTCTTTTGTTCGGCTTCCATTAATTGCCTCATCCTTTGTTCTAGCTGTTGCTTTGAGACCATTGTATCAGTAAATTTGCTGTGAAGGCTCTGGATTTCGTTGTCCTTGGCCACAAGCTTATTCTGGATGTCTGCCATTGGAAACACAACATTAAACCAAAACAACAATTTAGCCAGATAATTTACATTTAACCAACATTTCATTTACCATACTTACTTCCCTTTGGATAGAGGCTACTTCCTGGAAGCACACCCCAAGCTGACCACCAAACATGCACTTAACAATAAAAATATAAAAAGAACCCCATAGGTCTGGATCAAGGGTGAGAATGCGCAAAGGATAGTATATATATTATCCTGTTTTGTAAGGTCCATACAAGTCCTGTAAGGTGGAAGTCTGTGTCCAACTGGAATATTGTGTCCAATTCTGGGCACCACAATTCAAGAGAGATATTGACAAGCTGGAATGTGTCCAGAGGAGGGCGACTAAAATGATCAAGGGTCTGGAGAACAAGCCCCATGAGGAGCGGCTTAAGGAGCTGGGCATGTTTAGCCTGAAGAAGAGAAGGCTGAGAGGAGATTATGTAAAAGGTAAAGGTAGTCCCCTGACATTAAGTCCAGTCATGTCCGACTCTGGGGTGTGGTGCTCATCTCCATTTCTAAGCCGAAGAGCCAGCGTTGTCCATAGACACCTCCAAGGTCATGTGGCCGGCATGACTGCATGGAGCGCCGTTACCTTCCCGCCGGAGCGGTACCTATTGATCTACTCACATTTGCATGTTTTCGAACTGCTAGGTTGGCAGAAGCTAGGGCTGACAGCGGAAGCTAACGCCGCTCCCCGGAATCGAACCTGCGACCTTTCGATCAACAAGCTCAGCAGCTCAGTGCTTTAACCTACTGCGCCACCGGGGGCTCGAATATGATAGCCATGTATAAATATGTGAGAGGAAGCCACAGGGAGGAGGGAGCAAGCTTGTTTTCTGCTTCCTTGGAGACTAGGACGCAATGGAACAATGGCTTCAAACTACAAGAGAGGAGATTCCATCTGAACATGAGGAAGAACCTCCTGACTGTGAGAGCCGTTCAGCAGTGGAACTCTCTGCCCCGGAGTGTGGTGGAGGCTCCTTCTTTGGAAGCTTTTAAACAGAGGCTGGATGGCCATCTGTCAGGGGTGCTTTGAATGCAATATTCCTACTTCTTGGCAGGGGGTTGGACTGGATGGCCCATGAGATCTCTTCCAACTCTGATTCTATGATTCTAAGTCTGCCTAAAGCTACCAAGCTCATAGGTGACATGAGAGAAGGGCAATAGCTCAATGCTCGCCATCTCCAAATAGGTCTGGAAGACACTTCTGTCAGAAACTCTGGAGAGTCATCATCACAGTCTAGTATTAGACACATTCCACTTTTGAAATGCTCGATTTCTGGAGCCTCCTCCTTTGTCATACAGTCAGTATTTCCTGTCACAACATCAAAATCCTCCCATGCAGAAAGGCTATTGAAGACAAGATGAAATTGCTTGTTTGCTATAACTATATATAATCCTTTCAAAAATTTTTTCTTCTTCAGCATGTTTCCTTGCATAAATATTTTTAACTGCTGTTGATTTAAATGATTAGTGCTGCTTACGAGGGAATGCAGAAGTATTTTAGATATTGTTTTATAATTTATATTAAGATTGTTTTTTTTATCCACTGTTTTGATTTGATATTTGTTGTTTTTGGCATTGAATGTTTGCCATTTTGTGACCTTTGCTGGAAACCATCCTGAGTCCCCTTGGGGATTTTATTTTATTTAGTTATCGTGTCATCAGCAACCATACCATTATATTACATTTCTAACAGAACAAAACAAACAAACAGATAAAAAAACACAAATTTTGCAAACTTGGTTGTTGATTAAATGTCCTTTGACCCTTGGGGAGACAGGGCGGGCTATAAATAAAGTATTGTTATTATTAGTAGAAGTAGGCAGTGGTTCTCAACCTGTGGGTCCCCAGATGTTTTGGCCTTCAACTCCCAGAAATCCTAACAGCTGGTAAATTGGCTGGGATTTCTGGGAGTTGTAGGCCAAAACACCTGGGGACCCACAGGTTGAGAAGCATTGAGGTAGAGGTTTCCTCTTGACATTAAATCTAGTCGAGTCCGACTCTGGGGAGGTGGTGCTCATCTCCATTTCTAAGCTGAATAGCCAGCGTTGTCCGTAGACACCTCCAAGGTCATGTGGCTGCCATGACTGCATGGAGCGCCATTACCTTCCCGCCAGAGAGGTAATCATTGATCTATTCACATTTTGCATATTTTCGAACTGCTAGGTTAACAGTGGGAGCTTACCCCGTTCCCTGGATTTGAACCATTGACTTTTAGGTCAGCAAGTTCAGCAACTCAGTGGTTTAACAATCTGCGCAACCAAGTGCTCCATTGTTATTATTATAAATAGATAAAACAAACACACTTGGGTTATGTGTACTAATTACATGACTCAGTATAACGCAGTCTTTTATGTTCAACTTTTCACTTCTATAATACAGGGTGCGGTGGCATAACTTCCTTTTTTTAAAATGCGCGTCATTCAGTCGGTTGAAGACGTAGCAGAGCGCTAGTGGTTCAGTCGCCATCATGCGCTGGAACAGTGAGGAGCATGCTTTTGCCATTGAGGCCTACTTTTCGAGTGGATTTGGAGTGGCCGGCCCGCACTCCAGATTTGGCCCCTTGTGATTTTTTTCTGTGGGGTTTTTTGAAATACCATGTTTATGTGAACCGTCCAAGGACCCTACAAGATTTGAAGACCAACATCCAGGAAGAAATTGCCAACATAACGCCTGCTATGCTGGCAAGAGTCATGACAAACACCAGAAATCAGTATGGAGAGAGGCCTGTCTGAACTTTGACAAGAAAGAAGTCAGTCTCTTTCCTCTATAGAGAGAAGTAAGTAATCTGACTGCATTTCTTTTCACTGAGAAAGGAATTCATCTCTTTCATCTGCAGACAGATATGACCAAAGCCTGTGTCTCTCTCCTCAGAGAAAGAAGTCTGTCTCCTTTCGCCATGGACAGATGTGAAGCTGAACTTTTATTGCACACTAGGACTTCCTCCTGGATTTGGCACCTGAGGAAGGGGTTGCTTTCTGGAGTTCAGCCCAGGCTGCCCCTACCTTCATCAACAAAAGGGGACTTTGTATATAACAACTCATCTCATGCACTTTTTCAGGAGTGGTTGGGGCTGGAGAAGGGAGACTCCGTTGAAATAGGTGGAGAAGAGGCTTAAGAAGGAAGTGAAGTAGATTCAATAGCAGGAAGGCCCCCGTGGAACATACCTTGCTGGGCTGCCTCATGTTCTGCTGTCCTTTTCCTAAGATAGCTCTGCATTTCCTCCCATCTTCTCTCAGCTTCCTGTTGCTGTGCCTTGATGTCAAAAGAAATGGGAAACAATATCTATCACTGATCCTGTTATTGCACCAGCCTTCAAACGATGTTTTAAAAGCACAGGACACCCTAATGCCTTTTATTGTTCTTCTCACTTTTGAATAACACTCCAGCCTGAACTTTAAGAAAACAGAACCTCCAAATCCTACATTTCATTTGTTTATTTATTTCTAGCATCCGAAAAATAGCTATTAAGGAATAAATTGTACCAAACAATGGGTCTATGCATAAAACATTGCACATTGCACTGTTTTTGTGTGAATTAGCTTAATTTGCCTTGGTCACAGGTCACAGCGTGAATGCTGCAATCTGAGTAAAAAGAGTAATGAAATGTCACTGGTATTTTTGCTCCAACAGCAAAGTTTATGTACATTTCTGGAGAAAGAACCAGTGGCTCTGGATCCAGAATTAAAAAGTGCTGGGCATGACCAGGTGAGGTGTTTGGAGGGGGATGGGTAAGAGAAAAGGTACCACCTTTGAAAAGATAATAAGAGAAAAGGGGGAAAGAAAGAAGGCAAAGGCCGGCAAAATATATACAATGCTAATAGAGGCTGATGGATGTACAATACGGGATTTGAAAGGTATGTGGGAAACGGAATTACAGATCTCGGAACAAGAAATGAGAAATGTGGTAGAGACAATAGGGATGGAAAGGAATACCAAAGTACGAGAAATGAGGAGGAAAATATTGTACAAATGGTATCGTACATCCTGCCAATTAGGATAGTACTATAAAAAGGGGAGTAGTCAGTGCTGGCATGGATGCCATCAGAAAGGGCGGTTTATGCACATGATGTGGGAATGTGAATATGTACAATATTTTTGGCAGACTATACAAAATGAGTCAAATCAAATACTAGGAAATGAGTTGGTTATAACAAAGGAAATAGTGGTATTCGAGAAAAGAGAGGAAACGGGAAATAAAAGGGAAATAAAAGAAGCAATAATAGAATGTGCACAAGCAGTAATAGTATTAGGTTGGAAAGATAAATAAAAATGGACAGTAAATAAATGGTACCAATATATGGTGGAGCAAATGGAATTTGAAATTATGAATGGGAAATTAAAAGATTTAAAAATTAATGAAAATAGAATGAGAGAAATGGAAGAAAGATGGACAACGGTAAAGAACTTTATTATGAATCATTCCGGAGATCAAGCCATAAGAAATCAGATACAAATGTTATACAGCATACAGGATGGAAATGTATAAAGATAAAGATATAATGATTGTCTCAAAAGAAATGAAAATGTAAAAGAAAACAATCCTCGTGTTGGTGGTGGGAATTGTAAATATTTTGTGTGTGCACGGTATGTGGGGTTTTTTTTGGTTTTTTTGTATTGTTAAAATAAAAATTCAAAAAAAGGTAAGTAAAAAAATGTGTTTAAGTCGTTTAAGGCTCTGCCGGACTTTTTGTTGTAATATTTACAAATGAACACGGCTCTTAACTCCATTATAAAGTGCAGTATTTCTGTTTTAGACAAATGTGAAATCTCATAACCCCTCTTTTAGCCTGGTACAAAAACCACTGCCATTCTGGAGCCAGAAAAAAACCCTATTTCTACTCCCAATCGTTTTTAAAACATTGCTGCTACCAAAAACAAAACCTCACATTTATCTTCTGTTTGACTCTAACATTTGGTTGATTTTATCAGAGGTGGAGTGGGGGGTCATTGCAAGCCGAATCTGGAAGGCTTACTTTCTAATCTGAATTCGACTGATCAGAAAACAAAGGCCAAAAGGCACTTATGCAATTTGTGATTTAATCTGCACAGATTTAGAAATGTCCTTGGAATGCTACCTCTCCAATCAGTTAGATATTACAGTAGGGTATTCCCGCAGAATGGCTGCATCTCCCATTTTGGGAATGAGGTAGGTGTGTGTGTGTGTTTGCGATTTGTGTGCCATTTATTGGCACAGGTCCATTATACAGGTCATGAAGCTTCTGTAGCTGGTAACTCATTAAAAACAGGGTACACAACGGTTGTGTATTTGGCCTAATTGAACAAACAGCACATTGTTTGTCCTTGGCTCCCTCTGGGGTCAGGCTGCCCTTTGTGGCGTTTTTCACTAACCTCATGAGACCAAGGCTCTGGAGGCCATGAATACAGGCAGAGTTAGGAAACATCCAAACAATATCATATATCAATGTATTGTCGAAGGCTTTCATGGCCAGAATCACTGGGTTGTTATAAGTTTTTCGGGCTATATGGCCATGTTCTAGAGGCATTCTCTCCTGACGTTTCGCCTGCATCTCAGAGGTAGTGAGGTCTGTTGGAACTAGGAAAATGAGTTTATATATCTGTGGAATGACCAGGGTGGGACAAAGGACTCTTGTCTGTGGGAGCTAGGTGTGAATGTTTCAACTGACCACCTTGATTAACATTTGATGGCCTGGCGGTTTTTTTGGGGTGGCTTGTTAGTGCCTGGGGCAATCTTTTATTGAGAGGTGATTAGCTGCCCCTGATTGTTTCCTCTCTGTTGTTTTGCTGTTGTAATTCTGCAGAAGTCTACCATATACCATGCAGCTGTGGACAAGTTTACATAGGGACCACCAAACACAGTGCCTGAACACGAATCAAGGAACATGAAAAGCAGGGAAGTCAACCAGAGAAGTCAGCCATAGCAGAGCACCTGATGAACCAACCTCGACACAGCATATTATTTGAGAACACAGAAATGCTGGACCACTCTCACAACCACCATGTCAGACTACACAGAGAAGCCATTGAAATCCACAAGCATGTGGACAATTTCAACAGAAAGGAAGAAACCATGAAAATGAACAAAATCTGGCTACCAGTATTAAAAACTCTAAAATTACCACAGCAAATCAACAGAGAGGAAACAAACAAGGACAGCTAATCACCTCTCAACAAATGATTGCCCCGGCCACGCCAAAGAACTACCACTGGGCGCTCCAATGTTAAATGATGTCGTGTTTTATGATTTAATTACTGATTGTGTTGGAGTTCAGCCTGTGATAGTGTTTCAGGATCAGGGTGCTTTGGATGTGGGGAATAATGTAAATGAGGTTCAAGATGGCAATGGTTTAGTCAATGATATTGATGCAGAAAATGACATAGAAACACCTGTTCAAAGTGTGGTTTCCCATGAGAATGTTCCTACAGGGTATAGGGATGATGGTTTACTTCCCTGAATTGCTCCCAGAGAGTTCCCAGGATTTGGGGCTTGAAAACAACTCGGCACCTGCAGAAACTAATGAGCATATAGATAGGTGGTCGGGCTATATGGCCATGGTCTAGAGGCATTCCCTCCTGATGTTTCGCCTGCATCTATGGCAAGCATCCTCAGAGGTAGGTGAGGATGCTTGCCATAGATGCAGGCGAAACGTCAGGAGAAATGCCTCTAGAACATGGCCCTATAGCCCGAAAAAACCCACAAGAACCTAGTGATTCCAGCCATGAAAGCCTTCGACAATACAGCATATAGATAGGCGGGCGGAAATTAGTCAAAACAGAGAGGTCGAGCAATGCCTTCGGCATTCTGCCAGACTCCGACAGAAAAAGATAAGGGCCACTCAAGGAAAGCGAAACCAGTTCCTGAGTGCTTGGAATGGCTTAAAAGTTCCACGTATGGGAAATTTAGCCAGATGAAGCATCACTTAAAATCCTGCTCAGTTCTTGTCTTTGTTCCATGGAAACTGTGGTTGGAAGATTCGTGATAAAGCATATCTTGTTCCAAGGTTTGGCTTTTTGTAGATTACAAAAAAAAAAAACACACACACACACATACCGGATCAAATTTTGCCATAGTCACTGCTGAATGTTTTTATGTTGAATGTTTTATATTGTGTATAGACTATTTTAAATTGTAAGTCACTCGGACCACTTTGGTGGAGAGCGACTAATTAAGAAATAAAGTGATTATGATGATGATGATGATACTCATGCCTTGGATCAATGTTTTGGTTCTTTGGATTTTGTTAGAGAAGTGTGGACTTTTTTTTTTTTTGGACATTGCTGAACTTTACCTTGGACTAATTGGTTCCTGCTTATCTTCTTACCTAATTAGATTTATGTATTCCTTTAAAGTGCTTTTTTTTCCTTTGCTGCTTTTACTTATCTTCATTAAAAGGATTGTTTTTTCCTACTCAACGTGTGGTGTTTTAAAGTCAGAGGGTTATTCCTGTCCTGGATTGTATGTTATTATCATTATGTTAGGATTCTGTAYGTGAGGCATTAAATTTTGGCATAATTATGTTGGAAACTGCTTTGAGTCCGTCCCCCCCCCTCCACCCGGGGGGGGGGGGGAGAAAAACTGTATACAAGTGAAGTATAAATAAATAATAAATAAATGCCAGTTTTGAATTCATGTTTGGGACAGAGAAGACAAAATGGCACTCACTTTTAGCTGACCAGCAGCTTGCTCTGCGTTCTTCTTGAGGAGTTCCTCCTGCTGCAGTTTGTTGTTCTTCTCAGTCAGCTCGTTCACAAGCCTAGCACAATCCTGGCGCAGTTTATTGAGCTCTGAAGACTGTCTAGAAACAAGGAAAGAAGGTTGCTTTTCACCAGGTAGGAAAGTCCAGTTAGTTGGCAACATGAATGAAGCCCATTTGTGCAAAAAGACAGGTTTTGCAGCATTTGCAAATTCACAGTATGGCAAAGTTTCTGTTGGGTTACTAAGATTGGCCCATCCCTTTGCTGTGAACATTTTACTGTTTTCACTATCATGTTTGGTTTCTCGCTTAAAGAAATACAGAAATGTGGTGACTCAAATTCTTGTTGAGTTTTGCTGTATCTATATATGCACATTTTAAGTACAAAAATGACATAATAAATTCTACATGACAAAAAATCAGACATGGGCAAACTTTGGCCCTACAGGTGTTTAGAACTTCAACTCCCACAATTCCTAACAGCCAGTAGGGCCTGATGGGCCAAAGCCTGCCCATGCCTCCTACAGACTCATGCTTATTTGTTTATCGTGTCAGGAGCAAACCAAATTAGTTGTATTGCATTTTTTAACAAACAAACAAACAAAACACAAAGTTTGGAAGCTTGGTAGATGATTAAATGTCCTTTGACCAGTATCTGGCCACTTGGAGTGCCTCTGGTGTTGCCGCAAGAAGGTCCTCCATTGTGCATGTGGCAGGGCTCAGGTTGCATTGCAGAAGGTGGTCAGTGGTTTGCTCTTCTCCACACTTGCATGTCGTGGATTCAACTTAGTGGCCCCATTTCTTAAGGTTGGCTCTGCATCTCGTAGTGCCAGAGCACAGTCTGCTCAGCGCCTTCCAAGTTGCCCATTCTTCTGTGTCCCCAGGGGGGAGTCTCTCATCTGGTATCAGCCATTGGTTGAGGTTCTGGGTTTGAGCCTGCCACTTTTGGACTCTCGCTTGCTGGGGTGTTCCAGCGAGTGTCTCTGTAGACCTTAGAAAACTATTTCTTGATTTAAGTCGTTGACGTGCTGGCTGATACCCAAACAGGGGATGAGCTGGAGATGTCACTGCCTTGGTCCTTTCACTATTGGTTGCTACTTCCCGGCGGATGTCAGGTGGTGCAATACCGGCTAAACAGTGTAATTTCTCCAATGGTGTGGGGCGCAGACACCCGTGATAATGCAGCATGTCTCATTAAGAGCCACATCTACTGTTTTAGCATGGTGAGATGTGTTCCACACTGGGCATGCATACTCAGCAGCAGAGTAGCATAGCACAAGGGCAGATGTCTTCACTGTGTCTGGTTGTGATCCCCAGGTTGTGCCAGTCAGCTTTCGTACTATATTGTTTCTAGCACCCACTTTTTGCTCATGCTGGAGAACTTAGACATTAATGTAGGGGTACCAGGGATGTGTTCAACATTTTTTTGTTTGTTTTTTTTTTTTTGTGGGAGTCTCAAGTCCCTAATACCAGAGAATATGGAAAGCTGATTATATACAGCCTGGGTCAGTCATTAGGGAAGGAAAGTCAGGGGAGAAAAGGATAGATTTGACCCCCAGATTTCTATTTGTTCTCTCTGGCTCCTCAATGTTCATCTAACTAAGTAATCCACAGATATATAAACTCCTTTTTTCCCAGCTCCAGCAGACCTCACCTCTGAGGAAGCTTGCCATAGATGCAGGCGAAACGTCAGGAGAAATGCCTCTAGAACATGGCCATATAGCCCGAAAAAACCCACAAGAACTGAGTGATTCCGGCCATGAAAGCCTTCGACAATACAACTAAGTAATTGTCAGATGTGAGGAACACAAGAAGTTGCCTCCTAATGAGTCAGACTACTGATTTATTTATCCTAGTACTTTCAGCTGTGATAAGAAGGAATGTATCTCTGGACCAGACATGGGCCAACTTCAGCCCTCCGGGTGTTTTGGACTTCTACTCCCACAACTGGTTGTGTTCCAGACGGCACTGCAATGAGGATTGCTTCACTTTCCAAATCGGAGCCAGTACAAAAGAAAGGCCACCCTAAAAATTCAAGTTATTCACAGGTGGTCATCTCCATGACCTCTTTATGAAGCTCTCCCTATTCTGTGCAACACAGGTCACAGCTTCCCCAGTGTGTGTGAATCTCTCAATATGTTGAACTGGACCTAACAGTGGGGTTCAATTGGAGTTAAGTCACATACATAGAGAGTCCCTAGGTTTCACATCTATCAATTACTTCAGAAAAACAGTTTCACTTTCAAAACATAAATAGAGATTCAAGAATCTGGTTGCTTAAGTGGAATCACCACAATAGCGTACTTGCTTTCCATTTGGTTGGTAGACGTACTGACAGCATCTCTCAGGATACCATTCTCTTGCTTTAGGCGATTGATCTCTGCCTCCATTTGCTCACGAAGTTGCTGAAACTAGAGACAGGGAAGAGGAAACATATGGATCAGAGAACTATTTCTATCATTCCAGACACTTAATTTACGCTTGCTCTTCTTGAATTAATATATGGATCAAATACAGCCATGGTACTCCACGCCTTAGTCACATCCCGTTTGGACTACTGCAACGCTCTCTATGTGAGACTTTGATGATCATTCAAAAGCTGCAAATAGTGCAGATTGGTAGCTAAATTGCTAACTGGAGCACCATATTGTGAGAGGACGACTCTCATGCTGCAACAGATCCACTGGTTGCCGGTCCACTTCCGGGCTAAATACAAAGCGCTGGTCATTATCTATAAAGCCCTAAACAGATTGGGTCCAGGCTTACTTGTCCGAACCTATCTCCCTCTACGTTCCACCTCGTAATTTAAGATCTACTGGGGAGGCTCTGCTCTCGGTCCCACCGGCTTCGCAAACACTTCTGGTGGGGACGAGGGACGGGGCCTTCTCAGTGGTGGCCCCCGTTTGTGGAATTCACTCCCCAGTGAGATCAGATCAGCGTCCTCCCTCCTTTGTTTTAGGAAAAAACTAAAAGCGTGGTTTTGGAACCAGGCCTTTGGCTAAGTGGGCACAGCAGCACTTTAAATACAGAACCCGGACCACAGGACCGTTACGACAATTGGAAACGGCTATGTGACTTCGTGACTTGGTGATTATGTGATTTTAATTAATGTTACTGATTTTAATCTGCTATGTATTATGGTTTTATATTGTGTTACTGATATAGTGGCATCGAATTGCTGCCTGTGTTAGCTGCCCTGAGTCCCCCCTCGGGGGTGAGAAGGGCGGGGTAGAAATGGTGTAAATAATAATAATAATAATAATATTTGTCCAATCAAATCTCCCTATATAGGCCACCTCGTGCACTGCCTTCAGCGGAGGAAGTCCTGTCTCGGTCACACCCGTGTCTAAAGCTCGGCTGGTGGGAACGAGAGGGGAGGCCTTCTCCGTGATCGCTTCCCATCTTGAAGACACACTTTAGCATATGGAGAGGAGGAGGACTAAGATAATATGCCTACCAGTACTACAAAACTCTTAAATTATAACAGTAAATAAAGAACAAAACTCAAACACAAGGGAACTCCAGACAAGAAACCATCAGGAACACCTAATCACCTCTCAACAAAGGAATTTCCCAGGCAATAACAAGCCACCCCTAAAAACTGTCAGGCCATCAAATGCTAATCAAGATGGTCAATTGAAACATTCACACCTAGCTCCAACAGACAAGAGTTCTTATTCCACCTGGACCTTCCACAGATGTATAAACCCAATTTTCCTAGTTTCCAACAAACCTCACAATCTCTGAGGATGCTTGCCACAGATGAAGGTGAAACGTCAGGAGAGAATGCTTCTGGAACATGGCCATACAGCCGAAAAAACTTACAACAACCCAGTGATTCCGGCCACAAAAGCCTTCGACAATACAGCCTTGTACAAGTAGAAGTGAAAATGCACACAATAACCAAGGTTATGCTTCTCACCTTCATTTTCATCTGTTGGGCTTCTTGGTAGCCTACATGGATCTTGTTCTGGAAGACTCCATGCTCCTTTTCTAGGGTGCCAATGCGCTCTCTCATCTTTGCCGCAAGTAAGTTGTTCCTTTCCTTCTCTGACACCAGCTCCTAGGAAAACATCAATGGATGCATCATTTCTGCAAGCAAGCATATTTAATTCCTGCCAGGGGTGAATAAGGATGCAAAACCAATACATTCAATGTGCCTATTTAGACTTAACCCAAAATCTTTGTGATCTGAGCTGTGATTTGGAAGTGAGGAAGATTTGGCCCAACACTTAGGTTCCTGGATGATATTCCAGGAGGTGAAAGCAATGAAGGAGTGATTGTAGAGAACATGGAAGTTTCAAGCAACTCAGAATGAGTGGGCTCAAGGAGGAAAGGTTGTGTCAGAGATATATCAGAAAAGATAGATTGTCTGGGTGCTTGGGGATGGGAAGCATAAAGACAAGGAGATTGGACAAGGACAGAAGGTTGGCAGTTTGAAGCCCAAGTTGGATTGAGCACTCGAATAGAGAAATTAGGGGCCGCTTAAACGGGGAAGTATTTTACGGCACCATAAAAAGGTTGGAGATCAAAGAACAAAGAGGGAAGATCCTGCGATCAAAAAGGGGTCATCATCACAGCGGATGGAGTGACTACGCCCCCTGTGGCCAGAATTGAGCATAACCTCCAGGCGCCGAAGTTGGAAAAACGCCTATATACCTCTATCTATTGTCTGTCCTGTATATCTAAACGGCATTGAATGTTTGCCATGTATGTGTGCACTGTGATCCCCCTGAGTCCTCTCCGGGTTAAGAAGGGCGTAATATAAATACTGCAAATACATAAATCAATAAATAATATGTGCCGCCAAGGATTATTTTGGGGTCTCCTTCTCTGGAGGCCTTTAAGTAGAGCCTGGATAGTTATCTGTAGGGAGTGCTTTGATTGGACATTCTTTCATATTTCTTTATTTATTTACTTCACTCGTATACCGCTTTTCTCACCCGGGGGGGGGGGGGGGGGGGGGGGGGGGGCTTTAGCTGGTTTCCAACATATCTATAATAAACTTTAATGCCTCATGTACATATAAACCCTAACATAGAGCAACCATAACCATATATCAATCTATATAAATAAAAATGTAATGTTCGTTTGTGGTATTCACAGCACTCAAAAACCCCTGGACGAATTGTAGTTCACCTACAATTACAGAGCATTCTGAACCCCACCAACGATGGAATTGAACCAATCTTGGCACACAGTTCTCCCATGACCAACAGAAAATACTGAAAGGCTTTGGTGGGCAGTGTCCTTTGGTTTTGGAGTTGTAGTTCACCTCCATTCAGAGGTGTGGACTCAAACAATGGTGGATCTGGACCAAACTCTACACGAATACTCAATATGCCCAAATGTGAACACTGGTGGAGTTTGGGGAAAATATAATCTTGACATTTGGGAGTTGTAGTTGCTGGGATTTATGGTTCACCTACAATCACAGAGCATTCTGAACCCCACCAGCAATAGAATTGTGCCAAACCTCCCACACAGAACCCCCATATGGGCCACAGCAACGCTTGGCAGGGGACAGCTAGTTAGATCATAAAAGTTTAACAACATTTCGACAATCGGTAGGGAGTTGGACTGGATGGAAAGGCAACCTACCACCACAGGCCCCAATCCTGTGGAAATTCCTTAAGCTAGTATCAATGAATTAGCAGTATTTCCAAGATCCATTCTTTCTCCTTGCTGAGTAAGGATAACTGTGTCGCAGTTATTTCTCCCATGAATCAATGTACCTGAGAGAATTGTTTGCACTGCTCCTTTGCAATAGTCGCTTCTTCCTTCAAGGCCACAAGCAATTTGTCCTTTTCTTGCAGCTGATGCAGGGCTGCAGCTGAATCTCCCTTACTGGCCTGCAATGAAAAAAACATATTGACATGGTTCCATTGTATACAATTAGAACAATGGTTTAAAAATTGGGGAAAAAATAACAAAAACGGAAGTAAGCTTAACCAATTTGAACAAATAATACAGAATGGAAGGGTTGTAGAGGAGAATGAAAATTTGAAAGGAATAACTAGTAAAGTATATAATATAATAATTGAAATAAAAAAAGGAAAAACAAAAAATAACATTCTCAAATAACATATATAAATATGTGAGAGGAAGCCACAGGGAGGAGGGAGCAAGCTTGTTTTCTGCTTCCCTGGAGACCAGGACGCGGAACAATGGCTTCAAACTACAAGAGAGGAGATTCCATCTGAACATGAGGAAGAACTTCCTGACTGTGAGAGCCGTTCAGCAGTGGAACTCTCTGCCCCGAGTGTGGTGGAGGCTCCTTCTTTGGAAGCTTTTAACAGAGGCTGGATGGCCGTCTGCGGGGGTGCTTTGAATGTATTTTCCTTGCAGGAGGTTGGACTAGATGTCCCATGTGGTCTCTTCCATCACTATTGTGAGGCCGAGGAATCATAGAATCAAAGAGTTGGAAGAGACCTCATGGGCCATCAAGTCCAACCCCCTGCCAAGAAGCAGGAATATTGCATTCAAATCACCCCTGACAGATGGCCATCCAGCCTCTGTTTAAAAGCCTCCAAAGAAGGAGCCTCCACCACACTCCGGGGCAGAGAGTTCCACTGCTGAACGGCTCTCACAGTCAGGAAGTTCTTCCTCATGTTCAGATGGAATCTCCTATCTTGTAGTTTGAAGCCATTGTTCCGCGTCCTAGTCTCCAAGGAAGCAGAAAACAAGCTTGCTCCCTCCTCCCTGTGGCTTCCTCTCACATATTTATACATGGCTATCATATACTCTCAGCCTTCTCTTCTTCAGGCTAAACATGCCCAGCTCCTTAAGCGCTCCTCATAGGGCTTGTTCTCCAGACCCTTGATCATTTTAGTCGCCCTCCTCTGGACACATTCCAGCTTGTCAATATCTCTCTTCAATTGTGGTGCCCAGAATTGGACACAATATTCCAGATGTGGTCTAACCAAGGCAGAATAGAGGGGTAGCATTACTTCCTTAGATCTAGACACTATGCTCCTATTGATGCAGGCCAAAATCCCATTGGCTTTTTTTGCCACCACATCACATTGTTGGCTCATGTTTAACTTGTTGTCCACGAGGACTCCAATATCTTTTTCACACGTACTGCTCTCGAGCCAGGCATCCCCCATTCTATATCTTTGCATTTCATTTTTCCTGCCAAAGTGGAGTATCTTGCATTTGTCACTGTTAACTTCATTCGGACAGATACACTGGGCCGGAACCGTATAGGGTTTTGTAGGTCAAAACCAGCACTTTGAATTGTGCTCGGAATTGAATCGGCAGCCAGTGGAGCTGGCATAACAGGGGGGTGGTATGCTCCCTGTATGTCAGAGGCAACCCAACGTAGAGAGCGTTGCAGAAGTCTAGACGGGATGTAACCGGAGCATGGACTACCATGGCCAGATCCGACTTCCCAAGGTACGGGCGCAGCTGGCACACAAGTTTTAATTGTGCAAAAGCTCTCCCGGCCACCGCCGAGACCTGGGCTTCCAGGCTCAGCGATGAGTCCAGGGTCACTCCCAAGCTGCGAACCTGCGTCTTCAGGGGGAGTGTGACCACATCTAACACAGGCTGTAACCCTATGCCCTGTTCGGCCTTACGACTCACCAGTAGGACCTCTGTCTTGTCTGGATTCAATTTCAATTTTTTACCTCTCACCCAGTCCGACACAGCAGCCAAGCAATTACAATGAGCCATGCAATCACAAACTGCCCTTCTCCTTCAGCATAACCATAAAAAGTTCTGAAACATCTGTTTCTGCTCTTGAGATATTGGGAAGATGGAACACTAAGGTTTGCTGAAAACTATGCCTGAAGGAATGGGACGCTGAACTCAGAAAGATCTTTGGGCAGATCCAATATTGCCCTTCTTTTGTTCTTCTTATTATAAAAAAATAAAAGTACAGTATTACTAGATTTCCAAAGCAGCCCTTAACTATGACCATATATTAACCCAACAGCCTGAATCTCATACCTTCTGCAGAACATCTTGTATCACATTGGACTTCTCCTTCAGCAGCTCCACCACACTCAAAGCTTCGTCTTCTGTGAAAATCATGTTCTTCATCGCCAAGAGGAAGTCCTTGAATTTCACCTCTGCGTTTTCTACAATTAAACCATAAGCAGCTATTAAACGTGGGTTAAAACACACTTTGTTTTTCATTTCAGCTTTCCTTCCTTTCCCCATAAGCATCTGTTCATATACCAATGGAGACAATCCAAGGAGAGGGTAGGCATTTTTTCACTAACCACGGAGAGAGTTAAATCTAACTTAACTAGGCTAAACGTCCGAGTAGAAATGAATAGGCATGTGCTGTAGAGTGCAACTGAGGCCCTTTCCACACAGCTGAATAAAATCCCATATTTTTTGCTTTGAACTGGAATATATGGCATTGTGGACTCAGATAACCCAGTTCAAAGCAGATATTGAGGGATTTCCTGCCTTGATATTCTAGGTTATATGGCTGTGTGGAAGGGCCCAAAGTGTTTTGCTCATGGTTTCTTCTTCATGACTAGGTCATAAGTGCCTTCGTGAGTCTTACAAATAGCAATAATAATAATAATAATAATAATAATAATAATAATAATAAGACAATAGTAAAGACTTATGTATAATGTTGAACTCCAGGCCAGGAAACACCTCTATACTTAACCTCGCAAAGGCTGATCTGGCCGGGGTGGTCCATGCCTTGGTCACCTCTAGATTGGACTACTGTAATGCGCTCTACATGGGGCTGCCCTTGAAAACGGCTCGGAAATTCCAACTGGTCCAACAGGCGGTGGCCAGGATGTTAACTGGTGCTCCTTACAGAGAGAGGTCAACCCTCCTGTTCAAGGAGCTCCACTGGCTGCCGTTTATTTTCCGAGCCCAATTCAAGGTGCAGGTGCTTACCTACAAAGCCCTAAACGGTTTGGGACCAGCCTACCTGCATGACCGCATCTCCATTTATGAACCCACGCGTTCACTTCATTCATCCGGAGAGGCCCTGCTCGTGATTCCACCTGCGTCGTGGTGGGGACACGAGACAGGGCCTTTTCTGTGGTGGCCCACCCTCCCCAAAGATCTTAGACAGGCCCCTACATTGGCAGTCTTTAGAAAGAACTTGAAGACTTGGCTGTTCCGATGTGCCTTTCCAGAATAGGAAATCTCCAATAACAAGTCCCAGAAGCACTTTATTAGAAACTAAGATTGCTGCACATCGCACGCTGCACTTACCCTATAATCCTTACATATCACCTGTCACATCAGCACTTTTAACCCTGTATCCATTACTCTGGCCTGGCCCAGTTTTATAGTGTCTTGATGTATTGTTTATTGCTTGTTGTTAATATTGCTTAACTGTTTTTAATTTGCTTTAGGTGTTGTATTGTTATGTTGTGTGTTGAGGCCTTGGCCTTTGTAAGCCGCATCGAGTCCTTCGGGAGAAGCTAGCGGGGTACAAATAAAGTTAATAATAATAATAATAATAATAATAATAATAATAAATAAATAAATAAATAACCACCACATTCCAGTCTAAGTTAAATAAATAAATAAACAAACAAACAAACTTTATTTAATACCCTTCCACCATCTACCCAATGGGGACTCGGGGCGGCTTACATGAGGCCAAGCCCAACAGCATATTACAATAAAGTAAAACCAAAACACAATAACAACATAGTAAAATACATACAACATATGAGTACAAAGATGATAAAGCAAATCAGTTAAATAAGTTAAATAAGTTCTGGGAAACTATATCATAGAATTGCACGGAAGACCTAGCAAATTCCTAAAGAAAGTAGGAATTCCTTGAGATTTTTCCCTGGCTGTGAGGAAATGAAATCATAGATATGGGTTCAGCGGGCCTTCCTTCATATGCACTATACCTTTAAAGCCCTTAATGCTGGAAGATGTTAGTTTCCATACAGAAACTGAGGTTAGCTATTTCTGGAACAAGCCAACCGTAACCCCAGGGCAGTATTAAAACTCATTCAAACAGGTCAGACCAATGCAAACATCAGAGAGGCAGTGACAACATCACCAGGGAGGTGAAAGCTAGGGCGCAAAGCCACGTCCCAGGTACAGCGTCCTCTAATAAATACAGGAAAACCTTGTGCCGATGCCATCTATAAGCCAATTGCTGAAGAACGGGGGGTGTTTCTAATTCAGGTGGGCAAATCCCAGGCTGTAAAGGGAAAAGAATTATCCTTATTTGGATAATGGAATCAACAAGATGGGGAAAGTGCGAGCGAGCAAAAAGGTTGCAGAGGCATAATGAATGTGGACAGCTGGATTAAAGGAACAGAGCAAAAGCAAAGCCTGCAATGTATTGTCGAAGGCTTTCATGGCCGGAATCACTGGGTTGTTGTAGGTTTTTTTGGGCTATATGGCCATGTTCTAGAGGCATTCTCTCCTGACGTTTCGCCTGCATCTATGGCAGGCATCCTCAGAGGTAGTGAGGAATATTAGATGTGTAAAAACAGTGTGTGCAGTAGCAAGATCTAGATTTCAAAATCAGCCACAGCAATGCATCACATAAAAAGTGCTGCAGGACATGTCAATCTTATAATAAGTATAACCATTTTGAAAGAGGCATGTGAATTACTCACATAGAGAACAGAAAAACATCACAAGTGTTAATATTCAAATGTCCTGCTATGACTATATCATGCAATACTGTCTTCGGGTTCTTTGTCTGCTACTCCTACCAATGATGTATTCACATTGCCCTTCTCCGCAGGGATGTCAAACTAATATTAATCAATGGCCATATCAGACTTATGTTATTAATGTGTCACAAGTCTCCATGTACTTATTGCAATACAATGGCTGGGAAAACATCTTTGTTGTTATTTGCTAAAATATTCAAATTACTTTGATTCAACCAACTTTTATGACTCACAGGACCCTTTTTAAAATCGGTTTCTATGGTGAAGCCACATAGGCCTACCCAAAGTCTGACAAGTTAATGGTGTTTAGGAGTAGTGCTACAGGGGGAGGAAGAAAAGATAGATAGTAGTCATGGACTTGGTAACGGTATCATCCGTTTAATTTGTGTTTCCGTTGCGTTCCATCCATTCGGATGGCACGATATGAAAGACGCCCTCCTGGAATAAAAATAAACTCAATACGAAAGGCAGGCAGGAGCGGGTACGCATCTGGCAGGGACAAGGGACAGGGCCTTTTCTATGGTGGCCCCCAGTTATGGAACTCCCTCCTGAGTGAAATTAGATCTGCTGCATCCCTCTTGACCTTCCGGAAACAAGTACAATCCTGGCTATGGGTTCAGGCCTTTGGAGAATAAGCTAACCTACTGACGTGTTGACTTATTTAGAACTGATGGACTGCCCTTGGATAATGATTAAAATCGGTGACCACTGACTATTTTTTGTCTGTTTTTATATTGTTTTTATATTGCTTTTATGGTTTTATACTGTTTATACTGTATTATATTGTTGTTGTTATTACATTGCTGTTAATTGTATATTTATGTTTTGATGTGGGCACCATGGGGTGCCACTTTGTTAGCCATTCTGAGTCCCTCTGCAGAGGTTGAGAAAGGGCAGGATATAAAAGCCCTAAATAAATAAATATATAATTTTCAGCATCATAGTTATAGAGAGAAGAGAGATTGCATTGAGGTCTCTTCATTGGAGATCCTTGGTGCAAGGCTGGAGGATTGCCGGGTGCCGGGGGTTGCCCTCCACCGCTCAGCAACCGTGCAGGGCTTGCAGCGGAGCATCGAGTAAGGAGTTCTGCTTGCTTGGCGCTTGACTGCAGGCCTGTACACGTAAGCCCAAAGCATGCAGGCCTGCCAGGGCCTTTCTGGGCATGCACGATTGCCAAATGGTTGAGGGCAAGCCCTGGCAAGCCACCAGCCCCACACCAAGGATCTCCGATGAAGACACCTCAGCAGCAGTGGCATAAGTTAGGTTTCCCAATTGAAAGGAGAAACAATAAAAGCCCTAAAACTATGGGGAGGGGGAGCATTTGTATAGGATCACCTGCCCATTGCTGTCAATGGAACAAATTTATTTTTCATAGAATCCTAGAGTTGGAAGAGACCGCATGGGCCATTCAATCCAACCCCATTCTGCCAAGAAGCAGAAATATTGCATTCAAAGTTCCCCAGATAAATGGTCATCCAGCCTCTGTTTAAAAGCCTCCAAAGAAGGAGCCTCCACCACACTCCAGGGCAGAGAGTTCCACTGCTGAACAGCTCTCACAGTCAGGAAGTTCTTCCTCACGTTCAGGTGGAATCTCCTCTCTTGTAGTTTGAAACCATTGTTCCATGTCCTAGTCTCCAGGGAAGCAGAAAAGAAGTTCGCTCCCTCATCCCCGTGACATCCTCTCACATATTTATACATGGCTATCATGTCTCCTCTCAGCCTCCTCTCAGCCTTTTTTCGGATGTGAGACAAAAAAGCTCATTCGGAAAGATACCGTTTTTGGAAGCAGCTCTCAAAAGCTAAAACAGGGCCATACAAATTAAACAAACAGAAAAGGATAGTGATGCTATACAAATGTACGAGACTAATAGATAGTAATGGAATGTAAAGAGATATCTAAACAATTGATATCTTAAAATTGCATTTTGAAAACTTTGAAATTTACCATAATATCTCATTTTAGTCCCAATTTTATTCTTTAATTCAATTCAATGTTTATTTTCCTGGAGCGGCCACAGAGCTCCTGAAAAGTGCACGTAGAGCCATTAGGGCTTCACAGAGCACAGATTGGGAAACACTTTTTTTTTTGTTGTGTCAGGAGCGACTTGACAAACTGCAAGTCGCTTCTGGTGTGAGAGAATTGGCCGTCTGCAAGGACGTTGCCCAGGGGACGCCCAGATGATTTGATGTTTTTATCATCCTTGTAGGAGGCTTCTCTCATGTCCCCGCATGAGGAGCTGGAGCTGATAGAGGGAGCTCATCCGCCTCTCCCCGGATTCAAACCTGCGACCTGTCGGTCTTCAGTCCTGCTGGCACAGGGGTTTAACAGGGGAAACACTGGTTTAAAGAGACCCACAGGAGGATGAGGCTGAAACGAACTAGGGTGAAATTTTAGTTTCTATTCTCTCCAATTACTAAAAGCCCCCACACAGGCATGTAGCCGTGGGGGGGGGGGGGGGGGGTCTTGAGGGGCTTCAGCCCTCCCCCCAGAAATTCTGAGGGTGGTCCGCGAGAAGGCCTTAGTGCAGAGGTCCACAAACTTTCTAAACGGAGGGCCAGGTCACAGTCCCTCAAACTGTTGGAGGGCCGGATTATAATTTGAAAAAAAATGAATTCCTATGCACACTGCACATAACTTATTTGTAGTGCAAAAAACACTTAAGGACAATACAATAATTAAAATGAAGAACAATTTTAACAAATATAAACTTATTAGTATTTCAATGGGAAGTGTGGACCTGCTTTTGGTTGATGAGATAGGATTGTTGTTGTTGTTGTTGTTGTTGTTGTGTGCTTTCAAGTCGTTACAGATTTAGGTTGACCCTGAGCGAGGGTCAGATAAATGACCCTGGAGGGCCGTATCTGGCCCCGGGCCTTAGTTTGAGGACCCCTGCCTTAATGGTACATTATTTAAACTGTTATGTTTATTCATATCATGATCTGATCACCATGCTCAATATATCCCATATGCATGGGTGTTCTGGTACCAGGAGCTCCAACTTTATTTGCTTTGCATTAAACGTTTGTTTGCAGCCTAAGGTTTCAGGGACTCTGCAGAAAGTGACTTCCTTTGGTTGCAGTCATAGGGCAAGTCATCTGTCCATCATCATTAAGTTCGATTCCGCCCCTTGCTCAGGGCAATTGGGAAGGGAAGGGAGCCATTTTTTTTTAGTTAGTCTCAGCAAGGAAAGCTAATGTATAGGACGTGTGCAAGCTTCCCCTGTACAAAAGCTTCAACCTTTAAGAATTTCCAGGAAAACAGCCCTAAAGACCAAAGAACTCCAGCTGGAGAACATCTAAGCCTTTACTGGTAGGTCCATTCAGCATTCGAGAAGCAGTTCGACCCGGTAGCAGAGCCCACATCAGTAAAGGGTTAGATTACAGTCAGCCTGGGAGAAGTTAAAAAGGGGGTTTTCCTTTAAAGTAAAGAAGAAGTTATTGCCTGTCCTTCGTGGGCAAGATTAGGAATTCACCAGTTGCCTAAAAGCTTGGAATCATTTGCTTAACTTTACTGAAGACAAGAGAAGTTTCTGTTTGATTGTTCATTAATAAAAGACTTTGTTGACTTCACAAGCCATCTGAAGGTCATTTGTGGTGGAAAACCTCTGAAAACTTCTCCTTGGGCCCCTTGGCTTCCCGCTGGGCAAAAGATAATTATTTACAGGCCCAGCACATGACAGAACAGTGGGCTTCCAGGGGCTCTTTGATTGAACAAAAGGTTTGCTAGGGTAGAGCCTCAGCCCCCCCCGAATCAAACTCAGCCCCTCCCCCGAATCAAACTCAGCCCCCCCATCAAACTCACCCCCGAATCAAACTCAGCCCCCCGAATCAAACTCACCCCCCGAATTAAACTCATCCCCCCCGAATCAAACTCACCCCCCCCCCCCAATCAAAATCCTGGCTACGGGCCTGCCCCACCCAAAGATTCCCTTCCCACCCAATCCATTTACAAAAAGTTACGCATTTGCCCACATCTTCACACTTCTCTACCACGGAGCAAAGCAAAATGACAGAAAAGGAAACCCCAGAATCCCCGAGATCTAACCACATTTCAACGCTCCACTGCCCAAACCACTAGCCCCTTGTTCACACCTTTATCGGTTTCATTCTTCAGTTTCTTCGCGTTGCTTTTCTGCAGCCCTTCAATGCCGTCCTGTTTCATCAAATCCGCCACTTCTCTCTTTTCCACCGCCAGGTTCTGGTCAGAATTATCCATCAGAGGAATGTAAGTCGTGGCATGAATCAAAGGCTCATCCACCAAGGTCAGAGCTGGAATTTGAAGGAGCACAATGAACTCAGTGAATTGTACTTAAAGTCTTACAATTAGCTTGGCTTACATTGTGTCAAACCAGTCTAAATATCCCTGTTGTGTCTAAGAAGCCTGATCCTCCTTTCCACTTAAGCTAACTAGAATAGGTGACAAGAATATTGGACTGAGCCAAGAATCAGGAAGTCCTCTGTTCGGTTGTGGCCCCAAGGCAAGAACTTGCCAGAACGAAGCAAGTTTCCCCAAATCCAACATTTCTCCTCAGTAATATGGTAACAACAGTACTCACTAACTTTAGAGATCTGATTATAATGTTTACAAGATTAATACATATTGAGTGCTTAAATGTGTGTGTGCCATCATTTCACCTGTTGACTTGTGGTGGCCCATATCTCAAGGGTTTTCTTACATATTTATGTATTTACTAGCCGTCCCCTTCCACACGTTGCTGTGGCCCACATGGGGGTTCTGTGGCCCAATTCTATTGTTGGTGGGGTTCAGAATGCTCTTTGATTGTAGGTGAACTATAAATCCCAGCAACTACAACTCCCAAATGTCAAGATTCTATTTTCCCCAAACTCCATCAGTGTTCACATTTGGGCATATTGAGTAATTCTGTAGAGTTTGGTCCAGATCCATCATTGTTTGAGTCCACAGTGATCTCTGGATGTAGGTGAACTACAACTCCAAAACTCAAGGTCAGTGCCCCCCTTCTAGTATTTTCTGTTGGTCATGGGAGTGCTGTGTGCCAAGTTTGGTTCAATTCCATCGTTGGTGGGGTTCAGAATGCTCTTTGATTGTAGGTGAACTATAAATCCCAGCAACTACAACTTCCAAATGACAAAATCATTTTTTTTTTGAGTGAAGGACATACATTGGGTTGTTAGGTGTCTTGTGTCCAAATTTGGTGTCAATTTGTCCAGTGGTTTTTGAGTTCTGTTAATCCCACAAACGGACATTACATTTTTATTTATATAGATTTATAGCATTTATGTTCCACCCTTCTCACCCCGAAAGGGACTCAGATCAGATCACAGAACACATACACGGAAATCATTCAATGCTGTTAAACAAATGGAGCAGACAACAGATAGAGGTATCATGTCAGCAATCTTCCCAACTTCGGTGTCCTGGAGGTTGTGCTTGATTCTAGCCACAAGGGGGTGCTGTCACTCCATCCTCTATGATGAAGAGCCCATAGACTTCTTTCTTTCTTTGAACGCCAGCATTTTCTGATACTTCTTTTTCATGCTGCTGGAAAATACTTCCCAACTTAAGTGGTGCCTAATTTCTCTACTTACAGCTTACAGCTGTTTTCAAACTACATAAGTGGACAGCAAGCAGGGCTGAAGGTCAGGTGCTCATCTCGAACCCAGGCTTCGAACTGCCAATCTTCTCATTCGTGTGATCTATTGCTGCTGGTGATTAACCACCCATGCTAAAGCCCAGCCCAGGCAAGGAATACTACAGATAAAATAGCTGCAGCAAAGGAAGTCACTTTACTGTAACGCTTTGCCACCAGACAGAAGAACCATGACCATACTAGGAGAATGGAAGCTGTATATGTAACAGCACACAACCTTGTGTATAACTCAGACTTAAAATGGGATAGGCTCGCTAAACAATGTTTTAACTGTAGAGTTATTTGGTATCTATATCAAAGGAGAGTGCAATCCATGCTATATATGAGCTTATGATAGAAAAGAGGAGAGAAAATACACCTGATGCTTTGGTAAGATTTTTAAAAGGTAAAACCATATTTTTATTGGGTTGTTGTAGGTTTTTTCGGGCTATATGGCCATGTTCTCAAAGCATTCTCTCCTGACATTTTGCCTGCATCTATGGCAAGCATCCTCAGAGATTGTGAGGTCCTCACAACCTCTAAGGATGTTTGTCATAGCTGCAGGCGAAATGTCAGAAGAGAATTCTTCTAGAACATGGCCATATAGCCTGAAAAACCTACAACAACCCAGTGATTCCAGCCATGAAAGCCTTCGGCAATAAATATTTTTTATTTGCAGATAATATGTCTCAGTGGAAAAGGGTAGACAGCCAAAAGAAAGTAATGTAACTTTGGTAAAAGAATACTTAATACTGATTCTCATGTGTAAGGAATTTGGGAGTGATCCTGGACTCATCGCTGAGCCTGGAACCCCAGGTCTCGGCGGTGGCTGGGAGAGCTTTTGCACAATTGTGTGCCAGCTGTGCCTGTTCCTTGGGAAGTCTGACTTGGCCACGGTGGTCCACGCTCTGGTTACATCCCGAGTAGACTACTGCAACGCTCTCTACATGGGGCTGCCTTTGAAAACTTCTCGGAAGCTCCAATTAGTCCAGCGGTCGGCAGCCAGGTTGTTAACTGGAGCTGCGTACAGGGAGCGTACAACTCCTCTGTTGCCAATTAGCTTCCGGGCACAATTCAAAGTGCTGGTTTTAACCTTTAAAGTCCTGAACAGTTCTGGCCCAGATTACCTGTCCGAACATGTATCTCCTGATATGAACCATCACAAAGCTTAAGATCAGGGGAGACCCTGCTCTCGATCCCACCACTCTCGCAAATGCGGTTGGTGGAGATGAGAGACAGGGCCTTCTCGATAGTGGCCCCCTGTCTGTGGAACTCTCTCCCTAAAGACATCAGGTTGGCCACCTCCCTCCTGTCCTTTAGAAGACAACTGAAGACCTGGCTCTGAGGACAAGCGTTCGATTAGAGGCCGGCGGCAATAGGAAATGGAAATTTGGATTTTTGCGTCTCGGCTTGGTTTTACTGGCATGTTAATCTATTGATTTATTGTTAAAATTTACTGATGATGTTGTACAATGTTTTAAAATGATTTTATTGTGAATTGTATTTATTTATTTTTTGTATTTATGCTGTTAGCATCCTCTGATGCTCATGTGAGGCCGCGCTGAGTCCCCCTTGTGCGGAGAAGGGCGGGATATAAATATATGCAATAAATAAATAAATAAATCTATACAAATAAAAATGTAATGTTCGTTTGTGGGATTAACAGAACTCAAAAACCACTGGACAAACTGACACCAAATTTAGACACAAGACACCTAACAACCCAATGTATGTCCTTCACTCAAAAAATTGATTTTGTCATTTGGGAGTTGTAGTTGCTAGGATTTATAATTGGTTGAACCCCATCAACGATGAAATTGGGCCAAACCTCCCACACAGAACCCCCATGTGGGCCACAGCAACGCGTGGCAGGGGACGGCTAGTAAATAAATAAGGCATCTTGAGGCAGACAGCGCCTTCATGATGCTCCCTTCTCAAAGAAAGGGCAATAAAGCACACTGAAGGCTTTTAGTAAGAGGGATGTGACCCCTCCATTCAGGCAGGAAGTAAGAACACACTGAGTTACATAAATTTAAGAAACAGAGGTGGAAGCAGGACCACAGGAATGCATCTCAGGGTTCCCTTTCCCCCCAATTGCTCTCTATACAAGCGTGGATGTGCCTTCCCTTCCAGCATGGCAAGGTCCTTGACTGCACTGCAGTTCCAGCAGATGGTGCTAAGATCATCCTGCATATTTATCTTATGTCTTTCTCAGCCACGTAAAGAAGCCCTCTAACCCAAGTCTCATCCATCGCCATTCGCCCGTCAGTCTGTTTAGGTGGGGAAGGTTGCATGCCTGAACATTTCCTCCACCAATAAAGGCTCTGCCTGTTTCCACGGGGAGCTGACCGGGCAGGCAGGAATACCACGGTTGCCCTGACTGCACAAGCAGGCACGGATATAGAAACCACCATCTGATCATCAGGCAACTCCTCCTCAGATTTGTATTTTCCCAGTTACATAACTCTCTCTTGTCTAGGCTTGCCGCTAAATACTATCTCTCCGCTGCTCCAGTCTTTTCCATGAAGGCCAAGATTTTGACAAGACTAAAGACAAACGTGGATCCTTTCCGCAGAAACTCTTGAAAACATCCACTTGCTTGGCAAGAATCTGGTCTGATTTGTATCTTTGAATTCCCACAATGAAATAAAGAGACCAGACACAGGAAAATTGATCCAAAGCACCATTTCCTGACCTATTTATTACTAAGAACTTTTGGAATAACTTGTGAAGGAAAACACCATTAAGGGGAATTAGTGGGGAATTACTTTATTAGTGAGAACTTTGCAGTGCACCCAAATACCTGGGAGTTACCCTGGACTATGCTCTGACCTACAAGAAGCACTGCCTGAACATCAAGCAAAAAGTGGGTGCTAGAAACAATATCATATGAAAGCTGACTGGCACAACATGGGGATCACAACCAGACAAAGTGAAGATATCTGCCCTTGCACTTTGCTACTCTGCTGCTAAGTACACATGCCCAGTGTGGAACACTTCACACCACGCTAAAACAGTGGATGTGGCTCTTAATGAGACATGCCGCATTATCACAGGGTGTCTGCGCCCTACACCACTGGAGAAATTACACTATTTAGCCGGTATTGCACCACCTGACATCCGCCGGGAAGTAGCAACCAATGGTCAAAGGATCAAGGCAGTGACATCTCCAGCTCATCCCTTGTTTGGGTATCAGCCAGCACGCCAACAACTTAAATCAAGAAATAGTTTTCTAAGTTCTACAGAGACACTCGTTGGAACACCTCAGCAAGCAAGAGTCCAAAAGTGGCAGGCTCAAACCCAGAACCTCAATCAATGGCTGATACCACGAGATGCAGAGCCAACCTCAAGAAATGGGGCTACAAAGAGGAATCCACAACATGCGAGTGTGGAGAAGAGCAAACCACTGACCACCTGCTGCAATGCAACCTGAGCTCTGCCACATGCACAATGGAGGACCTTCTTGCGGCAACACCAGAGGCACTCCAAGTGGCCAGCTACTAGTCAAAGGACATTTAATCAACTACCAAGCTTGCAAACTTTGTGGAGGTTTTATTTGTTTGTTTGTTTGTTTGTTTTTAATGCAATACGCTCCTGACACAATAAATATAAAGTGTGAACTGTCCCTGGGCCAAGTGTCACTTTCTCTAACCACCTCCAAGGACACACAGGCAACAGGATCCCAAAGACCACCTAAAATTCTTTGGTTGTAGCTCTCTTGGTGGATTCATAACCAGAAGGCCATCCTGAGGATGCTGCCTCCCAAACCTCAGAGATTTTTTAAGAGTGAGAACCCTCTTTCAAGCCCCACAGGTATCTTCCTTTCCAGGTCCCTGCCTCCGAACACTTATAGGAACTGGGTTGTTGTACGTTTTTCTGGGCTATATGGCCATGTTCTGGAGGCATTCTCTCCTGACGTTTCGCCTGCATCTATGGCAAGCATCCTCAGAGGTAGTGAGGTCTGTTGGAACTAGGAAAATGGCTTTATATATCTGTGGAATGACCAGGGTGGGACAAAGAACTCTTGTCTGTGAATGTTTCAACTGATCACCTTGATTAGCATTTGATGGCCTGCCAGTTGTTTGGCGTGGCTTGTTAGTGCCTGGGGAAATCTTTTGTTGAGAGGTGATTAGATGTCGCCGATTGTTTCCTCTCTGAGGAACGATGAGGAGCGGCTTAAGGAGCTGGGCATGTTTAGCCTGAAGAAGAGAAGGATGAGAGGTGATATGATAGCCATGTATAAATATGTGAGAGGAAGCCACAGGGAGGAGGGAGCAAGCTTGTTTTCTGCTTCCCTGGAGACTAGGACGCGGAACAATGGCTTCAAACTACAAGAGAGGAGATTCCATCTGAACATGAGGAAGAACTTCCTGACTGTGAGAGCCGTTCAGCAGTGGAACTCTCTGCCCCGGAGTGTGGTGGAGGCTCCTTCTTTGGAGGCTTTTAAACAGAGGCTGGATGGCCACCTGTCAGGGGTGATTTGAATGCAATAAAATATGGTCCATGGTGTCGCCATTACTACACCCTTGCAACTAGAGTGACTGGTCTCACAAAACCCTTTTATAGTGCCAAGGCTTATTAAATATGGTTTTCTGTAGGTGAGCTGATGGTGACTACTGAATGGCATGTGTTCTGTATCGGGAACTTGAGCTGATGTGGTCTATTCAATGTAATTTTTTGAATCCCAAATAACCAAACCGTAATCTAAAGTTGACCAAAAACTGATTCGTAACTCTTGGTACTCATGTTGGAGTATGGTCTCTGGTCAAACTGATCCCTGGTCAAAAAAAAAGGTTGAGAACCACTGCTTTAGAAGATGATGACCAACAGTCCCTTTGACTATCCAAAGGCCAACTGAGATGAGACCGATGCAAACGCTCCCAAAACCTGGACCAGCCTCTTTTGCCAATATGTTCTTCTCTATTGGTCAATTAAACAAGAGGTGGGGAGATTTGACGTCCTACAAACCATATATGCCCCGCCAAGTCTGAGGTCCACCAAGAGACTCCCTCAACAATATTTTTTCCAGCTGAAATGGACCAGAAAATCCTCCAACTGCTATTAAGTTGTAATAGTTTGGGCTCCTTTGCACCATCTCTCTAAACATCAAATGTAACCCCCAAGGGGAGTTTTTAACATGAAATACAAGGTGGACAGTGGACTTCTGGATGCATTGGGAGTGATGTTATGGGCCACGGAGGAGAAAATGCAAAGGCGGAGGAATGGCCTTTGCCTCCCACTCCACTTTGTACCTTAATGCTATGAGACATACAACAAGACAACTAGGGGTTCCTCACCCATCCCTCACAGCTTGATTCTTCATTAACTTCTAACAAATTGTTTCAAAAAGGTTATTTTAGTCAATATGTGCCATTTCCATGAGGACTACATTAGAGACAGAGTATAAAAACACTAAAAACCCCAGGTCCTATCTGATTTGAAAAGCTAAGTTGGGTCAACCCTGAGTAGTACTTGGATGAGAGACTATCAATGAATACCAGGAAGTGTAGACTCTATTTCAGAGGAAGGAACTGGGAAAACCCATCTCTGAGGACTCCTTGACCAAGAAAACCGTACGAAATTTGTGGAACCACCTTAAGTCAACAGGGGATTTGAAAGCACCTAGATACACACACAGAATGCAGAGTACTATTAATTCAGACATAAAGCTGCTTCTTGGATGCTTGGCATACCATTGTTTGACCCATGAGTCAAGCCCTTGAGCTGTTTATGGGAAGGCTGAACAGAGACTTCTGGGACAGATATGTCCTGTTGGACACAAGCACATTCCCATCGAGAAAAAGATTAACAGAAGAAGTTGAATTTTCTTCTTCTGCGCTCTAAGCATTAAGACAAGCTGCAAAGCAGGTGAACACTCCCATTTCTAAGACGTTTATTATGGGTAAAAAGCAAATGTAACCTTGTGGGCTACAACAAAAGCAATTCCAAAATCCAGATGAAGCCAACTTTAGGTCAGAAATGGTTATATAATCTTCTGAATTATTCATGACAGAGTTCTGAAAAATCTGAAAGGTTGGAAGCTGGAATGTTACTTGAATCGTGAGTTGTCCTAATAAAAATATGGTCCAAATATGAATTGTGGGCAAGGTTTCACACCATACTTCGGGACGTATCACGTGAATAAGGAAATAGACTATCTATGTATATAATAAAAGTCAGTGTTTGTATGTGGAGGGTGGACGGTGTATGTGGCAGCTTTCTGATTGGTTGCCACTTTCACGCCCGTACCTTGGGAAGTCTGACTTGGCCACGGTGGTCCACGCTTTGGTTACATCCCGTTTAGATTACTGCAATGCTCTCTACGTGGGGTTGCCTCTGAAGACTACCCAGAAGCTTCAGTTAGTCCAACGTGCGGCAGCCAGGTTACTAACGGGAGCGGGGTACAGGGAGCATACTACTCCTCTGTTGCGCCAGCTCCACTGGCTGCCAGTCAGCTTCCGAGCACAATTCAAAGTGCTGGTCTTAACCTATAAAGCCCTAAACCACTCCGACCCAATTTACCTGTCCGAACGTATCCTCCCCTATGAACCATCAAGATTACTAAGATTGTCTGGAGGGGCCCTGCTCTCGATCCCACCGGCCTCACAGGCGCGGCTGGTGGGGATGAGAGACAGGGCCTTCTCGGTGGTGGCCCCTCGACTCTGGAACTCCCTTCCACTGGAGATCAGAACTGCCCCTTCTATCTTAACGTTCAGGAAACAGGTGAAAACCTGGCTTTGGGGATTGGCATTCAACGAATGAGCCATGATCCTGTGATATGGATGGATGACGACGAATAATGACTTTGATGACGACTGACCACTGTAATCATATGATTGTATTTTTGCCATTTTAATTGTTTCAATGTTTTAATGTTTTAGTGTGATTTAGAAATATGATGTTTTAATGACGGTCTGTAATACTGATGTTGGAAACCGGCCCGAGTCCCTCGAATGGAGGTGAGAAGACCGGTATACAAAACTACCAAATAAATAAATAAATAAATTGTGACCAGCATGGGTGTCGGACCTGGACCAAACTTGGCACACATAACCCCATGACCCCCTTTACGTCCTGGTGAAGTTTGGGGGAGGACAGACAAATGATGATGGGATTTGTAGTACTTTCAAACCCATTGGTTCCCACAGACCACTGTGGCCCCCAACAAAGACCGATAAATACCAAACTTGGCATACAGAGACCCCATGACCCACTCTACATGCTACTGCAGTTTGGAGGAGGGTACCATGGATGATGGGACTTGAAGTACCTCCACTCACTTCCCGAGACCGCTGCGACCCTCATCCAATGACCGATCAAGACCAGACTTGGCACACAGAACCCCCATGACCCACTCTACATCCTGGTGCTATTTGGAGGTGGATGAACCATGGACGATGGGACTCTCAGTACCTTCACTAACTTCCTGAGAGTACTGCGAGCCACATAAATAACTGATAAAGACCAACCTTGGCACACAATGCCTTTCTCAAATTACCCGGGCAGCACCGGGTCCCCAAGCTAGCTATAAATACAGTACATACTTTCACACGATAGAGGTGGAGGCTGTTTGGAATATAACATTTTTTAAAATCAGGTAAGATAAAATAAACATATATCAGCAATAAACGTAAGGCAGGATTCTTCTCAAGGTGAACAAGGGCCCATTGCTAGGGAGTCAAAATGCCTTTGGACAGAGATAAGTCCCAAGGCAGTCGCAGTTTAGACTTTTCTCATTATCATCTTGGTTTTGATTTGACTCTGAAGATAATGTCTCAGGACTGTTAAATCATTAGCCTCGTATGCTAATGATTTGAAAACAACATTACAAGTCAAAAATGAAGTGCTATGGAAAGGAGAAATCTTTACCCACAGGTTTCTGAACTTTTTCATTTCTAAGATACAGCGTAGAGTTAGTTCAGCTCAATGTGTGCACCTTGAACATTGACAATTAAGTGTTTGGGTTTGTTGTTTTAGTTGCTGTTCTGCATCTTTGAAAGTAACTAATATATCCAATCCTTTGTGGACTAGAGTCCACATAAAGTGGACTTCAGACTATGGAACCATAACGAAGTTATCTGCTTGTAAGACAGCTTTATTAGTAATGAGGATAGTAATGAGCACTGGGACTGTGGCGCAGCTGTCTGAGTATCAGCTGCATTAAGATCTCTTCTGACCAAAAGGTCATGAGTTCGAAGCCAACCCGAGTCGGAGTGAGCTTCCGACCAATTGTGTAGCTTGTTGTCGACCTTTGCAACCCGAAAGACAGTTGCATCTGTTAAGTAGGAAAATTAGGTACCACCTATGTGTGGGGAGGCTAATTTAACTAATTTACGAGGCCATAAAAAGACTCCAGCAAAAGTATGTGGGGAATGAGGAAGTACTTCATCAGTGTCGCAGATGGATGATGAAAGCAACAGCTCCCCTGGCAGACAGAAAAGTTAAATAGCCTCTGACTGTCTGTCTATATCTGTTGTGTGTCTTTGGCATTCAATGTTTGCCATGTATGTGTACATTGTAATCCACCCTGAGTCCCCTGTGGGGTGAGAAAGGCAGAATATAAATACTGTAAATAAATAAATAAATAATAACCCTGCTCCCAATGCAAGCATAGGTTGGCTCATAGCTGCCAATTGTCTCTTTCCAAACACTCAAACTAAATTTGACTGATTCGAAGGACAAGCCTTCATTCCACCCAAATTTTGGACAATCTAGAGCTCAGGTTCAGCTATGCCACTTTCATTCAACAATGCCTATTTACTATGAGACCCACTAAAAAGAAAAAACCCATTACCGTTATCTGTCTTTTGCTTCTTTGCTGAAACTTTCTTCTTTCCTGATCCGCTTTCTTGTTTGATCTCATGATGCAACAGGAGAGGATCTTGCTTTTTGGATGGGGATACAAATGAATCACTCTTGGAATCCTGGTCATCTATAAAAAGTCAAGATGAGACACATTAGGCTTCATTTTATTTATTTATTTACAATATTTATAGCCCGCCTTTCTCAGCCATACGGTGACTCAAGGCGGGTTACAGATTGGCACAATTCAATGTAAGGCATTCGTAAAAGTGCCATTAAAAACAATCAACATTACAATATAAAACTTGTATAAAAACCGTTGAAGCATATAATCATCGGTGTCATCCTGTTAAAAACGTTATCCAGTAACATCGTCTGGCCATTCCATGTTCATCATTCATAGTTCCGTGTTATCTATTCCGCTGCATTCTCAAAAGCTTGCTCAAAGAGCCAGGTCTTTACTTTTTTTCGGAAAGTCAGGAGGGAGGGGGCCAATCTAATATCCCTGGGGAGGGAGTGCCATAGCCGGGGGGCCACCACTGAGAAGGCCCTGTCCTTCGTTTCTGCCAATCGCACTTGCGAGGCAGGCGGTATCGAGAGCAGGGCTTCTTAAGCTCCTAAATGTTTAGGAGCATCTTAAGCTACTAGATGGTTCATAGGAGGAAATACATTCGGACAGGTAAGCTGGGCCAGAATCGTTTAGGGCTTTATAGGCTAAAGCCAGCACTTTGAATTGTGCTTGGTAGCAAATTGGCCACAAATGAGTAGTGTGTTTCCTGAGAGCCTTTGTCTTCATAGCTTTGTTCCTTTTGGCAGACAGGGTGGTACAGAAATTTATTATTATTATTATTATTATTATTATTATTATTATTATTAGTATTATTATTCTGACACAGCAAACGAGATCTATATGCACAAAATCACAAGTCGAACACTTCCCAAGTGTCTAGGACTGTGTGATGTATTTTCGAATGATGCGCGCAGATCCAAGTCAGGTAGCCTTTTGCAGTTGACAAATCGTGATTTTCTCAATGTTTATTGTTTCCAAATGCCAGCTGAGATCTTTTGGCATGGCACCCAATGTGCCGATGACCACTGGGACCACCTATATAGGTTTATGCCAGAGCCTTTGCAGTTCGATTTTGAGGTCCTGATAAAGGATTAGTTTTTCCTGTTGTTTTTACTCAATGTGACTGTCACCTGGTACGGTGACATCAATAATCCAAACTATTATTATTATTATTATTATTATTATTATTATTATTATCTTCTTCTTCTTCTGCTTGTTGTTGTTATTGTTGTTTGTGGGTCACATTCAAGTCAACACCCTGATATAATATCCCATTCTTGACTAGAGTGAGAAAGATGGACATTCATGGCCTTTTAAGGACCACCAGGCTCAAGAAAAGACATTTGGGCGAGAAATTTCCAGTAAGAGAAATTCCTGTCGTACTTTCACGTACTACAGGCTTATTATCAAATTTTCAAAATTTTCCCAAACCCAACATTTTTGCTTTACTTATTATCAAGGCTCATGAAGTTAAGACGGGGTTCTGAGACTTTGGATCTTAACATTGCGACAAAGAAAGAGAACCCAGGCTGAAGCTGTGTAGACAAAACCAGACTCAAAATTCAATGCCCAAATGCAAAGAGAAGATGTAATATCAACTCTACAGTGTCTGAATGACTCCTTTTGCTTATCAATATATCCTGCAATTCCTCAAACAAAACCCAGAGAAGCTATCAGCTTATTATATACGATACATCAGCACCATTAAAATTGTGATTCTAAGATAACGGATCTGTAATCAAGTGCAGTGAAGCCAACAAACATAAATTCACAAAGGAATGTAGTACTAACACTCTAACAATTACCATGTCAGAGAAGCCATTGAAATACACAAGCATGTGGACAATTTCAACAAAAAGGAGGAAACCATGAAAATAAACAAAATCTGGCTACCAGTATTTTAAAAACTCTAAAATCACAACAGTAAATAAAGAGCAACACTCAAAAAGCAGGGGAATTCCAGATGATAACCAAGCAGGGACAGCTAACACCTCCCAACAAAAGGACTCCCCCAGCCAGCAACCACCCAGGCTTTGAAGCTACAAGGCTATCAAATGCTAAAAAGATGGTCAATTATCAAGCAGGCAAGAGTTCTTTCTCCCACCCTGGACATTATTTCACAGATATATACTGTAAACCTCATTTGCCTAGTTCCCAACAAACGTCACTCCCTCTGAAGATGCCTGCCATAGATGTGGGCGAAACGTCAGGAGAGAATGCTTCTGGAACATGGCCATACAACCCAGAAAACTGACAGCAATCCAATGTAGTACTTGTTTATCACCCTACCAAAACACTTAAGCCAGCATTTCTCAACCTGGGGGTCGGGACCCCTGGGAGGGTCGCGATGGGGTATCAGAGGCTTCGCCAAAGACCACCAGAAAACACAGTATTTTCTGTTGGTTGTGGGGCTTCTGTGTGGGAAATCTGGGGTTCAGAATATTCTTTGAATGTAGGTGAACTATAAATCCCAACAACCACAACTGCCAAGTGTAAAGGTCTATTTTTCTCAAACTCCACCAATGTTCACATTTGGGCATATTGAGTATTTGTGCCTAGTTTGGTCCAGATCCATTATTGTTTGAGTCCACAAAGCTCTCTGGATTAGGTGAACTACAACTCCCAAACTCAAGGTCAATGCCCACCAAACCCTTCCAGTATTTTCTGTTTGTCATGGGAGTTCTGTGTCCCAAGTTTGGTTCAATTTCATCGTTGGTGGAGTTCAGAGTGCTTTTTGATTGTAGGTTAACTATAAATCACAACTACAACTCCCAAATGACAAAATCCCCTCCCCTCCAAATATTCAGATTTGGGCATATCAGGTATTTGTGCCAAGTTTCGTCCAGTGAATGAAAATAAATTCTGCATATCAGATATTTACATTACAGTTCACAACAGGAGCAAAATTACAGTTATGACGTCGCAACGAAAATAAATTTATGGTTTTATGTGGGGGTCACCACAACATGCATTAAGGGGTCGTAGCATTTGGAAGGTTGGGGAACACTGACTTAAGCAAATAAATGCACTATTGATTTACACACAGAATAATGGAATTCAATGTCTTTTGCTTCTAGGGAAAATCAGTGTCTCCCACAAACCAAGGGGGGAGACCCATGATCAATAGGAAACCCACAAGGCGGTTGCTGTGGGTCTCGGTTTACATCGTGATGATACAAAGGACCCCCACTCGCAATCTGTGCAGGTTAAAAACTCCATGCATACACATCTCCTTCTAATGACAGGCTCTGTTCTGATACCCAAAACTGTACTAAGCACAGCTATAATTTAATGCAAGCACCTGGCTGAAAGGCTTAGGAGAAAATAGTCGAAGCAGAACTCAAGCAAAAACAGTATGGGGAGTTACTCATAGCACAACTGCTCTTTTTCATTCACACACTCTGCCCAAAACATCTGGATCTGGGGACAAGTCCTTTGTGGACTGAAAGCTTACGTGGTCTCCATATTCGAAGTTGTGCTCCACAAATTGAGGCAATACTTTGGTCTAACAAAACCAGCAGGTGCAAAAGCATGATGGTGGTGGATCAACCCCACGGAGGTCCCAGGTGAAACTCCCGCTGCCTTGGCAAAGCTGTATATGACACAGCAGAGGACTCAAAGGCTTTTTCCTCGTGGAAGACACAAGGTCTAAGATTAATCCTGATGCCACATCCTATTTTGAAGCAACTTCTTTTAATAAAGCATTGCCTCACTGGCCTTGTGCTGAGTACATGCAGCTGCTAAGACTCTGATCGAGAGGGTCAGGGCTATTTTGGCGAGACAGGAAAGGTCTTCCATGGAAGAGGACAGGAGCTGACTCACTGCCACTGCCTTTATACTTCCTTTTGAGAAGCAAACTTTGTTTCATGCATTGTCAAAGGCTTTCATGACTGGAATCACTGGGTTGTTGTAGGTTTTCCGGGCTATATGGCCATGTTCCAGAGGCATTTTCTCCTGATGTTTCGCCTGCATCTATGGCAAGGCATCCTCAGAGACTCACTACCTCTGAGGATGCTTGCCATAGATGCAGGCGAAACGTCAGGAGAAAATGCCTCTAGAACATGGCCATAGAGCCCGGAAAACCTACAACAAGCCAAACTTTGTTTCTCTAGGCAAGTATAGTTTTTAAAGTATCATAGAAGAGGCCCTGCCACAGTATCCACAAGCAACTATTCATAATACCTGAATGAATTAGAAATTGGTACCTGCCTTAGGAAGGGTTTCAATATTTGATTTGGACCTTCCCAATAAAGGGAGAGAATTTGGTTGTAGGGTATTTGCACAATTTTGTCTCTGGTTACATCCTGTATAGACTACTGCAACGCTCTCTACATGGGGCTGCCTTTGAAGACGGTACGGAAGATACAACTAGTCCAACGAACAGCAGCCAGGTTGTGTTGTAGGGTTTTTTTGGGCTATATGGCCATGTTCTAGAGGCATTCTCTCCTGACGTTTCGCCTGCATCTATGGCAAGCATCCTCAGAGGTAGTCATGGAAACTATTCCTCAAAGATGCAGGCAAAACGTCAAGAGAGAATGCCTCTAGAATATGGTCATATAGCCCAAAAAACCCACAACAACCCAGTTCTTCCTAATGTTCAGGAAGAACTACAGGAAAGGAGATTCCATTTGAACATGAGGAAGAGCTTCCTGACTGTGAGAGCTGTTCAGCAGTGGAACTCTCTCCCATGGAATGTGATGGAGGCTCCTTCTTTGGAATCTTTTAAACAGAGGCTGGATGGCCATCTGTCAGGGGTGCTTTGAATGCAATATTCCTGCTTCTTGGCAGGGGGTTGGACTGGATGGCCCATGAGGTCTCTGCCAACTCTATGAAGAAGCAGGAATATTGCATTCAAAGCACCCCTGACAGATGGCCATCCAGCCTGTGTTTAAAAGCTTCCAAAGAAGGAGCCTCCACCACACTCCGGGGCAGAGAGTTCCACTGCTTAGAAAATAATCATTGTCCAGCCAGCTATATGACACTATTCACTAATATTCCCACCAGGAAAGCAAAAGCTTACTAGTCACGTTGAGTGTTGAATCATTAATTTTAAAGCGCTGCCATTTCTGTGGACACTCTTTTTAAAAAGTGACTAAATAATTTACTGCCTCTTATTTTACCTTACTATGGATTATTTATGGTATACCATCTGTCAAATTAGAGTAGCTTTTGGCTAAACACAGCAAAGATTATCTTCATTTGGACCGTGGGGAGGCAGCAAGTATTAGCGAGTATTTTCTCTGGAGAGTCGCTGAAGCACTGAAGATGATTTCTGTATTTGGATTAGTCCTCCAACTGGGAAAAGCACTGAAATGTTTTACTCAGGGAGACGATTCCAGTGGGGAGAGGAAGTAGTCTTGTAAAGGAGGCAAGTCTTGCAAAAAGTTATAAAATGTCCCAAAATCTGTCCCTATCTTGATCTTCTTTTCTTACTGCTCTTCTAACCAGATTGGTTGGGTCTTTCTTCCATAGAATCATAGAATCAAAGAGTTGGAAGAGACCTCATGGGCCATCCAGTCCAACCCCATTCTGCCAAGAAGCAGGAATACTGCATTCAAATCACCCCTGACAGATGGCCATCCAGCCCCTGTTTAAAAGCTTCCAAAGAAGGAGCCTCCACCACACTCCGGGGCAGAGAGTTCCATTTCTGAACAGCTCTCACAGTCAGGAAGTTCTTCCTCATGTTCAGAGGGAATCTCCTTGCAAAAGTACAAACTTTTCTGTAAAGAAGAAAAATAGGGCCAGCTGTTGCCATGAATTAACTGGGGTGTAGAGCCAACACCCCAAATTCATTGGGGTTACGGCAGGGCTGTTAAACCCCTTTCCATCAAGGGCTACATCAGCCTTATGGTTGCCTTCAAAGAGCCATTGAATCTGTGGATGGAGAATCCATGGATACAAATGCAATCTATATCTTTTTACATAGTGGTTGGTGCCCAGTGGTACAGTGGGTTAAACCCTTCTGTTGGCTGAACTGCTGACTGAAAGGTCGGTGGTTCGAATCCGGGGAGCACTGTGAGCTCCTATCTGTCAGTTTCTGTTGTGACTCAGCTGGAATCACAGGCTGTCTCTGATAAGGATGATGGGACTCAGGTTCACAGTTTGGTTCAAGATGTCCCTGTTATAGACAATGAAGAAGTGCAGTTTCCCACAGCAAGGCATGAGAGTGTTGATACTGAAAACAGCCAGGTGCAGGTGCAGATTGACTCAGAGAAGGAGGACAGTTCTCAGCCTGATAATGAACAAGCAGGGAAACAGGCTGACACTAACGAACAGACTGACCTTGATGAAATGGGAACCTTAGATCGAGCTGACCGTTTGGAATTCGAGTTCGAAGGAGTGAAAGGATAGCTAACTTAGCCCTTAAGCGACTCAAAGCGGTTATAAGCTAAGGCACCTAATTTTGCCACAAAAAACTGAGAAAATGGATTGACTTGAATATAAACCGAGAGTGGGAAATGCAGCAGCTACTGGTACATTGCAAAATAAAAATAGATACCAATTAAATTACATTAATTGAGAAATCAGTGGGTTATATATTTATGAATATTACAAAAAATGTAATTTAAGATAAGACTGTTCAACTCTGATTAAATGCTTATTTACCTTCTTCAATGTAAATGTGCTTATGTATCCTTCCAATAATAATAAAGAGAGTAACATAATAAATGTAATAATACCAACAATAATAAAAAGAGTAAAATAATGAATGTAGCAATAACAATAATTATACAGTTATACAGTAAATTATACAGTAAAATTATAATAGAGTACAATGATAAATGTAATAATAATAAATGAAATAATAATAATAATAGTAATAATAATCATAATAATAGAATTTTGGTCGATGGTTCATGAGGAACTACAAAAAATCTTGAAGAGAGCATTTAAAAAGAAACCAGAATATTACTTATTAAGTTTCACAGACTTGAAACTACAATTATATGAAAATGAGGACAAATTATTTACATATTTTACGACAGTGGCGAGAATATCTTTAGCAAAACTTTGGAAACAAGACTGTACTCCAACCACGGATGAATGGCTGGGGAAAATTAGAGAAATAAGAGAAATGGATGAACTAACTTTTTTCTTGAAGAAAAACATCGGGAAACCGATAAAGAGGACAGATTGGACCCTCTTTGGTGAATATGAGAAAGAAAGAAGAGAATAAGAGGAAATGTTTTTTTCTTTTTTGAATTAACTGGAGAATTTAATGAGACTAAAAACCTGAGGATGTGATGGAAGTCAATTTTATGGGTTACAGCAGGGCTGTTAAACTCCTTTCCATCAAGGGCTACATCAGCCTTATGATTGCCTTCAAAGAGCCATTGAATCTGTGGATACAGAATCCGTGGATACAAATGCCATCTATATCTTTTTACATAGTGGTTCGTGCCCAGTGTTACAGTGGGTTAAACCCTTCTGTTGGCTGAACTGCTGACTGAAAGGTCGGTTCGAATCCGGGGAGCAGTGTGAGCTCCTATCTGTCAGTTTCTGTTGTGACTCAGCTGGAATCACAGGCTGTTTCTGAGAGAAGATTTTTTAATACTGGTAGCCAGATTTTGTTCATCTTCATGGTTTCCTCCTCCACTAACAGGCCAGTAAAGAGAGAACAACACTCAAAAACAGGGGAATTCCAGACAAGAAACAATCAGGGCCAGCTAATCACCTCCCAACAAAGGATCCCCCAGGAAGGAAGCAGCCAAGCCTTCAGCTGAAATGATATTCAATGCTAATCAAGGTGACCAATTGCAACATTGCCATTTGCCTCAAATAGACAAGAGTTTTTTCTTCCACCCTGGACATTATTTATATTTATACCTTACTTGCCTAGTTTCCAACAGACCTCGAAACTTCTGAGGATGCCTGCCATAGATGTGGGCAAAATGTCAGGAGAGAATGCTACTGGAACATGGCCACACAGCCCGAAAAAACTCAAAGCAAGCCAAAAACATAGTGGTTGGCGCTCTTTTGTTTTCACCCAATTTGTATTCCCAGATGTTATTGAATGACAACTCCCACCTTCTTCACAGTTCTGACTGGTGGGGATGAGAGACAGGGCCTTCTCAGTGGTGGCCCCTCTGCTGTGGTACTCCCTCCCTAGGGATATTAGATCAGCCCCTTCCCACCTGACCTTCCGCAGAAAAATGAAAACATGGCGTTTTGAACAAGCCTTTGGGAACCTAGCGCAATAGATAAACACGGAACTATGTGAAATCGAATACTGGAATGGCTTAGATGATGTTTTTGGACAACGAGGCTAATAGTGAAGATAGTGATATTATATGTATTTAAAGGTTTTAATGTATATCTATATAAACAAAAATGTAATGTTCGTTTGTGAGATTAACAGAACTCAAAAACCCTGGATGAATTGACACCAAATTTGGACACAAGACACCTAACAACCCAATGTATGTTCTTCACTCAAAAAAAATTGATTTTGTCATTTGGGAGTTGTAGTTGCTGGGATTTATAGTTCACCTACAATCAAAGAGCATTCTGAACCCCACCAACCTTGGAATTGAACCAAACTTGGCACACAGTTCTCCCATGACCAACAGAAAATACTGGAAAGGTTTGGTAGGCAGTGTCCTTTTGTTTTGGAGTTGTAGTTCACCTACATCCAGAAATCACTGTGCACTCAAACAATGATGGATCTGGACCCAACTCTATATGAATACTCAATATGCCCAAATGTGAACACTGGTGGAGTTTGGGGGAAATAGAATCTTGACATTTGGGAGTTGTAGTTGCTGGGATTTATAGTTCACTTACAATCACAGAGCATTCTGCACCCCACCAATGAAATAATTGGGCCAAACTTCCCACACAGAACCCCCATGAGGGCCACAGCAATGCGTGGCAGGGGATGGCTGGTAGTTTTATAATTCTGTTTTAAAATTTTATTGTAATTTTTACATTGTTTTAATGGTATTGAATAGCTGCCTATATTGCAAAGCTGCCTTGAGTCACCTTCGGGTTCGAGAAATGCGGGGTAGAAGTATTGTTAATTAATTAATTAATTAATTAATTAAGGGGACTCAAAGTGGTGAAGTACCCATGTCTCCCCCCCCCCCCTCCAAAATCAATATAGTAACATGGGTACCTATTCCATTTTTCTGCTTCTTTTGCCCAGCCTTCTTCTTAGACGCAACTGGCTCTGAAGGTGGGGTAGGCTGTTTGGTAACAGGCAATGGTTCAGCTTTCTTCCCAGTGGGTTTGGCCCCATCCGCTTCTTTCGAGGCGTGCTCCTCTGGGCTCGCTTTGTGTTTTTTCTCCTTCTTCTTGCGTTCTCGGAGGCCGGCGGGGGCCTCTGTCACCCCCACCTGGGAAGGAAGCAGGTGCTCGTCCTCGGCCCCCAAAGCGTCCGACAGTCTGAAGTCCCGGGGGGTGCTTTCCGAGTCGGATTCGGGAAGGGTCCCGTTTTGGGCCTCCTTCTTCTTGCTCTTCTTCTTCTCTGCTTTCTTTTTGTCTATCTTGGCTGGCGGAAACTTTTGGTCCCTCTTCTGTTTCGCGAGGGCTTCGTCGTACAGTGTTTCTTTCATGAACAGCCAGAAAAAGAGGAAGATCACGGCAATCACGACGGATGGGACCAGGACGATAAAATAGGTAGACTCATAGAATTCCATTGTGCTTTTTCTTGACTACTGGGTATAAGAATAAATCTGGAAGGGGAGAAAAAGAGAGGTCAGTAAGCAGACTGTCTGGAAAAAATTAAAGACAATGCTTTTAAGATATACTGTCGGGTTGTCGCATTTGCTGATTTCACCTTTGTGGATTTCATTATTTGGGTCATTTAAGGTGGAATTGGGTGTCAAACAGAGATGTGTTATTGTCTCAACCTTATTTTCCATCTTCATCGCTATGATACTTCATCTTGTTGGTGGAAAGCTTCCCACCAAAGTGGAAATTACCTATCGAACAGATGGTAAGCTATTTAACCTCAGCAGATTTAAAGCCAAACCAAGAACTCCAATATGCCGATGATAACATAGTCTGTGCACATTCAGAAGAAGACCTACAAGCTACCCTTAACACCTTTGCAAAAGCATACAAGAAGATTGCCTCTCATTGAACATCGAGAAAACCAAAGTGCTGTTCCAGCAGTCACCAGCCAACCCCTCTCCAATGCCAGAGATACAGCTTAATGGTGTAACGTTAGAAAATGTTGACCATTTCCGCTACCTTGGCAGCCACCTCTCCACCAAAGTCAACATCGACACTGAAATACAACACCGCCTGAGCTCTGCGAGTGCAGCATTTTTCCGAATGAAGCAGAGAGTGTTTGAGGACCGGGACATCCGTACGGATACCAAGGTGCTTGTTTATAAAGCTATTGTCCTCCCAACCCTGCTATATGCCTGCGAAACATGGACTGTCTACAGACGTCACATGCAACTCCTGGAATGATTCCATCAGTGCTGCCTCCGGAAAATCCTGCAAATCTCTTGGGAAGACAGGTGGGGAAATGTCAGTGTGTTGGAAGAAGCAAAGACCACCAGCATTGAAGCAATGGTCCTCCGCCATCAACTCCGCTGGACTGGCCACATTGTCCGAATGCCCAACCATCGTCTCCCAAAGCAGTTGCTCTACTCCGAACTCAAGAACGGAAAACGGAATGTTGGCGGGCAGGAAAAGAGATTTAAAGATGGGTTCAAAGCCAACTTTAAAATCTCTGGCATAGACACTGAGAACTGGGAAGCCCTGGCCCTTGAGTGCTCCAGATGGAGGTCAGCTGTGACCAGCAGTGCTGCAGAATTTGAAGGGGCATGAATGGAGGGCAAAAGAGAGAAACATGCCAAGAGGAAGGCTCGTCAAGCCAACCCTGACAGAGACCGCCTTCCACCTGGAAACCAATGCCCTCACTGTGGGAGAAGATGCAGATCAAGAATAGGGCTCCACAGTCATCTACGGACCCACAAGAATACTGACCCTGGAAGACTATCCTACTCGTCCAACGAGGGATCGCCTAAGGACAGCACCGCATGGGAACAACTAATACCCATACACATTTTGACTTGAAAGGTCAGCGTCCCTATGTTCTTTTTTTCTTTTCTTTTTTGCTTGAAATCTCTCTTATACATCAGAGAATCACTGCCACTTGGTGTAGGCATTCCCATGGTAAGTGGTGTAATTGTCTCATTCCCTTAAACATATTTCCCAGCATTCACTTACATATATTTCTCACAAACACAGGAGAGAAGGTGGAAAAAGTCCAAAAGATAGAAAATGTAATAGCAACCATATTTAATGGGTGCACAGAGAAGCCCACAGGACTACAGAAATCAAATCTTAGTCTGGAGTATCAGTATGACAAGACTGCAAAGATGCTGCAAGACCCCTTGGCAGGACTAAAGAAAATCAATGACCATCTAATACAGTGGTTCTCAACCTTCCTGATGCCACGACCCCTTAGTACAGGTCCTCATGTTGTGGTGACCCCCAACCATAACGTTATTTTCGTTGCTACTTCATAACTGTAATTTTGCTACTGTTATGAATCGTTATGTAAATATCTGATATGCAGGTTGCATTTTAAGTCACTGGACCAAATTTGGCACAAATACCCGAGACACCCCAAATTTGAATACTGGTGGGGTTGGAGGGAGAATTGATTGTGTCATTTGGTAATGCTGGAGTTGCTGGGATTTATAGTTCACCTAAAATCAAAGAGCCTTCTGAACTCAATGAATGATAGAATTGAATCAAACATGGCACACAGAATTCCCATGACCAAGAGAAAATACTGGGAAGGTCTGGTGGACATTGACCTTGAGTTTTTGGAGTTGTAGTTCACCTACATCCAGAGAACACTGTGGACTCAAGCAATGATGGATCTGGATCAAACTTGGCACAAATACTCAATATGCCCAAATGTGAACACTGGTAGAGTTTGGAGAAAATAGATCTTGACATTTGGGAGTTGTAGTTGTTGGGATTTATAGTTCACCCACAATGAAATAGCATTCTGAACCCCACCAACGATAGAATTGGACCAAACTTTCAACACAGAACCCCCATGACCAACAAAAAATACTGTGTTTTCTGATGGTCTTTGGCGACCTCTCTGACACCCCCTCGCGACCCCCACAGGGGTCCCGACCCCCAGGTTGAGAAACACTGATCTAATACCTTTTTCATAGACTCCAGCACTGGCTTAATTTTCCATTTTTGGGCTAAGTAGTCTAAATCACACACAGTTATACATGGGAATATTCCAAATGAGGTCTGACTAGAATAGAGTGTAGTTATGACTTCCCTCAATTTTGAGCCTAAAAAAGCTTTTATTCACATAAATCACTGAAGAACAAAATATTCTGGCCTTTGCCACTAGTCTTGGGTCACTGGAAAGCTGCACCTCTGTTTCCCATGGAAAAAGTCATGACAAAAGAAACACAGTAAGCCAAATCTAGTGATCAGTGGAAAATCAGCAATAATAGGCCATCCACATTCACCGAGATTTGAGGCACAAGACTCCTACGAAAGCGAGGAAATGACAAACAAAAAAATCAATTTTTGAGATAATATATCTTTAAGAATGTACAGGTTCTCTAATGTGATTTTATGATCAATGTCCACTGGAGGCTGATCTCAGAATTGTACTGGAGGACCTACAAATGCCTAAAAAAGTGTTCTCTCGAAGAATCTCTAGGTCAGTGGTGCTCAACCTGTGGGTCCCCATATGTTTTGGCCTTCAACTCTCAGAAATCCTAACAGCTGGTAAACTGGTTGAGATTTCTGGGAGTTGTAGGCCAAAACACCTGGGGACCCACAAGCTGAGAACCACTACTCTAGGTCCTCCAATGCGAACCTATGGTCAACTTCTGGTGGAGGACTTAGAGCTAAAATATTAATTACTAGCCGTCCCCTGCCATGTGTTGCTGTGGCCCAGTCTGGAAAATAAAGTAATGTGAAAGTGTGGGTTTCTAATATATGTAATTTCTTTCTGCTTGTGGGTAAGCAGTATTTCTTGCTGTTTCTTTGTCAGTATTGATGTAGAGCAGTGATTCTCAACCTTCCTAATGCTGCAACCCCTTAATACAGTTTCTCATGTTGTGGTGACCCCAAACTATAAAATAATTTTCGTTGTCACTTCATAACTGTAATTTTGCTACTGTTTTGAATCATAATGTAAATATCTGATAGGCAGGATGTATTTCCATTCACTGAATGAAATTTAGCACAAATACCCAATRTGCCCAATTTTTAATATTASYGGGATTGGRGGGGACACTTTTAGTACTAGGAGGGGGGTTGGGGAGATTGATGTTGTCATTTSGGAGTTGTAGTCTTGTAAACCACCTCGAGTCGCCGGAAGGCTGAGAGGGGAGGTATAGAAATCTACTAAATAAATAAATAGCCACTGGGATTTATAGTTCACCTACAATCAAAGAGCATTCAGAATTCCACCAATGATGGAAATGAACCAAACTTGGCATACAAAACTCCCATGACCAACAGAAAATACTAGAAGGGTTTAGTGGGCATTGACCTTGAGTTTGGGAGTTGTAGTTCACCTATATCCAGAGAGCACTGTAGACTCAAACAATGATGGATCTGGACCAAACTTGGCATGAATACTGAATATGCCCAAATGTGAACACTGGTGGAGTTTGAGGGAAAATAGACCTTGACATTTGGAAGTTGTTGTTGCTGGGATTTATAGTTCACCTACAATCAAAGAGCATTCTGAACCCCATCAACAATAGAATTGGGCCAACTTTCCCACACAGAACCCCCATGACCAACAGAAAATACTATGTTTTGTGATAGTCTTTGGCGACCCCTCTGACACCCCCTGATGACCCCTCTGGGGGTCCTGACCCCCAGGTTGAGAAACACTGATGTAGAGATTGCCTGGTTTGCCTACTCTGGAACACGCAACATATCATTGTTCTTCTTTAGAGGTCCCTTTTCAAATCTAGGATACTATATCTGTGTGTATGTGTGAATCATACCTATCTATTAGGGCTGGGCGGTTTCATTCGTTAATTTCGTAATTCGTTATTAATTCGTTATTTTTTTAATAACGAAGCGATATTGAACCATTCTGGAGCAACTAAAAATCGAAACGAATTTTTCAATTCGTTTCGTAATTGTTTCGTGATTGTTTCGTAATTGTTTCGTAATCGTTTCGAAATCGGTTCGAAATCGTTTCGTTATTATTTCCGCATGTCTGGTGCAAGTTTTATAGTTGTTGTTTGTTATATCAGTGAAAAAAATATATAATTATCACACCAACAGTCAACAACAGAGGGAGAGGGAAGCTTCAGAAGTTCCCCCTGTCCCATTTGGAGGTTTTTTTAGTGTATTGCGCGGTCGCGTCCGCCATTAACGAATCGATTCGTAATTGTTTCATAATTGTTTCGTAATTTCTGAAATTTCGTAAATTTTGAAGTTTTTTAAAGAAAAATTTCGGAATTCTTTTAAAAATCAAAACGCAAAAACCCCCTAAAAACTAATCGAGTTTAGAAACAAATTTTTCCGTGGTTGCCCAGCCCTACTATCTATCTATATCTATGGCTGGATGGCTCTTTGTCAGGAGGGCATTTTGTTTCCCTGGTGGAGGGAGTTGGACTGGATGGCCTTAAGTATTTTCTGTTGGTCACGGGGGTTCTGTGTGGGAAGTCTGCCCCAATTCTGTCGTTCGTGGGGTTAAGAATGCTCCTTGATTGTAGGTGAACTATAAATCCCAGTAACTACAAATCCCAAATGTCAATGTCTATTTTCCTCAAACTCCATTTGTGTCCATTTTTGGGCATATGGAATATTCCATCATTGTTTGAGTCCACAGTGCTCTCTGGATGGAGGTGAACTACAACTCCCACACTCAAGGTCAATGCCCACCAAACCGTTCTAGTATTTTTGTTGATCATGGGAGTTTTGTGTGCCATGTTTGGTTCAATTCCATCATTGGTGGAGTTCAGAATGCTCTTTGATTGTAGGTTAACTATAGTCCCCAGCAACTACAACTCCCAAATAACAAAATCAATTTTTTTGAGTCATAGTCACTCGTTGGCTTGATAGGTGTATGGTGTCCAAATGTGGTGTCAATTTGTCCAGTGGTTTTTGAGTTATGTTAATCCCACAAACGAACATTACATTTTTCTTTATATAGATTAAATCCATGAATAATTAAACCTGCAAATGTGGAGGAACAACTGTACTTGGATGCCCACTTCATCTTTTCTCCCTATTCTTTCCTCCTTTTGTATGATGTCGGTTAGATCATGAGCCTGCAGATAGGGAATGCCTTATACTTTAATATATGTAGAGCATTTGGAAAGTCATGGGTTCTTTATGAGCATTACAATAATAATACTCAAGCCCACAGTGGCCAAATTTCCCTTTTGGGGTTAATTGAAGTAGTCTACATTATTACATATATGGGAACATTCAAATCAACAACTAGGACAGGCCAGAACCTCCTTGAATAAGAAAACAATTAAGTTAATAGAGATTTTATTTTACAATGCTTTTTAAAAAGCAATAAAGGGATTAAAAGCTGTACTGCAATCACTTCTGTTATTTTAAAATCTGGATATTTCTCTTGTTTGTGTATGGTAAAACATTTCCGGACGGAAAAGAGGGACAAACCCACAACTCAAACTAAAGCAACCAATAGTATTACAGCTCCTTTGGGACTAAAATGCATCTCATGAAATGGGCTGGAGTCCAAAAAAGCTTATATATACCACAGAAAAACGATCAGTCTTGAAGGTGCTACAAAATCCCTTGTTGTTGTTTTTGTTTCGTTTTTTCTGCAACGGCCTAACACAGCTAAATCCCTTACCCAAACGTTTCCAAAGTGAAATTGAGGTGAGAGGCTTCAAAAATTGACCTGAAACTTAAAAGGGTGCCACACATCAGGGATCTTTTATAGAGTTGACGTAAGTCAAAATTGAACTTGATGGCAAACATCAACAACAAAAACATAGCACGAACTTAACAATTGAGAGCAAAGCCTCTCAAGTTAATGATGGTGAAGGAGTAGCAATTTTCTCCCCAACATGCCAGGACTAGGATCAAATTTGTGCCCATTGGCTGCATTTATTCCTTTTCCTTTCTTCTTTTCTTTTCCTTGCTTCCTTCCTTTCTTCACTTCCTTTCCTTCCTTTCTTCACTTCCTTTCCTTCCTTTCTTCACTTCCTTTCCTTCCTTCCTTTCCTTCCTTTCCTTCCTTTCTTCACTTCCTTTCCTTCCTTCCTTCACTTCCTTCCTTCCTTTCCTTCCTTCATTTCATTCCTTCCTTCCTTGATTTCTTTCCTTCTTTCCTTCCCTTCCTTCCTTCCTTCCTTCCTTCCTTCCTTCCCTTCCTTCCTTCACTTCCTTCACTTCCTTCCTTTCCTTCCTTCCTTCCTTCCTTCCTTCCTTCCTTCCTTCCTTCCTTCATTTCGTTCCTTCCTTCCTTGATTTCTTTCCTTCTTTCCTTCCCTTCCTTCCTTCCTTCCCTTCCTTCCTTCCTTCCTTTCTTTCATTTCTTTCCTTCCTTCATTTCTTTCTTTCCTTCCTTCATTATTGAGTCGCCTGAGGGCTGAGAAAAGCGGTATAATAAATAAAGCAAATAAATAAATAAATAATTTCTTTCCTTCCTTCCTTCATTTCTTTCCTTCCTTCCTTCATTTCTTCCCTTCCTTCCTTTTCTCTTTTTCTTTTCTTTCTTTTCTTTTCTTTCTTTCCTTCCTTCCTCCCTTCCTTCATGAGGCAGCACTCTAAGCAGCTGTACTCTTAGCACATAACATGGTTTGCAAAAAGTAAAACTCAAGAATTATTCAGTATACTGCCTGTGCATACACGGAGTTGAGCCTTAGGTTCATAAATGCATCTTGTTCTCTTAACCACACTGTTTGATTCATGTTTAAATTTCATGGATTTCCTAAGGAGCCACACAACTCTTCCAAAATACCCAGCCATAAGAGGTGGTTGGCAAAGGCAATAGGTGGGAATCTAGATTTTAAGATTACAAATATGGGTAATCCTACACATTTCTTCATAGTTGAGGTTGAAAGAGCGTGAGACTTTCCAAATTCAAGGGCAGGGGAAAGTAGCATTGATGGGTTCATTGGTCCAAACCCAGGGCTTTGAGTGCTTTATTCATAAAATGTTGGGTTTGAATCACTGTTTGTTAAACCATGTTTATTTTGAAGTGGAATTGCATTAATGTTTATTGTTGTTTTAACATATGGCAACCCTACAGCAAATCTGTGCCAGGATTATTGTTGAGGTTTATTGTTTTGTTTTGTTTTGTTTTGTTTTGCAAAATCTGTTCATAGCAGAGTTGCCATTGCCTTCATAGAATCAAAGAGTTGGAAGAGACCTCATGGGCCATCCAGTCCAACCCCCTGCCAAGAAGCAGGAATATTGCATTCAAATCACCCCTGACAGATGGTCATCCAGCCTCTGTTTAAAAGCTTCCAAAGAAGGAGCCTCCACCACAGTCTGGGGCAGAGAGTTCCACTGCTGAGGCTGAGAAAATGTAACTTCCCCATGATCACCCAGTACATTTTCACAGCAGGGTTTCTAATTATTGTCTCCAGAATCTTAAATATACTTAATCAGATGCTTATGTGTATGTTTAACATATGTACCACAGGTGGGCATAACTTGGGACCTCTCCTTGCAGAGAACAGCCAAGTCTATTGAATTTCATTGGTGTAAAGGGAAAGGCAGAGGGAGAGAGAATTATGTTTTAGTTTGTTCTGAAGAATTTGTCAAAATGCGTGACCGCATTTCTGTATACGAACCCACACAATCTCTTTGATCTTCTGGAGAGGCCCTGCTCGCAATCCCACCTGCATCGCAAGCGCAATTGGTGGGGACGAGGGACAGGGCCTTCTCGGTGGTGGCCCCTTGACTCTGGAACTCACTCCCCAAGGACATCAGGCATGCCCCAACACTGGCAGTCTTTAGGAGGAGCTTGAAAACGTGGTTGTTCCAGTGTGCCTTCCCAGAATAAGGAAACTCGAAGCAATTTGTCCCGAATGCACTTTAATAGAGACCTAGGATTGTCTGCACGCCCCACCTATCTTCAAAATACCTATCCTATTTCACCTGGTCATGCCCAGCATTTTTTAACAATTTTAATTATTACACTTGGCCCTGCCATAGGTTCTTTTAATGCGTCGTGGTATTATTGTTGATGTTTACTGCTTGTTTATGAGTTTATTTATTGTTGTGTTGTTGTTGTTGTTGTTTTACTGATGTATTTGGGCTCGGCCTCGTGTAAGCCGCACCGAGTCCTTCAGGCGATGGTAGTGGGGTACAACTAAAGGATTATTATTATTATTATTATTATGATAATAAAATGTGTAAATTAGCCTATATATATTTAGGACAGAAAAAATGAGGTTGTACAATTTGAACAAAGTGAAACTGATATGAATTCATTACAAAATGAAAACATTTTTCCAATGACTGTACACACCCACTGTGCAGTGAGGTTTCATGATCACACACACACACACACACACACACATACATACATACGAGCCATGTTTTAGCACAGCAGGTTAAACCACCAGCTGTAGTAAATCTTGCTGATTGAAAGGTCGACAGTTCAAGCCTGAGGTGAGCTCCCAACCGTCGGCCCAGCTTTTGCTCACCTAGCAATTCGAAAACAGTAATGTAAAACAGTAATACATAGGTACCGCTTAGGCAGGGAGTTAATAAAAGGCATCCATGTGGCAGGCATGTAGCCAGGGAGGGTCTTGAGGGGCTTCAGCCCCCCCCCCCCCCGAAATTCTCATGGTGGCCCGCGAGAAGGCCTTACTGGTGCATTATTTAAACTGTTATGTTTATTCATATCATGATCTGATCACCATACTCAATATATCCCATATGCATGGGGGTATTGGGGTAACGATACAAAAGGTTTGCTAGGGTAGCCCCTCTTTCACTCAGACCCAGCCCCCCCCCCCCGAATCAAAATCCTGGCTATGGGCCTGCCATGTGGACATGCCGGCAATTCAATCGAGAGAGTGTCTAAAGACAACAAAGCTCCTAGGCATGGAAGATGGAGCAGCAGCACCCCCTGTGGCCAGAGTTGAGCATAGGCTCCATATGCTGGAGATGCAAAAAGATGGGGAAAGCCTTTACCTCTGTTTATGTATTGTCTGTCTTTGTTAATTGTATAATGACATTGAATGTTTGATGTATAGGTGTACTGTATAGGTGTACTGTAATCCGCCCTGAGTCTCCTCAGGGAGATTTATTACTATTATTATTATTACTATTATTATTATTATTATTATTGTGTGTGAAAGAGATTTGAAAGCAAACCACCATTTCTATGTATGTCTGTGGGATTTTTTTTACATCTAAATTCAATGGCCACCCCATATTACAAAGTAATATGAATGTCACTAAGTATATCCTTATCATAAAGTCTACAATCCATTGTTTGCAATGCTGGCTTCAACTGGGCGCTGCCCTCCTCTTTCTTGCCTTGCGCCATGCACCGGCCCGTAGGCTGTGAAACTGTTCGTGTTAAGACACACGCCCTGCTTCAGAATGCATCCACTTCCCCCTCTACTACCCAGATTTCTACGCTCAAAATGCAGGGCCTTTTAGTGCCACACCCCCGGAACCAGATTTATAGGGCACCACTTGGAAAATACAACCAGCAGGTATAAAATTAAAAGGCACAGGAAACTGGTTAGCTGACCGAACCTAAAGAATGCTGACCAATGGCTCAAGTGACCAGTGGGGTGTCACAGAGTTCTGTCCTGGGGGCCCATCAATATTCAACATCTTTATTAATGACGTGGATGGTGGAATAGAAAGCATGCAGATCGGATTTGCAGATATTTTTTTTTTGTCGTGTCAGGAGTGACTGCAAGTCACTCTTGGTGTGAGAGAATTGGCCGTCTGCAAGGACGTTGCCCAGGGGATGCCTGGATGATTTGATGTTTTTATCATCCTTGTGGGAGGCTTCTCTCATGTCCCCGCATGAGGAGCTGGAGCTGATAGAGGGAGCTCATCCGCCTCTCCCTGGATTCGAACCTGTGACCTGTCGGTCTTCAGTCCTGCCGGCACAGGGGTTTAACCCACTGTGCCACCGGGGGCTTTGCAGATTTGCAGATGGCACTAAATTGGAAGAGCTAATACCCCAGAGGACAGAATCGGAATCCAAAATGGCCTTAACAAATTAGAGAGCTGGGCCAAAACTAACAAAATGAATTCCAACTCAGGCAGCAAAAATGAAATGCACAGATATAAAGTGGGTTACACCTGGCTTGTCAACAGTCCACGTAAAAGTAGTCTTGGGAGATCACAAGTTGAACATGTCAACAGTGGGATGTGGCAGCGAAAAAGGTCTATGTGATTCTAGGTTGTGATTCTATAGTGTCTGGATCAAGGGAAGCTTTAGTCTCTTCTGCTTTGGCCTGACCTCACCTGGAATAGCCCCGTGTCTAGTTCTGTGCACCACAATTCAAGGATATTGACAAGCTGGAACTAGTCCAGAGAAGAGACATGTTCCAGGTCAAGACCCTATAAGGAACAGCTGAGGAAGCTGGGCATGTTTAGCTTGGAGAGAAAAAGGACTTGAGAGGGAGCAGGAGAGCAATGCTTAAATATTTGAATAGATGCCACATTATGGAGGGGGCAAGCTTGGTTTGGTTTGGTTTGATGTTGTTGTTTTTCCTGCTCTTGAGACTAGGATCTGAGCAATGGATTCAAATTGCAGGAAAGGAGATTCCATGTAAACATTAGGAAGAACATTTTTATGATAAGAGCTGTTCAAGACTGGAAGATGCTACCAAGGTGTCTCCATCTATGGAGCGTTTTGAGAAGAAGCTGGATGGCCGTAAGTCAGGAGGACTCAGATAGTGTGTTCCTTCATAGCAGAATGGTGATGATAGGATGGCCCAATGGTCTCCTCCAATTCTATCATTCTACGCCGATCCCTCAGGCATGGGGAACTTTGGGCCTTCCGGTGTTTTGGGTCTTCAACTCCCACATTCCGAGGAGTCTCATGGAGTCTCCATCTATGGTGTGTTTTGAGAAGAAGCTGGATGGCCGTAAGTCAGGAGGACTCAGATTGTGTGTTCCTTCATAGCAGAATGGAGATGCCCTGTGGTCTCCTCCTATTCTATGATTCTACACCGATCCCTCAGGTTGGTGTAGACCAGGCATGGGGAACCTTGGACCCTCCAGTGTTTTGGTCTTCAACTCCCACAATTCTAAGCTGCCTACCAGCTGTTAGGAATCATGGGAGTTGAAGTCCAAAACACTTGAAGGGTCCAAGCTTGCCCATGCCTGATGTAGAGAGAGCTGGATCAGCTCCACGAGGGCAAAATCTGCACACAGCATTGCTCCACCTTAACCAAAACCAGAGGGAAGTCCAAATTCTGGCACAGAACTCTGACTGGAAACCACAAATGACGTACTGAAGCTCTGGACCATTACCAAAAGCACGACCAACAAAGAAATCCCTGTCCTTTCATGGGAGAACAACTACACAGCCTCTCCACTATTTAGAGAACAGGTCTGTCACTGAGCACACTGTGAAATCACCTCCAGGGTGGCTGCAGATTCCAAAAACACATTTATCATTTCATGCTTTTAGTATCATGGGTGGTCCTCCGATGTTACAGAATTTCCACAACCAATGCTCCTCATAAACGCCCCTTGACCGCTGTTTGCTCTCCAGTTTTAATCCCGCAACGTGCTTTGTGAGCTGTGCTGAAGGCCAAAATGAAGAATGCAAATCATTTTATAAATAAGTCAAAACTACTATATGTCTGTTTGTTGCCTCAAGGGTTATATGTGAATGTGTGTGCACAAGTCACCTGTCAACTTCTGGCAACCTCATAAATACTGTAATAAATATTCAGAGCTGGTTTGCCATTGCCTCTCTCTGAAATGCAACCTAGAGCACCTGACATTCATCGGCAATCTCCCGCCCAAGTACTAACCAGGCTGGCCCTCTTTAGCCTCCAATATCAGATGAAATTAGGCACCAACATAATATTTAGCCCCGGTCAATTGCGTTTTCCTCCTTCCCAACTGCCACTGCCCTCCTGAGTGAAGTAGAGATGAAGAATTAAGTCCAGCTCCATTACGTGTGGACCTTCTTCCATCTCAACTCCCACTTGCCTTGGTCTCAGAGGAAGAAAAAAAAAGATACAGGCACAGCTTCATCATGCCTAGGTTCAGATTAAAAGATCTCTCTTCATCCAACTTCAATTGCTCTGTGTGTTGGTACAGCTGTACCAGAAGCTCCCACTTTATTTGCCTTGTATTAAGTGTTTGCTTGCAGCCCAAGGCTTGGGATTCTGCAGAAAGGTGGCTTCCTGTTAAAGTTTGCAGTTATAGGGCAGGCCCCCTGTCCATCATCGTTAAGTTTGGTTCCGCCCCCTGTTCAGGACAATTGAGAAGGGAAGGGAGCCATTTTCAGTCAGTCTCAGCAAGAAAGTCAATGTACAGGACGTGTACAGACTTTCTCCTGTACAAAGGCTTCAACCCTTATGACTTCCCAGGGGAGAACAGTCTTAAGAGCATCTAAAGATTCCCAAAGGTTCCCAGGGAAACAGCCTTACAGCCCCGAGGAATTTCGGAGGGAATAACAGCTTTAAACATCAAGAACTCCAGCTAAGTGACTACAGGCCTACTGGTAGGTCCACTCGGTGCTTTGAGACGCAGTTCAGCCCGGTAGTGGATCCACATCAGTTAGGTGTAGGATCACAGCCTGGGAGAAGTTTGGAAAGGGATTTTCCTTTAGAGTAAAAGCAACAGTTAGAAGCCACCAGTTGCACAAAGCCTGGAAGCATTTGTTTAACCTTTTGAAGACAAAAGAAGTTTCTGTTGATTGTTCACCAATAAAAGACTTTGTTATATTTTACAAGCCCTGTAGAGACTGCTTATGGTGAAAATCCTTACGAATTTCTCTTCGGGCCCCCTGGCTTCCCACTGGGCTAAAGTTGCATGTCCTGTTTTAAAAGCAATTCGTTTCAAGCCCAGCGCATGACAGAACACTCTGGCTTTTGAGGAAGAGAAAAAGAGGCAGTGTCTGCTGGACTCAATCTCCTCCCACATTACAATGACAAAAATAATGATCATTGGTCATTTACATAACTAATGCAACAGATAAAATCACTGAAATAGCTAAAGATTTTCTGTACCTTGTTTCACCAAAATTCAAAATGGGGACTGTAAATCAAGAAGTCAGAAGACGACTAGGACTTGGAAGCATGATAGTAAAGTAGCTGGATATAATGCTCAAGTATAAAGTTGCATCTTTAAATACCAAAATAAGAACTATCCGTGTCTCAATATTTCTAATTTCCATGCAACAGCTAAACAGTAAAGTAAGCTGACGGGAAAATCAATTTATGTAAATTACAGCGATGAGGAAGATACCATGAACTGCCAAAGGGAGAGCTAAATGGGTCTTGTGAACAAATCAAGACAAAATAATCCCTAGAAGCCAAAATAAGTAGAATGAGGATATTAATCTTTGAACTTATAATGAGTCAACATGCTTAGTAATGTTGGAAAGCAATGTATAAAACTCAAGATCAGTCCAACGGGCGGAAGCTAGATTAATCACTGGAGCGTCATACAAGGAACATACCACCCCTCTGTTGTGTCAGCTCCACTGGCTGCCGATCCAGTTCCAAGCACAATTCAAAGTGCTGGTTTTGACCTATAAAACGTTATAGGGCTTTGGCCCAGCGTACCTGTCCGAACGTATCTCCTTCTATGTCCCACCTCGGAGCTTAAGATCTTCTGGGGAGGCCCTGCTCTCGGCCCCTCCTCTATCACAAGTGAGGCTGGTGGGAACGAGGGACAGGGCCTTCTCAGTGGTGGCCCCTCGCTTGTGGAACTCACTCCCCAGGGAAATTAGGTCATCAACATCCCTCCTCTCCTTCAGAAGAAAGCTGAAAACATGGATATGGGACCAGGCCTTTGGGTAATCTGGCAGATTGAGAAGGTAATGATGACTAGAATTTGGAAATGACTATGGTAATGCTGAATAGACTTACGGATTTTAGAACTCGGTGAACGTTGGCCACTAGATTGGCTTTTAGTTGTTATTATATTAATTGAATGTTTTAACTTGTGGTTATTGTTGTTATGTATTTTATCTGTTGAATTGTTGGCATTGAATTGTGCCGGTTGTAAGCCGCCCTGAGTCCCCCCTCGGGGGTTGAGAAGGGCGGGGTAGAAGCGCCTGAAATAAATAAATAAATAAATAAATAAATAAAGCAGGGCCAGGTTATAGATGAATTGACCAAGTCTCTAGGTTGTATTGGAGATCTCTCCATAGGGTCACCGTCAAAGTCAAAGTCAAAGTCAACTTGATAGCAATTAACAAGACCAGGCATTTTCAAACTGTGGCCCTCCAGTGTTTGGGCTCTCAACTCCCAGAATTCCTGATAACTGAACAAACTCTTGGGACTTCTGGGAGTTGGAGGCCCAAATAGCTGGAGGGCCACAGTTTGAGGAAGCCTGAGCAAGACTTTCACAATCTTGGCTTGCAAGTGCACCTTCCTGTTCCTGTTTTGGAAAATAGTAAAGCTACAATTGTCTACCCATTTAAACCGAGCCACTTGGGGGAAAGCCAAAACAGAAACTATTCCAAAAGGCGACTGTGGCGCAACATATTTTACAGTACAGAGAAAGTACACAACCAATACAAGTTCTCACTCATTGATTACAGTCATCTGTACACATTTGTCGGTTAAACATTTGCAGATTTCATTATCTGAAGACGACTGCACTTGCCCCCACTTCTGGATGCATGACCAAAATTATGTTCCTTCTAGGACAGTGTTTCTCAACCTTCCTCGTGGAGCGACCCTATAATACAGTTCCTCATGTTGTGGTGACCACCAACCATAACATTATTTCTGTACTTCAGAACTGTCATTTTGCTCCTGTTATGAATCATAATGTAAATATCTGATAAGTAGGATGTATTTTCATTCACTAGACCACATTTGGCACAAATACCCAATATGCCTAAATTTGGAGGGGGGTTGATTTTGTAATTTGGGAGTTGTAGATGCTAGGATTTATAGTTCACCTACCATCAAAGAGCATTCTGAACTCCAACAACGATGAATTGGACCAAACTTGGCACACAGAACTCCCAACCAACAGAAAATACTGGAAGGGTTTGGTGGGCATTGACTGAGTTTGGAGTTGTAGTTCACCTACATACCAGAGACACTGTGGACTCAAACAATGATGGATCTGGACCAAACTTGGCACGAATTCTCAATATGCCCAAATGTGAACACTGGTAGAGTTTGGGGAAAATAGACCTTGACATTTGGGAGTTGTAGTTGCTGGGATTTATAGTTCACCTACAATCAAAGAGCATTCTGAACCCCACCAACGATAGAATTGGGCCAAACTTCCCACACAGAAACCCCATGATCAACAGAAAATACTGTGTTTTCTGATGGTCTTTGGCAACCCCCGACACCCCCTTGCGACCCCCCAGGTTGAGAAACGCTGTTCTAGGAATTTCTAGGTCACCTTCCGCTGGTGGAGAAGGACCTAGAAATAGGTGTTCCCTTAACCTCTACAACAGTAAAGTGAGCTTGTCCAATGGTCAAGAATTCTGGGAACTTAAGTCCAAAACACCTGGAGAACCACAGGCCTGTTCCATATGTATTCATCCACATGATGGCTTACAACCCAAGACCTGCTGGAAAGACCAGACTCCGAATCCCCATTCATCCATGAAATCCACCTAGTGACCTCAGTAAGTCACTCTCAGTCTGAGAAGAAGGCAATGCCAACTCTCTTCTGAACAACTTTACCAAGAAAACCCGTCACAGAGTCACCATAGGTCGGAAACAACTTGAAGGCACACAACAATAACAAAAGTTAACCTCTGGTTGGTTGGCACCACAATTCAGGAGAGATATTGACAAGCTGGAATGTGTCCAGAGGAGGGCGACTAAAATGATCAAGGGTCTGTAGAACAAGCCCTATGAGGAGCGGCTTAAGGAGCTGGGCATGTTTAGCCTGAAGAAGAGAAGGCTGAGAGGAGATATGATAGCCATGTATAAATATGTGAGAGGAAGCCACAGGGAGGAGGGAGCAAGCTTGTTTTCTGCTTCCTTGGAGACTAGGACGCGGAACAATGGCTTCAAACTACAAGAAAGGAGATTCTATCTGAACACGAGGAAGAACTTCCTGACTATGAGAGCCGTTCAGCAGTGGAACTCTCTGCCCCGGAGTGTGGTGGAGGCTCCTTCTTTGGAAGCTTTTAAACAGAGGCTGGATGGCCATCTGTCAGGGGTGATTTGAATGCAATATTCCTGCTTCTTGGCAGAATGGGGTTGGACTGGATGGCCCATGAGGTCTCTTCCACCTCTTTGATTCTATGATCTGGCCTAAAACAGCACTTTGAAATGCTACTTGTCTGGAATACAACTTGCAGAATTGACCACTTTGCATGGTGAAAGCTACGTTTGTAGAGAATTCTGGGTTTTGTAACCCCAAAAGGTTTTGGATGGAAGATCCAGAAAAGTTCTCGCTATGTTTGAAAGCTGCAAACACCGGGGGGGAAACTCTAACTGGCTTGTTCGGATCAGCAAGTTTGCTTCCATTTGGAGAAAGTGTACAAACTGCACTGTCACCTGCTCCTAGCAATCAAGATTTAGGGATACACCCAAAAAAACAACGTATATTTCCCTGGATGTTGTAAGCCAGCAGCTGTTAAGCTGAAATTCTAGTTCTGCATCATGATAGGAAAGGAAAAGTACAACTGTTTTAGTTACTGGCCACTCACTCACTCACACAGAAGTATTCCTCAGATACCCATTAAAATAACAATAGGGAGTTTCTCCATTCTCACTTGTTCAATTTAGTCTGTCCATCCTTGAGAGCTTTGGAAAGTGACTTTTTTTGATCTTCAGTTCTACATTCCACTAGCCTTCCCCTGCCACAAGTTGCTGTGGCCCAGTCTGTATATGTGTGTATATATTTGTGTATGTATGTATTTTTTTTTTAGACGATCCCTCGTTGGACGAGTAAGATGGTCTTCCATGATGGGTTTCCTTGTGGATTTGTAGGTGGCTGTGGAGCCCTATTCTTGACCGCATCTTCTCCCACAGTGAAGGCATTGGTTTCCAGGTGGAAGGCGGTCCCGGTCGGGGTTGGCTTGACGCGCCTTCCTCCTGGCACATTTCTCTTTTTCACCCTCCACTCGTGTCTCTTCAAATTCTGCAGCACTGCTGGTCACAGCTGACCTCCAGCTGGAGCGCTCAAGGGCCAGGGCTTCCCAGTTCTCAGTGTCTATGCCAGAGTTTTTAAGGTTGGCTTTGAGCCCATCTTTAAATCTCTTTTCCTGTCCACCAACGTTCCGTTTTCCGTTCTTAAGTTCAGAGTAGAGCAACTGCTTTGGGAGACGGTGGTAAGGCATCCGGACAACGTGGCCGGCCCAGCGGAGTTGATGTTGGAGGACCATTGCTTCAATGCTGGTGGTCTTTGCTTCTTCCAGCACACTGACGTTTGTCCGCTTGTCTTCCCAAGAGATTTGCAGGATTTTCCGGAGGCAGCGCTGATGGAATCGTTCCAGGAGTTGCATGTGACGTCTGTAGACCACGTTTCGCAGGCATATAGCAGGGTTGGGAGGACAATAGCTTTATAGACAAGCACCTTGGTATCCCTACGGATGTCCCGGTCCTCAAACACTCTCTGCTTCATTCGGGAAAAGCTGCACTCGCAGAGCTCAGGCGGTGTTGTATTTCGGTGTCGATGTTGACTTTTGTGGAGAGGTGGCTGCCAAGGTAGCGGAAATGGTCAACATTTTCTAATGTTACACCATTAAGCTGTATCTCTGGCATTGGGGAGAGGATGGCTGGTGACTACTGGAACAGCACTTTGGTTTTCTCAATGTTCAGTGACAGGCCAAGCTTTGTGTATGCTTCTACGAAGGTGTTCAGAGTGGCTTGTAGATCTTCTTCTGAATGCGCACAGACAACATTGTCATCAGCATACTAGAGTTCTATAACAGATGTTGTTGTAACCTTGTTTTTGGCTTTCAGTCTGCTGAGGTTAAACAGCTTGCCATCTGTCCGATAGTATGTGTGTTTGTGTATATTTGTGGTTTTGCGCATGCTTTGTAATGTAGTTTTTTGTGGGTTTTTTAGGCTTTTAAAGTCTCTTCTGCTGTGTTTTTCAGTGTTTTTATGAGTGATGGTCACTTGTTGGCCTGATAAGTGTAGTGTGTCCAAATTTGGTGTCAATTCGTCCAGTGGTTTTTGAGTTATGTTAATCCCACTGACAAACATTGCATTTTAATTTATATAGATTTCTGGGGAATTCCAAAGGTCCAAAAAGGACACTTTAACCACTGTTACTTCTCCATGAAATGGCCAACACTGAAAGCTTCAAAATGGAATGAAATAAAGCAAAGAGCACTGCTGCAAAGTAGAAAACTTGAGAACTTCCTGCAAAGTTTGAGCATTTCTAATAGAACACCTCCAGACAGGCCCAAACAGGGCCTAATACGGAATTCTGCAGGAGTTGGTTTTTAAAGTGCTGAAGGGTTAGCAGCTCAAATGCTTTGGTTAAAATTATATTTTAACCAAATATACATGATTTGTATACACCACTGGGAATATGGAAGGTATCATGACTAGAATCAACTTTTTCCACTCCACCAAAATGACCCCAAATAAGTGTGGGAAATGATGAAGCTCTTAGTAACATGATTCCCACAAGTCTTCCTCACACACCCGGATTCTGGAAATTGATCCCAACCCTGGAGTGTGTACCAAATGTAAGACAATAATTTCTTTTTCTTTTTTTTAAAGGACTACCGTATATAGTCGAGTATAAGTTGAGTTTTTCAGTCCTTTTTTTAGACTGAAAGGGCCCTCCTTGGCTTCTACTTGAGTTGAGATTATTTGTTGTTTTACCCTGTTATTATTTCTATTACATTTATTATTTTTCTCTATTTATTATTTTTATTTTTACATGTCTTATTTTGCTCATTATTATTTTTATTACATATATTATTTTACCCCATTATTATTATTACATTTATCATTTTACTCTATTTATTATTATTATTCTCACATTACTTTACTCTATAATTATTATTATTACACTTATTATTTTACTCTATTTATTAATGTTATTATTACATTTATTTTACTCTATTTATTATTACATTTATTAATTTACTCTATTTATTATTGTTATTTTTACATGTCTTATTTTGCTCATTATTATTTTTATTACATATATTATTTTACCCCATTATTATTATTACATTTATCATTTTACTCTATTTATTATTATTATTCTCACATTACTTTACTCTATAATTATTATTATTACACTTATTATTTTACTCTATTTATTAATGTTATTATTACATTTATTTTACTCTATTTATTATTACATTTATTAATTTACTCTATTTATTATTGTTATTTTTACATGTCTTATTTTGCTCATTATTATTTTTATTACATATATTATTTTACCCCATTATTATTATTACATTTATCATTTTACTCTATTTATTATTATTATTCTCACATTACTTTATAATTATTATTATTACACTTATTATTTTACTCTATTTATTATTGTTATTATTACATTTACTTTACTCTATTATTACATTTATTAATTTACTCTATTTATTACTGTTATTATTACTTTTATTATTTTACTCTATTTTTATTATTACATTTATTATTTTACTCTATTGTTGTTATTCTTACATTTCCATTATTTTACTCTACTATTATTATTTTATTGCATTTATTAGTATACTCTTATCATTATTATTATTATTATTATTATTATTATTATTATTATTATTAATGGAAGGGTATGTAACCACATTTACACTGAAGTAGGTTAGAATAATAGCTTAATCAGAGTTGGACAGCCTTATCTTAAATTACAGTTTTATGTAAATATTCAAAAACATTTAGCCTGATGATGACTCAATTAATATATTTTTATTGGTATCTATTTTGAAATTTACCAGTAGCTGCTGCATTTCCCACCTTCGGATTAGATTCAAGTCAATACATTTTCCCAGGTGGTTTTTTTGTGACAAAATGAGGTGCCTTGGGTTATATTCAGGTCAGCTTATACTCAAGTATATACGGTACTTTTGTGGAGCATGAAAGGACTCTTCTGCTAAGAGGCAAGGAGACTTGTCACTTAATTCCACACACAATATTTGTTCTGCTTTCATTTTTCATGAGCATAAGGATGGAAGTGCATGTTCACCAGTATACCGTGACTAAGTTCCCTACTCAAATACCATTTCCTGAAAATGCTGTCATATTCTGCACACACGAGGCACGGAGCTTGGCAAAGAAGGGGGAAATGTTCTTTCCCAGGCTCAGACCAATTTTTATTTTAACCATGTGCACTTAGTTCCCTAGAACAATAAGTGAAAACCCACTAAATGTATCTGGATGAGGATGAACAAGCTGAAGATCAATCCCGACAAGACAGATGTCCTCCTGGTCGATCGTAAATCGGATCGGGGTATAGGGTGGCAACCTGTATTGGATGGGGTTACACTCCCCCTGAAGCCACAGGTCCGCAGTTTGGGAGTCCTCTTGGACTCATCACTTACGCTTGAGGCTCAGGCGTCGGCAGTGTCCGGGAGGGCTTTCGCAGAATTGAGACTCGTGCGCCAACTGCGACCGTACCTCGCAAAGGCTGATCTGGCCGGGGTGGTCCATGCCTTGGTCACCTCTAGACTGGACTACTGTAATGCGCTCTATGTGGGGCTGCCCTTGAAAACGGCTCGGAAATTTTAACTGGTCCAACGGGCGGCGGCCAGGATGTTAACTGGTGCTCCTTACAGAGAGGTGAACCCTCCTGTTTAAGGAGCTCCATTGGCTGCCGTTTATTTTTCGATCCCAATTCAAGGTGCAGGTGCTTACCTACAAAGCCCTAAACAGTTTGGGACCAGCCTACCTGTGTGACCGCATCTCCGTTTATGGACCCATGTGTTCTCTTCGCTCATCCGGAGAGGCCCTGCTCACGATTCCACCTGCGTCGCAGGCACGTTTGGTGGGGACATGGGACAGGGCCTTTTCTGTGGTAGCCCCCCGACTTTGGAACACCCTCCCCAAAGACATCAGACAAGCCCCTATGTTGGCAGTCTTTAGGAAGAGCTTGAAGACCTGGCTATTCCAATGTGCCTTTCCAGAATAGGAAAACTCCAGCAATATGTCCCAGAAGCACTTTATCAGAGTTTTAAGATTGCCTGCACACTGCACTACCCTAAAATCCGACATACCACCTGTCACACCCAGCACTTTTTAATCTGTACCCATTACATTTGGCCCGACCCTAGTTTTATTGTGTTATGGTGTATTGTTTTTGTTGTTTCTGTTATTGCTTTAACGTTTTGATTAGCTTTAAGTTGTGTATTTGTTATGCTATTGTTTTATTGAGGCCTTGGCCTTTGTAAGCCACATCGAGTCCTTCGGGAGATGCTAGCGGGGTACAAATAAAGATAATAATAATAATAATAATAATAATAATAATAATAATAATAATGGCAATGTAAAATTGCTTGATTGTATGTTTCTGCATGGCAGGAGGTTGGACTTGATGGTCCTTATAGTCCCTTTTAACCCTCTGCTCTATGATTTCCACGAAAAGCAACCTGAAATATGGCAGGAAAGGAGGCATTTACAACTTTTCTATTCCTAACCGTCGAGAACGCTACAGCTCCATCTGGCCAAATACTATTCATTCATCCTCTTCCTGCTGCGTAATAGGGAGCCAAAGTAATCCACTGTGAACTTCAGAGCAACTTTAATTCATCTTGCCAGGGAAGTGCACTTCTCATTATGTTCTGAGCAGATCCTTGAACCCCATGAGTCATCAAGCCGATTCTAGGAAAAGCATTAAGCTGACGTTAAGGCGGCTGCGGTGGCATCTTTAGCCCAGGTCTTGCCCAAGGATTTGCCCTAGACGTTCATGACCTCTCTTATTTTCTAGGCATCGCAGAGGCTTCGCCGGCCATCCAGCCGAGCCAGGCAGATTAATCTTTTAGAAGCAATTCATTCTGCAACCAGATAAGACGTTCCCAAGCACTGAAGAATGGATATAGATATACCAGTTATTTCTAGCCCAACAAAGATTTACAACACCTTGGAATGTTTTGAAGACATGTCAGCTAAATTTATTCTCCCTGTATCCCAATATGAATGCTTACAGTCATTAGTGTCATCCGTTGGGACATTAATCAGAAATCAGAGTGAACAGAGGGGCCAGGAAGGCAGTTCCATCTTGTCTCTTGCACTGTGCTAATAATAATAATAATAATAATAATCAAATATGGAAAACACAAGAATGGCCATCAGACTGGAAAAAATCAACTTATATCCCCATACCAAAAAAGGGAAATGCGAAAGACTGCTCAAACTTCCGTACAGTGGCCCTTATTTCTCATGCCAGTAAGGTAATGCTCAAGATCCTGCAAGGAAGACTCCAGCAATACATGGAGCGAGAGTTGCCAGATGTTCAAGCTGGGTTTAGAAAAGGCAGGGGAACGAGAGACCAAATTGCCAATATCCGCTGGATAATGGAGAAAGGCAGGGAGTTTCAGAAAAACATCTACTTCTGCTTCATTGACTATTCTAAAGCCTTTGCCTGTGTGGATCATAATAAATTGTGGCAAGTTCTTAGTGGGATGGGCATCCCAAGCCACCTTGTCTCTCTCCTGAGGAATCTGTACAAGGACCAAGTAGCAACAGTCAGAACTGACCATGGAACAACAGACTTGTTCAAGATTGGGAAAGGCGTACGGCAAGGCTGCATCCTCTCACCCAACCTTTTTAACTTGTATGCAGAACACATCATGCGATGTGCGGGGCTTGATGAATGCAAAGCTGGGGTGAAAATTGCTGGAAGAAACATTAACAACCTCAGATATGCGGATGACCCCACTCTGATGGCCGAAAGCGAGGAGGAGCTGAGGAGCCTTCTAATCAAGGTGAAAGAAGAAAGCGCAAAAGCCGGGTTGCAGCTAAACGTCAAAAAAACCAAGATTATGGCAACAAGAATGATTGACAACTGGAAAATAGAGGGAGAAACCGTGGCGGCCGTGACAGACTTTGTATTTCTAGGTGCAAAGATTACTGCAGATGCAGACTGTGGCCAGGAAATCAGAAGACGCTTACTTCTTGGGAGGAGAGCAATGTCCAATCTCGATAAAATAGTGAAGAGTAGAGACATCAGACTGGCAACAAAGATCCGCCTAGTCAAAGCCATGGTATTCCCTGTAGTAACCTACGGATGTGAGAGCTGGACCTTAGTGAAGGCTGAGCGAAGGAAGATCGATGCTTTTGAGCTGTGGTGTTGGAGGAAAGTGCTGAGAGTGCCTTGGACTGCGAGAAGATCCAACCAGTCCATCCTCCAGGAAATAAAGCCCGACTGCTCACTGGAGGGAAAGATACTAGAGCCAAAGTTGAAGTACTTTGGCCACATCATGAGGAGACAGGAAAGCCTAGAGAAGACAATTATGCTGGGGAAAGTGGAAGGCAAAAGGAAGAGGGGCCTACCAAGGGCAAGATGGATGGATGGCATCCTTGAAGTGACTGGACTGACCTTGAAGGAGCTGGGGGTGGTAACGGCCGACAGGGAGCTCTGGCGTGGGCTGGTCCATGAGGTCACGAAGAGTCGGAGACGACTGAACGAATGAACAACAAACAACATATATATATGGTTCTTGTTATATATATATATATATATATATGCTCTGTGTGTAATGAGTACCTTAAAAACAAAAGAACCAATGAATGAAATCACACTAAATTTGGCAACAAAACGTTTCACAACACAAGGAATGACCATCACTCATTACTGGGATTTATAGTTCACCTATAATCAAATAGCATTCTGAACTCCACCATCTATATATATATATAAATGCTCTGTGCGTAATGAGTACCTTAAAAACAAAAGAGCCAATGAACAAAATCACACCAAATTTGGCAACAAAACATCTCACAACACAAGGAGTGACCATCACTCAAAAATTATGATTTTGTCATTGGGGAGTTGTAGTTGCTGGGATTTATAGTTCACCTACAATCAAAGAGCATTCTGAACTCCACCAATGATGGAATTGAACCAAACTTGGCACACAGAACTCCCATGACCAACAGAAAATACTGGAAGGGTTTGATGGGCATTGACCTTGAGTTTTGGAGTTGTAGTTCACCTACATCTAGTGAGCACTGTGGACTCAAACAATGATGGATCTGTACCAAACTTGGAATAAATACTCAATTTGCCCAAATGTGAACACTTTTGCCCAAATGTGAACACCAAGATGGTGGAGTTTGGGGAAAATAGACCTTGACATTTGCAAGTTGTAGTTGCAGGGATTTATAGTTCACCTACAATCAAAGAGCATTCTGAACCCCACCAATGATAGAATTGGGCCAAACATCCCACACCGAACCCTCATGTGGGCCACAGCAACGCGTGGCAGGGGACGGCTAGTCTATATAAATAAAAATGTAATGTTCGTTTGTAGGATTAACATAACATAACATAATGTCGTAAATAAATAAATCGTTTCAGTTAGTGCTACTGCATATGAAACAGAAACAAATGACTTTTCTGTATTCTTCCTCTGAGGCTGAGAGAGAGTGTTTTGCCCAAGTCACACAGTGGGTTTTGTGGTCATGCATTAATACAAACCTGAGTTGGTAGATAGTTTGTAGGTTGTGTTTCTTCATCAAGGGAACCACTGACCACACAAGGAAGCTGATGAAGAAACACAATATACAAACTATCTACAGGCCCACTAAGAAAATCCAACAAATTCTACATTCAGCAATGGAAAAGAGGGATCCTCTCACCTCTGCAGGACTCTACTGTATACCATGCAGCTGTGGACAAGTCTACATAGGAACCACCAAAACACAGCATTACCCAGACACGAATCAAGGAACATGAAAGGCACTGCAATCTACTTCAGCCAGAGAAGTCAGCCACAGCAGAGCACCTGATGAACCAGCCTGGACACAGAATACTATTAGAGAACACAGAAATGCTGGACCACACCAACAACCATCATGCCAGACTACACAGAGAAGCCACTGAGGACAATTTCAACAGAAAGGAAGAAACCATGAAAATGAATAATATCTGACTACCAGTACTAAAAAAAACCCTTGTAAAATCAGGACATTAAACAAAGATGATGTTTTTATTGTATTTCAGTGTACTATTTTAATATGTGATGACTTTGCACTTTGTTGTACCTATATATTATTGTATTTTATATGCTGTAAACCGACCTGAGTCCCTCGTCAAGGTGAGATGGCGGGTATAGAAAACTTCTAAATAAATAAATAAATATCACTCAAAAAACAGGGGAATTCCAGACAGGAACAATCAGGGACAGCTAACACCTCACAACAAAGGATTCCCCCAGGCAGGAAGCAGCCAAGCTTTGAAGCTACAAGGTCATTAAATGCTAGGTCTGGGATTTGGCACAGCTAGTTAATCGCCAGCAGCAATCGAAAGGTTGGCAGTTCGAAACCCTGATCAGGGTGTGCACCCCACTTCAGCCCAGCTTACTGTCCACTTAAGCAGTTTGAAAACACCTATGAGTTGTGAGTAGAGAAATTAGGCACTACTTAAGAGGGGAAGTATTTTTATGGCACCATAAAAGAAATACCAGAAAAATGCCAGTGACCAAAGGAAGGAGGAAGTCTGTGATCAAGGCTCTTCATCGTAGAGGATGGAAAGACAGCACCCCCCTGTGGCCGGAATTGAGGACAACCTCCAGGACGCCAAAGCCAACATAATACCACTATATAAATAAAGTGTTGTTGTTTGTTGTTGTTATCTCTTATCTGTCCTATCTGTTTAACGGCATTGAATGTTTGCCGTGTATATGTTCTGTGATCCGCACTGAGTCCTCTTCTGGGTGAGAAGGGAGGAATATAAATGCTGTAAATAATAAAAAATCAAGGTGGCCATTTGCAACATTCACACTTGCCTCAAGCAAACAAGAGTCCTTTTTCCCACCCTGGACATTCCACAGATATATAAATCACACTTGCCTAGTTTCCAACAGACCTCACAGCCTCTGAGGATTTTTTTTTGTCATGTCAGGAGCGACTTGAGAAACTGCAAGTTGCTTCTGGTGTGAGAGAATTGGCCATCTGCAAGAACGTTGCCCAGGGGACGCCTGGATGATTTGATGTTTTATCATCCTCGTGGGAGGCTTCTCTCATGTCCCCGCATGAGGAGCTGGAGCTGATAGAGGGAGCTCATCCGCACTCTCCCCGGATTCGAACCTGCGACCTGTCAGTCTCCAGTCCTGCCAGCACAGGGGTTTAACCCACTGCGCCACCGGGGGCTCCTGCCTCTGAGGATGCCTGCCATAGATGTGGGTGAAAAGTCAGGAGAGAATGCTTCTGGAAACATTGTCATACAGCCCAGAAAATTCACAGTAACCCAAAGTTGATGAACCTTGTGTGTGCATTTCTCTTTGAACACAGTGCATCTAGAATGATGCAAGAGAAGGATCTTGAGAACTAGAGGAGAGTTTTGCCTACAAGAATGTGTATGTGCAGGTTTGTGCAGAGAGGAGCTTGTTTTGCCTGCAGTCATCATAGGCGTAAGGAAACCTGACAACGAAGAGCGGCGATAACTATAACATTTAAGATTTGCCGTTTTCTGCAATTTGCGACTCAAAAGCATTAAAGCAAAGCTTCAGCCCTAACTACAAATCTGAAAAAAGAACAAGGATAATTTTACCTTGTGCTTTTCTAAAAAGACAAACACTGCTGCTCTTCCATGATTATCCTTTTAGCTCTTAACATCCGGGAGAACAGCTTTCCTGGAATACAGTTCTAAGTGTTCCTCGGAACGTTGTTGCTGCCATTAAGCCGTACGCTCTGCATGTAAACACAGGCAGAAGAAGGCAGACAGAGGCTCACACAAATCTTCTTGCTCTTCTCTTGATTAAACTGATCCAATTAAGCCATTAGCTGAACACAATAATCCCAGCCCTCTAAATACCCTCTAGGTAAATGTTTTCCATTCCAACCATACCGAAGAGTCGTATGTACCATCTGGTTGAGTTACCAGCAAATGCCCTCAAACTATTAAAGTGACCTGGGTGCTTGGCTTCCAACACTGAACAAAATAACTTCTAAAGTCTAGGCTTTGCAGTATAACTGGCTAATCGTGGTAGCTTTAAAGAGGGGCAAGAAAACCGAGAGTAGCTCTCCAGCAATGACTGAGAAACTGGAAGAGAAATCGGCATGAAACCGGAGCTCTTCGGTCCATCTCGGTGTTTCCACATTCCATTCCTAACTCTTGGCTTCAAGGTCTAAGACAAGGGCTGCTTTCAGACAGACTGATACACACCAAAAACATCAACGTCAACGACTTAAATCAAGAAATAGTTTTCTAAGATCTACAGAGACACTCGCTGGAACACCCCAGCAAGCGAGAGTCCAAAAGTGGCAGGCTCAAACCCAGAACCTCAATCAATGGCTTTGGTTTTGGTCGTGTCAGGAGCGACTTGAGAAACTGCAAGTCGCTTCTGGTGTGAGAGAATTGGCCGTCTGCAAGGACGTTGCCCAGGGGACGCCTGGATGATTTGATGTTTTTATCATCCTTGTGGGAGGCTTCTCTCATGTCCCCGTATGAGGAGCTGGAGCTAATCCGCCTCTCCCCGGATTTGAACCTGCGACCTGTCGGTCCTCAGTCCTGCCGGCACAGGAGTTTAACGCACTGCACCACCGGGGGCTGATACCAAATGAGAAACTCCCCCCTGGGCACACAGAAAACTGGGCGATCACAACCAGACACAGTGAAGACATCTGCCCTTGCGCTATGCTACTCTGCTGCTGAGTATGCATGCCCAGTGTGGAACACATCTCACCACACTAAAACAGTAGATGTGGCTCTTAATGAGACATGCCGCATTATCATAGGGTGTCTGCGTCCTACACCACTGGAGAAATTACACTGCTTAGCCGGTATTGCACCACCTGACATCCACCGGGAAGTAGCAGCCAATAGTGAAAGGACCAAGGCAGTGACATCTCCAGCTCATCCCCTGTTTGGGTATCAGCCAGCACGTCAACGACTTAAATCAAGAATAGTTTTCTAAGATCTACAGAGACACTCGCTGGAACACCTCAGCAAGCGAGAGTCCAAAAGTGGCAGGCCCAATCCCAGCACCTCAATCTGTGGGTGATACCAGATGAGAGACTCCCCCCTGGGCACACAGAAGACTGGGCGACTTGGAAGGCGCTGAACAGACTGCGCTCTGGCACCACGAGATGCAGAGCCAATCTTAAGAAATGGGGCTACAAATTGAATCCACGACATGCGAGTGTGGAGAAGAGCAAACCACTGACCACCTGCTGCAATGCAACCGGAGCCCAGCCACATGCACAATGGAGGACCTCCTTGCGGCAACAACAGAGGCACTCCAAGTGGCCAGATACTGGTCAAAGGACATTTAATCAACTACCGAGCTTGCAAACTTTGTGTTTTGTCTGTTTGTTTGTTTGTTTTGTTAAAAACGTAATACAACTGCCTGGTTGCTCCTGACACAATAAATAAAATATACCAAAAATATACTCTTAAAACAATACAAAACAGCATAAAACTGTCCACACCTGCAGAAAATGTAGCATTCCTCCCCTCTCTCAAAAAGGTGGATTTTCTAAGGGGAAAATAGGTGCAGCAGCAGGAAAACCCAGGACGGCAAACTGATGACACTTGTGTCTCTCCCTCCCACATTAAAGTAAATGAAGCATAGTGCCGCCACATTAGAAAGGCTGTTGGTGTAATGGCTGCAGATGGTACAGAGGAGAATACGGTCATTTCATTTCTCCAAGAGAGAAGAAAACAGGCCAATAATATAATATCATCTATATAAATAAAAATGTTATGTTTGTTTGTGGAATTATCAGAAGGCAAAAACCACTGGACGAATTGACACCAAATTTGGACACAAGACACCTAACAATCCAATGAATGTCCTTAACTCAAAAAAATTGATTTTGTCATTTGGGAGTTGTAGTTATTTTGATTTAAAGTACACCTACAATCAAAGAGCATTCTGAACCCTACCAATGGTGGAATTGAACCAAACTTGGCACACAGAACTCCCACAACCAACAGAAAATTCTGGAAGGGTTTGGTGGGTATTGACCTTGAGTTTGGGAGTTGTAGTTCACCTACGTTCAGAGAACACTGTGGACTCAAACAAGGATGGATCTGGACCAAACTTGGCACGAACACTCCATATGATCAAATATGAACACAGATGGAGTGTTTGTGTGTGTGTGGGGGGGGGGGACCTTGACATTTGAGAGTTGTAGTTATTAGGATTTATAGTTCACCTACAATCAAAGAGCCTTCTGAACCCCATCCCATTCAAAGCAGTAGCAGTGAAAAGTAATCCACAGTAAAAGGTAAATCGAAATTGGTAGAAAAGGTAGGTAGGAACAGATAATCCAGGAAAATAGTCCGAAGATCCCATGAAAACAAATATGGAACTTCCACTTAATTCAGGAATCTATCCAAGGCAAAGCATCCAGGAACCTGAGACGAGATCTTGATTTAATTCCAACATTGCTTCGTCTGGCTACAGATTCTGTACTTGACACTTTTATCCTTCTATTATCTACTGTATATCCCAAGCAGCCAAGAAAGGATTTTTTTCTCAGCCTTGAATCTCCTGTTCGCCTCTCCTGCGATGTGACAGAGTGCCTGAAAGCCTGGATTTTTTTTCTTTGCTGACTGAAAACGCTTCTCCTGTTCAGTGGCTCATTACTTTCTGCAGCTTGACCAGGCGCTGAGCCTTTCTCAGGCTCAAGGCCTTGGGAATCCTCTGGTAGCAATTCAGGCACAGATAGACCATCATCACCAAACCCTTAAGGAACATTCCCATCAGAAGAGTCACTTTGAACATGAACCACACTGTCATTCTCTGCATCTAGAGCAACCTCATCATTAGACACATTAACCTCATTGTCATTTCCATAATCCAGAGTACTCTGATCATTAGATACAATCACAGACTGAATTCCAACATTGTGTGATTTTTTCAAAAATCAAAAGCTGATATAGAAATTAGAAGACAACCGAAAACTGGAAAGGGAAACAAAAATGGAAAGATTTATCCTTCTGCTCTTCACAGTAAACACTCTCTATCCCTTTCAGAAAGAGAAGAAAAGAGACATTCTTGGGTCCCAGCAACATATATTAAGATGCCTGGGATTTTTGCAGGCCTGGGAAGTGAAGTTATCTTGCTTCCTACAAAGATGGAATTCTGCATTGTGGTCTGTTTTCAACTTATATTGGCTCGCAGTGTAAAGCCCACAATTTATAGAAACTGCAGTATTTGATATTCACGTGAGTTCAATTTTTTTGGCAACGATCCGACTCACACGGAGGAAGGAGAGAAGCAAGAATCACCAACTAGATCTAGAAACCTTTACAAAGACAACCATGTACAAGGTAGATTGCACACATCTCGTGTTACTGTACCCTTGGGCAGGGAAGTCTGAAAAACAAATCAATATATGTCCAAATTCCTAAGAGCTGAGAGAATTTGAGGAGAAGGAGAAAGAAAAACAATTTCTGTGTGGACTAGGACTATTGGCTTGACCCAGCAGGGCTCCTCTGTTCTGAAGCATTCCCTGGCTGAACCGCTTCCCTTTCGTCTTTCCTTCCTTTTCTGTCCAAAGTAGATGCTTATTCAGCAAGGCTAACCACAGGTGCTGAAAGTATAGCAGCCTGCCAAGCATGGGAGTGATAAAAATGAGACATTTCTAAGGGGAGGAACGTGGACCAGGTTTAGGAAAGAGAAAGTACTTGAAAAACAGCAAACCCCCAATTAAATTTCCAGAGATACTGCTTTTGCATTTCTAGTACGTTCACTAAAAAGGAGTCAGGAAGATATTCCTCTAACGCACAAACCCCCAATAATGGAAAGGAAATTGTATCATTTAATTCTAATTCTTCTTTTATTTGGTACTCACGTTTTATAGACATCTTTTCTATAAAAAGGAAGGGTAAGAATAACTAAGAAAATAATATAGCAACGGATTGCTCACTGGAGCAGGGCACAGGGAGCATACAAACTCCCCTGTTGTGCCAGCTCCACCAGTTGCCAGTCTGATGCCAAGCACAATTCAAAGTGCTGGCTTTAGCCTATAAAGCCCTAAGAATCTGCGAACCCCACCTCCTCCCAGATGAACTGAACCACCTCAACTGGGCTCTCCAGGTCAATGGAGACTCCACCTCAGACATCAGAAGAGCTGCAAGACCAAGAACAAGCCACGAGAGTCAAAACGAAGATCCACCCAGAGGAAAAGTGTTCCTGCCATACATCAAGGGAACCACTGACCGCATAGGGAAGCTGATGAGGAAACACAACACACAAACTATCTACAGACCCACCAAGAAATTCCAACAAATGCTACGTTCAGCAAAGGACAAGAGGGATCCTCTCACCTCTGCAGGAGTCTACCGTATACCATGCAGCTGTGGACAAGTCTACATAGGAACCACCAAAATGCAGCACTGTCCAGACACGAATCAAGGAACATGAAAGGCACTGCAGACTACTTCAACCAGAGAAGTCAGCCATAGTAGAGCACCTGATGAACCAACCTGGACACAGCGTATTATTTGAGAACACAGAAATGCTGGACCACACCAACAACCACCATGTCAGGCTACACAGAGAAGCCATTGAAATCCTCAAGAAACATGTGGACAATTTCAACAGAAAGGAGAAAACCATGAAAATGAACAAAATCTGGCTACCAGTATTCAAAAACTCTTAAATTACAACAGCAAAACAACAGAGAGGAAACAATCAGGGACAGCTCATCACCTCTCAACAAAAGATTGCCCCAGGCACTGCCAGGCCATCAAATGCTAAACAAGGTCGTCAGTTGAAACCTAGCTCCAGCAGACAAGAGTTCTTTGTCTCACCCTGGTCATTCCACAGATATATAAACCCTTTTTCTTAGCTCCAACAGACTTCACTACCTCTGAGGATGCTTGCCATTGATGCAGGCGAAACGTCAGGAGAGAATGCTTCTAGAACATGGCCATATATCCCAAAAAAACCTACAACAACAAAAAAGCCCTAAACGCTTCCGGCCCAGTTTACCTGTCCAAATGGATCTCCCTCTATGATCCACCTCGGAGGCTAAATCTTCGGGGGGGGGGGGTGCTGATCTCGGTCCCACCCCCCTCGCAAGCACGACTTGTGGCGACAAGAGACAGGGCCTTTTCAGTGGTGGCCCCTCATCTATGGACTCCCTCTCCCGTGAAATTATATTGCCCCCCTCCCTCCTGACCTTCAGGAAAAAACTGGGGGAAAACCCAAGCTTTTGGTCAGTAGATTGGAGCAATGCATTACAAAATAACATACAGTAGAATCTCACTTATCCAACATAAATGGGCCAGCAGAACATTGAATAAATGAAAATGTGGGATATTCTCAATTCATGATGTAACCAGAACATGGACTGCTTAACTATAAAATATTTCCTCTCCAGTCTATTAAACAACTTTGAAAACCTGCCAATTTTTTTTTTATTTTACTGATTATAACCCCCATACCATGATAATACCCAGTCATATCTTGCATTTCTTCTCCATATTCTGTAAGTTTCCCTTTTTCAAATATTGCAATATACAATTAATATGAGAGAGACATTAACTGAATTCAAAACCACTGACTACCTGCTGCAACGCAACCTGAGCCCTGCCACATGCACAATGGAGGACCTTCTTGCAGCAACACCAGAGGCACTCCAAGTGGCCAGCTTGTGGTCAAAAGACATTTAATCAACTACCAAGCTTGCAAACTCTGTTTGTCTGTTTGTTAAAAAATGTAATACAATTGTCTGGTTGCTACTGACACGATAAATAAATAGATAGATAGATAGATAGATAGATAGATAGATAGATAGATAGATAGATAGATAGATAGATAGATAACTGAACTCAAACTGTTGTCAATATCCCAGTTGAGTTTTCTCCTCATTCAAGTTTCTCGCCTGCATCGAGACTTAGCAAAAGGAAAGGCTCCTGCCAGGAGTCTGTTATCCCAGTTAGCTGCTCAGGAAGCAAGAAGACACATGGGTTTTCGTAAACTGAGTTGACAGGACAAGCCCCTGACAATGCAGCCTTAAACCTTGTGCAAGCAGCTCTGATACAAACACAAAAGCCAGCTATCAAGAAAAAAGACTAGAAGAGCACAGTAGCTGTGCAGAGAAAGCATGTGTGAATCCAGACAGTAGCACCCTGAAAGGACTACCGTATTTTATTGATTCTAAGATGCCATCAATTAGGTGCACCATAATTTCAGTACTACCACCAACAAAAACACACAAGAAACACCTGCAGATCTTGGGGAGCACTCTATTTTTAGATATCACGGAACCATAGAGTTGGAAGAGTCCCCATGGGTCATCTAGTCCAACCCTCCCCTACCTTATAGGAAAGCTCAACTTTAGATTTGGTTTGGTTGTTTGGGGTGCTGATTCACAAAATTACATTGGATAGATGACATCAGCTCTGGTTTCTGATACAGAACATATTTATTTATTTATTTATTTATTAATACGCTTGTATACCGCTAATATCTCAGCCTAAAACGGCGACTCATTGCGGTTTACAACACTTAAAACAACAATATTCAATTTAAAAACATAAAATAAATATACAGTACACAGTATCGGGCCACCAATACAGACCGATGCATCTCTTAGTTAAAATCATAATCCAATTTCGTCGTCTATAATTACCAGTCCTTGATCATCAACTTCATCGCACCGGATTAACCGAATGCTTGTTCAAACATCCATGTCTTCAGTTTTTTTCGAAATACCATCAGCGAGGAGGCTGATCTTATCTCTATAGGGAGGGCATTCCAAAGCCGAGGGGCCACCACAGAGAAGGCCCTGTCTCTCGTTCCCGCCAGCCGCACTTCTGAAGCCATCGACTCACCATATGCCATCGACTCACCCACAGAAAACCGTATTTAATAAGCCTCGGTACTATAAGAGGGTTTTGCGAGACCAATCACTCTTGTTGCAATGGTGGAGTAATGATGAGGCCACAGACCATATTTTTATTTATTTATTTATTTATTTATTTATTTATTTATTTATTTATTTAGGGTACTTTTACCCCGCCCTTCTCAACCCCCGAGGGGGGGCTCAGGGCTGCTTACAAAAAGGCACAATTCGATACCTATACAAAATAGGCAAAATAATGTACAAAACCATAACCAGGTTACTAACTGGTGCTTCTTACAGAGAGCGGTCAACTCTTCTGTTTAAGGAGCTCCACTGACTGCCGTTCATTTTCGGGTCCCAATTCAAGGTGCAGGTTCTTACCTACAAAGTCCTGAACGGTTTGGGACCCACCTACCTGCGTGACCGCATTTCTGTGTACGAACCCACATGATCTCTTTGATCATCTGGAGAGGCCCTGCTCGCGCTCCTACCTCCTTCGCAGGCGCGATTGGTGGGGACGAGAGAAACGGCCTTCTCGGTGGTGCCCCCCCCCCCAGACTCTGGAACTCACTCCCCAAGGACATCAGACATGCCCTAACTCTGGCAGTCTTTAGGAGGAGCCTGAAAACATGGTTGCTCCAGTGTGCCTTCCCAGAATAAGGAAAACTCTCAGCAATATGCCCTCAAAATGTACTTTACCACTGATTTAGGACTGACTGCATTCCCTCATCTCTCTTTAAAAAACCCTATCCCAGTTATATCCTACCTTATTCATGCCCAGCATTATTTTTAAATTTTTAAATTATTACGTTTGGCCTGGCCATAGATTTTTAAATGCTTGTGTTTTACTGTTATTGTTTATTTATTTATTTTGTTTATGTGATTTTTCTTAATTGTTTTGTATTGATTGTTTTTGTTATTGCCTTTGTTTACTGATGTACTGTGGGCTTGGCCTCATGTAAGCCGCACCGAGTCCCTTGAGAAGATGGTAGTGGGGTATAAATAAAGTATTATTATTATTATTATTATTATTATTATTATTATTATCTAGGCCTCCATGCAGTAGGCAAGAGACCCCATCTCTCTATCCAGTTTCCAAAGGGAAGAGGACTTAGGTATTGGCTGTAAGTTCAAATCAACAGCTAACTATTAAATTAAGATATCTGCAAAAGAAATACCAGAAGGATATTAAACATGTCCAATTCCTATTCAGACCTGAGCCTGCCAGTCCTTGTCCTTTCTCCCAATTGCTTAAATGCAGCCTAGAAACTGGCACAGAGGGTGGGGAGGTCTTTATTTAATCAAATGTACAATATTAGTACAAAGTTGAAGACTGCAAGGCCAGCATGAAATGTTATGGGAAGACTGGCACTCCTTTAAGAACACACACAAGGGCAATCTCATATCTCCACCTCCCAATATCAGCAATCAAGCTATAAGGTGGAGCTGTATGTAACGCTGTCTGAAAACAGAGCAAAGTCCTATGTGGCTCCAATATAATCATCATGAATATAAAAAGCGCTGCATTCCTCTTTCATATATATCAAGTTATGTTGCTTGAAAGGGGCTTAAAGCCTTGAAACAAGGCAGTGGATAAGTTTCAAGAGAATAGTTATATTTTTACATCTGTAGTTGTACGTTCAGAGATGTTTACTCTAGGACTAGCTCAGTTCTCTCTACCACAAAAAAATCTAACCTTCTTTTAACCCTGTTTCTCAAGTTTAGATCAACAATAGAAAGGACAGAGGAACCACAGTCCTCATTAGTCCTGCGGGAGGAGAAGGCACCGAGTTCAACAATGCATCTCCAAAATGATTTCCTGAAATGAACAAGTTCCAACTGTGCGGGCTCAAGTGTCACCTCTCCAACAAGCAAAATTAAAAATGGAAAGAGCAGAAGGGACAATCTTAGTAGCTTACACTCTTTGCCACAAAACAGAAAGAAAATAGAGCATAAATACAACAGAAAGCTATGACTGCCAAGGAGAGCCGTGTAAGTGCCAGACAAGGACAGACTTTGGGAGAGGAGATAGAATTACGGAGTGGGACGACACCACAAGGGCCACCCATTCTGTCATTTAGGCATGTACAAAGATGTCTACACAATTTTAGAGGGGGCTCTCAGCTTCTGCCCCCCCCCCCCCCGCACAATGGGCCCCCCATGCTGTGGGATCAATATTTTTAGACTATACCAGCCAGTATCACCTTCACATTGCATTGCTCTGTTTAGTCCTACAATTACATCCCATAAGCACCTTGATCAGTGGTTGCTGCTGAGTATGCATGCCCAGTGTGGAACACATTTCACCGCGCTAAAATAAACCGCATTGAGTCGCCTGTTAAGGGCTGAAAAATGCAGTATAGAAATAAAGCAAATAATAGATGTGGCTCTTAATGGGACATGCCGCGTTATCATGGGGTGTCTGCGCCCTACACCACTGGAGAAATTACACTGTTTAGCCGGTATTGCACCACCTGACATCCGCCGGGAAGTGGCAGCCAATAGTGAAAGGACCAAGGCAGTGACATCTCCAGCTCACCCCGTTTGGGTATCAGCCAGCATGTCAACGACTTAAATCAAGAAATAGTTTTCTAAGATCTACAGAGACACTCTCTGGCAAATCTCAGCAAGTGAAAGTCCAAAAGTGGCAGGCTCAAACCCAGAACCTCAATCAGAGAGACTCCCCCCTGGGCACACAGAAGACTGGGCGACTTGGAAGGCGCTGAACAGACTGTGCTCTGGCACCACGAGATGCAGAGCCAACCTCAAGAAATGGGGCTACAAAGTGGAATCCACGACATGCGAGTGTGGAGAAGAGCAAACTACAGACCACCTGCTGCGATGCAACCTGAGCCCTGCAACATGCACAATGGAGGACCTTCTTATAGTAACACCAGAGGCACTCCAAGCTACTGGTCAAAGGACATTTATCAATACCAAGCTTGCAAACTTTGTGTCTTGTTTGTTTGTTAAAAATGCAATACAACTGTTTGGATTGCTCCTGACACGATAAATAAATAGTGGTTCCCAACCTGTGGTCCGTGGACCACCAGTGGTCCAAAAGAACAAAAATATAGTCTACAGCATTTGAACACATAACCACATGTGGTTTTCCTAGGCTTGGGTTTTTCTTTGATTTAATAGCAGGCCCCAAAGGGTTGTCTGGATCTTGATCAGGACTTCGGCACAAAATATGTAACTCATACTCTCAATAAAAATTAACTGTTCTGTGATTCAGGACCTTCCTGCACCCCATTACCCAAATAATATCAAACACATAGGTGAAGACACCTTTAACATAATATGTAATTGGCCCAATGATCTCTTGGAACAGTTTGGGACCGGTTTTGCTACCTCAGAGCTATGTACCAAAGGCAGTGCAAAGGCCTCAGGCTTCCACTACTGTCAGTCCTCCACAGGACCCAGGAGGAAATGAAAGCATGTGAGTAAAGAAATTCCCGGGTTGTTGTAGGTTTTTCGGGCTGTACGGCCATGTTCTAGAAGCATTCTCTCCTGACGTTTCGCCTGCATCTGTGGCAGGCATCCTCAGAGGTTGTGAGGTCTGTTGGAAATTGGGGAAAATGGGATTTATATATCTGTGGAATGTCCAGGGTGGGAGAAAGAACTCTTGCCTGCTTGAAGTAAGTGTGAATGTTGCAATTGGCCACATTGATTAGCATTTGATAGTGTCACAATGCCAGGGCTCTGTCGGCATTCAGGCAGAGATGAATCAAACAAACACCCATGTATTGTCGAAGACTTTCATGGCTGGAATCACTAGGTTCTTGTGGGTTTTTTCGGGCTATATGACCATGTTCTAGAGGCATTTTCTCCTGACATTTTGCCTGCATCTATGGCAAGCATCCTCAGAGGTAGTGAGACCTCACTACCTCTGAGGATGCTTGCCATAGATGCAGGCGAAACGTCAGGAGAAAATGCCTCTAGAACATGGCCATATAGCCCGAAAAAACCCACAAGAACATAAACAAACTCCCAGTTTGTATCAAATAGTTGAATTAAAACAGCACTTACTTTCTGGCTGTTTTAATAGTCCAAAATCTATATAAATAAAAATGTAATGTTCGTTTGTGGGATTAACAGAAATCAAAAACCACTGGACGAATTGACACCAAATTTGGGCACAAGACACCTAACAACCCAATGCATGTCCTTCACTAAAAAAAATTGATTTTGTAATTTGGGAGTTGTAGTTGCAGGGATTTATAGTTCCCCTACAATCAAAGAGCATTCTGAACCCTACCGATGATGGAATTGAACCAAACTTGGCACACAGAACTCCCACAACCAACAGAAAATTCTGGAAGGGTTTGGTGGGTATTGACCTTGAGTTTGGGAGTTGTAGTTCACCTACATTCAGAGAGCACTGTGGACTCAAACAAGGATGGATCTGGACCAAACTTGGCACGAATACTCCATATGACCAAATATGAACACAGATGGAGTGTTTGTGTGTGTGTGTGTGGGGGGGGGGGGGACACCTTGACAATTGAGAGTTGTAGTTATTGGGATTCATAGTTCACCTGCAATCAAAGAGCCTTCTGAACCTGGACCAAACTTGGATCTGGACCAAACTTGGCATGAATCCTCAATTTACCCAAATGTGAATACTGGTGGAGTTTGGGGGGAAATAGGCCCTGACCTTTGGGAGCTGTAGTTTCTGGGATTTATAGTTCACCTGCAATCAAAGAGCATGCTGAACCCCACCAACGACAGAATTGGGCCAAACCTCCCACACAGAAGCCTTGTGTGGGCCACAGCAATGCTTGCCAGGGGACGGATAGTATAAAACATAAAGATAGCACTCAGCCACAGAATATAAAACAAAAACTGATAGCAAACACTACACCGTAGTTAAAGGGTCCCCCACTGGATATGTAAATGCTCTGTAAGAATTTATGCTCCACTTGAGGGACAATAACAATAATAATCACATGAAAATTGGCCCAAACTTTCTTTTTTTTTTTAGCAGCGGGAGCTTGTGTTGTTCCAAGACCTATAAGACCTATAAAACTGAGATATGTGTGGCGCATCAGTGACATTCTTTGCATGCTTATTCTAACCAATAACTTGGCCATGCTGACTGTGTGATGGAAGCTGTGGTCCAACACACCTGGATGGTACCAATGTGGAAAAAGCGATTGATGCACCATGATCTGGAGCTTTACAATAAAGACCCAACACAATGTGAGGCCTGGTGCAAACACAAGAAGATTGTCAATGCTAGACTGTGTGGATCATAATAAATTGTGGCAAGTTCTTGGTAGGATGGGCATCCCAAGCCACCTTGTCTCTCTCCTGAGGAATCTGTTCAAGGACCAAGTAGCAACAGTAAGAACTGACCACGGAACAACAGACTGGTTCAAGATTGGGAAAGGCATACGGCAAGGCTGCATACTCTTACCCAACCTCTTTAACTTGTATGCAGAACACATCATGCGAGGATATGCGGGGCTTGATGAATGCATGGCTGGGGTGAAATTTGCTGGAAGAAACATTATCAACCTCAGATATGCAGATGACACCACTCTGATGGCCGAAAGCGAGGAGGAGCTGAGGAGCCTTCTAATCAAGGTGAAAGAAGAAAGCGCAAAAGCCGGGTTGCAGCTAAACATCAAAAAAACCAAGATTATGGCAACAAGAATGATTGACAACTGAAAATAGAGGGAGAAATCGTGGAGGCCGTGACAGACTTTGTATTTCTAGGTGCAAAGATTACTGCAGATGCAGACTGTGGCCAGGAAATCAGAAGACGCTTACTTCTTGGGAGGAGAGCAATGTCCAGTCTCGATAAAATAGTCAAGAGTAGAGACATCAGACTGGCAACAAAGATCCGCCTAGTCAAAGCCATGGTATTCCCTGTAGTCACCTACGGATGTGAGAGCTGGACCTTAGGGAAGGCTGAGCGAAGGAAGATAGATGCTTTTGAGCTGTGGTGTTGGAGGAAAGTGCTGAGAATGCCTTGGACTGCGAGAAGATCCAACCAGTCCATCCTCCAGGAAATAAAGCCCGACTGCTCATTGGAGGGAAAGATACTAGAGACAAAGTTGAAGTACTTTGGCCACATCATGAGGAGACAGGAAAGCCTAGAGAAGACAATTATGCTGGGGAAAGTGGAAGGCAAAAGGAAGAGGGGCCGACCAAGGGCAAGATGGATGGATGGCATCCTTGAAGTGACTGGACTGACCTTGAAGGAGACCCTGGGGGTGGTGACGGCCGACAGGGAGCTCTGGCGTGGGCTGGTCCATGAGGTCACGAAGAGTCGGAGACGACTGAACGAATGAACAAAACAAAAACACACTTCTCTTATGTTTAATCACAATACAACAAAAATTGGGGTGGTAGAATGTAAGAAACACAGCAGTCCCAGTAAAAGAATTTTCCAAGGGAACTGGTAATCTGGAAACCCCAACTAAGTCTCCAGCTTGAAGTACGGCATTGTGATGACCCAGTAACATTTTGTCTGTTATTTCTATTCAGCCTGCCATTCACACATACAAAGAGATTGGTCAGCTGACAAAAGAATAACGCTTCGTTAACCTTCTGCAGATTCAATAGCACTATTGTTAAATAGAAGGAATGAAAGCCGTTACTGATAGCGTAAAACCATAGCGGGAAGAGCATCCCATTCCGACCCAATGAATTAACCCGAAGAGGATATTTCTCCACACAGGCACATTCCTCTCTACATCCCCCAAGCAGACAGGAAGCAGCAATAACCAGGCACCCATGAACCTGAGACTTAGTGCATTGCTATTGACATATTGTTTGGCCTGCTGAACTACACACATCCGATGGTTACGTAATAGAATAATGCGCACAGACGACGTTGTCATCAGCATACTGGAGTTCTATAGCAGATGTTGTTGTAACCTTTCAACATTCAGAAGAAGACCTACAAAGCATTCTAAACACCTTTGCAGAAACATACATGAAGCTCGGCCTCTCATTGAACATTAAGAACTCCAATATGCTGATGACAACGTCATCTGTGCACATTCAGAAGAATTATTTATTTAAAACGTTTATATCCCAATCTTCTCAACCTCTATAGAGGGCGTCAGACCGGCTTATAGCAATGATTCAATGCTAATAGTACAATCTACAAACCTACAAGCCACTCTAAACACCTTCGCAGAAGCATGTAAGATCAGCCTGTCACTGTGAAGGCTGTGAAGGCTCTGCATCTGGTTGCTGTTAGACGCAAGGTCTTGACACTGGGGACTTCCAATAGATCTTGGTCCTCAGAACGGAGGGATCTCTGGGGTTAGTAGGGGGTGAGGCAGTCCCTTATAAAACTTTTATATCCCAATCTTCTCAGCCTCCATAGAGGGAGTCAGACCGGCTTACAGCAAGGATTCAATGCTAATAGTACAATCTACAAGCCTACAAGTCACTCTAAACACCTTTGCAGAAGCATATGAGACCAGCCTGTCATTGAACATTGAGAAAACCAAAGTGCTCTTCCAGCAGTCACCAGCCAATCCCTCTCCAATGCCAGAAATACAGCTTGATGGTGTAACGTTAGAAAATGTTGACCATTTCCGCTTCCTTGGCAGCCATCTCTAAACAAAACTCAGCTGAAATACAACACTACCTGAGCTCTGCAAGTGCAGCATTTTTCCAAATGAAGCAGAGAGTGTTTGAGGAACGGGACATCTGTAGGGATACCAAGGTGCTTGTTTATAAAGGTGCTTACCTACAAAGCCCTAAACGGTTTGGGACCTGCCTACCTACATGACCACATCTCCGTTTATGAACCCACGTATTCTCTTCGCTCATCCGGAGAGGCTCTGCTTGCGATCCCTCCTGCGTCGCAAGCGCGTTTGGTGGGGACAAGAGACAGGGCCTTTTCTGTGATAGCCCCCCGACTTTGGAACATCCTCCCTAAAGACATCAGACAAGCCCCTACGTTGGCCGTCTTTAGGAAGAGTTTGAAGACCTGGCTGTTCCGATGTGCCTTTCTAGAATAGGAAACTCCAGCAATATGTCCCAGAAGTACTTTATCAGAGTTTTAAGATGGTCTGCACATTGCACTTACCCTAAAATCCTACATCCACTTGTCACACCCAGCACTTCTTTTTTTTTAATCTGTACCCACTACATTTGGCCCGGCCCTAGTTTTAATGTGTTATGGTGTATTGTTTTATTGTTTAATGCTATTGTTTTAATGTTTGATTTGCTTTCAGTTACGTGTTTAGTTATGCTGTTGTTTTATTGAGGCCTTGGCCTGTGTAAGCCGCATTGAGTCCTTCGGTAGATGCTAGCGGGGTACAAATAAAGTTAATAATAAATAAATAATAATTGTCCTCCCAAGCCTACTATGCGCCTGCAAGACGTGGACAGTCTACAGACGTCACGTGCAACTCCTGGAACGATTCCATCAGCGTTGCCTCCGGAAAATCCTGCAAATCTCTTGGGAAGACAAGCGGACAAATGTCAGTGTGCTGGAAGAAGCAAAGACCACCAGCATTGAAGTGATGCTCCTCCGCCATGAACTCCGCTGGACCGGCCACATTGTCCGGATGCCCAACCACCGACTCCCAAAGCAGTTGCTCTACTCCGAACTCAAGAATGGAAAATGGAACGTTGGAGGGCACGAAAAGAGATTTAAAGCTGGGCTCAAAGCCAACCTTAAAAACTCTGGCATAGATACTGAGAACTGGGAAGCCCTGGTCCTTGAGCGCTCCAACTGGAGGTCAGCTGTGACCAGCAGTGCTGTAGAATTTGAAGAGGCACGAATGGAGGGTGAAAGAGAGAAACGTGCCAAGAGGAAGGCACGTAAAGCCAACCCTGACCAAGACAGCCTTCCACCTGGAAACAGATGCCCTCACGGCGGGAGAAGATGCAGATCAAGAATAGGGCTCCACAGCCACCTACGAACCCACCCCCAGGACACCGATCTTGGATGACTATCCTATTTGGACAACAAGGGATCGCCTAAGTAATGAAGTAATAGAATAATTATGATGTAAGCTTATAAAGTACACTGAATTTATAATACTCGCACATCAACCTCGTGTAGAAGTCGAGGGCAGGCTTTGGAATCAAAATTATGGATTTTTATGGATTTTGAAAAATTATGTATTTTGGTACGATCCACAGATAAGTCGAGGTGGAGCCCATCACTGGCAGACATTCAAAAAGGCCTTTTGCCACACTACTCAGAGAAGGGGCTGTCTCGTTTTCTGATATTAGCTAAGGTACAGGACTGTCATTAACATACATAGCTAAACGGGTGCCTTCCAACATGTTTGCTTACGAAAGCTGGAGTTTTTTAGGCTCTCACTTGGTGCTCTTCCAAAGTCCTCCTTGTAAAGCTTAGCTTAAGCCAGCCATCCTCCTTGGGGTGTGGAGCAGTAAGGTTGTCTCTTGGCAGCAGGGAAGATATTATCTTTCCCTCCAGTGCCAATCCACACTTTGAAAAATACAAGTCATTAAACCTCTACATTGATGGATCACTATTTTTACAAGCATGGGCAAGTTGAGGAATTCTCTTAAGCTAAGAGAACAGTAACTGGTCACTAAGAATTGGGATTGATGTCTTTGCCAGTACGGTTGAAAGGCCACACACAAAGTAAGGCTAAACTATACAAAGGAATGTGGATGCCACCCCCACCATCAGATGAAGCCTATTATTTCATTATATTTTTATGACAACACTGATTAGTTCCTATAGGATGCTTTAAGAGCCAAAAATGTAATAAAAATAATAGAGTAAAAAAATGTAAACGTAATAATACGACTCCGGCCCTGTTTACCTCTCCGAACGTATTCTCCCCTACGTACCATCAAGATTACTAAGATCGTCTGGAGAGGCCCTGCTCTCGGTCCCACCGGAATCACAAGCGCGCCTGGTGGGGACGAGGGGCAGGGCCTTCTCGGTGGTGGCCCCGCGACTCTGGAACTCTCTCCCACTGGAGGTCAGAACCGCCCCGTCTATCCTGACATTCAGGAAACGGGTGAAGACGTGGTTGTGGAGACAGGCTTTCGATGAATGAGACAGCACCCTAGGATTGTGGATGGAAGATGAGGTATACTTGTTTTTAATATGACGACTGACCACCGTAGTTTTAAATATAGTTGTTATTTTAAATGTGTTATTGTAATTATGAACTATGATATTTTACTGATTGTATGTTTTTATGGTTGTAAACCGGGCTGAGTCCCTCTAAGAAGTGAGAAGCTCGGTATAGAAAACTTTGAAATAAATAATAAATAAATAATAACAGTAATAATAGAGTAAAATACTAAATGTAATAATAACAATAAAGAATTAAATAATCAATGGAGTAGTAATAATAGAGTAAAATAATATAAAATATTAAGTGTAAGAATACAGTAAATTAATAAAGGTAATAATAATAAAAAATAAAATAAACGTAGTAGTAATAACAGAGTAAAATAATGTAAATGTAATAATAATAATAATAGATTCAAATAGTAAATGAAATAACAGAGTAAAATAATAAATGTAATAATAGAGTAAATTAATAGATGTAATAATAGAGTAAATTAATAGATGTAATAATAAAAATAAAGAATTAAATAATCAATGTAGTAGTAATAATAGAGTAAAATAATAAATGTAATAATAGAGTAAAATAATAAATGTAATAATAGAGTAAATTAATAGATGTAATAATAAAAATAAAGAATTAAATAATCAATGTAGTAGTAATAATAGAGTAAAATAATAAATGTAATAATAACAATAATAAATAGAGTAAAATAATAAATGTAATAGTAATAATAGAGACAAATAATAAATGTAATAATACAGTAAATTAATAAATGTAATAATAACAATAAAGAATTAAATAATCAATGGAGTAGTAATAACAGAGTAAAGTAATAAATGTAATAATAATAACAATAATATAAAATAATAAGTGTAACAATACAGTAAAATAATAAAGGTAATAATAATAAAAAATAAAATAACCGTAGTAGTAATAACAGAGTAACATAATGTAAATGTAATAATAATAATAGATTCAAATAGTAAATGAAATAATAACAGAGTAAAATAATAAATGTAATAGTAATAGTAATAATAGAGAAAAATAATAAATGTAATAATAGAGTAAATGTTATAACAATAAAGGATTGAATAATAAATGCAGTAGTAATAACAGAGTAAAGTAATAAATGTAATAATAATAACAATAATAAATAGAGTAAAATAAGAAATGTAACATTACAGTAAAATAATAAATATAATAATAAAAAATAAAATAATAAACGTAGTAGTAATAATAGAGTAAAATAATGTAAATGTAATCATAATAAAAGATTCAAATAGTAAATGAAATAATAACAGAGTAAAATAATAAATGTAATAATAGAGTAAATTAATAAATGTTATAACAATAAAGAATTGAATAATAAATGTAGTAGTAATAATAGAGTAAAATAATGTAATTGTAGTAACAATAATAATAGAGCGTAATAATAAATGTAGTAACAATAATGGAGTAAATTAATAAATGTAATAATAATAAAAAATAAAATAATAAATGTAGAAGTAATAGTAATAGAGTAAAATAATATAAATGTAATCATAACAATGATAATAAACCGCTTTGAGTCCCCCTCGGGGTTTGTTTTTTTTGTCGTGTCAGGAGCAACTTGAGAAACTGCAAGTCGCTTCTGGTGTGAGACAATTGGCCGTCTGCAAGGACGTTGGCCAGAGGACGCCCGGATGAATTGATTTTTTTTATCATCCTTGTGGGAGGCTTCTCTCATGTCCCCACATGAGGAGCTGGAGCTGATAGAGGGAGCTCATCCACCTCTCCCCAGATTCGAACCTGCGACCTGTCAGTCTTCAGTCCTGCCAGCACAAGGGTTTAACCCACTGCGCCACCGGGGGCTCCCCCCTCGGGGTGAGAAAAGCGGTATCCAAATACTGTAAATAAATAAATAATAGAGTCAAATAGTAAATGAAATAATAACAGAGTAAAATAATAAATGCAATAATAACAAAAAATAAGATAATAAATATAGTAGTAACAATAATAGAGTAAAATAATGTAAATGTAATAATAACAACAATAATAATATAGCAAAATAATAAATGTAATAATAATAAACAGAGTAAAATAATAAAAAATAAATAGAATAAAATAATAGATGTGATAATAATAATGAACAGTAAAATAATAAATGTAATAAAAGAGTAAAAATAATATGTGTAATAACGACAATAATAGAGTAAAATAATAAATATAGAGTAAAATAATGTAAATGTAATAACAATAGAGTAAAATAATAAATATAATAATAATGGAGAAAATTATGTAAATGTAATAATAATAAATAGAATAAAATAATAAATGTAATAATAATAATAATTATTTATTTATTTATTTATTTATTCAAATGTTTTGTATACCGACCTTCTCACCTCTCTTGAGGGACTCAGACTGGTTTCCAACCATAATATCACATACAATCAATAAAACATCATAATTCATATTACAGTAAAACATTAAAACAGCAATTACATACAATAACTACAATGGCCAGTCGTCACACTAAAATCGTTCATCATCCTCCATTCATATTTCAGGGTGTTGGCTCATTCATTGAATGCCTGTCTCCATAACCACGTCTTCACCTGTTTCCTAAATGTCAGGATAGAAGGGGTGGTTCTGATCTCCAGTGGGAGAGAGTTCCAGAGTCGAGGGGCCACCACCGAGAAGGCCCTGTCCCTCATCCCCACCAGACGCGCTTGCGAGGCCGGTGGGACTGAGAGCAGGGCCTCTCCAGATGATCTTAATAATCTTGATGGTTCATACTTAATAATCTTGATAATAATAATAGAGAAAAATTATGTAAATATAATAATAATAAATAGAGTAAAATAATAAATACAAACATAGAGAGCTGGCTGTACTGTACATATGCAAGCCCCATGATGATTTAATGGAACCCTTTCTATAAGACAAATACGGTCCACTGGATTAACATTTTGATTCTGAGTAATTTGTGGAGGTGGAAGATATTGGGAATGATTCAAGCAGCTCACTCACTGTTGGGGATGCTCTTTTCCCAACGAGGTTTAAGCTGCTTATGCAGGGCTCAAAAGGAGATTCCCATCCATATGGTACTCATGTATATATGCACACACACAAATATATATTGACTCAGCTTTGAAGCAAATAGCAGAAAGCTCACCTTGGTTATATATCCTTCACTGGGACTTGGAAAGAGAACCTAAACTAGAGGATTACGCCTTCAGATACTGCAAGCATTTGCAAGTTTGTGTACTTGGCTGGCTCAAACCTGACATTGCATAAATCAAGAGGGAAGGGAGGAGATTCCCAATAAAGAGAGAGAGAAAAGATCTTTATCATACTATTGAAGTGTTTCTGCAATAGGGGTCAGGACCCGGGGGGGGGGGGGTCCATAAGGGGTGTGTCAGAAGGGTCACTTAAGACCATCCAAAAACACATAGGTCTGATAGTCTTAGTAACCCCTTTGACAGTGAAGGCTGAAGGTCTCTCCTCCTGTCCTTCTGTTCCGTTTTGGTGTTGGTGAACTACAATTCCCAGAATTCAAAAACAGTGCCCCCCAACCCCACCAGTATTAAATGTTGGCCTTGTAGGTAGTGTGCCAAGTTTGGTGCAGATCCATTGTGGGCTGGGTTCAGAGTGCTCTTTGATTTAAGGTGAACTATAAATTCCAGCATTGTCAAGGTCTATTTCCCACAAACTCCACCAGTGTTCATATCTGGACATACTGAGTATATGTGCCAAGTTTGGCCAGATCCATCATTGTTTGAGTCCAGCGCTCTCTGGAGGTAGGTGAACTACAACTCCCAAATTCAAGGCCATAGAATCATAGAGTTGGAAGAGCCCTCATGGGATATCCAGTCCAACTCCATTCTGCCAAGAAGTAGGAAAATTGCATTTAAAGCACCCCAGAATCATAGAGTTGGAAAAAACCTCATGGGTCATCCAGTCCAACCCCATTCTGCCAAGAAGCAGAAAATTGAATTCAAAGCACCCCCGACAGATGGCCATCCAGCCTCTGTTTAAAAGCTTCCAAAGAAGGAGCCTCTACCACGCTCCAGAGCAGAGAGTTCCACTGCTGAACGGCTCTCACAGTCAGGAAGTTCTTCCTCATGTTCAGATGGAATCTCCTTTCTTGTAGTTTGAAACCATTGCTCCATTGCGTCCTAGTCTCCGGGAAAGCAGAAAACAAGCTTGCTCCCTCCTCCCTGTGACTTCCTCTCACATATTTATAAATGGCCCTCATCATGTCTCCTCTCAGCCTTCTCTTCTGCAGGCTAAACATGCCCAGCTCCTTAAACCGCTCCTCATAGGACTTGTTCTCCAGACCCTTGATCGTTTTATTCACCCTCCTCTGGGCACAGCATGTCAATATCTCTCTTCAATTGTGGTGCCCAGAATTGGACACAATACTGTGCCAAGCTTGGTCCAGATGTATCATAGTTTGAGTCCACAGTGATCTCTGGAGGTAGGTGAACTACAACTCCCAAACTCAAGGTCAATGCCCACCAAACCCTTCCAGTATTTTCTGTTGGTCATAGGAGTCCTGTGTGCCAAATTTGGTTCAATTCCATTATTGGTGGAGTTCAGAATTCTCTTTATTTACATTTTATTTACAGTATTTGTATACCGCTTTTCTCACCCCTAGGGAGACTCTTTGGTTGCAGGTGAACTATAAATCCCAGCAACTACAACTCCCAAATGACAAAAACTGCCCCATAAATATACACCCTTGCCTCTAACCACATCAAATAGGCACCAATTTCCTTGAACATTATTCCCCATCCGATTAAACTCATATATAGAAATACAACTTTGGATTCTTCAAAATAGGGGCAGTATTCAGGCTATATAATTAGAGAACAGCATCAGCGCAAGATCCAATTTAGGAAACTAATTATTCAGCAGTGTGAGACCTAGACTAACGCGCCGAAAAGATACAGACTGTGACTTATATTTTAATACTTGCGATGCCAAAAGCGGTGGGCTAAATTAAGCATGTAACCTAATCTCAATACTCGTATCAGAGCACTCTAAACGATGAAAATTACCGTCTCCCATGAGGATTTCAAACTACACACATCTTTATTCAGCTCCCACAACATTAGAACCTCAGTGAAATCTTTCAACTGTTTTTCTTTTATGTGTTTTTCACTCTTCCAGAGAGGAAGATCTACTTGATTTGCACATTACGTAAGACAGAGGGGGGGGGGGGGGGGGGGGAACCTGTTTACGGTGTCAGACATTGAGAAAGCATGACGCTGAAGGAGAGAACGGGGACACACTTGCATCTTTTGCCTTCAGCACCTGTATTATCAATGAGGACTAGAAAGATTATACTGTTTTTCAAATATAAAACATCATGCAATTTCAACAGTACAACTATTACAGGGAAAACCAGCTGATCCCTAACCCATCTTCAACACAGACATGTGCCTTTCACCTTAAGAACAGACAAGCATCCCGAGCTCTGAGAATCACCTGGGAAGGAATCCCACTGGAGCATTGCAGCGCACCCAAATACCTGGGAGTCACTCTGGACCGTGCTCTGACCTACAAGAAGCACTGCCTGAACATCAAGCAAAAAGTGGGTGCTAGAAACAATATCATACGAAAGCTGACTGGCACAACCTGGGGATCACAACCAGATACAGTGAAGACATCTGCCCTTGCGCTGTGCTACTCTGCTGCTGAGTATGCATGCCCAGTGTGGAACACATCTCACCAGTGGATGTGGCTCTTAATGAGACATGCCGCATTATCACGGGGTGTCTGCGCCCTACACCACTGGAGAAATTACACTGCTTAGCCGGTATTGCACCACCTGACATCCGCCGGGAAGTAGCAGCCAATAGTGAAAGGACCAAGGCAAGGACATCTCCAGCTCATCCCCTGTTTGGGTATCAACCAGCACGCCAACTTAAATCAAGAAATAGTTTTCTAAGATCTACAGAGACACTCGCTGGAACACCTCAGCAAGCGAGAGTCCAAAAGTGGCAGGCTCAAACCCAGAACCTCAATCAATGGCTGATACCAAATGAGAGACTCCCCCCTGGGCACACAGAGGACTGGAAGGCGCTGAACAGACTACACTCTGGCACCACGAGATGCAGAGACAACCTCCAGAAATGGGACTACAAAGTGGAATCCTTGACATGCGAGTGTGGAGAGGAGCAAACCACTGACCACCTGCTGCAATGCAACCTGAGCCCTGCCACATGCACAATGGAGGACCTTCTTGCAGCAACACCAGAAGCACTCCAAGTGGCCAGATACTGGTCAAAGGACATTTAATCAACTACCAAACTCACAAATTTTGTATTCTGTCTGTTTGTTTGCTTTGTTCTGTTAGAAATGTAATATAATTGACTGGTTGCCCTGACACGACAAATCCATAAATAAATAAATAAATAAATAAATAAATAACATGGAAGATGATCACAGAATTACACTAGAAGACCTAGAGATTCTCACAGAGGTGTTTTCTCTAGAAATCTCTAGGTCCTGCATGACAGGGGGTTGGACTAGATAGCTCAAGTGGTCTCTTCCAACTCTATTATTCTATGGTCCTTCCAGCAAGACTGGAGGAGGTCAACCTTAGGGTCATACTGGAGTGTCTGGAAATTCCTAGAGATAAAATTGTAATCAATTCCTCACTCGTTTAAATTTTAAGTCACTCCATGATATTTTAAAGTTTGTTCTCTGCCACTTCCGATTCTGCTTTCCGTTTTAGAAGCCTGCAGAGAAGCGCTTTTGGAAGAGTGGGGTGGAAAGAAGCTGCAGACAAGCTCCAATGGGCAAATAACATTTGGTGATCTCTGTATCATTCGTCCAACGGCTCTTCCAGAAAGGTGATAGCGACTGACAACTGCTTAGTCACCGTCTTACTAGCGAGACAATCAGAAATCGGGCAGTGACTACACTGAAATCCGCCTGTAAGGCAAGTGGCTGAACGCGCTGATCGAAAACAAAATCCCAGACATGTGGCAGTACGATTGTGAGTGGGAAGGGGAAATCAAAGCTGCAATTCAAAGGAAAGAGTTATTCCTCTCTAGTGCCACAGGGCAAGGCATAAATCTAACCACTTCCTTGGAATATTCTCAGGCAGGGCTGTGTGTAGCTAGTATGGTGCAATGGTTTGGGTGTTGGGTTATGACTTGCTGTTTTACAAGGCCTACACTGCCAAAGTCTCCTGATGCCTCACCAAAGTACAAAGCCCAGGACTCCATAGCGTTGAACTATGGCAATTAAAACTGGTATCACTCTATACCAGTTTTTTTTTTAAAACTTTATTTGTACCCCGCTAGCATCTCCCGAAGGATTCGGTGCGGCTTACACAGGCCGAGGCCTCAACAACAACATAACAATACAATCTAAGCAAATCAAACAATTAAAACAAAATAAACAAAATAACAAGAGGCAAAAAGCAGTACACTAAAAACACAATAAAACTGGGCCGGGCCAGAGTAAAGGGTACAAGAATTAAAAGTGCTGATGTGACAGGAGGTGTATATAAGGCTTCTAGGGCAAGTGCGATGTGCGATGTGCAGCAGTCATTGATTCTGGTAAAGTGCTTATGGGACTTGGTAGTGGAGATTTCCTACTCTGGGAAGGCACATCGGAAAAGCCAGGCCTTCGGGTTCTTTCTGAAAACTGCCAATGTAGGGGCCTGTAGAGGCAAAAAAAAAGGTCTTTGGGGAGGGTGTTCCAGAGACGGGGGGCCACCACGGAAAAGGCCCTGTCCCGCGTCCCAACCAAGCGCGCTTGCGACGTAGGTGGGATCACAAGCAGGGCCTCTCCAGATGACCGAAGTGAACATGTGGGTTCGTAGATGGAAATGCGGTCACGCAGGTAGGCTGGTTCCAAACTGTTCAGGGCTTTGTAGGTAAGCACCTGCACCTTAAATTGGGCCCGGAAAATAAACGGCAGCCAATGGAGCTCCTTGAACAGGAGGGTTGACCTCTCTCTGTAAGGGGCCCAGTTAGCATCCTGGCTGCTGATCGTTGGACCAGTTGGAGCTTCCGAGCCGTCTTCAAGGGCAGCCCCACGTAGAGCGCATTGCAGTAGTCCAACCTGGAGGTGACCAAGGCATGGACCACTCCAGCCAAATCCGCCTTCGCGAGGTACGGTCGCAGTTGGCGCACGAGTCTCAGTTGTGCGAAAGCCCTCCCAGACACCGCCAACGCCTGAGCCTCAAGCGTAAGCGACGAATCCAGGAGGACTCCCAAACTGCGAACCTGTGACTTCAGGGGGAGTGCAACCCCGTCCAACACAGGTTGCCACCCTATACCCTGGTCAGGTTTACGATCGACCAGGAGGACCTCTGTCTTGTCGGGATTGATCTTCAGCTTGTCCCTCCTCATCCAGATAGACACAGCGGCCAGGCACTTGTCCAGCACCCGAGAGGCCTCCTTGGAATTAGGTGGAAAGGAGTAGTAGAGCTGTGTGTCATCTGCGTAGAGGTGGCATCTAGCTCCAGTGTTTCTCAACCTTCCTGATGCCATGACCCCTTAGTACAGTTCCTCATGTTGTGGTGACCCCCAACCATAACAATATTTTCGTTGCTACTTCATAACTGTAATTTTGCTACTGTTATGAATCATAATGTAAATATCCGATATGCAGGATGTATTTTCATTCACTGGACCAAATTTGGCACAAATACCCAATACGCTGTAGTTTGGATACTGGTAGGGTTGAGTCTACAGTGCTCTCTGGATGTAGGTGAACTACAACTCCCAAATTCAAGCTCAATGTCCACTAAACCCTTCCAGTATTTTCTGTTGGTCATGGAAGTTCTGTGTGCCAAATTTGGTTCAATTCCATTGTTGGTGGTGTTCAGAATGCTCTTTGATTGGAGGTGAACTATAACTCCCAGCAACTACAACTCCCAAATGACAAAATCAATCCCCCCAACTGCACCAGTATTCAAATTTGGGTGTATTGGAATTTGTGCCAAATTTGGTCCAGTGAATGAAAATACATCTTGCATATCAGACATTTACATTACGATTCATAACAGTAGCAAAGTTACAGTTATGAAGTAGCAATGAAAATAATGTTGTGGTTGGGGGTCACCACAACATGAGGAACTGTATTAAGGGGTTGCGGCATTAGGGAGGTTGAGAACCACTGGCGTAGTGGTTTGAATGCTGTGTTTGACTCCAGATACAAGGGTCACTGGGTGACCCTGGGCAAGCCGCGCTGTTTCAGCCTTAAAGGAAGGCAAAGGCAAAACAACTCTGACCAGGAAAACCCAGCTGTAACCTTAGACTGGACGTGACTTGAAGACACACAACTATGTGGAGAAACCAGACTGAGGAGGCCATCTCACCCTGCTGCATTTCAGTTCCTTCTTCAAATAAGACTTGCAAGGAAAGACTGCAGCTAGGAAACAGCCAGCCATTTCTTTGCCAAGAATAAGCAAGATGCAATTTGGGTAAATTATGGGAGAGTTGGTTTTCCATTCCCCAGGTTGCTCCTCCCTCCCCTGCCCTGCCCTGAGCACACATTACTGATGTGCCAAAATGCTTTCTCTCCTTGTAAAGTTGGTTAAAAGGTCTCAACTTGCAGCTTCTGCATAGACAACCCACTTGCAAAAACCGACAGAGGAACAGAGTTGATTAATCACTTCCTTCTCGCCAGATAAAGCCAAGCGTTCCTTCAGTTCCCAGTCCCACCTCTGCTTTGCATTTTGAGACTCACATTTTCCGCTGCTTTCCCTCTTCTGCTCAGCCTCCCTCTGTTGCTCTCCAGACCAGGAAAGTCCTCTGACTTTAAATACCACACAGCTGAGTAGAAATACAATCCGTTTATTGAAGCTATTAAAAAAGCAGTAGTAGTAAAAAAGCACTTTAGAAGTATAGGTAAATCCAATTAGGTAGGAAGATAAGCCAGAGCAAATAGTCCAGGAAATAAGTCCATCAAAGTTCATGAAAAACAAAAGCAGAAACTTCTATAGTAGAATCCAAAAACTGGAAACATAAATCCAAAGCATTTAACATATGAAAATAAAATACAAGAACTAGAAACATGAAACAAAGGCACTTAACACATGAATCTTTCCAAGCAAGGCTTCCAAGGAACAAGAAGATGGTCTTGACTTGATTCCAAACAATGCTTCATCTGACTACAGATCCTGTACTTGAGACTTTTATCTCCTCATTACGCTATATCCCAAGTGGCCAGAAATGGGTTTTGTTTTAGCCTTGAATCCCTTATCATTCTTTCTTTGAGTCTGGCAGAACGCCCGAGAGACTGATCTGCTTTTCTGTTCTGACTAATAACATCCCGTCTATCTATTTGCTCATTAATTTCTGCAGCTGGCCCAGCTGTCAAGCTATTTTCAGGCTCCAAACCATGGGAATTCTCTGGTAGCAATTCAAGGAACACACCACCATCCCCACACCCTTCAGGAACATTCTCATGAGAAAATACACTTTGAACAGGGATCTCCTGGTACCCGAAATACCCGGATCCTTAAACACAATCACAGGCTGAGCTCCAACACTCTCCTGCCTATCCAGCTCATCCCAAAATCCAAATTCCAAGGCACTAACAACTGCAGATGGAGTTCAGGAGCTTAACACAACTTCTCCTCGGCTTATATTCGGGTCGGCTTATACTCGAGTATATGCGGTATGTTCCCTGTTCTCCAGAGCTGGAGTCCAATGCTCAAACCACTATGGCATGCTGACTCGAGAAAGCTCTTTATAATATAGTATCAAGTATATCTAGGAACGTAATAGTCAGTTTTTCTCTACATTTCCTCTATAAATTAACTAGCCGTCCCCTGCCACGCGTTGCTGTGGCCCAATCTGGTGATCTGGAAAATAAAATAATGAGAAAGTTTTGGTTTCTAATATATGTAATTTCTTTATGCTTATGGGTAAACAGTATTTCTTGTTGTTTGGCCCAATTCTGTCGTTTGCAGGGTTCAGAATGCTCTTTGATTGTAGGTGAACTATAAATCCCAGTAACTACAACTCCCAAATGTCAAGGTCTATTTTCCCCAAACTCCATGTTCATATTTGGGCATATGAAATATTTGTGCCAAGTTTGGTCCTGATCCATCATTGTTTGGAGTTCACAGTGCTCTCTGGATATAGGTGAACTACAACTCCCAAACTCAAGGTCAATGCCCACCAAACCTTTCTAGTGTTTTCTGTTTGTCATGGGAGTTCTGTATGCCATGTTTGGTTCAATTCCATCGCTGGTGGAGTTCAGAATGCTCTTTGATTGTAGGTGAACTGTGAATCCCAGCAGCTGCAATTCCCAAATGTCAAGGTCTATTTCCCCCAAACTCCATCTGTGTTCATATTTAGGCATATTGAGTGCTTGTGCCAAGTTTGGTCCAGATCCATCATTGTTTGAATCCACAGTGCTCTCTGGGTGTAGGTGAACTACAACTCCCAAACTCAAGGTCAATGACCAGCAAACCCTTCCAGTATTTTCTGTTGGTCATGGAAGTCCTGTATGCCATGTTTGGTGGAATTCCATCATTGGTGGTGTTCAGAATGCTCTTTGATTGTAGGTAAACTATAAATCCCAGCAACTACAACTCCCAAATGACAAAATCATCATTTTTGAGTGATGGTCACTCCTTGTGTTCTGAGACGTTTTGTTGCCAAATTTGGCGTGATTTCGTTCATTGGTTCTTTTGTTTTTATGCACAGAGCATTTATATAGATTCTGTGCTTGGACAAATGTGCTAATTCGAGGCAAGGTAACTTCTGATTTGTCTGTCACAGTTAATAGGTATGCATCTGACCACAGCCGTACAGACAGAGACCAACTAAAAGGAAACACACAGCTTTTGAGAAGACACTTGCCACTTCTTCAGCAACTGGGTCCCATGTAATCATACCAGCCACTGGAGCATGCTGAAGAACAAGTGCAAGCACATTCAGCCAAAGAACTACAATTTGCTTAAAAATAAGACTCTCCAATCTGATATGGATATAACAACTGTCTGCAAACTATGATTTACCAATCAGGAGCCAACCTCAAATGCCACTCATCTGTTCCCTCTGCTTTCCTCTTTCAATCCTACTATAGTTCATATTGATGTCAACTATTCATACACATGGAAGCATGGTTTGTGCATCGACCTGGGAAACCCACTGCCAAGAGAAATGCAATTAGTGGTATTCCCAGAAGTGATGTTAAGAATGAAGTTGTTTATTATTTATTTATAACTTTTATATACCGGTTTTCTCACCTCCGACGAGGGACTCAGGCCGGTTCACAAGAGAGGATTCATACATAATAGTTTAAAACATCACATCCCATAATACACTAATTTAAAAATACATTAAAATACAATCATATAATAACATAAGGCCAAGTCGTCAGAATGAAATCACAATTCATCACCATCCGTCCGTGTGGTCAAGAGTTATTGACTCACTCATCAAATGCCAAATTCCAGAACCAAGTTTTCACCAGCTTTCTAAAGGTCAGGAGAGAAGGGGCAGTTCTAATCTCCAATGGGAGAGAGTTCCAGAGCTGAGGGGCCACCACCGAGAAGGCCCTGTCCCTCGTCCCTACTAGACGCGATTGCGAGGGTGGTGGGACCGAGAGCAGAGCCCCTCCAGAACATCTTAACAACCTTGATGCACCCTAGAGCAGAAACAGGACCCTCTAATCATTAATTACACCACACCTTGGATGAATCTTTATTTGAAGAATAATTGGAGCCAATAACAGAGACGGATATAAAGTTGATAAAAGTCCAAAAGCAAAAAACCAAATAAGCAGCAACATAAACAGTGTCCAAACATAGGAATAATAACAAAGTTCCAAATGCTTGCTATAACGATGCAGATGCAATAAAATACCAAAAGCCTTCAATATAAAACCATGAACATAGCCACTGCTAATCCACTTGAAAAGCCAGGAAACCTTGGAGACGAGGCCACATGAAACAAGAATATCCAGGAGACTTGACTTGAAACCAAACGATGCCTGGTCTAAAGGAAATTCCCTAAGAGCTCAATTTAAGTCCCAGAAACTGATTTCTACTGCCTCCAGTCTTTGACCTTAACTGCTGAATTCTTTCTGACCTGCATAAACATTGGACCCCTCTACGGTTCTGGCTAATTTCCAGACGGTGACTGGTCTTATCTATCTCATTAGCTGAAGCAGGTGTGAAACTATCTTGCAAACTTGAGCCTGGAGAAGGGAGTAAACTTTCCTGCCTTCCTGTGGCAGGAACTTTCTCATGAGAACTTCGCCTTTCCCCTGACCCTTCTCGATCAGAGTCCATAGTAACCTTATTGTCCAAAGTGTCTCCATTTTGCAACTCATCCTCATTGACATTGATCACATCAGGTCCACCATCCAAGTCAGACTCAAAAACGTTAGAAGGGGGAAACACTATAACAGATTCAGGCTCAAACACAGGCTGAGTCCCAACAGAAGTCTGGATTTCTTGCATTAAAAATGAATGAAAGTGACACAATACGTCAGAAGAGTACAGAAGAAACCAATAAAGCCAGAGGGAGTCCAAAAGAAGGACCATAAATGGTCACTCTGTTGAACATCTCTCCCCACTGGCTTAAATCTCGAGGAATCTTTGCTATTGAGCACTTACAAATATTGTCTTATGATTTATTAGGTAAACTGCGCAGCTTTGGCTGAAACAGGAAGACTGTCCTGTTTCTGGTGGACTGTCATTGGCTGGCATCATAGGTTGCAGAAGCCTTCTATGGTCACCCCATTATAATGCTTTCCATTGAAGGCTGCTTCCACTCATGTAAACTTCAAAGCAGCTCTCCAAGCCTTTATCTGATACACTAATATGCCTCCAAATTCATTTTGAAGAATTTATTCATTCATTCAAATATAATCTAATTACGCTAGAGAACTCATTATGTCCAGATATTCACCAAAGAGCAATTAGGCACTCTTTGCCTCCGGTAGTTACTTTCTGGTTCCCTTAGAAAGCAAAGCAAACCCACCAAAGAGCAGAAATGGGCACCAAGCAGTACATAAACCTTCTTAGTTAAAATGTGGAGCAGTCACTCAGCAAAAGGGTGAAATAAACACTTTTAAAAAGAAATTAAAAAGTTTTCCAACTGGTCTATTGTTTTTTTATATTAAAATGAAGTCAAAACAGCTGCAAGTCGGAGTAGGATTATCAAAGATATCACAAATTCAAGAACTCCAATACGCTGATGACAATGTCATCTGTGTGCATTCAGAAGAATTATTATTATTTAATTAAAACTTTTATATCCCAATATTCTCAACCTCCGTAGAGGGAATCAGACTGGCTTATAGCAAGGATTTAATGCCAACAGTACAATGTACAAGGCTACAAGCCACTCACCTTCGCAGAAGCATATGAGCTCAGCCTGCCACTGAACATTGAGAAAACCAAAGTCCTCTTCCAGCAGTCACCAGCCAATCCCTCTCCAATGCCAGAGATACAGCTTAATGGTGTAACATTAGAAAATGTTGACCGTTTCCACTACCTTGGCAGCCACCTCTCCACAAAAGTCAACATTGACACTGAAATACAACACCGCCTGAGCTCTGTGAGTGGAGCATTTTTCCAAATGAACCAGAGAGTGTTTGAGGACCGGGACATCCGTAGAGATACCAAGGTGCTTGTTTATAAAGCTATTGTTCTCCCAACCCTGCTATATGCTTGCGAGACGTGGACTGTCTACAGACGTCACATGCAACTCCTGGAATGATTCCATCAGCGCTGCCTTCGGAAAATCCTGCAAATCTCTTGGGAAGACAAGCGGACAAATGTCAGCGTGCTGGAAGAAGCAAAGACCACCAAAACTGAAGCGATGGTCCTCCACCATCAACTCCGCTGGACCACCCACATTTTCCGGATGCCCGACCACTGTCTCCCTAAGCAGTTGCTCTACTCCAAACTTAAGAATGGAAAACGGAATGGTGGTGGGCAGGAAAAAAGATTTAAAGATGGGCTCAAAGCCAACCTTAAAAACTCTGGCATAGACACTGAGAACCGAGAAGCCCTGTCCCTTGAGTGCTCCAGCTAGAGGTCAGCTGTGACCAGCAGTGCTGTAGAATTTGAAGTGCCATGAATGGAGGGCGAAAGAGAGAAATGTGCCAAGAGGAAGGCACGTCAAGCAAACCCCGATCGGGACCGCCTTCCACCTGGAAATCGATGCCCTCACTGCGGGAGAAGATGCAGGTCAAGAATAGGGCTCCACAGCCACCTATGGACCCATCACCAGTACACCGATCTTGGATGACAATCCTACTCAGACTACGAGGGATCGCTTAAGTAAAATAAGTAAGTAAATTCAAGAAAATATCAAGCTTTTCTTGGACCAGTATCTGTTCTTTCTCTCATTCCTATTTATTCTCACAATTAAATAAGGTTAAAGGAATTCGCTGCATGGGTGGATTTGAACATAATAGTCAATGCATGTGGTTTCTTGAATTCTGTCCTGTACTCAAGTCCAAACCTGTCTACGTCAACAAATCATTGTTTGTTAGACAATAGCAGGCTATAACTAAAAGTCAAGGTTTCCTGCTGGGTTATGAACTGTTTTTGTTTTTTTTTTTCAAAGATCTTACTGTTATGTCTGAAACCAAAACTGTGGCCTCTCTTTATCTTCTTTTTCTATGTGCCTGTAAGGAATGAATGAAAGAGGCAGGAGAGAGACAGAACATAGGCCCAGCTTCTGCCAACCTAGCAGTTCGAAAACATGCAAATGTGAGTAGATCAATAGGTACGACTACGGCGGGAAGTTAACGGCGCTCCATGCAGTCATGCTGGCCACATGATCTTGGAGGTGTCTACGGACAACGCCGGCTCTTCGGCTTAGAAATCCGTCGTTCCTTCCACCACTTTTGTCTTTCTTTCCTTCTCTTTCCTCTCCCCCCTCCTTCTCTTCCTCCCTCCTTCCCTCTCTCTCTTCTTTCTTCCTTCCTTCCTTCCTTCCCTCCATCCTTCCCGCCGTCCTCCACTTTTGCCTTTCTCTTCCCCCCCCTTCCTTCTCTTCCTCCCTCCTTCCCTCTCTCCCTTTTTCCTTCCTCCCTTCCTTCCTCCCTTCCTTCCTTCCTTCCTTCCTTCCTTCCTTCCTTCCTTCCTTCCTTCCTTCTGTCCTTCACTTTTGTCTTTCTTTCCTTCTCTCTTTCCTTCCCCCCTTCCTTCTCTTCCTCCCTCCATTCCCTTTCATAGAATCATAGAATCCTAAAGTTGGAAGAGACCTCATGGGCCATCCAGTCCAACTCTATTCTGCCAAGAAGCAGGAAAATTGCATTCAAAGCATCGCCAACAGATGGCCATCCAGCCTCTGTTTAAAAGCTTCCAAAAATGAGCTTCTATCACATTCTGGGGCAGAGAGTTCCACTGCTGAACAGCTCTCACCGTCAGGAAGTTCTTCCTAATGTTCAGATGGAATCTCCTTTCTTGTAGTTTGAAGCCATTGTTCCCTAGTCTCCAGGGCAGCAGAAAACAAGTTTGCTCCCTCCTCCCTATGACTTCCTCTCACAAATTGGGTACCTTGGGAAGCCCGACTTAGCCACGGTAGTCCACGCTCTGGTTACATCCCGCCTTGATTACTGCAACGCTCTCTACGTGGGGTTGCCTTTTAAGACAGTCCGGAAGCTCCAATTAGTCCAACGTGCGGCAGCCATGTTTTAACAGGAGCGGGACGCAGGGAGCATACAACCCTCTGCTGCACCAGCTCCACTGGCTGCCGATCTGCTACCGGGCTCAATTCAAAGTGCTGGCTTTGGCCTTTAAAGCCCTAAACGGTTCTGGCCCAACTTATCTATCCGAACGGATCTCAGCCTATCAGCCCACCAGGACCCTAAGATCTTCCGGAGAGTCCCTTCTCTCTATCCCTCCAGCTTCAGAAGTGCGGCTGGCGGGAACGAGAGATAGGGCCTTCTCTGTGGTGGCCCCTCGGCTTTGGAACGCCCTCCCTATAGAGGTACGATCAGCCTCGTCGCTGATGGTGTTTAGGAAGAGACTCAAAACATGGTTATTCAAACAAGCATTCGGCTAATCTGTGGCAATTAAATCGAATCTTGGTGACTATGGACAGGAAATATGGACAACGAACTCTGGATTGTGATTTAACTTGAGATATATGGGATTATTATTGGTGGCCCAATAATTTGTTATTGTATTTGTATATGTTTTTTAAACTGAGATTGTTTTTAAAATGCTGTAAACCGCAATTGAGTCGCCGTTCTAGGCTGAGAAATTAGCGGTATACAAGTGTACCAAATAAATAAATAAATAAATAAATAAATAAATAAAATGCTTTTATACATGGCTATCATGTCTCCTCTCAGCCTTCTCTTCTTCAGGCGTCCATCTTTCCTTCCTTTCATCCTTCTCTTCCACCCTTTCTCTCTTTCATCCGTCTCTTCCACTCTTTCTCTCTTTCTTCCTTCTCTTTTTCCTTCTTCCATTCCTCCTGGGGAATGTTTAGCTGGGAGAAGAGACAGTTGAGAAGGAGCCATGTTTCAAGATTTCAAAGGGTGTCCCATTGAGGAGAAGAAGGGGGAATACTGACTTTCTGCTGCTCTAAAGACCAGGGTACAAGGGAGCAATGGTTTCAAATGGCAGGAAAAAAGATTTGATTAAAAAGACTAGGAAGAACTTCCTGGAGAGTGGACTAGACTACCTGGAGTGTGGTGGAGCCTCCTTCTCTGGAGGCTTTTCCACAGAGGCTGTCTATTGGGATTGCTTTGATTGTGCCTTCCTGCATGGCAGGGGGTTGGACTGGATGGCCCTTAGGGGTCTCATCCAACTCTAGGATTCTACATCAGGAGTAGGCAATACGGGGTCTCATGGATACACTTTTTCTCTCCCGTCCACCATCAACCCCCACCCTGCTCTGGCCCACCATGCAGCCCCCAAGTTAGAAACTTTGCCCATGCCTGGTTTATATTCTAAAAGAGGCTCATTTCTACTTTCTGGATATTGATAAAATCTAAATGTAGAAGTTAGTATAATTATAGCAGTTGAATAAAATGTGAATAAGAAGCATTGTAAATATTCTCTCTTTTTTTAAAGAGTAAAAGCAGCTAAAGGATGGACGCATCTCCAGGAGCCTTTGATTCCCCCCTTTAGTCATAATCCCCAACTCAAACCAGCTCTAAAGTGTAACTGCATTTGCTTATCATCGTCCCTTGCTACCCTTTGCTTTCTCGACCTTCCATCGTATATATTTAGATTGTAAGCTCTTCAGGGCAGGGGTCTGGGCTTTTGCTCATGTTACTGTATAAACACCATACATATTAAACAGTGACCTTTCAGTAGACTGACCACTGAAACCAGCTGATCCCTAATCCATCTAAAACACAGACATGTGCCTTTCACCTCAAGAACAGACAAGCATCCTGAGCTCTGAGGATGACCTGGGAAAGAATCCCACTGGAGCATTGCAGCGCACCCAAATACCTGGGAGTCACTCTGGACCATGCTCTGACCTACAAGAAGCACTGCCTGAACATCAAGCAAAAAGTGGGTGCTAGAAACAACATCATACGAAAGCTGACTGGCACAGCCTGGAGATCACAACCAGACACAGTGAAAACATCTGCCTTTGCGCTATGCTACTCTGCTGCTGAGTATGCATCCCCAGTGTGGAACACATCTTACCATGCTAAAACAGTGGATGTAGCTCTTAATGAGACATGCTGCATTATCACGGGGTGTCTGCGCCCTACATCCCTGGAGAAATTACCCTGTTTAGCCGGTATTGCACCACCTGACATCCGCCGGGAAGTAGCAGCCAATAGTGAAAGGACCAAGGCAGTGATATCTCCATCCCATCCACTGTTTGGGTATCAGCCAGCACGTCAACGACTTAAATCAAGAAATAGTTTTCTAAGATCTACAGAGACACTCGCTGGAACACCTCAGCAAGCGAGAGTCCAAAAGTGGCAGGCTCAAACCCAGAACCTCAATCAATGGCTGATACCAAATGAGAGACTCCCCCTGGGCACACAGAACTGGATGACTTGGAAGGCGCTGAACAGACTGCGCTCTGGCACCACGAGATGCAGAGCCAACCTTCAAAAATGGGGCTACAAAGTTGAATCCACAACATGCGAGTGTGGAGAAGAGCAAACCACAGACCACCTGCTGCAATGCAACCTGAGCCCTGCCACATGCACAATGGAGGACCTTCTTATAGTAACAGCAGAAGCACTCCAAGTGGTCAGCTACTGGTCAAAGGACATTTAATCAATTACCAAGCTTACTGGTCAAAAATATGGATCAAAAGACAAAATCTAAACTGCAAGAAATTTCAGAAATGAAAATCGAAAATAAGGTCAGATATCTAGGGATAAATATTTCAAATAGTAATATTCACTTAGTAAAAAATAATTATGAACGATTATGGGAAAAAATACGAAAGGACCTAAATAGATGGAAATATATGAATCTTTCATTGCTAGGTAGAATCGCGACAATTAAAATGACTGTGTTGCCCCAACTGCTGTTTTTATTTCAAACATTGCCGATATTGAGAAATAATTACCTATTTAAAAAATGGAATACCGACTTGACTAAATTTATATGGAGGGACCGTAAACCAAGAATAAGCTTGAAAGTTTTAACGGATGAAAAAAAGAGGGGAGGTCTAGGACTACCAGACTTCAAGGCCTATTATGAGGCATGCAATTTGGTGGCTCTGAAGGAATGGGCCACCCTAGAGAATAAACCATTACTAGCACTGGAAGGGCATGAGTTGAGGGCGGGGTGGCATGGATACCTGTGGTATCAAAAGAGAAAGGTGGAAAAAGCCTTCAGTGATCATTACATTAGAGCAGCCTTAATAAAAACGTGGGAAAAATATAAACCCAGATTATACACAAAAACACCATTATGGGTCTCCCCAACAGAAGCCAAACACAAAAGAGAACTGGAAGAACCGAGCTGGCTAACGTATAAACAATTATTTAAAAAGGATGAAAGGAATGGGAATCTAACACTAAAATCAATAGATGAGATTAAACAGATAAATAAGAAAATTACATGGCTAAATTATTACCAAATTTACCAAGAGTTTAAGGAAGACATGAAACAGGGATTCAACCAGGAACAGGGAATATGGGACATAGTACTGGGAAAGAAAAGGAAATTAATCAAAATTGTCTACCAGCAACTACTAACTTGGACCACTGAAGAAGAACAGATCAAAAATTGTCAGGTGATGTGGGCAAAAGACCTAGGGCATAGTATATTAATGAAACAATGGGAAGAGATCTGGAGAATAAAAATAAAATACACAGAAGCCAGTGATCTTAAAGAAAACTGGTATAAAATGTTTTACCGCTGGTATTTTACACCAGATAAAATTTCTAAATTTAACAAACATGGCTCAAATAGATGCTGGAAGTGTGGAAAGAAAATAGGAACATTCTTCCACCAATGGTGGTCCTGTAAGTTAGTTAAAAAATACTGGAGGGAGATACACAAAGCTTCACAAAAAATAATAAAATCCAGCTTTCCCAAAGTACCAGAAACATACCTATTAGGAATTACAAACACAAAATTAGATAAGAATCAAGAAAAAATACTCTTTTTGTTAAGTACTGCAGCAAGAATGCTCTTAGCTAAAGTTTGGAAACAAAAAATAATTCCGAATATAGAAGAATGGTATTTGAAGGTACTGGACATTATACAAATGGACACTCTTTCACAGAGACTAAAAGGAACAAACAATTGTACAAATTGGTCGGGATTTAAAGACTACATAACAACCAAAGAGCTCCCTTTACATATAGATCTGTCGAACATTTGAAGAAGAAGATGGAATCTATCGGCGTAGAAACATAGAATCAACAGGAATAGAAGATTCCCAAAGGACTGACGGGAAGTTACCTCGAATTTTTGTCTCATCCCCTACTTTCCATCCCTATAGCCCCACCCCTTCCTTATATCCCTCTCCTATACCCCTATACCCCTATATCCCTCCCCACCCCTACCACACCTTGTGCTACCCTACCCTAAACTGTTGTATTCTAAGCATAAACCTCAATAAAAAATATTTAAAAAAAAATTACCAAGCTTGCAAACTTTGTGTTTTGTTTGTTTGTTTGTTAAAAAATGCAATACAACTGTTTGGTTTGCTCCTGACACGATAAATAAAAATAAATAGTGGATTGACAGCAATGAAATACAAATGAACAAGTCATGGAATATTATTCAACAGTAATGTATGTTATCACAAGGAAGTGAGTGAATAACCTCACTCCAAAATATTTTCCAACACAATATATGAGTATAAGCACACAGTAAAAAGATCAGAAAAGCATATTTACATTGAAGGTTAAAATAATGGTTCAAACAATTGGACAGCCTTATTTTCAGTTACAATGTTATGTAAATACTCAAAAACATTTAACCTGCGGATGCCTCAATTAATATAATTTTATTGGTATCCATTTTTATTTTGAAATTTGCCAATAGCTGCTGCATTTCCCACCTCGGCTTATTTTGAAATCAATACATTTTCCCAGTTTTTGTGGCAAAATTAGGAGCCCCAGCTTATATTCTAGTTGTCTTATACTTGAGTATATATGGCAGTTAAAAGAATCTCTTAAATGTGCGTCCCTACAATATTGTAAAATAGGATAGTGAAAGTGTGTTTTCTAAATAATCTCATAATATTTTAGGAATCTATGAGACCTGAGTTTACATATCCTTCCAATAATGATAAAGAGAGTAAAACAATACATATAATAAAATAATATAAGGGAAATAAGGGAAATGTAATAATAGTAATAGAGTAATAATAGAGTAAAGTAACTGTAATAATAAAAAGAAAGTAAAATAATAAGTGTAATAATAAAAAATAGAGTAAAATAATAAATGTAATAACAATTTTAGAGTAAAATAAATGTAATAATAATAATAAATAGAGTAAATAATGTAAATGTAATAACAATAATAGAGTAAAATAATAAATTTAATAATAAAAATAGAGTAAAATAATACATACACCAATAATAACAATAATAATAGAGTAAAATAATGTTGATGTAATAATAACAATAGAGTAAAATAATAAATGCAATAGAGTAATAATAAATATAATAATAGAGTAATAATAAATATAATAACAAAAATAATAAAGTAAAATAATAAATGTAATAATAGTAATAATAGAATAAAATAAATGCAACAAAATAATAATAGAGTAAAATAATGTAAATGTAATAATAAAAATAATAATATAGTAAAATAATAAATTTAATAATAACAATAGAGTACAATAATAAATGTAATAATAATAGAGTAAAATAATAAACATAATAAACATAATAAACATAATAATAATAAATAGACTAAAGTAATAAATAACTTTGACTTGAGTATAAGCCCAGGGGGCTTTTTCAGACTAAAAAAGGGATGAAAATCTTGGCTTATACTCGAGCATATATGGTATTAGGGATCCGGAACATTTTTCTGGATCTGAGCATAGGTGATTTAAGACAAACAAAATGGCTTTAACTTTCACTTTGTGAAGCAACAGCATAACTTCATCTCTTTCCCTATTTCTCAATGGCGTTATTCTCTGATGATGACCATGTCTTTAAAAATGTTTCCAGGAAAAGCATGCCTCAACAGCCACTTCTCATGCCACTCCTATCCCGGCCAGAGAAAATAACTTCCTTGCCTCTCTTCCTCCACACTCAAGCAAAAAATAAAAACTTTTTCATGGGGGAGAGATGGGAAAAGTTTTGTTGATTTACAGTAATGCAAACAGCTGCGTTTACACTCACTGTAATCTGGTGCAAGTAACAATTGGAAGTACTTTGACCTATGGTCATCTTATCTCCAGAACAGAAATAGGTGGAGCACAGCATGAGGGTTAAAGCGGGGAAAGGACTGCTGTGACATCCTCATGACATCTGATGCAAGCCTGAGCCAGTCGAGTTCCTCTTTTAGGCGATATGACACACAGCTAGGCTCTCAATATTACCTCTCTAGTCTGAAGGAAGCTGGGTGCCTTCTTAAAAGGCTATTCTGTCATTTCTAAAAGTATGTGTTTTTAAAGGTTACAGCCAGCATGGTTATATAGTGCCTAGATCCAGGGAAGTCATGCTACTCATGCTCTATTCTGCCTTGGTCAGACCACACCTGGAACCACACTGTGTCCAATTCTGGGCACCACAATTGAAGGGAGATGTTGACAAGCTGGAATGTGTCCAGAGGAGGGAGACTCAAAGGATCAAGGGTCTGGAGAACAAGCCCTATGAGGAGTGGTTTAAAGAGCTGGGCATGTTTAGAAGAGAAGGATTAATAGAAAACCCCAGAGAGAATATTAAAAACTGGCTAAACATGATTGAAGAGTTTGGGAAACTGGCTGGTTTCAAATTAAATAAACAAAAGACTACCATTCTAACAAAGAATATGACAAAGGAAAAGCAACTCGAATTGAAGGATATTTCGGTTCTCACAATAGTTAGCAAAATGAAATACCTGGGTGTCTGGATCACATCAAAAAATGCACAACTTCTTACGAATAATTATGAAAGGCTTTGGAAGGAGGTCCAGAAAGACTTAGAGAAGTGGAAACAATTAAATCTGTCCCTTATGGGTAGAATTGCTTTGATTAAAATGTCAGTCCTCCCGAAGTTATTATATCTTTTCCAAAATATACCAATAATTAGAAATGTGAAGAAATTTAATGAATGGAATAAAGATCTTATGAAATTTGTCTGGAAAGGCAAGAAACCAAGAATAAAATACCAAATTCTGACAGACAAGAAAACAAGAGGCAGGTTTGGACTACCTAATTTTAAACTACAGGGTTAGTCAAAATGAATAGGCCAATAAGAAAATTAATTTTAGACAAATGTATGTTTACTGTAACCAAACCACAGCTACGTAGCGACAGATAAACTATCAAAGTTTTGTCTCACCTTCAGAGATGTTCGATATGGGCGCCCCGTGTGACACGGCAAGCGATAGTCCAGTTCATTCCACATCCGTTGCAGCACATCCGACGTAATGGCATCGAATGCAGCAACGTCTGGGAAGGTGTTCGTTGAGGTCCTAACCCTAACCCTAACCCTAACCCTAACCCTAACCCTAACCCTAACCCTATCCCTAACCCTAACCCTAACCCTACCCTAACCCTAACCCTAACCCTAACCCTAACCCTATCCCTAACCCTAACCCTAACCCTTACCCTAACCCTATCCCTAACCCTAACCCTAACCCTAACCCTAACCCTAACCCTAACCCTAACCCTACCTAACCCTAACCCTAACCCTTGAAATTCTCGCTGGACCGTAATTACTGACATTGTTTTAGCAAATGTCATCACACAAAACGCCTTCTCTTTGCTTGATTCCGCCATTTTGAAAACAGCGACCCCTAGCGACGCCTAGCGGCATTAACGTACATGTGTGTTGCTCAAAAAAAACTTTGATAGTTTATCTGTCGCTACGTAGCTGTGGTTTGGTTACAGTAAACATACATTCGTCTAAAATTAATTTTCTTATTGGCCTATTCATTTTGACTAACCCTGTATATCATGAAGCCAATGCTTTAATTTGGTTAAAGGACTGGATGGCTTTAAAAAGGCAGAACCTTCTCACGTTAGAGGGCCATGACCTACGTGTTGGCTGGCACGCTTATCTTTGGTATGGAAGAGAACAGAAGGAAAAGAATTTTGGAAACCATTTCATCCGATCCTCTTTAATCAGAATTTGGGACAGATATAAAAAATATTTCTATTCCAAAACTCCTCTCTGGATCTCCCCTATGGAAGCCAAACAGAGAAGGTTACTGGGCGGGACAACCTGGCCCACGTATGAAGATCTTTTAAAAAAGGGTTCAACGGTATTAAAATCTCAAGAAGAAATAAATCAGAGTTTCCCTAAAATCACATGGTTACATTACTTACAAATAAAGGAACAATATACACAAGATTTAAAACAAGATTTCCAAGTGAAAGAAGTTTTTTGGGACAATTTTTTAAAGACTGATACGAAATGTATAACTAAACTCTATGAAAAATTATTAGAATGGTCAACTGAGACGGAATTAGTAAAAAGCTGTATGGTAAAATGGGCAGAAAACTTTAAAAGACCAATAGCAATGTGCGACTGGGAACTAATGTGGAAGAAAAAACTTAAATACACCTATGCAACGGACTTAAAAGAAAATTGGTTGAAAATGTTTCATAGGTGGTATATGACTCCAGTAAAGCTTAACTGTATGTATAAGAATGTACCGAAAACTTGCTGGAAATGTAATGAACATGATGGGACCTTTTTTCACTTATAGTGGAGCTGTAAAGAATCCCAAAGATATTGGAAAAGTATTCATGAAGAAATGCAAATATTATTTAAAAAGAAATTCCCAAGAAAGGCCGAATACTATTTATTGGGAATTTTGGATGGAGATATAGAACTGGATGGTAATGAGGATATTCTGTTTATATATCTCACAACGGCCGCTAGAATCGTCTTCGCCAAAGTTTGGAAGCAGAAAGAAATACCAGAAAAGGTTAATTGGATCAATAAGATAAATGAAATAAAGGACATGGACAGATTAACTTTTTTATTAAAAGAAAATACAGGTATCCCACTTAAAGAGACTAACTGGTCGTTAGTCGAAGATTACATCAAAACACTATAGAATATTTTATAAACTGAACTGAGGAAATCTGGAGGATGAGCCATGGAACTCATCCCTTTTTCTTTTTTCTCTTTTTTATATATATATATATAGTAAAAGAAAGCTTTTGTTCGAGCTGAATCAGAAGGGAGTCCACCATCACCTTTTTTTTGTATTTTTTGTATTTTTTATATTTTTTATACTGTTTCTTGTTTTTTGTCTTTCGTATTTTTCGTATTTTTTTTCTTCCTCTTTTTTTTTTTCTTTCCCTTCTCGGTATTTTCCTACTTTCCTATCTTCTTATATTATTCCACCTCTTTCACTGTAATTATATAAAATTGAATAAAAATCTTTATGAGAAAAAAAAAAAGAAGAGAAGGATCAAGGGTCAGGAGAACAAGCCCTATGAGGAGTGGTTTAAAGAGCTGGGCATGTTTAGAAGAGAAGGATCAAGGGACAGGAGAACAAGCTCTATGAGGAGCAGCCTAAAGAGCATGTTTAGACTGCAGAAGAGAAGGTTTCAAGAAGACATGATGGGGACCATGGATCAAGATGTGATGGGAAGTCACAAGGAGAAGGGAGCAAGCTTGTTTTCTGCTGCCCTGGAGGCCAGGACGCGATGGAACAATGACCAAACTACAGCAGTGGTTCTCAACCTGGGATCCCCAGATGTTTTTGGCCTTCAACTCCCAGAAATCCTAACAGCTGGTAAACTCAGACACTGATGAAGTACTTCCTCATTCCCTGCATGCTTTGCTTGAGTCTTTTTTTATGGCCTCGTAAATTAGTTAAATTAGCCTCCCCACAAATAGGTGGTATCTAATTTTCCTACTTGACAGATGCAACTGTCTTTCGGGTTGCAAAGGTCGACAACAAGCTACACAATTGGTCGGAAGCTCACTCCGACCCAGGCTGGCTTCGAATTCATGACCTTTTGGTCAGAAGTGATTTAAATGCAGCTGACACTCAGCTAGCTGTGCCACAGTCCCAGAAATCGAACGCTTGGTCCCATAACCAGGTCTTGATTTTCCTTCTAAAACACAGGAGGGAGGTGGCCAATCTGATATCTCTAGGAAGGGTGTTCCACAGGCGAGGGGCCACTGCTGAGAAGGCCTTGTCCCTCGTCCCCACCAGTCGTGTTTGCGATGGCGGTGGGATCGAGAGCAAGGCCTCCTCAGATGATCTCAAGTTTTGTGATGGTTCGTACCAGGATGGGTGATCAGGGAAGTTGGGTGATCAGGGAAGGCTGAAGACCTTGTAAAACTACAACTCCAATGATTCATAGGATTGAGCCACAACATTTAAAGTAGTGTTAAACTGTACTAATTGTACAATGCAGTTGCACCCCATTGCTTTGGAGACTAGGATTCAATTCTGCTCTTGGCCATGGAAATCAACCTGGTGACCTTCAACGAGCCATAAACTATCAGCTCCAGAAAACTCAGGAAAGGTTCGCCTTACAGTCACCATAAGGAAGAAACAGCAACACAACTATCAGAGACACAGGGTGGAAATGTTAACAGGCAAGCAAGCTAACACTGAGGCCTTTCTCCCACAGATACCTCTCACAGACTGAGACCAACTAACACTGCAGCCTTTTCTCCCACTGAGGGCTACCTCAGACTGAGGCCTACTAACACACTGAGGCCTCCCTCAAGCTGAGTGCTACACAACCATCAGAGACACAGGGTGGAAATGTTAACAGGCAAGCGAACTAACACCGAGGCCTTTCTCCCACAGATACCTCTCATAGACTGAGACCAACTAACACTGCAGCCTTTTCTCCCACTGAGGGCTACCTCAGACTGAGGCCTCCCTCAAGCTGAGTGCTACACAACCATCAGAGACACAGGGTGGAAATGTTAACAGGCAAGCGAACTAACATCGGGGCCTTTCTCCCACAGATACCTCTCACAGACTGAGACCAACTAACACTGCAGCCTTTTCTCCCACTGAGGGCTACCTCAGACTAAGGCGTACTAACACACTGAGGCCTCCCTCAAGCTGAGTGCTACACAACCATCAGAGACACAAGGTGGAAATGTTAACAGGAAAGCATTAAGGGCGTTTTGTAAGTCTCAGGGACAACATTTGCTTTCAAAAGGAATCTAAAGATTTTACTATCAGGAACTGTCAACACTTACGTGTTTCAGCATAACACAGCTTTGCCATCTATTTCCTTTTCAGCAGAAAAGGGGAATTCTTTTAATTAGAAGGATTCAGCACACAAACTGAGAAATTCAGCGAAAGACAGCTACACAGCTGGCAAAAAGGATTCAGAGAGCAATTAGGACGACTGCCACTCCTACTTAATCTTTATTTAGCTTCAAAAAAATATGCTTGAAATAATCCTGAACAAAGACAGTGAAAATATTACCAGATAAGCACATAGAGCACTTTAAATGATTCAATTTAAGAAACCCCAAAGCATTTAAAATAAACAGCCGCACCGTACGACTGTATTAAGCGGCACGTTGATTCAGTTTCTTGGAAAGTCTTTTCCAAGAGCAAACATTTTTGGGTGAGTGGGCTTATTAACAAAAAACCCTCCTCATAAATGTACAGCAGAGCAATTTATTAGCAGCAGCGTGACCCAGCACCAATGTTATCTCCTCCATTGGAGGCTTTTCTTTATAGCAAAATAACGTGGTTGCACTATTTACAAAAACAAGATATCCATAACACAAATAAAGTTCAACCTTCACCCTGGAGCTTCATATACAAGACCTTCTCATACTGAGGCCTACCTCACACTGAGGCCTTCTCACACTGAAGGCTTTCTCAGACTGACGCCTCTCCCACACTGAGGCGAACTAACACTGAGGCTTTTCTCCCACAGATACCTCTCACAGACTAAAACCAACTAACACTGCAGCTTTTTCTCACACTGAGGGCCTTTATAACACTGAGGCCTTCTCATACTGAAGGCTTTCTCAGACTGATGCCTCTCCCACACTGAGCCGAACTAACACTGAGGCTTTTCTCCCACAGATACCTCTCACAGACTAAAACCAACTAACATTGCAGCCTTTTCTCACACTGAGGGCTACCTCAGACTGAGGCCTACTAACACACTGAGGCCTCCCTCAAGCTGAGTGCTACTAAGCTACAGGCACACCTGCTAATATCAAACTGCAGCTTTTGCTGAGTCATTGTATCCATGTAACCCTTTCAGTGCTTGAAACAAATAAATTTCAACCTTCACCCTAGAGCTTCACATACAAGCCCTCCTCTTACTGAGGCCTTACTCGCACTGAGGCCTTTATACCACTGAGGCTTTCTCACACTGAGGCCTTTCTCAGACTGGTGCCTCTCCCACATTGAGGCGAATTAACACTGAGGCCTTTCTCCCACAGATACCTCTCACAGACTGAGTCCAACTAACACTGCAGCCTTTTCTTACACTGAGGGCTACCTCACACTGAGGCCTCCCTCAGGCTGAGGGCTACTAAGCTACAGACACACCTACTAATATTAAACTGCAGCTTTTGCTGAGTCATTGTATCCATGTAACCCTTTCAGTGCTTCACACAAATAACTTTCAACCTTCACCCTGGAAGTTCACATACAAGGCTTTCTCATACTGAGGCCTACCTCACATTGAGGCCTTTATCCCACTGAGGCCTTCTCACACCGAAGGCTTTCTCAGACTGACGCCTCTCCCACACTGAGGTGAACTAATACTGAGGCCTTTCTCCCACAGATACCTCTCACAGACTGAGACAGACTAACACTGAAGCCTTTTCTCACACTGAGGGCTACCTCACACTGAGGGCTAATAACACACTGAGGCCTCCCTCAAGCTGAGTGCTACTAAGCTACAGGCACACCTACTAATAGTAAACTGAAGCTTTTGCTGAGTCATTGTATCCATGTAAGCCTTTCAGTGCTTGATGCACATTTTTATAATTAAAAATATCTAGTTAAGTTTTAATATTTCTGACAAAGTTGTCCTGATTTTTTAAAAAATCAACCTACTTGGCAAATGAAGATTTAAACTTGAATAAGTGATTAAACTTTATTTAAAACTATTTAACAAACTAAGCCGGTTTGAATAAAGACTTCAACAATGAAAGTCCATAACTAAAGGCATGTTGCATGCACGGCAAATAAACACAGGGAATACCTATGAGGCTTAATGGAACCCGCAAGTCCTTCTCTACAAACATAATTATTTACATTGGCATTCCAGTCATCTCTTTAAATATCAGCTAGCAGCAACATTTTGCATGCATTCATCCTGATTCAGAACAATAAAGTAATTCACTATTACAACCATGCTACTAGAAAAAAATTGTACTACTTCTGATGTACTAAGCTCAGTGTAGCCCACCCACTACATAGTTCAGCCTGGTGGAAAATTAACCATCTTTGGTTCCCCTTGTTGGTCACAAAAATCTCAGACTTGTTATAGGAGACGATGGTTGGAATCCTGTTGACCAGTCCCAACTAAATTAGATCCATACAATCGATAGCTGAATAATGAGTTGACACATAAGTAAATCAAATTAATTCAATTGCTTTACTTTAGTTGGGGGTAACAATAGGATTTGGGCATTATTTCCAGAAGCATAGGAAAGCCAGTACAGTTGAGAAGCCACATGTGACTCAGTTAACAACTATAGTATTTACAAATGCAAAGACAGTGTTTGAAGACTGGGACATCTGCCGGGGTATCAGGGTGCTTGTTTACAAAGCTACTAGCCATCCCCTGCCACGTGTTGCTTTGGCCCACATGGGGGTTCTGTGTGGGAGGTTTGGCCCAATTCTATAGTTGGTGGGGTTCAGAATGCTCTGTGATTGTAGGTGAACTATAAATCCCAGGAACTACAACTCCCAAATGCCAAGATTCTATTTCCCCCAAACTCCACCAGCGTTCACATTTTAGCATGTTGAGTATTTGTGTAGTTTGGTCCAGATCCATCATTATTTTAGTCCACAGTGATCTCTGGATGTAGGTGAACTACAACTCCAAAACCAAAGGACACTGCCTATCAAACCCTTCCAGTGTTTTCTGTTGGTCATGGGAGTGCTGTGTGCCAAGTTTGGTTCAATTCCATCGTTGGTGGAGTTCAGAATGTTCTTTGATTATAAGTGAACTATAAATCCCAGCAACTACATCTCCCAAATGGCAAAATCATATTTTTTTGAGTGAACAACAAACATTGGCTTCTTAGGTGTGTTGTGTACAAATTTGGTGTCAATTCCCCTAGTGGTTTTTGAGTTCTGTTAATCCCACAAACCAACATTATATTTTTATTTATATAGATTGTCCTCCCAACCCTGTTATACGCCTGCAAAATGTGGACTGTCTACAGGCACCACACTCAACTCCTGGAACGATTCCTTCAGCATTGCCTCCGGAAAATCCTGCAAATCTCTTGGGAAGACAGGCGGACAAATGTCAGCATGCTGGAAAAAGCAAAGACCACCAGCATTGAAGCAATGCTCCTATGCCATCAACTCCGCTGGACCGGCCACATTGTCTGAATGCCCGATCACCATCTCCCAAAGCAGTTACTGTACTTCCATCTCAAGAACGGGAAACATACTGTTGGTGGACAAGAAAAGAAATTTAAAGATGGGTTTAAAAGTAAATGTAAACACTGTGACAAAGACCCCAAGAACTGAGAAGCCCTGGCCCTTGAGTGGTCTAAATGGTGGTCAGCTGTGGCCAGCAGTGCTGTAGAATTTGAAGAGGCACGAATGGAGGGCAAAAGGGAGAAACGTGCCAAAAGGAAGGCACGTCAAGCCAACCCTGACCAGGATCACCTTCCACCTGGAAACCGATGCCCTCACTGTGGAAGAACATGCAGATCAAGAACAGGACTACACAGTCTCCCACATATCCACCACCAAAGCACTACACTTGAAAGGCCATCATACTTGGAGAACGGGGAATTGCCTAAGTAAGTATTTACAAATAAGTGCTATATCAAAAATAAGAAATTAGTGACTCCCTAAATTTTGGTAGCCTGCAATTCCCATCAGCCTTAGTAAACATTGCCATTGACAAGAAACATCAAGAGGTGAAATCCAAGAATATCTAGCGGCCCTCCTCTTCCCCACAAACAAACTGAAGGCAATGCATTCACTAACTTCAGATATTAGTCTTTTCTGTTTGTAGGATGAGTGATCCTGGATTCATCGCTGAGCCTGGAATCCCAGGTCTCGGCGGTGGCCGGGAGAGCTTTTGCACAATTAAAACTTGTGCGCCAGCTGCACCCATACCTTGGGAAGTCGGATCTGGCCACGGTGGTCCACGCTCTTGTTACATCCCGATTAGATTACTGCAACGCACTTTACGTGGGGTTGCCTTTGAAGACTGTTCGGAAACTTCAATTAGTCCAGCGGGAGGCAGCCAGACTGCTCACTGGAGCATCATACAGGGAGCATACCACCCCCCTGTTGTGTCAGCTCCACTGGCTGCCGATCCAGTTCCAAGCACAATTCAAAGTGCTGGTTTTGACTTACAAAACCCTATACGGCTCCGGCCCAGTGTATCTGTCCGAACGGATCTCCCTCTACGTCCCACCCCGGAGTCTAAGATCTTCTGGGGAGGCCCTGCTCTCAACCCCGTCTCTATCACAAGTGAGGTTGGCAGGGACAAGGAGCAGGGCCTTCTCGGTGGTGGCCCTCCACCTGTGGAATTCACTCCCCGGGGAAATTAGATCAGCAACATCACTCCTTTCCTTCAGGAAAAAACTGAAAACATGGATTTGGGACCAGGCATTTGGACAATCGGGCAGATAAAGAAAGGACTTGACAATGGGCAGGAGATGACTAACGGAATGGAATTATGGAACTCTGAAAGACGAACGCTAAGCATGTGAATAGTTTTTATATGATGTGTTATATACTGATTGTTTTGATTGTTTTCATAGAATCCTAGAATCAAAGAGTTGGAAGAGACCTCATGGGCCATCCAGTCCAACCCCATTCTGCCAAGAAGCAGGAATATTGCATTCAAATCACCCCTGACAGATGGCCATCCAGCCTCTGTTTAAAAGCTTCCAAAGAGGAGCCTCCACCACACTCCGGGGCAGAGAGTTCCACTGCTGAACGGCTCTCACAGTCAGGAAGTTCTTCCTCATGTTCAGATGGAATCTCCTCTCTTGTAGTTTGAAGCCATTGTTCGTTTGCGTCCTAGTCTCCAGGGAAGCAGAAAAGCAAGCTTGCTCCCTCCTCCTCCCTGTGGCTTCCTCTCACATATTTATACATGGCTATCATATCTCCTCTCAGCCTTCTCTTCTTCAGGCTAAACATGCCCAGCTCCTTAAGCCGCTCCTCATAGGGCTTGTTCTCCAGACCCTTGATCATTTTAGTCGCCCTCCTCTGGACACATTCCAGCTTGTCAGTATCTCTCTTGTAATAATAAATTATTTTGCTAATCAAAGACTGCAATCAGAGTAAGCACTAACTAATTACTACGGCTTGTCACCGGACCTCAGCAAAACCCATTTTGTAGGCATTTGCCATTCTGAGCATTCATTTTATTCATTTCATAGCAGGTCGAAGTTAGTTGTATTGCTTGCAGTCTATGCCTCAGAAACAGCAGTTAGAAATAGTCTTTAGCATGGATCGAGAAGAAAGAATTGGGTCACTTTTTTTCAAAAGGGCCCCCAAATCCTGCACATTTCATTGCATGGCATTTTTTAATTATTTGGAAATATTTTTCTCATCCTCTCACTTCCCATTTAAAGTGGGTCTTACGCAAGAAAAAGAACAGCTACTGAAATAAGAAATTTACCACACTGTAGTTGTTTGCACAGTCACTGGTTTTGTTGCATACCTTCGGAATCTGGTATATTCATTACATTCCTCAAGAATGCACTCCTTTAATCCTTAAGGCATTTTTTCATATACTGGTAGTTAAAGTTGTATGACATTTTAAGATCCTGCCAGGTACATTCTACAGAATTTATTTATTTATTTCGCGCATTTCTGCCCCGCCCTTCTGCCCCGCCCTTCTCAACCCCTGAGGGGGGACTCGGGGCGGCTTACAAAAGGCACAATTCGATGCCTACAAAAACAATAAAATAAAACATATATAAACAGCAATTATAAACTATTAAAACAATCAATTATACATCACAATCAATAAAACCAATCTCGTGCTCAACGTTCGCCAGCTCAGAATCCGTAAATTCATACCACATTGTCAAATCTTATCAATTCTAGTCGTCATTGTCCTTTATCTATCTGCCTGGTCACCCAAAAGCCTTGTCCCATATCCATGTTTTTAATTTCCTTCTAAAAGAGAGGAGGGATGTCAATGACCTAATTTCCCCAGGGAGTGAATTCCACAGGTGAGGGGCCACCACCGAGAAGGCCCTGCTCCTCGTCCCCACCAATCTCACTTGTGATAGAGGTGGAGCCGAGAGCAGGGCCTCCCCAGAAGATCTTAAACTCCGAGGCGGGACGTAGAGGGAGATGCGTTCGGAAGCAAAACACTTTGAGTTACATACCATATATACTTGTGTATAAGTCGAGATTTCCAGCCCTTTTTAAAGGCTGAAAAAGGATCCCTCAGCTTATGTTTGAGTCAAGGTTGTTCATTATTTTACTCTGTTGTTGTTATTATTACTACTACTAAATTTATTATTTTACTTTATTGTGTTACATTTATTTTTCTCTATTATTGTTATTATATTTATTATTTTACTGCATTTATTATATTTATTATATTTATTATTTTATACGATTATTATTACATTTATTTTACTCTATTTTTACTATTTTACTGCATTATTGTTATTGCATTTATTATTGTACTCTATCATTGTTACATGTATTATTTTACTCTATTATTATATTTATTATTTTAGTCTAGTTTTATTATTTTACACTATTAATATTATTTATTATTACTCTATTTTTATTATTTTACTGTATTTAATATTTTATTGCATTATTGTACTCTATCATTATTATATTTATTATTTTACTCTGTTTTTATTATTTTACTTTATTATTACATTTATTTTTACCTCATTTTTATTATTTTACTGCATTTATTATTGTTGCTGTTATTGCATTTATTATCGTAGTCAATTTATTATTATATTTATTATTTTACTCTATTTTTTATTATTTTACTCTATTATTACATTTATTTTACCCCATTTTTATTATTTTACTAAATTTATTATTGTTGCTGTTATTGCATTTATTATCGTAGTCAATTTATTGTTATATTTATTGTTTTACTCTATTTTTATTACATTTCCATTATTTTACTCTATTGTTATTGTCTTTATTACATTTATTATTTTACTCTATGATTATTTTTGAAAGCATACATAACCACATTTACATTTAAGAAGGTGAGAATAATGTTTTAATCAGTTAGACAGTCTTATCTTAAATGACAGTTTTATGTAAATATTCAAAAACATTTAACATACAAATGCCTCAATTAATGTAATTTTATTGGTATCTAATTTTATTTTGAAATTTAACAGCAGCAGCTGCATTTCCCACCCTCAGCTTATACTCAATACGATTTCCCAGTTTTTTTGTGTTAAAATTAGTTGCCTCGTCTTATATTCGGGTCGGCTTATACTCGAGTATATACGGTAGATCTAGGAAACAGTGAAAACTAAGACGGCAAGCAGGTACCACCAGGTTCCCTGTCCATCACTGCAGGAAAATCCCATGGAAACTAGAAATAGTAAATAAAATATTGAAGTGCTAAAGCAGATAAAAGGAATCTTGGTACTATACCACTCCCTGGTCCAGAATCATATTGAGTGTTGAAATGTGAAACTTTTGGCTGAATATTCTTATTATTGACTTTAATAAAAGCAGCCATGGAGCTGGCATGTTTACAGGCAGGGATTCCCCTGGCTTTTTGATTGCCAACCCATTCTCTAAAATGAAAATTGCATTCATCAGACATTGTTTAACCACAGAATACATTAACACTTGCCGATCAAAGACTTGTAGCCACTCCAAGGTTGTCTCAAATGTTTTAATTATGCAGAAGTCCAAGGAGCGAGGAAAGGTGGAAGACATTGCAGGAAACGTACACATACAGATGTTTTGCTTGGTCTCAATTTGATCACAAAGCACACAGGCAATTCTGACTTGCTGGACAGAAGAGAGTCCTTCAAAAAGGAAACCGCTGGGAGAGGTCATCCGGAGTTTTGGAGTTGGGTGCCATCTCTACGCAGATGACACCCAACTCTGCTACTCTTTCCCACCTAATTCCAAGGAAACAACTTGAGTGCTGGACGAATGCCTGACCGCTGTGACGGTCTGGATGAGGATGAATAAACTGAGGATCAATAAGCTGAGGCTCAATCCTGACAAGACAGAGGTCCTCCAGGTCAACCGTAGGCCGGATCGAGGTATAGGGTGACTGTGTTCCCTCATTTCTCTTTGAAAATCCTATTCCAGTTATATTCTACCTTGTTCATGTCCAGTATTATTTTTTAAATTTTTAATCTATTACATTTGGCCCGGCCATTGGTTTTTAAATGCTTGTGTGTCACTGTTGGTTGCTTATTGCTTATTTTGTGTTTATGCGATTTATATGAATTGTATTGTATTGATTGTTTTTGTTATTGCCTTTGTTTATTGTTATATTGAGGGCTTGGCCTCATGTAAGCCGCACCGAGTCCCTTGGGGAAATGGTAGCGGGGTATAAATAAACGATTCGAGGTATAGGGTGGCAACCTGTGCTTGACGGGGTTGCACTCCCCCTGAAATCACAGGTCCGCAGCTTGGGTGTCCTCCTAGATTCAGCGCTGACACTTGAAGCTCAGGTGGGGGTTTTGTGTGGGAAGTTTATTTATTTATTTATTTGGGGTGCTTCTACCCCACCCTTCTCAACCCCCTAGTGGGGACTCAGGGCAGCTTACAAAAGGCACAATTCGATGCCCAACAATTCACAAAATACAATATACAAAATTACAATATAGCGTCAATGGTTATAACTAGTTAAAACAATCAACAGTATACTAGCCTCAATAAAAACATCTTATGGTCAATGTTCACCAAATCCAAGTCCGTAAACCATTTAGCATCGTCATTGTCCTTTGCTACTCTGGTCATTATTGGTTGTCTTTGTCCATCTGCCAGCTTACCCGAAGGCCTAGTCCCACATCCAGGTCTTTAGCTTCCTTCTGAAGGAGAGGAGGGATGTTGATGTCCTAATTTCCCCAGGAAGCACATTCCAGAGGCAAGAGGCCACCACTGAGAAGGCCCTGTCCCTCGTCCCCACCAGTCTCGCTTGTGATAAAGGTGAGGCCGAGAGCAGGGCCCCCTCAGCAGATCTTAAACTCCGAGGTGGGACGTAGAAGGAGATACGTTTGGACAGGTACGCTGGGCCGGAGCCATAAAGGGTTTTGTAGGTCAAAACCAGCACTTTGAATTGTGCTCGGAACTGGATCGGCAGCCAGTGGAGCTGACATAGCAGGGGGGTGGTATGCTCCCTGTATGACGCTCCGGTGAGTAATCTAGCTGCCGCCCGTTGGACTAATTGAAGTTTCCGAACAGTCTTCAAAGGCAACCCCACGTAGAGAGCGTTGCAGTAATCTATTCGGGATGTAACAAGAGCGTGGACCACCGTCGACCATACCTCGTGAAGTCGGATTTGGCCACTGTGGTCCACGCCTTAGTTACCTCTAGATTGGACTATTGCAATGCGCTCTACGTGGGGCTGCCCTTGAAGATGGCCCAGAAATTCCAATTGGTCCAACGGGTGGCAGCCAGATTATTAACTGGTGCGAATTACAGAGAGCGGTCAACCCTTCTGTTTAAGGAGCTCCACTGGCTGCCATTTATTTTCTGGGCGCAATTCAAGGTGCAGGTTTTGACCTACAAAGCCCTGAACGGTTTGGGACCCACCTACCTGCGCGACTGCATCTCCGCCTATGAACCCACACGATCTCTTCGATCTTCTTTTGCTCCCGCCTGCAACGCAAGTGTGACTTGCGGGGACGAGAGAGAGGGCCTTATCTGCGGTGGCCCCCAGGCTCTGGAACTCACTCCCCAGAGATATTAGGCAAGCCCCCACACTGGCAATCTTCAGGAGGAATCTGAAAACCTGGTTATTCCAGTGTGCCTTCAATGATTGAATGTAAGAAACTCCCTGACCAAACTTTGCACTAAATGTCCTTAGAAGCACTTTATCTTATAGTTTGTGCAATGAAATCCTTCCTCATTCCCGGATCCTCCTCCTTATAATTTACGCTGTCCTATCTCCCAGTGTTGAACATGGCCCTGCCTAGTGAAATTTTCTGTGTTTTTAATGCTTGAATTTATATTGTTGTGTCGTATATTATATTGATTTTGCATTTTATGCATTTGTTTGGTTCTATTATGTTTTTGTGTTATATTGTTTGTATTGTAATTGTCGTGGTCGTTGACCTCTGGAAGCCCGCGCCCGAGTCCATTAGTGGGTAGATTGGGCGGGGTTAATAAATAAGGTATTATTATTATTGTATTATTATTATTATTAGTATATATATATGGTTTATAGGAGGCGCTTATGTTTGTCTGTCTGCCCTGTGAATATGATATGAATTATAATGGATCTACAATGGCTTTACAGTAATAAGGTATATTACAAGAAAAATAGAAGCGACTTACTTGAGCTTACGAAGCTGTTCAGCAGTGAGACTCTCTCGAGCCCAAACCGTAGATAGAGACTCCTTGCCTATGGAGGCTTATTACAGAGGTCTGGAAACGGCCATCTTTCTGGGTGTGCTATGTTGAATGCACTTGTTCCTCTGCTAGTCTTGGCCAGAATGGGGGTGGGGACTGTGAATGGCCCACGAGTCTCTTCTTCTCTTTATTCCAAGTTTTAGACTCGCATTGATTTTGAAAACGGACTCACAACTCCGCTTCATTAGCAGCAGCCTCTAAACTTGGATATCAGCTGTCGAAAATCTATGGACGATGGTTCCAGGGATCGTATATTTAGGACTGCAGGGTTAAGGCTTCATTTGCTGCTCTATTAACAGCCACAGATTACCAAAAGTCAGTGACATTTGAGGCAGCGCATGGCTTCTTCTTGAAGGTAAGGTGCCAAGTCTTTTTAAAAATCCAGGCAAGCTGTTAAAGATTTCAGAAAATCCATTACTAAAGCAATTTTATTAAGCTACACCATGATGAACACTGCATATATAGGCATGTGTGCATGTGCGTGTGTGTGTGCGTGGACTCATCGTACAGTTGTAACGTAAGAGTGAAGGGATGTGCCACTGTAGAAATGCACAGAATATACGTCCATAAGAATCCTTTATTTCCTCTGCACTTGAAACTTTGGAAGTACATTTTCAAAACTTCTAAAAAGCAAACGAAGCTCATTTAATGCATTGGAATTGCATTGGAAATGTTTTAATCTATATAAATAAAAATGTAATGTTCGTTTGTGGAATTAACAGAACTCAAAAACCACTGGACCAATTGACACTAATTTTGGACACAATACACCGAACAACCCAATGTCTCACAACACAAGGAGTGACCACTCAAAAATTATGATTTTGTCATTTGGGAGTTGTAGTTGCTGGGATTTATAGTTAACCTACAATCAAAGAGCATTCTGAACTCCATCAATGATGGCATTGAACCAAACTTGGCACACAGAACTCCCATGACCAACAGAAAATACTGGAAGGGTTTGGTGGGCATTGACCTTGAGTTTTGGAGTTGTAGTTCACCTACATCCAGAGAGCACTGTGGACTCAAACCATGATGGGTCTGGACCAAACTCGGCACAAATACTCAATATGCCCAAATGTGAACACTGGTGGAGTTTGGGGAAAATAGAATCTTGACATTTGGGAGTTGTAGTTGCTGGGATTTATAGTTCACCTACAATCAAAGAGCATTCTGAACCCCACCAACGATGGAATTGAACCAAACTTGGCACACAGTTCTCCTATGACCAACAGAAAATACTGGGTTTGGTGGGCGCTGTCCTTTGGTTTTGGAGTTGTAGTTCACCTACATCCAAAGATGACTGTGGACTCAAACAATGATGGATCTGGTCCAAACTCTACACAAATACTCAATATGCCCAAATGTGAACACTGGTGGAGTTTGGGGAAAATAGAATCTTGACATTTGGGAGTTGTAGTTGCTGGGATTTATAGTTCACCTACAATCACAGAGCATTCTGAAGCCCACCAACGATAGAATTGGGCCAAACCTCCCACACAGAACCTCCATGTGGGCCACAGCAACGCGTGGCAGGGGACAGCTAGTCTATATAAATAAAAATAAATTTTTTGTTTGTGGGATTAACGTAACTCAAAAACCACTGGACGAATTGAGACCGAATTTGGACACCAGGCACCTATTAGGTCAACGAGTGTCCATCACTCATAAAAACACTGAAAAACACAGCATAAAGAACTTAAAAAGCCAAAAAAACAAAAACAAAAACATTGCAATGCATGCACAAAACCACATAAATATACACGAACACACATATATACACACATAAATGCATATACACACACACAAAACACTTACACAGAAAGGGGGAAGGAAGGAAGCAAGGAAGGAAGGAGAGTAGGAGGGAAGGAACGAAAGAAAGAGGGAGAGAGGGAAGGAAGGAAGGAGACAAGGAAGGATGGAACCAAAGAGCAAAGGAAGCAAGAAAAGAAGCACGTAGAGAAGGAAGAAGGGAAAGAAAAAGAGAGAAGGAAAGAGGGAGGAAAGGAAGTAGAGGAAGAAAGAAAGGAGAGAAAGAGGGAGGGAAGGTTGGCCACAGCAACGCGTGGCAGGTACAACTAGTATTAACTATAATGGGGGACTGGGCAAGGGTGGGATGCATTCAAAGCAAGTGACAAAATTAATCTGCGGACGCCACTGCCTTTCTTTTTTATTATGCAAACTACGTTATTTAGGTCACTTGCTTTGCTGTGTCTTTCTTTCCACAGCAAATTAGTTCAGTGACAGTGTGCTTTCATAATTCACATGGTCAACTGTAGCATTAAGTGAAAGTCAATCCCAGCACTCGCTGCTCGTTACTGTATTAACCCTTTAGAGCAGTGCTTCCCAACCTTTTTTGACCACCATAATTCTAAGGTCAACTCCTGCTGGAAGGTGGACAAAGAACTGTACAACCTGCGGTCCTCCAGATATTATTATTATTAATAATAATAATAATAATAATAATAATAATAATAATAATAATATAACTATTTATACCCTGCAACCATCTCCCCAAGGGACTCGGTGCGGCTTACATGAGGCCGAGCCCATAGAACAACAATAATAAAAAGCAATAACAAAACATCAATACAAAACAATCAAAATAAATATCATAAACAAAAATAAACAATAAACAGTAACAACAAGCATTTAAAAACCTATGGCTGGGCCAAATGGGAATTAAAAAATAATGCTGGGCATGAACAAGGTAATATACTGGGATAGAATTTTCAGCAAGAGATGGGCGAGCAAACAATCCTAAATCAATGATAAAGTGCATTTAGAGGACCTATTGCTGAGAGGACCTATTGCTGAGAGTATTTCCTTATTCTGGGAGGGCACACTGGAACAACCACGTTTTCAGGCTCCTCCTAAAGACTGCCAAAGTTGGGGCATGTCTGATGTCCTTGGACAGTGAGTTCCAGAGTCAAGGGGCCACTACCGAGAAGGCCCTCTCCCTCATCCCCACCAATCATGCCTGCAACAATAAGAAGCCCTACCCAGCTTGTTGAACACTCAGGAATTCTGGGAGCTGAAGTCCAAAACATCTGGAGGGAGGGCTGTAAGTTGTGCAGGCCTCACCTAGAGATTCCAAGAGAGGTGTTATTTCTGGTTCTTCTAACATGAATCTGCGGTCAGCTTCCAGGGATCATAAAATTCAATCTTGTGAATGAGGTTGCCCAAGTTAACATTTCTCCATTCTGAAGCAAATGTGGCCCTCCAGCTGTTTGGGCCTCCAACTCCCAGAAGCCGTAACGAGCATGATCAATCATCAGGAATTCTGGGAGTTGAAGGCCCAAACAGCTGGAGGGCCTCAGTTTGAGGATGCCTGGTCTAGTTCAATGGTTCCCAACCTTATTTTGACAAGAGACCACTTGATCAGGGACCATTCTCTGACATTAGTACCAAAAAGTAAAGGTTCTCCCCTGACATTAAGTCCAGTCGTGTCCGACTCTGGGGATTGGTGCTCATCTCCATTTCTAAGCCAAAGAGCTGGCATTGTCCATAGCCACCGCCAAGATCATGTAGCCAGCATGACTGCATGGAGTGCAGTTACCTTCCCGCCAGAACAGTATCTATTGATCTACTCACATTTGCATGTTTTTGAACTGCTAGGATGGAAGAAGCTGGGGCTAACAGCAGGAGCTCACCCTGCTCCCCAGATTCAAACAGGTGACCTTTCAGTCATCAAGTTCAGCAGCTTAGCGGTTTAACCCACTGCACCACTGGGTTACGAATCGGTTTTTGGTCAACTTTAGATTTGGTTTTGGTTGTTTAGGGTGCTGATCCAAGAAAATTGCATTGAATAGACTACATCAGCTCTATTTTCTGACACAGAACATACGCTATCCAGTAGTTGCCATCTGCTCACCCACAGAAAACCATATTTAATAAACCTCAGCACTATAAGAGGGTTTTGTGAGACCAGTCACTCTTGTTGCAACGGTGTAGTAATAGTAAGGCAAGAAACTTAATTATACTAAGTCAGACTACTGTTTCTTCTATTTCAGTATTTTTGATGACCATCCAAGCCTTTTCAGGCCTCAAGATGGGGAAAGATGTGTTTCCGATTTCTTTTCTTTTCTTTTCTTTTCTTTTTTTTGAGATTTCAGGGACAGAATACTGGTGTTTTTACATGTGCAGCACCACTGGAGTAAACCTAGCTTATTCTTGTAACACTAAACCATAGTTTAGAGTTAGAGATGAATTATGCCCATGAGGCTGTTTTCCTAAAGGCCCTAAAGTAGTGGTTCCCGACCTGTGGTCTGTGAGCCACCAGTGGTCTGCAAGAACTAAAATATACTTCTTCATGCATTCTGGCCCTCGCAAAATAAGCAACGAAGTCCCACGTATTCCTAAAATCCATTCAGTTAAATTGTCTTCTCCTCTCCACTTCTTCCTTCCTTACAACAACCCAGGGAGGCATTCAACCCGATTGCACAGATGTCACACATTACCACGGTTCAGAGGCAAGTAAGGAGTTTATACCTTCCGAGTCCCAGTCCACTATTCGAAGCCAAAACAGGCTCACTGATTTCCTCATCACACGCCGAGGAAAGTGAATATGAGCTGGGCCTCGTACCAGCTGGTTCCTGCAACACTAAGCTATAGTTTTGTGTCGAGTCTGAACTGAGCCTTTGTTTCCCCCATCCATGGCCAGCAACACAGATGCCGGAGCAGCCGTGCAAAAAGTCTTGAGCCAACAGCATACCCTCACAACCCCATCAGTCCTTTTAGCTGGGTTGTTGTAGGTTCTTTCGGGCTATATGGCCATGTTCTAGAGGCATTCTCTCCTGACGTTTCGCCTGCATCTATGGCAAGCATCTGAGTCTTGAGCCAACAGCATACCCTCACAACCCCATCAGTCCTTTTAGCTGCTCTTAGAGGATGCTTGCCATAGATGCAGGCGAAACGTCAGGAGAGAATGCCTCTAGAACATGGCCATATAGCCCGAAAAAACCTACAACAACCCAGTGATTCCGGCCATGTAAGCCTTCGACAATACATTCAACCCCCAAATGGTCTGAGAAAACATCAGAATGAAATTGCTATAGATAGGACCGCATTAGTGGCATCTATAGTGACAAAAAATGTTTTGGTGCCCCACTTCCTGCAATTGGGAAGAGAAAGGCCACAACAATTTTTCCATGGACCACAAGCACAAGAAAACAGAAGGCACATTACTCCAAATAATAATAATAATAATAATAATAATCTATAGAAACAACTCGGCCGGCATAGGTGACACTTTTTTCATATAATAGCATCACTAGTCATGTGTCATCCAGATAATAATAATAATAATAATAATAATAATAATCTGCTGCAAGAAGATTGCACAGACAGACTACAAGCAGAGGCATAACACTGTTGCTCAGATGATCCATTGGAACTTGTGCCACAAATACCATCTGCCTGCAACAAAGAACTAGTGGGATCACAAGCCTGAAAAAGTTACAGAAAATGAACATGTCAAACTACTTTGGGACTTCTGAATTCAGACTGACAGAGTTTTGTAGCACAATACTCCTGACCTCACAATCGTGTTAAAAAACAAAGTATGGATTGTCGATGTTGCAACAGCAGGATTGAAGAGAAACAACTGGAAAAGCTGACATGATATGAGGATTTAAAGATCAAACTGCAAAGACTCTGGCACAAGCCAGTAAAGGTGGTCCCAGTGGTGATTGGCACACTGGGTGCAGTGCCTAAAGACCTTGGCCTGCACTTAAACACAATCAGCACTGACAAAATTACCATCTGCCAGCTGCAGAAGGCCACCTTACTGGGATCTGCACACATTATTCGCCGATACATCACACAGTCCTAGACACTTGGGAAGTGTCCGACGTGTGATCCAATTCAACAGCCAGCAGAGTGTCTGCTGTGGACTCATCTTGTTGTGTTTCAAATAATAACAACATCCAACATAGTGACCTTGTTTGCTGTGTACTAATCTTGTTGTAATAATAATAATAATAATAATAATAATAATAATAAAAAATATCCTCAGCTGCTGCAAGAAGATCACGCAGACAGACTACAAGCACAGACATAACACCGCTGCTCAGATGATTCATTGGAACTTGTGCCACAAATACCATCTGCCTGCGACAAAGAACTGGTGGGATCACAAACTGGAAAAGTCTACAGAAAATGAACACGTCAAGCTATTCTGGGACTTCTGGATTCAGACAGACAGAGTTTTGGAGCACAATACTCCTGACCTAACGATCGTGTTAAAAAAAC